>OX103971.1:68038869-68365354 GCA_944470395.2 Schistosoma turkestanicum
ATAAGACATAGTTTATTCACGTCTTTAAAGTTGTATCGCTTCAAAACTGCTATGCGTTTCTGAGGATAATGAAAATATCGGGACAAAAAAGGTATTGGCCTGGTATATAAACCTCGAAGAAGGAAGAATTTAAATTTTTAACGTGAATCTTTAGGGAATGGTGAAGTTTAATATTCTAACAATCATGGCTGCATAATATCTCCACGTACTACCCTACCAAAGGACCTCTTTCTTTCAAAATATTTCTGAGACTAAGTATATAACTCCTCGGTCTGAGAAAAAACCTAATAATTTTTAAGTAACTCTGACAAAATATCTTTCAAAGAAACACAGCACTGTTTGGCAGCAGAAATTCATACATCATTTCCGACAGCAATACTTGTACCTATTTAGAATATATAAGTAAATTACTTCCTTTTTTTTACCCAAAAAAGATAAAAAAAATACTAAAAGCATTCCGAAGGTTAGTTTAGAGTTCAGTTTAAGTATTCACATTCAAACCTTATAAAGGCACTCAAAATCACCAAAACTTTACTTCTTAGGGAGTAAACCTCTCACAAATAACCTTGTAAGAGGTTCTATTATCCTAAATTCTCGTAGAAATCCCATAAAATACTTAAGCATGGTTTCAACAAGAACCTTCAGGTTGTACACAAACCTGAAGACACGTCATAGCAGAATAAGATGTAAGCACATTTTATTTTTACAAACTGTCAAAAGCTGGAATAAACTGCCATCTAAAGCGGTCTATAATACCTCTTAGAGTCTTCTAAAGTAAAAATTGACATATTCCTAAAGATGATGAACAGTATTTCAGCTTTTATGATCAACTGTTACAGTAAATATGGAAACTAGCTAATCAAAGTCTTCCATTCCGTCTATTATCACCTTAACCCTTTGAATGCTTCCCGGATAAATGCCTCTCCTAAAATTGTTTTGATAAACTCAAAATTTCAGGGCAGATAGCTTAATACAAACAGGCTGTAGACTATGCCTCATATGGAACAGGTCAATTTGTATTCCTAGCGGTTATTTCTAAGTTATTCCTTGAAAAATGAAAATTAATCATCTGCTCCTTGTTAGTTTGATTCACTTAAATGTAGTGAAAAATAGAAACAGATTTTTAATACATTCTTTGTTGGAAAACATTTTAAGAGCTGGATAAAATTAGTTATATACGGTAGTTGATCTCCATAATAACTCACTTTCATGACTAACGCATGACAGCAGTGAGACTATAATTTACGAAATACCTTGGAGTAATACCGAAGTGACCTCAAGAAAATCAATCTACTTCTTAGGGACTAACGACAATTGCAAGTTGGTGCGAGGGGTAAAGATTAGGATTCAGCAATAGTTTTCATCACAAACAGACGTCAGCTACAATGCTAAAATACTATTTAACTGTAGAAAAAAATGGCATCAGGCTATATGAATCTCCAGGTGTTTTCTGCTCTGTTTATAATAATACCATCAAAATATATTACTCAAGCGCAATAGCTTCTGCTACTCAAAATCAGTCTTGGTATATTCTTTAAAGAAATGAGAAGTTTATCCTAGTTTGGTAGTACTCCCAGAAGACCAATCACTGGAATGGCACTTGAGAAAGGAAAAACTGGGAAAAATTTATGTTCCTTACTTTTCTTGCTACTCTGTTTTAGAACCTTAAGATACTGAGTGACTGTACTAACTCAGGTATTTGAATACAAATATCAGTTATAAAGTACTAGGAGTTGCAAACCAAACTAATAAATGCTTTAACGTTAGAAATGAAAACGTATGATAAATTTTGATATTTGCCGTTTACTACAGGGTGTTTCCAGAAGGATGGGCAAAGAGAGTAAGCATCCGTGGAAGAGCAAATGGTGTTGTCACCTCTTCCATCCCCGGAAAATTAAATAACATTTCTGAGATTTGCAGTGACTATAATAACTCAAAACGGTCGACTGAAGCAGTTGATCGAATAATTGAAACCATTCAACAAAAGCGAAAACAAATCCAGGTAACTGTTTCACGTATTTCTGGAATAGCTTTTGCACTTCTTACAGTGGAGTTTACCTGCTGAAACCTAACTCCTAATTAGTCTATGAGTGCATCAATATTGTTAACGCTGTGATTATATTAGAACTCCGCTTCAAACTAAACGGTTATAAGACCTATTTCTTAGGTTAAAAAAACTGGGTTGCGAAAATCTTTGTTTTGTTCCTCCGACTATTGCAGATTATTTTGCATTTAAGTGGTAACAACCTTTGAAATATGGAAATGTTCACAGTCGATTCTCATTTATTTCATGTGAATTTTTAGCATAAAGATGAAAAGCGTTCATCATCATTGACAGCAACGTAGAACTTTGCACGTAAGTACGGCAGTTCAAGTTGCCATACCACATTGGCACAGAGATATAATTGTCATTTCAAATCCCATAGAAGTAGAGGTAGTTAAAGTATTAGAAGTAATCGAAGAGGTTAGGGTTCGAAGGTGTTATTCAAGAAGCATAATTCAGTGAGGTAAATTTAGAAAAAAAAGATAGAGGTGATGAGGAATTTGGAAGGTTAGAATTTCATAGAACACAAATAATAAATGCACCTGCGCCATTGCAAATGGTTTTCAGTTATGTCATTCAGGGTCTCCAACCATCGATTATTATCATCTCGCAGACCTTTAACCAGGTAGCCTACATCTACCAACATGACTCAGTCCCCTTCTCAGTGACTTTAGTGGATTTCTGCCATGTTCTGGTCTGGCCTCCCCTAGTTTCCGTCCAACCTATTCCTACATTGCAAAACATAACTCCACGAAGCAGTCGGTGATAAGCATTCGTAACAGATGTCCAAAACACCAAGTTTCAATACTTCATCTATTCAAAAGCCATCCTTACATAGCACCCGTTTCTTAACAACAGCATTGCTTACTCGTTTGTCCCACAATACTCGAATTATGCTTCGTAGGCACCTATGATCGAAAACAAGCAACCTAAAAATATCTTCTAACCTGATTGGACATGCTTCAAAGCTATAAAGTAGAACGGAGCGAAATGCTGCACAGTACACTCGTCCTTTAGTCAGCAGACAGATATCTCGCCTGCGCCATAAGTGACGAAGGTCGGAAAAAGCCAATCAAGCTTTCTGTATCCGTGCAGAGATTTCGTCAGTCACCAGGCAATCAGCACTGATGAGATTCCCAAGATAAATGAAGCGGTCAACACGCTCGACTACTTCACTCCCTATCACTAGTTCAGGTGCCGATCAAACCCAATCTTGAAGAAACATTTTGCATTTCGAGGGGGAAAACCGCATCCCGAACATGCTTACATTGTTGCTTAGGGTAGTCAGAAGACTCTGCATTTTGTCAGCGTCTTCACCAAGTAGGACTATGTCATCGGCATATTCTAAGTCAATAAGCGAGCCACCTGGTAGAAGGTCTACTCCTTAAAATTCAGACGAGGATAAGGTTATTTCTAGGAGCATGTCTATGATAAAATTGAACAAGAGTGGAGAAAGTGGACATCCCTGACGGACACCACTTGAAGTAGAGAATTCCGGTGACAGTTCGCCATAAGCTCTCACTCGACCAGTGGTGTTTGAGTAGAGAGCTTGTACAAGGTTAATGTACTTATTTGGTACACCTCTCAATGACAGACACTGCCACAGAACCTTACGATCAACAGAGTCAAATGCCACTTTTAGGTCCAGGAAAACAACTATTGTTGGACATCTAAATGTGTGTCTGTGTTCCAGGACCTGTCGTAGTGTGAAGACGTGGTCTATACAACCACATCCAGGTCGAAAACCAGCCTGGTTTTCTCTAGTCTGCTCTTCACGGGCTTTCGTTAAGCGTCGAAGTATTACTGTGTCCAATATTTTAGATACTATATTAGTTAGACTTATTCCCCTGTGATTGTCACAAGAAGACTTTTGTCCTTTCTTATAGATTGGGACAATCAGTGATTGAGACCAGTCGGACGGGATTACGTCCAGTTCCCAGATTCTACCTAAGATCTCGGTCAACGTAGCTGCTAAAACTGGATCACCATCCTTAAATATCTCGGGGGTCAGTCTATCAGGACCTGCAGCTCGCTCTCACTTCAGATTTCCTAACGCTTTCTCAACGTCATTAAGACTAGGGGGACTTACGTCGATTTGCCATTCAGGATGACTGGAGATCGTGGGTAACCGAAGTATGGCTGAATTCCAGTTGGGCTGATCCCCGAAGTGTTTCGCCCATCGATCCAATTTCCTGGATTGAGAATAAATGATACAGCCATCTTTTTCCGAGGTAGTCTCACTCAAGTTAAGGTTCCTAATACCGGTTTCCCTGATAAGTCTGAATAGTGGCCTACTGTTGCCTATCGCCTCTGCCTTTTACATTTCTCTTGCTTCTGCTGACCACCACTGTTCTCGATCATTGTGAAGGCTTCCTATGAGCATGCGCCTGATCTGACTCCGCTCCTCATCGTGCTCACAGCCAGGGAAGATGAGCTTTCGAGCATCTTTCAGTTCGGTAGATGCTACTGAAGTCGACAGCTTCTTCCTAACCTTATGGTTTACCTTACTAGAAGATATCACCGCTGTCTCCAAAGGCTTTTTCATATCATTCCAAGCTGCCGCAGGGTGGGCATAATTTACTACATTACTGCTTAACTGTTTTTCTAGTTGTTCCTGAAATATATTCTTATCTTTATTATCATTAAGTAGACCCCTAACAGGTTTCCTTGCGATATTTTTCTTGCGTACAGTAAGGCGCAAACAAATACGCGCTCGCACTAGAACATGGTCTGAGTCTAAACAAGTGCTCGAGAATGAGCGGCAGTCTTCGATAGAGCCTTTTCACCGATGGCTTATGGCAATGTGATCTAGTTGGGTCCATCGTTTGGTCGTCTTTGGGGGTCGCCAGGTCAAGAGGTGTTTTACCTTATGCTTAAAGTTAGTGTTTACTAGGAAAAAGCGGTTATCTGAGCATAGCTGCAGCAGTCGGTCGCCATTATCTGTTCCCTGAGCCGCGACAACATAAGATTGACACAGGTGTCTTTCCTTTTCTCTGAGTCTACCTACTTGAGCGGTAAGGTCACCAGCCATTATTACTATATCAGAGCGCTTAACATTTTAGAGAAGTTTAGAGGGGTTTCTATAAAACTTATCTTTCATGTCGTCTGAACTGTAGTCAGTGGGAGCGTAGGCAAATACGACGAAGAGGCAGTGGCGAGTATCCCTATCCTTCCGAGTCCGTACCGATCCGTTTAGTCGGACAGCGTATAAGCGACTGTCTATTGGGATCCATTTTAAGAGAGCTAGTTCTGCCCTAGGACCTAATCCGGCGAGGCCACGAGAAGCGGCATCAGGGCTTCCAGAATCACGTAGAGTAAACCTTTTTTGTTTCTATCTGCACTAGGTGAGATCGAAATGATGATCTTACTCGGGTCCTGTATGCGCGTTTTGGAGACGCAACATACATCGATCGCACGGGGTTGCTAATGAAGACTGTTGCCCTATTTGGTTCTAAGGTTCGAACATTAAAAGCTTCTATATATAATTTAGTACGGGGTTTCAGGAGACCAGGAATAATGTTTTGAGAGTTCGAACTGTTTGCTTCAGTGGCGTGAGGTGATAAACGATCAAAGAAGGGTTGGTCGAGGAGATATGAGAGTTATTAAGAGGTGTAGAAAGAACATGATTGTGACCAATTCGGTCTCGTGTGCTTTTATGGGTAAAAGGGCGGTTGTCACTTCCCGGCTGACCACATCGTGGAAGGTTGTTTCTTGACGAACCTGAAAAAGAAGATAGATTAGAATTGGTCTTAACGACTTGCGAGCGTGACCGCAGAGCCCAGGGGACAACTGCTTGAGGCCGGTCACGCACGGCCTTTTTATGAAACGTTTTTTGAGTGTTAGCTCCGCTCTTGAAAGCCCTTAGTGGGCACCCTTACCGACGGAGAGGGAAATCCACGAGGTAGGGTGAGGTGTGACATTTTTAGGGTCGACCTTTCCTAACCCTTCCTTCCCTGTGAGAAGGCAGCATCACTGCAGAAGCTAGTTGTCTGAGGGAAACACCCCTCTGCAGTCAGTAGTACGACCTCGCCCTCAGACCTTGGGTAGCTGCTTTTAGTCTCATCTTTCTCCAACCGACCTTCCTGGCATGGTAGAACCTTTAGGAATATTTGTTCTAGCCAATATAACTCGGTTGGGTCATCATGATAGGCAAGCCCGACCACCACGTCAAGGTAACAGCTACGTTTGTGGCAGCAGCGTTGGTCAAAATCATATCAATCACTCTCATAGCTCAAAACAACTAGTCGAAGCCTTTATTATTTGATTTTTGGGAAGCTGATAGCTTTAGTAGCCAAAGAGTTACCCGAACAAACTGCGAATTCAAAAGATTCCTCAAAGTCCAAAGGTATTTTGATATCTCGTTTAGCAGCTTCGTTTCATTTTAACGGACGAGTTTAAAGCCAGAACTGAAAGGAATATAAACTGATACCAGATATTTCAAAAATGTAAATCCATCAGTTATATTTCTGATGATACCTCCAGTGTTTAGTTCAGTATATTATGTTTCAGTTAATGATTTAACCCGATGTATATAATTATGTGACAATGGACAGCAATATTTCTGTCAGTCATTATTAGGACTTATCAAAAAATCTGAAAACATGTTTTGAAGTAAAATCTCTATTATTTGTAACAGTGATATTTAAAATTAATTCCTTATAGGAAGCTGACAGTAATCATATCAAGTCAATCACATACAGCTCTACCCAACCAACGCTCCTGAATTCTCAATCTTGTAACTATAAATTACCAAGGTTAGTATTCAGCTACCGATTTCTTTTCATAACTAAAACTTTCTTTTTATCTAACCATGTAAAGATTAGACAAATGATGTGAATTTATTAACTACTAGGTAAATTTTATTACTACATTATGCATTATTTTCTACAAAACTCTAAATGGGTTATTCCAAAAGTTTAATCTTTGAGTGATTATCATGATAGAATGAAATTCCAGATAAGTTAAAATGTCTTTCACTTTATCTGTATTAGAATTATGTCATACCAGCCACCAATTTCTGTCAGCTGTTTTGCTATTACTTAATTTTAATCATTATGAATAAATGCTTTTGTTTTTTTTTATACTCAGAGCATTTGTTCAACGATCACGTGTTCAACAAATAATTGATGAGTTTCTTTACAAAGCTAGAAAACGGTAGGTAGACAATTTCTAAGTTTAGCCTTTTAACAGTTGTATCAATTTTTTTTTGCAAAAAATGCTTTTTGAAGGTATGCTGAAAAATTCAAGAATTGTATTGAATTTGAAAAATTTAACGATGACTTTCGATCAATAAATGATGTCATGCTTTCAAAAACCAATAAAAATAGCTTAATGTTATATAGTCAAGTCTTAAATCGTTTTGTATTTTGTTCATTTTGATAATTTTTTGCTTAGTGCTAGTGAATGTAGGAGACCGTTATAGAATACAGTAACTCAAGCTAATTTATGTTTGATATATGATTAAAATCTACCATATGATAGAGTAGTAAATTAGGAAGGAACAAAATTGTGTACATTAGTTTGTTTAACAGTTTGTATTTAGCCTAACTTGGGTAGTTCAGTGAAGATTTCTGTTTTTCATAGTACTTAGTTATTATTACAATGAGTGTCTTTCTTAATTTTTTATTCAAGAACCTTTTTAAAATCAGTACGCGAAGTAATTCATGACTTACCCCATACATTTTTCAGAAAGTTGTAGCACAAAAGCTGTAAAAAATAAAATAAGTGACTAAATGCTCCTAACTAGTAGTTGAATGTGAAAAGGAATGGCAATTGTCAATGAAATTTTCTTGTAAATATGAAAATAGTTTTCTCAACAAGTGTTTGTATTCATTGCAAACTTTGGAAGTCTTGGCATGTTATGGAGCTTTCTCCTTTTAGATTAAGAATTTTCATGGTTCTTTACCTGCAGACTTTTCTTAAAAACGAATAAGACATCTAAAGACTCAGTAGAAATTAGGTGCCTTTAATAGCGTAACTACTCTCACTGGATTGTTTTAAAATCCTTATAATCCTCTTAAACCACCAGGATAAATAATTAAAAAGGTATAGGAGATGTAATGTACTATTATTAATCCTTTGATGTTAGAAATATCAATAATTGAAGTTTTTATAATTAACTTCACGCGTTAAGAGTTTATTATGTATCATATAAATACTCACTTCAGCCCAAAGAGGTAAATTATTGTACGATTGAGTTAAAATTAAAAAAATAACATTTATTTGATGTTAACAGAAAATCTTTCAAACAGTTTTGCTGGAATATACTGTCTGCTTTTCTACAACTAAAAAAACACGTGTAAGCAAAACTATAAAGCTTCTACATCACCGTATCTTGCACATAAGTTGTAAAAGCTGAACTGATCACGGTTCCATGGACTTTTTCATTCTGAAGAACATTTCATTTACTTCTCGATTTTTTCACTTGTTTCATACAAACATGTATGTACTGACGGATTTTTATTGTGATATAAAAAGAAATAGAAAAATTTCTTTGAATAATGTATGCTGAGAATTTTTTTATTGTTCTGAACATACAAAAAATTGAATAAAATCAAGACTGTTCATTTTATTTAGAGTATTCATCTCATAATAACTGGATAATTACCCTGTTTAAAACAGTCTTTTAAGAGCAGTCAATAAATTTAAAGACTTAAAAATTCATAAACTAGTCGTTATTTAATGAGACTCGATAAACAAGATGCCTCCTTTTGAATAATAATATTCTTCAATCATGGGTATTTTATTTCTCTGTCAACAACAATAGATATATAATTATACTTTTATTTCATATCGTTTGTACTACTAACAGGATTACATAGCTTAACAAATTACATGCAATTAATTGTGCAAACAGTTCTAGTTGTTTTATTCTTCACAATTTTTTAGTGAAATCAGATGTAGATTTGCTTAATAAACGCATGATTCTAAACATTTGATTGGGTTATTGTTTTATAAGTCCTATAAAACCCAAACAAACAGGAAAAAATGTTTGTATGACGATGACCTAAATATACAGTACTTCCTGTATTTTAATCAATCAAGAGCAATTATTTCTTTTCACCAGGCAAAATGCACAAATATTTTCGATTCCTTTCAACAGTGAGATTATTAGTCTAGTTGTTGATAGCGATAAAATTTTTAACGAAGACATTGTCACCAATGTTTTCTTTTTAAAATACAAGTTAATAATAACTAATACGCAAAAAATATTCTAAGCACGTTATCTTTAATACAGTGGTAATTCTCTATATTGGAGTTGAACTAATACGATAACCAAATGATAACTTGGTCAGTAGATGTAAAACAATAAAATATTTGATAAAAGTAATACTAATCATCAAGTTTGTATTCGTAAAAAGTTAGCATAACGCATTTTTAATTATGACAATAAACTTTACCGTTTTGCACCATTAAGGGACACTTTTATGATCCTTTTTATTTTTTTTAGAGGACTGGGTGGTCGGTCATCTAAAGAAAGAAATAACCTTTCAGAAGAAATCAAATGTCATCCAGTTAATCGCGAACGACATCAGTCTGGCGAGGGAGGAGAAATTATTTCTACTGTTAAAGAATATTTACCTCCAGAAGTGTATAAAGATTTTGCATTTGATGCAAATTGCAATAACTCTGATACAGAATTGAATCGCACTTGTTCTTCAGGGTTTTACGTGAGTGTAATCAGTTCAGTCTTTTTATTACATTCAGACTTGTAATGGTCTAATGTGCCTCCGAAAAAACTTCCCTCATAGACAGTTCATATTAACAGAAGTAACTTGATACAAAACAACATATATATGCTAAACAACTTTTCAGACACTTTATAACCCCTATAACTATTGATTTATTGTGTCAGCATATGATCTGGACGCAAGTAAACACATAATTAATCCCTTAAAGGTTGTTAAGATAATTACTCACAGAACAGAACGAAAAAATGAATTGACAAAAATCCTATCATACCTGATAGAAGTGATACATTTGAATTCTTTCACTTTGAAGAAGGATTAGCCAATCTGTCTTAAAAGTAATTATGAATTATTCACTTTGAATAATTTCGAAACTCTGTATAGTACAATTTGCTTTGTGCTGAAATTTCGGAGTAACAAAAATTGGTGCAAGATCGTTAACAGTAATACTTAAACAGTGTGTAAATATATTCTGTTGAAACTAAAAATGACTTTGATAATGATTAAAAGCACTTATTGTATACCGCTTACAAAATTCTGTACTTCAATCTTTATAACTAGAATTACTAAAGTTAAATCAGAATGTTTGTCAGATTACACCTTGCGCTGAGTACATAAGGTATAAAGGCTATAAAATAACAACTATCAAATCAAGTGCATATTTAATTCATATTTTCACTCAACTTTATTAGTTATTTTAGCGTAAATTCAGTTCTTAATTATTTTGTCTAATATTATGAATTATGTTTACAGTGGATATCGTGTGTTGCATTTAGAAAAAAGTTTATGGAAAGGGAGTGAGTAATAAATTTCAATGTAAAGATTGAACTGCTTTTAAAAATTTGCAGACGGTAATGACATGAAATAAGTTGTATTTATGAAACTATAAGATTACTATTACATATATGCTGATTATCTATGTACAACTTTCAAAGTTAATTCTTGATGTTTTTGATCAGTTTCCTGAGAACAAATATCACCAATCATAATGCATAGTGGTCATATATTATCCCGAAATGACTGATTTTTAGATGTGTTAAGCAGCTTAAAAGAAAAAACAAATGACATTTCAAACGTTAAAACAATTGTATATACTTATTACACTTGTGAACTCATTTGTAGATATATATGTTCAAACTGTTAATCCTTCTTGATTTAACCATTAAATAAAGAAGTATGGTGAGATAGGTTGTTTGCAAATATTTATTTCAGTACTTCTTTGTATCGTATATTTGAATTTCCTCTCTTTTTAGTCACGGAGTTTTAGTATTCGATCAAACTCACCAGATTTATTTGATCAACAAGAAAATAAAGTCAATTCACAAACTCATCTAAAGCAACCAATGAATGCAGTGGATAAACAAACAAATTTCGTATTGTTTGAAAAACCTTGTGAAACACATTCTTTCAAGTCTGATTATGACAAAATAGCTCAGACTGATGACTTTTATTTTTCGCAGAACTCTCGAAAAATGCTACAATCTCCACAAATAGTAGAAGTTCCATTATCAAATAACTACCCAACAAATAATTTTTACATTGCCAATGACAAAAGTGCTTACGCCGTAAGCTGTCGTTTAGAAATCATTTTCATTTATATAATTAATATAAATGAATTGAATGAATGTTAACTTTTTGTTAGTTTCAACTAGACACAAAAATGCTGCAAAATATTCCGTTTATGATTTCAAGATAAGTGTACTGGATGAATTTTAAGCTAAATAAAGATTTTCAACCTACGTAATAATGGTAATATTAACAAGTGAGATTCGTACTTAAAGTAACTCAAAAACTACATTATTTTATGGAAGTTGACTAAGGAAAGTACAAGATAGCGTAACAGAATAAGATTCATTGATTTATTTCGAGGTTCATCTTTAGCTGCTTACAACCAAGAAAAAGTAGTATTAATTACTTTTAACTTATGCGTATATTTTTTATCATAAGCTAATGG
Organism: Schistosoma turkestanicum; assembly: GCA_944470395.2. Classification (NCBI taxonomy): domain Eukaryota; kingdom Metazoa; phylum Platyhelminthes; class Trematoda; order Strigeidida; family Schistosomatidae; genus Schistosoma; species Schistosoma turkestanicum. The sequence goes on from OX103971.1 coordinate 68,050,556, forward strand.
TCATTCAGCAAACAGTCGTACTTTATTTTTGGGTTATACCCTATAAACTACTTAGAAGTTAAGAACATCAGTGAATATTACCCTATATTTTGTTTCATGCTTCATATATGCTACTAGGATAACAATTAAAAATAACTTTTAAAACTTGTGGTAGGAATGTACAACCTCACAAAATTTGCCTCCTTGCAACTAAATTTCAGTATGATTCATGAGAAGAGTATTCCTATTAAGAAGCAACGCTAACGGTCATTTTTGTCTTGATTAATGAGCACGGAGGTCTCAGCATGGTGGAAATATGAGTGTTTTATTGATCAGATGAGTCTTAGATTGAGCCATGTAGGGAAGTGCAGATGTGGTTGGGGTCCATGTGGTCCTTCAGTTAGAGTTATGGAGATTGTTTTTTATTTCTGAAATCATGAGTCAATCAATATTAGACCACTATTAGTAACATGAAAGGACTGTACGGCCGCTTCGTCCGGTTTTAGGACTCATCAGCAGTGCTCATCCGACTCCCTCTATTTGAAGGATTTAAACCCGGGACCCTCGATCTCACCACTTCTCGACAAGTGCTTCTATACTCATTCTAAAGTATTTTTAGTAGAAAAATATTAAAGGAGGTATTTTAAATGTTCCTAAATTATTGAAGTTCACTTTTAGAGATGATGGTCTAAAGCCCATGGTATAGTTACTATCGCATAAAAAATTTAAGAGAGCTTTTACTCGCTTATTTCTGATACTAAAGTTTATTCTGGAACTGTTTTTGTTGAGAATACATATCTTTGCATCGACAACTACCCATTCCACGATTTGACCTAATTACATGCGATCACTTTCTTGTGCTATGAATCCAGTTTTTGAATCTTCAGTAACATACATGCATACTTTTCAAGGTGCATTCTTTAGTTATTCAACAGCAATTTGGAGTTTCATTAAATGTCAATGCCAAGTACTCTTAAATATGTCATAATGTGAGATACTTTACTTGTATTTTCCTACAGATGGAAAATAAAATTATACCAACAAATTTATATCATACAATTCCTCATGTTTTATCGCAAAATCAATTTGATCAATACGGGAACCAAGTGATTAGATTTAATGATGTTGGATTGTGTACAAACTGTCATATGCTGTACAGCAAACAAACCAATACAAACCATCAAATTGATAATATTTTCAATTTTAATCCAAATTTCTATCAAAGCATACAGAATTCTAACTCTACCAACAAATTTTTACAAGATCGTTGGAAGTTCAACTTCGCTAATCAACCATGTAATTTAAGTAATCTGAACTTTCACTCAATAGAAAAAAACAAAGATGAAATTCAAGATTTTTTAGATGACTATGAATTCAGGTATGTTCAACTTCCAAATGAAATACTGTTATGTAAAGAATAAAGTATCTAAAAAAATAAAACAGTATCAATGAACTTTATTATATTCACATAAAATTATAGGTATTTGAAAATTTCAACTAGTAACTAAATTAAGCTTTTCTGAATCGGAACACTTAAGAGTTCATTGAAATTTAAGTTTTGTGCTTTTTTATTATTTACTCTTTACAAATTTTCATTGACAAATATATGAATATCGATGATGTAATAGTATTAAAATAATGAAGTTGGTTTCTTATCTAGTAATATTTTAAGCTTGCTTTTTTTAGAAATTGTGTAAATTTATAGAAAGCTGCTTACTTTCATTTCTATGTATCTGTGCTAAAACTCTATGAATAGTATGTTTTTAATTAGAACGGCAATAACTTATATTTGGCGTATATGTATATGAATTTTTATCACTGTGTTTCTTTATCTAATGTTCACTGCCAAGGCTGTATAATGAACACCCACAAACAAATTAATAATTATTTACTCCTTTCAGGTAATAAGTTTAATGAAAGCATAATTGTTGCAGAACTATTGCCAGTCTCAAGCCCAGATAAAGGAGACGGGTTGGGCTAAAAAACGCTGACTAGGAAAATAATCCAAACCGTTTGAATTCTGTTCCGAGAGTTGGATGAACTTCATTTAGAAGAGTTATCAAGCCTTATGATGAAAGCCAACTTTCTTCAGAAGTCACGGGGCTGTTAAAAATTCTCACAACCAGAACAACCGGTAATATAGGTACATGGAATATTTGTACATTGTGGGAGACCAGAAGAACCATTCATGGTGCTGCGGAAATGAGAAGATACAACCTGGTGGCGTTTTGAATGAGCGAAACCCATTGGACGCAACCAGGACAAAAGACTAGCTTCAGGCGAGATGCTGTCGCACTCTAGTCATAAAGAAGAAAATGTCTCACACATACAAGGAGTTGCACTGATGATGTCAAAAGGAGCACAAAAATCAATTATAAGATGAGAATCGCAGGAAACCAGGATCATCAAAACATCCTACGAGACAATTAATGACATACAATGCTATGCGCCCACCAACGATAACACGGAAGACGATAAACATCAATTTTATATGAGGTTGCAGTCAGTCTTCGAGAAATGCCAAGCAAACGACCTGACCATGTTGATAAGAGATTTCAAAGCAAAGGTTCGAAAGGACAACACTGGATATGAAGACATCATGGGAAGACATGGACTAGCAAAAAGGAACGAAAACGGTAAGAGGTTCACAAGTCTTTGTGCTGTCAAAAAAATGGTTACAGCTTGCACCACATTTCCACATAAACGCATACACAAAGCGATATGGGTTTGACCGAATGGCACTACACAGAAAGAAAATGGGCCATATCTCCATCAACAAAAAGTTCAGAAAAAAAAGGGGGACGCATGAGAGCTGAAATAGCCTCAGATGATCACCTGGTGGTGGCCAAGACGAAACTGAAACTAAACAAGTACTAGAAGACTGGTAGAATAGTATAGCAAAAGTTAATTACGGCCTTCATCCGCGATACTGACAAACTGAACCAATTCAACATAGCCATCGACAGTAAGTTGTAAGCCTTTCACAGTCTACTCGATGAAGAGGAAAGTACTGTGAAGAACAACTGGAACTCTGAGGATACGCTGGATAGCATTCAAGAAAGGAAGAACAGAAAAACAGCAACCAATAACAGACAAAGAAGAGCAAATCAATCCAAGACACAGGTAGAAAACACAGAAGTAAACAAGCAGGTGAAGAGGAGCGTCACAGCTGATAAATGGAAATATGTGGAAGATCTATCAATGATAACAGAAAAAGCTGCAAGAGAAGTAAACATGCGACATCTATATGATACGACGAGCTAGTCAAGAACAAGGAAAGCAAACTAATCACAGACATTTAAGAACAGCGAGATAGGTGGGTAGAGCAGTTTGAACGCTTGAATATACCAGCCTCACTCAACCCACAAAAGATCGAAGCAGCACCTAATGATGTCGAGATGGACGTTAACATACTAACAACTGAAGAAATAAGCATAACCATTACGCAAATCGAGAGTAGCAAAGCAGCTGGACCAGACAACATTTCAGCTCAGGCAGTGACTCCGAAGACAGTCCATACTCTGTTCAACAAGATTTGGAAGAAGGAACAAGTACCAACTGACTGGAAAGAAGGAAACTTCATCAATATACCAAAGACAGATCTAATATCAGTACCACTCCTCATGAGAGTTGTTGAACCGGGTAAGTTGAAAACTGTCGGTCGATGGCCAATGTTCCACGACGGGAAATAGGTGTAATTGTTTATGTAGTGAAGAACTGTGATTCTTGTTTAAATATTAGAATGATGACTGTTTAACTCATTTGACTGCTAGTTATTGAACTTAAATCTTGTTTCTATTTATACAGACACTTTATGAAGGCGGGCGTTCAACAACTCACTGGAATTCGACAAGATAATTGCTGTATGCATAATTTTGAAAATGTAGGGAGTGAACAAGTTTCACAACACAATTTTCACAAATTCACAGATAAATTTACGAGAGCTCATACTCATTCATCTAAACATTGTGAGCCATCACCAGTGTTTCCTTTCAAAGTAATCAATGCTGAACGTAATAAGTTGAATGAAACTTATGTATGTAATCAAGATTATCAAAATGAGGATATTATCAAATTTTTTCCAAATGATGATTTTAGTCACGGTAAAAATGTTAACGCTTTTAAACACACTGATTTAAAACTGGAATCTGGAGAAAAGGTTCATTCATTAGGTTTATCCTATTCAACTGATACAATGAATAATATGAAATCTGCTACAACATCAACAGTATCAACTCAAACATATTCAACAGATGAAAAATGTGAAGATACATTTTATATCCCATATAGAAAACAAAACAATTTTAACATGGAAAAGACATATTACACGAAATCTCTAGATGCATCAGAAGTAAGCGTTAACATTAGTCACCGTCTGGGACATTTGATCATTAATGGCATATATATATATATTATTTTCGTTACAGGGTTGTGGAGATTGTTGAGTTTCATTAAAATTAAGGATCAACCAATGTTAGATCACTATTAAAAGCCTAGAACCGTTGAACGGCCGTTCCCCGTTCTAGTATGAGGCTCATCAGCAGTGCGCATCCACAAACCTTATGGAATCGAACCCAAGACCTTTGATCTCACGCGCTGACACGCAATATCGGGGATCGATTGAGGTTAGCCATTAACACCACTGGTTTCCGTTTCAGTGGTCAAGAGGTTCAGTGTTTGGGCTTGTGACTGAAGGTCCTGGGTTCGATTTCCACATGCAGGTTCGCGGATGCGTACTGCTGACGAGCCTCAAGCTGGAACGAGACGGCAGTTCAATGCTTCCAGTATATGTATTAAACTTGTAAGCTTAATCAATGAACCGGTTTAAATTGTTGATCACTAGAATTATTAAGTAAGTAATTGTAAACAGTGATGAATGTAGATTAATGTTTGTTGAAGGATCTTCGTAACTGTCAAGCAATGGATGAAAATGAACGACAATTTTAATTTAAAGAAATAATCTACCTTAAAATATATCAACACATAATACTACTTAAAAATGTTTTATAGTTTATTATAGTGACAAATTTGTTTTTATGCTTTATAACAGGGGTCATTCTTTAACTTTCCACAAAATCGATTGGATTTAACTTTGTGCAATTACGTCTATGCAAACGATTGTATGAAATGATATACGATTAAGTGATGATTTCGCATGCAAATAGGGAGGAATGATACAACGGTTCTTTGCGAAATGAATAAATATCAATAAAAAAGACACGTAGACGACTAAATAGATTTACTTCCATTCAATAAATAAGTTACATATTAAGAAAAAAGTTCATACAATAATAGACGTAGCGCAAAATTACTCAGAAGTAGGCCATCAATATGCATTAATGAGTACTAGTGGATCACTCAGAATATTTGAACGAAAACCTGGAAATTATCCTTAACTGATGTTTTTTATACATCAAACTTCCATAAGCATTAAGTTGAACTGGCTGATTTGCAGATAGATACTGATAATAGCGACTTGTTAAGTAGTAGACAATGTTTTTTTTAAAGAATATTCTAATATTAATCTAATCCAATCTCGTTTCATACTAGAACACCACTTATCCACCTCTGCCATTAATGCTTGTAACCTATAGGCAATATCGAAGCAATCCGTACAAGATGAACATAAGCCAAAGAGACTGATCAATCGTAGTCTTAAGCATTAATGGGGAGATTCAAACAACCAATACAAATGAATTAAATTTCACCCAATTGCACAAGAGAGTGGTTTCTGGACTCGGTAGCGAAGTAGAAAATGAGATGGAGTTTAGAGAGGATGGTTGTGAGTTGGAGTCCTGAAGTGAATATCAACTCTGAAATGTGAGCACATTCAGCTGACGAGCCCTAAACAGGACAAAATGCTCATCCTGGATTCCACTGTTAGCCACTATCCACCTCTGTTAATAGAACATCACTCATAGTTTGTGGATTATTCACTTATTGAATAAATGCGTTGACACTGCAGTTGGCCATATTTTCTTGTTTATCAGTTAGTGACTACTGATTCAGTATATGTAATTCTTCCCATAAGTGACTTGGTAGCTCGATGTACCTCGACTAGACTAATACGAGTATTCAACTATGTGCATCCGTCATATGCCTTATGAGCACCATTCATCTAGAGTTTTTTTTTCAAAGATTAATTTAAAATGCATGTTGTTCATTACATAAGGAAAATCTTGAGAATATCTCCACACTCAAATAATTATTTGCTTGCCATTTTTTGACCTTTTGTTTTATTTTGGTTCAATCAGCTTCACTGTGAGACCTCATTACCAACACATCAAAAACAATTTCATGATGAATCGATTATTACGAGTGAATTCACTACTGAACAATTGCCGGTACTATCATCTGTGAAAAACAAGATGCACAAACCACTGGCTACATCGACACCTTCTGGTGAAAGAGCCGATGAGAATAAGATAATTGATGAGAGAAAATCTAAAATGAAAACTAACCAATTAACAGATGTATATCACAGTTTTCAAATACCTAGAAAAATTACAAGCGACAGCATTATGAATAATATGAATGAAAGTGAATCATTTGTAATCTTGAATTTACTAAAATCGGCAGGTAAAAGTGTTTCATTTGAAAATATTGACAATGAAGAATAAAATAGAATAGAAAGACAAACAACTATTCGTGGTTGCCTTTATTCATTGTCATATTGACGCAATTAAATGATGTTTCGGTAATTTGAATAAACAAATTTGAAGCTAATTCGCTTTCTTTGAAGTCTTTATTTATAAATGTTTGCAGAAGACTGACAGAAAGACTTGATGATTGATGTTTATTAAATAAGATGCCTAAAAAAGTTGACGAATGAATATTTTCTGAGATGTATTATTCCGTGGTATGATCATTAGAGCTAGTAGTGACTAGTATGTGCTTAAATAGCCATATGAAGGAAATAACAGAGAATATAAATCTTTGCAGCTGTTCACTTTTATGACACTTCGAATGTTGACGTTCCTGATAGATATCTTATCAACGAATCAATGATTTTATAGAGTTTGTATTTTATTCTGATAACTTAGAAGCCCTTAACAGCATAACGATTTCGGGGAAGACATAATTCGGTAGGCAGGACTGTCGGTTAATGTACATTTTACACAAACACGGGAAACATTCGTAATCCTATCAACCGAAATATGTCTGTAATCCGAATTTCTAGAACATGTGAGCGCAAACATTTTTACTCAAACCAAATAAAAATTAATTAAAAATTGAAAACCTCTTAATTCTGTAAATGACTTAATGGGACTAACAATTATGATTTTCTGAATACAAATGTAAACAAGTTAAATCATATTTTATTACATCCGATCAGGAAATACTTCTTTCTAATGCAAAAGTCACAACACAAATTGGAAAAAAACTGTCACATTTTCACTCGCTTATAATTATTAATTTTAACAGTAGTAAGAGGATATTTCTTATAAAGTTCAAGGACTTTTACAGCTCTATCCAGTTAGTGACGCAGAACTATAATCAACAACAACGAAAAAAATTAAGACAAGCATCGAGGCTAATCATGCACTAAGCCAATCAAGGTTTGCTCAGTTTGTTAATAATGCTGACATTTTACAAGTAACGTTAAGCATGGGGTGTTTTATCTAGTCTAATTTTTTGCATAACCTTTGTCATTTTCTGATTAGCTGTTACTACTTTTAGTTTGCTAATTTTCGGTATCCTTGAAGGTCATGCGTTCGCTTCCATGTACAATAAGTCGTATTATTTAAATCTGTTCTGCTTGAATATCATGTTTTTCTTACACTTAGTATTTTTTCTGTGTGAACGGCTAATTGTTGAATTGTTGTATTTCAGCTCGTTGTTGAGTTAGTAGTAGAACTGTTTGCATTAAGATAGCTTATTCATTCAAACTGCAAGTATTGTAGGCTGACTGCAAACTTTAATACATATAATTACTTTTATTAGGATTTAACAGTATGCCAGTGCCGAATCCTGGTAGAGGGCGAGAACTAAATTCCTACAATTCCACAACATTCTGGGACTATAATCAAAAGCTCTAAGAAAAATAAATAACTTTCAAGGTTTAAATCGCAAACTAATCTTAAATAGATAGCTATTGAAAACCTGGAAGCACTGGACGCCATTTCATTATAGAATAAGATTCCTCAGTAGTGATTTAAACTAAAAGTCCTACAATTCTCACAAATTCCTTGTACTAACATTGGATATTTGTTAATCCAAAGAAGGTATAGTATATAATGTTATCTACCTGTTAGGAGGAAAAAAAATTCCACTGAAAATACGAAAATTGTAACTATGAAATCCGCTGAGAGAAAACATCCTGGGAAATTTTCGAATAAATTTATTCTTGAAAATAAACATCTATGAAATATATTTTTAAAAAATAGGACTTATATTTATAATTGTTGAAAAAGAAAACAAGCAAACAATTGTCAGCTGATGGTTAATAGTGGTGAATTTAGTCACAAAATATATCATTTATACAATGTTAAGATAATGAATGAGTAAATAATACATAAAGCTTTTTAGTTCTGGTTATTGTGTGCTTGACACAAACCTGAGAAAAGAGAAAAAGTCACAATGGTAAAAACAACTGATTGGTATGAGCTATTGTTAATATCATTATTTATTATCTATAAAGATACAAATATTTTACACAACAGGAAATGAAATGTTTACTTACTGAATAATCTGAAATGTTTTTACAATCACAGCTTTAGTAGTAATATAACACAGAAATGATATTAGCATTCAACTGAAAACAAAAGACAGCAGAAACTGGAAGAATACATTTTTCATTGTTTTCTAACTCACTTTTCTGGAGACTTCATGCTACATGGTTTTGAAAATGAAAAATTCACAACAGGACTGACTTGACGAACAGTAGTATTGGTTGATGTCATTAAATTGTTGAGAAGTTTGGCCACTGTTTCATTTTTGATAGAATGAGGGTTTTGTATAAAGTGACAAATTATATCTTGTGAAAATCCATTTTGTTCTAGGTCAAACACTAAACGGGCCAGTTGTTGGGCCTAAAATGAATAAGTAAAAAGAATTAATTACTTTATGTAGAAACAAAGTAACAATTTAAAAAAAACACTCTTGAAATTAATTGGAGATGAATAAATTGGGTTATGAGCTCGGTCTAGTGTTAAATGATGCGATCATCACTGGGATAGCTTTACACTAAAATAAGTAAAATGGGTCTGAATATATGAAACGTAAACACAAATGAATCAGTTTTAATTAGCAACCGATCACATTTTACATCCATGTTTTAAATCATATAGGACGGATAACATAAGATAAACCTTTACTTGGAAACGACGTCTTTTCTTACGTTTATACAGTAAAAATAAATATACAGACATGTTAGAAGTCAGTAGAACAAGCTAACAGCCATATACGAAGAAATAAGAATACCTCACTTCAATCTGAATTTCGTGCTGATGATTTTGTTCAAAACTGTTAGTGGGACATAGATGGATTTAAAGCGTGATTACGTCACTACGCGCTGATTGGCTAATTTCCTATCCAATCAGCGCCTGATCGAAGCTTGGAGAACAGGATAGAAAATTCTCGTATTATTAGCTGCATGCTGATTGGTCAAATCCAGCCCAGTCGATCACGTGAATTTTCTTCCAGAAGTTTTCTCATGTAAAGGCTATAAATAGACTAGCATTGTATTTATCTTTGCCTTCTAGCCTTCAAGCCTTCTTAGCCTTCTTCGCTTTCAAGCCTTTTTGCCTTGGCTTTCGCCATCACCTCCAGCTTCTTTTCCTTGCTATTTTGGAATACAATCCTTCCTGTTCAACCGTGTTCTGATTTGTGTTACTTGTCCAGTGTTTTGTGTCAAGAATACTAGGCAATAAGATTTAGCCGGGAAATATCGTAAGCAACCGTTACAACAGTGGCGACAGAGAAAAAGGAAAAAAATTTCAAGATGCCCATTTCAGATGATCAGCTTAACCGAATACTACAACAGCAGCAAGCACAATTAGATGCACAAATGCGGTTGTTGGAGATCCTAACTCAACAGCTCAACATCCAGTGTTCGAGTCCACATACTGTTTCAAATACGTCTTGTGAAGCAGTGGCTAACAGCATACCAGAATTCGTCTATAATCCTGAATGTGGAAATACTTTTCTGACGTGGTTCAAACGTTGGGAAGATACATTTAGAATTGAATTCGGTAAACAAGATGATGCATGGAAGACTCGGTTGTTGCTGCGGAAGTTGGGAAGCAATGAGTATGAACGTTACGCTGACCACGTATTACCGAAGTTACCTCGAGAGCTCAGTTTCGAGGAGACAGTAACTCAGCTGTCAGATATTTTCGGCGAATCAGCATCATTGTTTAGTATTAGATATCATTGTCTAAATCTGGTGAAACACGAAGATGATGAATATGCGGTTCTTGCAGACGTCGTCAACAGAGAATGTGAACGGTTCAGGTTACGCTCGTTGACGGAAGACCAATTTAAATGCTTAATATTCATCAAAGCTCTTCAGTCACCGCAAGATGCGGAAACCAGAACTAGACTTTTGATTCGAATGGACCAAGACCCTAACGTCACACTCAGAACATTGACAGATGAGTGTAAACGCCTACAAAGCATCAGGCACGACAACATGTTGATTGAACAGGTAAATCACAATTTAACCAGCAGTAGTGTCAATGCTATTACTAGGTTAAAAGTCCAGAAGCCGATAGCATCTCGTAACAAACCAACGACGGCATGTTGGTTATGTGGTGATTGGCACTACGTACGATTTTGTCCATTTAAAAAACATAAATGTCAGATGTGCCACAAACGTGGACATAAAGAAGGCCATTGCCAACCAGATCGTACGTCTCAGCCCAAGAAGAAGCGCAAACGTACTCGACATGTGGTGAAATCAGCCGAGTCTAAATCACTTTCTCTCGTAGCTGCTTTTCAAACAGAGTATGTCGTTCGGAGAAAGTATGTCACTATACAGAGGAACGGTGCGTCAGCTCGTTTTCAAATCGACACGGCATCAGATATCACCTTAATGTCTAGAGAGACGTACAACATGCTGGGAAGACCGCCAATGAAGCCATCTAAGAAAACAGCTAAAAGCGCTTCAGGTGGTGTGTTAAAACTGGTTGGTGAGATGCACTGTGAATTTTCCTTCAACGGAAAAAACTGTACAGGAATATGCTATCTGACAAAACGGCCAAACCTTGATCTTCTCGGTCTAGATATGCTAGAAAAGCTGGGAATAATGGATTTACCCATTAACAGTGTCTGCAGCGTATCGTGTTCATCAGTGGACACCCCGATACTTAAAAAGAAGACAGGTGAAAGGTTACAAGATAAACGAAAGAGGAAGTCAGCCTCTGTTTCTCAGAATAGCCTTGGCCGCGGTACGAATCTGAAAGCTAACCTACCAGCGAAAGCAGATGCCAAACCTACTTCACGTCCGAGACGCCCTATACAATATGCTGTTCATGAGCCTCAACAAAACTTATCGGTGGGGAAGCAGCCCGATCGACGGTTGTCTAAAGATATGGTTCCTACAAAGCAGGCGGCTCGTAAGAGTACGGGTGGCAAGGCACCCAGGAAGCAGTTGGACCCTAGCGCCAGATCCTACGAATCTTCCCAAAGGGGAGGTGTTAGTGGGACATAGATGGATTTAAAGCGTGATTACGTCACTACGCGCTGATTGGCTAATTTCCTATCCAATCAGCGCCTGATCGAAGCTTGGAGAACAGGATAGAAAATTCTCGTATTATTAGCTGCATGCTGATTGGTCAAATCCAGCCCAGTCGATCACGTGAATTTTCTTCCAGAAGTTTTCTCATGTAAAGGCTATAAATAGACTAGCATTGTATTTATCTTTGCCTTCTAGCCTTCAAGCCTTCTAGCCTTCTAGCCTTCAAGCCTTCTTAGCCTTCTAGCCTTCTTAGCCTTCTTCGCTTTCAAGCCTTTTTGCCTTGGCTTTCGCCATCACCTCCAGCTTCTTTTCCTTGCTATTTTGGAATACAATCCTTCCTGTTCAACCGTGTTCTGATTTGTGTTACTTGTCCAGTGTTTTGTGTCAAGAATACTAGGCAATAAGATTTAGCCGGGAAATATCGTAAGCAACCGTTACAACAAAAACAATGAAAGCTTCACAAGTAAACTATTTAACTCAGATAAAAGAACTCCAAATTTTTTTATTCTTTGTAATTTCAGGTTGATAACGACCTGTTTTTGGCTTGAAATCAATACACAGAAAACACAGGGTATATATTTCATACTTATTAATCAGTAAGGTACATCTGTACGTACGAGGTTCTACGTTGTAGCTAACTGACTGGCATCTGTGATCGTAGGGAGGGGGATGATGCCCTATCAGAAATGTAAACTTGTTCTGTTGCAGTGAGGGAGATTACAACTAAGCGATAAAGGTCGCTTTCGCCACAGATTCTAGGTAAAAATATGAGTATAATGACGAGCAAGTAATTCGAATTACTGAGAAATTATGAAAAATCAGTACTGAGAATTACTAATTACAAGTTTGCAACATTAGGATCGGAACTCACAAGGATACTAAATAACCGACTATTACGCTTGGGACATGCAAGAAACTTTGAAACATACAATCGCTGGATTGCCTATCCTATTGTTTCTGAATTCCTGTTGGATTTTATTTTACACATTGAGCCCTTAAAAATGTTCTGCATTATAAAAAGTTGTTTCACCTACATAGCTTCCAAAATTAGGATTTAATTTAATAACTTCAAATGATAATTGTTAGTAAGCTTAATGGTAATGATAAAAAAAGCCACTACTACCACGTGTTTTTGAAAACGATAAATCACGTTGTCATCATGAGACGAATCAACTATAAGAACAAGAATTAATAGTTGACGTACAGCACATTCACTTTAAAATCTAAGGACTTATGGACTAATTATTACAAATTATAATATTACTGAAGAGACATAAAAAAGTTTAAAACAATTTTTCTGCAGAAATCATAACGTTGGTTCGAATGATACAATCACTTCATATAATTGGAATCGAGTAGGTTGGAGGAAAGCTAAGGGCGGCCAAACCAAAACATGGCACAAGTCCATTAAATCACTAAAAAGTAGACTGAGTCATGTTGGTAGATGTAGGATACCTGGTTGGAGTTCGCAAGACGAAAGTCACCGATGGTTAGAGACCTAGAATGACATGGCTCAAAATCGTTTCCAATGGTGCAAGTGCATCCACTCTTTGTGTTCTTTCAAATTCTAACCTTCTGAATTCCTAGTCATCTCTATTTTTCTCTTTCTAAAATTATCTCACTGAACTATACTTCTTGAATAATATCTTCGATGTGCAATTACCGTTTTCAAAATTTAAGAACAATTTAAATTAGTTACAAAAATATTCAAATTATATGCCAATTTGGCATTTCAAACAATTTAGCAGTATCTGATGCATTTTAACTTTCCATAATTAACAAACTTAGTTACTTTTTCTGTTACAGTTTGAAATAATTCTCACCTTGGATAAATCATTGGGATAGGTAATTGTAATTAAAAGAGCTGATTGTTCACTAAGCTTATGAGAATTTTGATTAGTGGAGAAAGTTGTCAACAGTGAATTGAAGGTATGAAGAAGATTTAATAAGATTAATTTGTTTTGCTCGAGATTCTGACCTGTAAAGACTAAAATGAAAAATTCCGAAATAATAATATAAAAAATCAATAAAAACATCAAAATACAGTCCTCCATTGTAGGTACTGATATGGTGTGGCAACTTAGACAGATACACATATGAAATAGATTCTATGACAGATGTACAAATCCAAACGATTTAACATCCTGTAAGATAGGACGGATATTGTTTAAAATGATAAGGATGACATCGATAGAAAGACTTTTAAGTGAATTTCTGTTTCGTTTGCTCATGACATTTTCTTAATTAACTGTAAAAAGTTACCGTTTTCCGGTCGAAGATAATGAAAATAAAATGATCTGGGGAATTCAGTAATCTGGTGAAAATTATCATCAGCAGTACAGTTATCCAAATATATTTGACAGGATCAGTAAGATTAAGACAAAAATTTCCTAATATAACTTCATGGATAATGTATTTTATTTTAAATCAGAGTAGTTTACTAAAACTGCAACAACATTCCATTCTCATTTAATGTACACATTAATGTTGGAAAAATTTAAGCACAACGTCATACCTAGTTAACAAAAATCTATGAACAGAAATATAATTTTGTGAGAACAACATTTGAAGTATCAAAACACCCGTCTGACGATATGTAATAAAACAACTTCTATATATTTAGTACTTTTAATTCAAACGAACAACAAAAACGATAATAGTAACATTATATTAAATGAACTTAATTAATTTCAGTTAAATAATTAGGTGACGAATAAATAGAACTAAAAAAATATCAAATTTTAATATAATGGATAAACATATATATATATATAAACTATTATATGCATGAAATATATATAATTGTTTATTTACTTATGACATTAAGGTCACACATTAAATCTAGCTAGTTAACAAGTAAAGACCATTAAAACAAGATAACTTAAACCAATTATATTTTAAGTCTACAAAAACTGACACAATGAATTACCTGTTTTCTGTACTCCTAATTCTAAAAGACGACGAGCATGAGAATGAGAAAAACCACAACTTGTTGCCCATGGTAATAAACTTTCTAAAAGTTTTAATTGAGAATGATGTGAATCAAAATTTCCCGCGCCGGTAGAAGTGGTTTTCAATATGTGCTCATATTTTTCAGAATTCATAAAGTAATCTCGTTCACTGATACCACTGAGAGCTTGAGGTTGCTCAGTTACAGCATTCGACTAAAATTAATTATTAAAAATAATACCATGAGAACACAAAAACAAATAATCACAAGAAGTTAAACTGATAACTCCAAGTCCTATGAAAAACAAGATGACAAGTAAACTTACTGGTTTGATATTTGACGAATGGCGCTGTCACCCTTAGAACATTTATTAAGGGAATGTAAATTAATCTACGATATTATTTTCCCTCCCACTACATAGTATATAGATAACATAAAAAGCTACAATATCTCAACGAAACCGTATGGAACATTTAAAAGTCGCTTACAAAAATAGGCGGGATGATTAAATTTGAAATTATGTATAAAATTTGGAAACAAATACACCAGTAATTCACCAGGTTTCTTGACAAATTTTAACCCAAAGATAAACTATGTGTCAACCACATTCTAAACCGTGGAAGGACATTTTAGTTGAATTTTTGTGACTGTGTTTGCATATTTGGAAGTGCTTGCTTAAATAACATGATATCATTACAAACAATAAATACAGATACAACGAAACAAATTTACGTAGTTAACCAAAATTATTTGAACTAGTTTATAATTAGGCTATAACATATTAGTTAGTTGTAACATATCTGCTGACTAATTATTTGTGAGAAAAAGAAATCAGTCCTGCCTGGGAAAAATATAGCAACTGAAGGACGGAAAAAACAAGCGTGCTGACAATCAACTATCAGTGATTGAATAGTTAACTCCGCTTCGAGTTATGAAAACCGAGTTTCTTCGGAAGTCACCAGACCTATGTCTCTTTTCACAACCAGAGAAACCATTAATATAGGTACATGGAGTGTTCGTAATTGTCGGAGACCAGAAGGATCATTTATGTTGCTGTGGATATCAAAATATACAACCTGAAGGTACTTGGAATAGGTGAAATAGATTGGGTGAAGACTGGATAAAGAGGTTGCGGTTAACAGAGATGCTCTTGTACTCCAGTCATGAAGACGAAAAAGGCCTCAGATATAGGAGCTGCACTGATACTGTCCAAAGAAGCACAAAAACCAGATACAGGATGGGAATGTCATGAAAACAGGATCATCAAAGCAATCTTTGGTGCTCTTTTGTATTGCAGTGACTTCACTTTTATGAAGAGAACGCGTTTGGTTTAATAGAAACATTTATTATTTACTGAGACTTTTGTTGATTTTTACTTTGTACGCGCGAACGTTCCTTTTGTGTTGCTGCCATTTCTGAGTACACTGCTTACTGTAACTTCGCCCATCTTTTCTGGAACGATTGGTCTGTAGTGATGATCATAGTCAATTTCAACTCGTCCTGCTACAGTACAAATGTTTGCGTTTAGACAAATAAAATAATAAAAACAAAATACAGCCTGTTGGTCTTGAAGTTGGGAGTCTACTGATTCTTTGATTCGGCTTAGAAACTTGAAAACTGGTACTCCGCCTGGAGCTTTTCTAGGGTTACTACCGGTCTCATGCTAGGATAAAGAAGGAGGGTTTGGCACGGGATTACAACCCTATCCTAGAGAAAATAATCCCGCTAGAAAGCGTTAATCTTGCATACTGCACCACTAATAAATGAGAAAAAAAACATTCAGGAGAATAGTGAATGAGAAGTCATAATAAGTCAGACTTATCTAGTATTTTTATGATGGATTCCTACAACTTTACGGCAACCATATTCTTAAAAATTTTGATTTTAGATTAATTAAACCGAACTCTGTGTGGTTAACCATTATCCTTACGAGTTACACAACGTGTATGGTTCATAGTCAAATACATTTGCTTGTGATTAGTTGAGCCTTAATTGTGAAGTTAGATCACTAAAAAATTAGAAGGAAAGTGAAAACGCTTACCTTTATGCCACACGGAACGCAGGAATTTAAAAATGGTGCAGACAATTTCGTAAATTTTGTCGGTGCATTTCCAACCTCAGATGAATCATGAAAACCATTGGAGATAGCTACTTCTTGAGCATGTTTTTGCACTTTATGGTCACTTTTAGGATTATTTATGAAGCCACCTGATTTATTTTGGAATGAATTAGCTGTTTCATATTTATACTGTGAACTAGAAAAAGGATAACTCAAGTTTTTCGAATTTACAAAGTGAGTATCCAAATAGTTGATGATAGACGAACCTTCACTATCATTATTTATTATATCCGTAGTTGTTAAATGATGACTTTGTGGTTGACAGGAACTTAACACTGAATCGTGCATCAAAATTTTCCTAAGTTCTTCAAGCTCATTTATTGTTTTAAGCTCAGTCATCGTAAATGGGTCGTCAGGTTGGATATCAAAATCTTTTAAGTATGTACAAATTGTAGGACTAGCAGAAGAGCTATGAATTAAATCTGTACCAGAACATTCGCGTTTATCACCTGGAATTTTCGTCTGCTCTGATTTACACGGTTGGCTAGATGCTCCACTATCTATTATGCTGGGTTCCAAAATTCTCCCGGAAACAAGGTGACTAGCAGCAGGTGGAGGTGTCATAGAAACGGAAGATGGACACAAATTATTTGAGGAAAGTGACTGACGATCAGAAACATGGACATTGTGTGGTAATTCAATGCCCTGTTTAACACTTTTCTGTAGTGGATTTGGTTGGTCTAGTGGACTTTCACACACAGATGTGGGAGGTAATTTTTCCGAATCTTTCTTTGCTTTAAAATAGTCCTCAAAATCAGCAATCACCTGCCTTTCATGCAAAAAGTCATACTACAAATAAGATACAATAGAAATGTTACACATAAGATGGAATTATGAAGATCATTTCAAAAGTAACAGTACGCGCTAATCATAAAATAATACAATTAGATAAATTTTGTATAAGCAAAGAATTTGAAGAGTCATATTTCGACCTATTTGGTTCGAAGTCTTTAGATACCTAATTGGTCTAAAATAATAAATGTGATTGATTTCCTAACATATCATGAACAACAAGTCGATAGTTACTGATGAGACTATTTGGTGGGTCGAGCATCAGTAGGGATAGTTTCAGGCCAATTATTTGAAAGTTGAATACCTTAGCTAACAAGGCACAACCCAAACTTAGCCAAACTGAATTTTATTGGGTTTCAATAGATAATAAAAGTCAATAATATAATGTCACTACATCTGCTCCCTAATGCTCTGGTACAGTAAACAGTGGGGAGAATCCCCTCTTGTTCTCGAAATATTCGCCCAAGCATTTACACTATATATGAGTGTAAGTTACTTTGCCTATCCGCAGTGATGTGGCCTAGTTCAGAGTGTGGTATGAACAAGACCAAATGAACAACTTTTTGTTATGTATGTAATGAGCTTCGGAAATGTTCGCCTTTCGATATTATCTCCTTCCGTCATTATCTCATTCATTGTTTACATTCAACAAACTACTCTATAAAATGTCGGTGACTCTTATTCTCTGGTCCTAATACTAAATTCCGGAGAACGAATTAATAATTTCATGACTCTCAATAGTATATAAGAAAAACAACTTGTACTTTGAATGTCACACTTTACTCTCGAGTAGTCAGTAGTTATTAAATAAGGTTTTGGACTGATAGCAAGAAATTCCAACTCACCTCTATATTTACACACTAAATGGCTAATAAAATAAACGAGTGAAAGTTTATGATGATGATGAATCTTGACTAGATATTAAGTAATGATTGATCACAAGCATGTTGATACAGGCTTTCATGTAAAAAAAAATATTCCCTCTCCTTATAGATTGATAATCTCTCGTATTCGCTTATATTACTGTGACGTCCTAACCTATTTTTATGTAATAAGTAAAAATAAGTTAACAGCACGGAATCTCAGTTAATTAAGTCAAAGATATTATAGATGACAAGCTGACTGTATGCAATAATCCATTTCAAAATAAGCCGATGAAAAGTAAACAGAATATTTGGTTGGAGCAGTATTACTTTTGATGCTTTCCCGTTATCTAAGAATAACGGTTTAGTTTAAAAAATTTCTGACTTTCTGGCGAACTTCACCAGCCACTACGCCAATAGAAGCGATACTATGACTTACTTGTCAATCAACTATTAAATAATGATAGGAATAATTAGACTTCCGACCATGAAGTAGAAAATGCCTCACACATACAAGGAGTTGCATTGCTGTTCAAATACGCACAAAAACCATTTACAGGATGGGAATCAAGATCATCAACAACCTACCATCGGAGAAAGAACCAGGTTTTAACTGATGACGAAATTAGGAAAGACCAATGGAGGTGGGTCGGACACTGTGAAAATCTCCCAACTGCATCTAGAAGCAAGCCTCAACCTGGGATGTTCAAGGTCAAAGGAAGGGAGGTAGACCAGAGAACACATTGCACCAAGGATCGGAAACATAGAAAAAAGGATAGCAACTGAAAAGGAAGGCGTAGGACAGAGTCGGTCGTAGAATACTGGTCGGTGACCTATGCTCCGTCAGAGATAATGGTGGTAATT
Organism: Schistosoma turkestanicum; assembly: GCA_944470395.2. Classification (NCBI taxonomy): domain Eukaryota; kingdom Metazoa; phylum Platyhelminthes; class Trematoda; order Strigeidida; family Schistosomatidae; genus Schistosoma; species Schistosoma turkestanicum. Next base: position 68,069,803 of record OX103971.1, read on the forward strand.
CCATTAACACATCTAACAACGATTTCGAAAGATATAATATACTAACCGGTGTTACTACAACCAAGATGAAAACGCTGGAAATCAAAGAGTGAGATGGGTGCACGTATTTACATTTAATAAGACAGCTAGATGACTTCCTAACAAACCAAAAATTTTGTGCAATGTTTTGGTAGCCCAATTAATAGAATTATTGCAAATAGTGCCCTAAAATCATGAGACAAATGACGTAATCAACTCTAACAGCCAGCCATAAAAACGAAAATGCTTAAAATTATGTTTTTTCTAGCTGTATGAATTGTAATTGAAAAGTTTCAGAGAAACCACTCTCTTTAGTGGTATGTAAATATAATTAGATATTCGTCCTTCAATCTGTTGTCCAGTGGAGATAAATTCATAAACTGAGGAGTGAAGCATTTAAAAAGGATACTACCGAATAGCTTTAAGGCTATGGGAAAATCTTAAACCTGGGATTCTTCAGGCTGCGGAATATGCCTATCGACCGTATATTTCTGAATCAGAATGCATGTTTCAATGCGTCGCCACGTGCTCCGCTTTCTGCTTACAATTCCAAGTCGGTACAATTTCTTGATACTTATTCTGGTAAAAATGCAGCTACCGACAAAAAACAATATCACCAAGACGGACTGTAATAATCAGAGCTAGTTTTGAGTAGTTAGAATTATCATATCAAAAGAGCACTGAAGGGTCTCAAGTTTAAGATACATCCATTACCATTATAAAAAGTGTAAAATAGCATATAGAATTAATTTTGGGTGTATGATAGAGAAAGCAATACCTCGAAATCCTGAGAAGAAATCTCATTTAAGGTTGGCAGGTCAGCAATGATAGGAACTCTCACTTTGCACCGGAACTCAACCCCAGAAACCATTCTGGAGCTCCATTTATCAAAGTTACTGTAAGTACCTTTGTCCATTAACAAAGATACTAATCACCAACTTCTGATACATTCTGTAGGCGTTGAAACGCTTAGGATCAGATTTGGCGCTTCCAACTAGGTTATTATACCGTCCCCACTTCCAGAACTCACTGTTCAATACCTTTTTTGCGAGCTACTATGAATCGATCGATTTCTTTGCACTCGATTCTTGTTCTTTCGGCACGGTTCCAGGTATTTGATGGTATGTAATCGATGGTCCGCACTAATTCTCGTTGGCAGTTGTTTGTGCAGTTGAATGTCCTGTGATTTGGATGAAAACGTTTGTTTCTGGGCAGTAGGGGTTGTGGATAGCGGCACCTATCATGTTACCAAGCTGGAGGTTAGTTAGTTGCTATGTGGAGAGTGATATGGGGAAATATCTAATGCTAATTAAAAGAGGCTTCGGAACGAAGTATATAAATGTGTAGTTAAGTTTATGAATAGGTAGAGAATATTGTGTGTGTACCGAAGTGTAAGCGAAAGAAAGGAAAAAGAAGTACTTAATGAGATAGACAAATTCAGTTACCTGAAGAGATAACAGAAATAACATCTAGCATGTCTCAAGACATGCATCAGACACAGTTCATCACGAGGGAGATGATAATCCGTAAATGAGTATGTCTTCATCAAGTCTCTGCTTAAATCTGTCCACCGAGAAGGCTGGGGCTAAACATTATTAAGATTCTGCACCTGCTATATAAATTAACCGATCCATAATTGTTTTTAAACACTAGCTTGTTCTTAAATTTTGAACGTAATGTGGAAATGTTTGCATCAAAAAATTGCTCAATTTAAATAGGTCATAAGTATTCGATCTTCGTAAAGAACTAGTTAATTTACTAGAAAGGCTAAGTTAAAGTACTTGGTAAAACATCCGCCATGCACTAAAACCTGGTTTGTCTTTTAAGCTCTAGGAGAAAAATTCCGATTTTTGCAACTTCCATAAACGAATGCTATGGTAAATAAATCCTAAAATAAAGTCCCAAAAGTATATAATAGGTCGAAATAAATATATTTCTTCGCGGGATTACTAATGTAAATCCCGATAATCCAGAAGTCAAAGAAAAGACAATTCTGGATGAAGAAGTATATTTATCGCTAGCCTCGTGTTATCGGAATAATTACGAGACTAGGGTACACGAGTGGCTAACAACCAGCTAGGAGAATAGCGGAGGGGGAAAAACATGCATGACGCGCGAGAGATGGTCTTTTGTACAGGTAAACAAAAGGAGTGCCGTAAAGCAATTATTGTCAGAGTTAAGTACAATAATAAATGTTTATGTTTCAGCAATTGTGTTATCTTAGTAAAAGTACACCACTACAAGTCTTTAATCAGTCGTCCTCTACAATCCTGTTTTAGGCATGCTACTCGGAACATACTGTGAAACAACTAGTCAGTTTAGACACAGCACAGTTCGTCTCAATGAACATCTCCAAATACTTATATGAAAATGTTAAACCAATCAAGGCAATTTGAGTGATAATCACAATGAAATGAAAAAGGCAAAAGTACAAGTGGATAGTAGGAAGATAGGTGAACCGATAGTAGTAGGACAATTTATAAAATATGATAACTAAAGTAGGTCAAGGGTGGATGAATAGAAATCAAATAATCATCAAAAACATTACGGAATAAGCAGATGTGTAAAAATAATAAAAATAATAAAATTAAATTAAAATAAATAAAATATATATATAATGTCAATCGTTAGTTACGTCATATCCGGCCACGGAAGAGATAGGGGTGTCACGAATTTTTTCTGAACACATAAATTAGGGTTGAATGTGCGTATTCCTATGGCTTCTGCAATGTGTAGGAGACGGGATCGAACTCCGTTGGGAAATGATGGAGGTATACGATAGATCACCCGAAAAGATCTAGATTTATCTACAATGTGACCACTATCTACCAGGTGTGCTAAGATAGAACTGCGTATTGTTTTTGACTGACCCTTTGTAAACCATGCTGGATGTGGTTTCGTTGTTCACTAACGTACCACTCCTCGAGACTATTGATTTCATATGCGAGCAAATTAAAGAAAAACAAATCAACATTGGATTGCCCGAAGATTGCCTTAAGGAATTACTCCTAAGATGCACGATGAATGTCCATTTTGTATTCAACAATAATTATTATAGGCAGATAGACGGTATAGCCATGGGCTCACCTCTAGGCCCGATTCTAGCTGATCTCTTTCTAGCAAAGCTAGAAAATGGACCCCTGAACGAAGTTATTCAAAAACTTGATCTATATTGCCGTTATGTCGATGACACATTCATCATTGTAGATCAGGACACCAGGAAAGAAAAACTTTTAGAACAATTCAACAATGTACACCCGGCAATCACGTTCACTGGGGAAGAAGAATATGATGAAAAACTGTCTTTCCTTGACATCACACTAAGTAGGCGAAAGGATGGTTCACTAAGTAGAAGCGTGTATAGGAAAAATCCTAGTGCTTGCCAATACACTCACTTTTGTAGTTTTACACCTATCCGCTACAAAAGAAATTTGGTTAGATGTCTCACTTACAGAGCAAATATGATATGTTCAATGGATACTGTAAGTCAGGAGCTGGAACTCATCAACGGCTCACTAACCGAGATTGGTTATCCAAGCGCATTCTTAAAGAAGTATATGTCTGCCGTAAAAAAGAAGCCGGTGGTTTCGACTGCCCGAAAGAAGCCTTTGTTTATGAAGCTGCAATTCAACGGAGATGTGGCCTGCGATACTCTGCAGGATAGATTAAGAAGAGTAATCAACAGAACATTCAACGCTGCAAAACTTGCATTGACTTTCTCCAGTCGACCTGCGATGTCTACTCAAACGAAAGATAAGTTACCTGAGCTGGCCTCCTCTATGTGCATTTACAAATTCAGCTGCTCCTGTGGAGATAGCTATATCGGGCGTACTTCCAGGCAACTTACACAACGAATGAGTGAACATCTACCAGCATGGTTTACAAAGGGTCAGTCAAAAACAATACGCAGTTCTATCTTAGCACACCTGGTAGATAGTGGTCACATTGTAGATAAATCTAGATCTTTTCGGGTGATCTATCGTATACCTCCATCATTTCCCAACGGAGTTCGATCCCGTCTCCTACACATTGCAGAAGCCATAGGAATACGCACATTCAACCCTAATTTATGTGTTCAGAAAAAATTCGTGACACCCCTATCTCTTCCGTGGCCGGATATGACGTAACTAACGATTGACATTATATATATATTTTATTTATTTTAATTTAATTTTATTATTTTTATTATTTTTACACATCTGCTTATTCCGTAATGTTTTTGATGTTTTTGATGATTATTTGATTTCTATTCATCCACCCTTGACCTACTTTAGTTATCATATTTTATAAATTGTCCTACTACTATCGGTTCACCTATCTTCCTACTATCCACTTGTACTTTTGCCTTTTTCATTTCATTGTGATTATCACTCAAATTGCCTTGATTGGTTTAACATTTTCATATAAATATTCATGTATATTAGAGTAAAGCCTGATGACGATCTAATCGAAAACAATATTGTTCGCTTATATGTGTTGTTCTAATTTTCACAATGGGAATCTTTAAAAATCTCCAAATACATCATCGCAACCGTTAATACCTGACTTTTGGTTCACATAGATTTGGGCTGAGCGTTTCGACCAACTACTTTGTCTCTGTAATTCTCAAACTTGCTAAGATCTTCCATTGTTGCTCTACTTCCAGTCTGTCAATAAATATTCTTACTTCTAAATTTTGTCGAACAAAGTATAGGGCAACTTCGCTGTCACTTTTATATCGGATTTTGGGGCTTCATTTGGTAAATTTTCTGGATCAACTGCTTTGCCTCATTTGAATCATCTAATGACCATGCTGATTTCTTCACTTGTTGGCGGGGTAACATTTATGGAAATATGTACAGCCTCTGTTTCGATGTTATGTAGATTCAGTTTGGTCGGTCTTGACAAAAGCTCTCCATAGCGTTTTACCCTCTTGTTCAATTCTCTTTATCCACGTTTACCATTGCCCATGAACCGCCTTGTCGTCACATCCTCCATAGTCATTCTGAATCCTTTAGTGCTGCGGACGTGATTGATTTGGTTCTCTGTAGTGTGATCTGGTGAAGCGCACTTAGCTTTGTGTAACCGTTTTTGTGGGAATTCAGTATCCCTTATGAACAGTTTGTTGAAAGCACATAAATCTGTGAATCTCCCCCCAATTTCCTTCCCCTCTCACAATCTATGTCGTCCCGTAATATCTGTAACTCTGGTGTTGTCTATTACTATCCTGGCTTTCAGATCTCCTATCAGATTGGTCAAATCTTTTCCTAAGAATTTCTCTACGATTGACACAAACTTCCCATGGCATTGATCTCTTTAGTCCTCACTGTTATCATTGGAGGGTCTGTATCACTAAATCATGTTGATTCTGTTCTCCACGTTCTTTGTCTTGAAGGGTGCTTTGATGATGAGTCGACGAAACTCCCATCCTATGAGCTATTTTCGTAATTATTTGGACATCTTCAGGCAACTCCTTGTATGTGTGATGTAACTCCTTCTTCATGTCCAGAACACAATAACATCTGCATTCGATGTGTTACACTTATTCCAAGAACGTTCAGGTTGTATTTTTTCATTTCCCCTGTTGCTTGATCAGGAGGATATGCCACTTGTAGTTCACATATTCACTTCAAAATCAAGTTTTTATGTTGACGATATAAGTTTCCTGACACGTCTTATTTTTAATCCAGTAAGCTTCAATAACTTATGCATCAGAACAGTTTTTCGAATGCGTGAATTCAATTTATGTCAGCCGGTTTTCATATTTTTGCCGAGTTTCACAGATTGTTTTTGTTAACTTGCTGAAGATTTAGTTGTTACTTAGAGTATAAATACGAGTAAACTGTTGCACAAACGAACCATCTAATGTGAAAGGCAAATTTCAAGTGGCAAAATTTCTCCTGCAATTTTCACACGAGCACAGGCGAATACTGACATCAAACGTGCATGAAACTTTGTGTGCTAGCCGGGAATTTATTTCAAAGAAAGGATGTAGTTCACACATTGCGAAGAAATACAGCTGTTTAAAATGAATAGGCACCGATTTCTTACTCTAAAATCATTTTTGATTCAAAAATTTTGTAGTTTACCATTTACAGTTGAAAGTTATTGGCTTATAGCCTGTGAGTTTCTAGTTAGTGAGAATTTAGTACTTATACTCAGAAATAAAATTTCTGGATTTTTCAAACACAAACCTTCTTATTTACTGCAAGAGTCATTTAATAATAATAATAATAATAATAATAATTTATTCTCAAATAACAAACATTTGTGACAGGCTGCTGTGAAGTAAAATAACTAAAAGTTTATTTACTAATATAAATCAAGACGATCCTGATGAAAAAACAAAGAGATTCGAAAAGTGAAATCAGTTTCATTCACGTCACAAGGTTGAGAAAATATAGGTTCATGGCCCTCTTTGTGGTTCATGTACTGGTTGACGGACTCTGGAAATTCTGTATTGTAAATTAAGTTCGGTGCTGTCTTTTGCTCCAAAGACCACTTGATTTTGGCTCAAATATACTCAAAGGATTGTCAGTGAAGCGAAAGCAAAACTTAGTAATGATGGCAGTCTTGTTTTAGTGCTGTTGCGGTTTTAAATAAATAAGAGTGTAGTTTGGTTATCACTCTGAAGTTAGCGTTTTAAACGCTAAGTACTTCCCCAGTATAAATGGTTCATAATATAGGTCGATCGCTATAGCAGTAACCGATCCTACTGTCCGTAGGCTGTATCTCTGCTAATCTGAAAATTTTATAACGCGGCCAACTATGGGATGATTCTATCCTCCGAAAGATTGAGCTTTCATGTTTCTCCACCGCTCCCTACCTTTCACAAAACTGCTCATAATAACCACTGTCGCCTAAAAGTTTTCTGACCTCGTATTTTCCTCCTTTACTTATTCAGAAGCTAGATTATGTAGCATTGTCGCATATAGAGTTTAGTATGTATCCTAATTTGTTGAGCCCACCTGGCTTTTCCTAGCCTTCTGACAAACTAATTAACCTTTTTTTACCGAGTTACTGTTCACATTTGTTTTTTCTACTGCGCATATAATTCATTCGTAACTTAGTTGTTGTTATTCGAGCGTGCGTATGTGCTGCTTACTTCGGTTATCGCTTTTCTGGCTTATTTCTGTCGGAAGATAAATTCTTGGTTGTGCCTCACTACACTGAGTTGATTAACTCGCCTTCTTCGCTTCGTTTTGCTCCAACTATGCGCCTCATATTTTCACGTCTACCTGCACGAACGATTGCTTGAAGTAAACTCATCCAACCGAATTCGCATTTGATTCGTCACTGCCGCCGTCGCAGAAACGGGGTTGGCACAAGTATGAAGAGACACAAGGGCAAATTTGTTTTATAGAATATTAAATTGCTCATAAATATCAGTCTAACATAGCTACAAGAGTATCTCAGGCTCTCTCACCTGACTAATGACTCAAACAGTCACTCTAATTCTTTAATCTAACAAATCGCATCAAATCCATTAGTGTCATTTCTTCGTTTGTGAATCTGTGAGGATTAATAAATGTAGATAAGAAATTCGTTAGCTGGGGTGTCGATCCAATGGCTCTGTCTCTTAGATTGTCTATCCAGGGATTTCGTTGGGGAAAATTATTATGCTGCAGTACGTCATGTGAAGAAAGAATAAAATGCCTCAACGTTGGGGAGTGCAGGACATTTTGTTTGGATTCGAAGCTTACATTTTGAGGTTCGCTCCTGAGATACGTGACAAAAAATACTACAAATGTGTGCTGGAGCAAGTGTGATATACTTGAGGATGACTAACGAATTCACAGACAATGAACCATGTACAAAAACACTCCATCTCATTCCTTATAATGTATATCGGTTAACCCTGTTTCAGAGATCGCTGTTCTAAAAACCAAATATGAATAGACTTTTTAAAAAAATTATTTCACATATTTTTTGGTGTCGACAGCAAACGAGAAATGATGGCGAATGTGCATGAATCGACACTTACGGGAATGAAAGATACAAGTATGTAGACTAATACATACTATCTTAAATTTGAAGGTCATGTGGGTGAATGATAAAACGAGTAAAAACACCAAAATACTTTATGTGCACAAAATTCGACATGAATCGTACTGAGGTTGCATGTCACCAATGTAGATGACCTGTGTGGATGGTTGCGGACTACTCAAGTTGTACGGGAATAGAGTGATCTAGCTTCATTCTACATCACACTTCACAGTTATTGCCTAAAGTGGATTACTCTTTCATGATACCCAGATACTATGTTTACTTTGATGACCAGTTTGGATAGGTTTTATCATTGAAACAATATATTTTATAAGGATAATTTAGAGAAACACAACGTGACCACCTTGCATGAGCTAGTCCATTGCTTGCAATTGATTAATCTGCCTTAATTATCTGTGACGCCAACAGGAGAGTAAGGGGTAGCTAAAATTCATGCTGTTTTATCTTGTACGACAACATTATCACATCATGGCAAAATTCAACAAAAAAGTAGCAAGAAAATTGAATAAAAATAAGGGGTATTATAGTTATAAAGACTGGTTATGAAATGAATTATCGGAAAATAAGAAAAGAGATGAAGGAATAAAAGCCTAGGACACCTACATTTAGGTTGCCTAAACACTAACTTTTACATGACCTTACCATAATTATAAGAACTGCTGACAACCCCTTCTAAAAATTCAGATGGGACAGAAATGAAGGAGCTGACTATCTGTACACGACTTAACATTCACCACATATTCTTCATATCGGTTTCCATTTTCGTTACTTTATATAAAGGACTCAATTCTGATACTTTATAAAATTTTTATGCCAGTCACCAAACAACATTCTCAAGTATTATTGTAACTTCAACCGTAGGTTAGTTAGTTAGGAGGTACATTGTGTATTGGGGCTACCTGTGAAGCAGCGTATGAGGTTATCCGGAAGAGGAAATAATAAGAGAAAGAAGAAGACCGACGACTTGGTAAGCACACAGAATAAACTTTCATTTAATAGAGAAATTCACAGACACCAACTGGAAATAAAGGATAGGAACTAGAAGTTGTTAGAGCAGGGTTTAGGATGTGTTACATTATTATCATTTTGAAATAAAATTAACTAAAAATTTTCGTTTAACCACACCTATTGTAAATTGATCAAGAATGAATTTACGTGTTAATGCATCACCGCCTCTAGAAAGTTCGGAACTAGTCTTTCCAAAATTTTCTATTGAAATTAGGAAAATCTAAGTAGCCTTAATTAAGCACGACAAACTAATGTATTTGCTTGTACTTTTGGTGTCCTTACAATGACCTTGAAAACCTACAACACTGTCTCATGCAAACCCATTGAAGTAATATATAAAACAATCTAGATTGTTATGCTTTCATTAGATTTGCTTTTTAAAATTGTCATTATACCTAATTTTCGTAGTCACTAAACACACTTCAAGTAATAGTTTGCCATGTTAACGCATTTTTACTTTAATTGCACGACTTTTTAACCTTCTCATTCAACTTAAATCTTACTTAATTACTTTGTTGACATAAGTGTCATTTGTCGTCCATTAGACACATCTTCGATAATTCAGCTTCAACTACCTTGTTACTAAATTCCACTATATATTGATAAGCATACAACTGGTTGATCACTGAGTAATGGTCAATGCGAAGTTTGACTAAACCTTTAAGTACTTATAAAATTTTGTCAAGTAACTTGAAGTAAGATGATTGGTCTAAGTGACTCGATGAAATCTAGGTTCAAAGTTTCCTGCCTGCTATCTTTGGCAACCTAAATTGTAGATGGCTATCAATGAAAGATTTGGAAATAAATGACAACAGCAAACTAGGATCAAATATACGTCCTCTATTTCTTGATTTTAAATACTTCTCTAACTGATATTAGTCAATGACAAATGACTACGAATTTCACTTACGATTATTGTTATTTAATCGTAGGTAAATTCACTAGACTTAAGACAGACAATAAATATAATTTATTGGCTTAGGTTAACCCTTTCAAGGTTAGAAAATCAATCATAGTTTACTTGGCATCATTTTGTATATAAGACTGATGTTGATAGTGAGTACAGACCTTGATTATTTTGAGTTTTTAACCAAGGATCTCATTGTTTAGATAAAGTGATTGGATTGTTCAAGCGAATCAAGTTTTATTTAACTACCTATATAATCCTATGTACATAAAATTCAATTTCAAAAACCAATTTTTTTTTAACTGTGATGTCATATCAGAAAAATACCTATGATAACAGAACAGGTTTAGGCAATCATTTGCAGATAGTCGAATGCTTCAACATCTTAATCAAAAACAAAACTTTTTCGAAATATAATTCATTGATTTTGATTCTCAAGTGTATATAATTCAGTTTTTTGTATAAGCAGGTCCAAAACTATATTTACCATTGTTAGTTTGAAGATTTTCATGTATAAACATTTCAAACTTTTCAAAAAGTTATATTTACGCATATCGACATGCTTCCCTACATATAAACTCGATTAAAGTAAATCATTTGACAGAAATTATTCATTAATTGTTCAAATTTCAATATTTCACTTTTTTCCATCAAATATTATCTTTCATTCGAATTTAGTTGAGTTAGCAATCATAAGTAAGAGTAGTAAGAAAGCATTAGTGTATGAAAATGTGATCACATCATGAATTCCACTGACATTATCGTAAATAAGTAACAACAATTCAAGTAATTAGTTAATCTGAAATCGATTAATGTCTAGTAAGACTGAATAAAGAAAGTAATTCCCCGAATTATAATGTATAGCCATGACCAGTGAAGTTCAGTCACCTTTGGAGTAAGATAGTTGCTCGCCAGTGGTATTGGGAGGTCGATGAACAATGTCACTATTCAACTGAGACCAAATATATAAACGATTAAATTCAAACTCATTGGCTGAAAGTTTAGTCACCAGCCAATATATCAAGTTCGTGGGTTGAATCATGGTAGATTCGCGGATGCATACTTTGGAGGAGTCCTGTATTAACAGGGAACATTTATCTAGTGCCTCACTAGTCATCTCATTAAAATCAGTTTGTGATAAGAACTACGGAAAAGAACTAATTGTTTGAAGTTGTTTAATCCAATTCTTGTTACACAAGTAACTTAGATGCATTTTTAAATTCTTTCCACATTCACGTTTTTAGACTGGTCCAGATTAATCTGTAACATATACAAATTTCTTTTAGAGAAATATTAAATTAATAAACTTTTAAAAACTGCTTATTAACATAATATCTGAAATCAACCAACTAGAGTGCAAACTTATTTATGCACAACGAATAACATTGGATTAAATTGATAACTTCAACCGGTAAATCTCCAATGTTTACAATAAAATATTCAAAAGTGTTAGTTTCGCTCGCAAATAAATTGATACTTCCTCTGATCAAAAATCAGTTCATGGAGTAACTGACTTTTGGATTGAGCCATGTTGGTCAGTGCAGACGACCCGGTTTGGGTGCACACGAAGATTCTCGCTGTAGTTGGAGATGCTGAATGACATAGGCTAGTATCAGTCATAACGGCGCAGATATACCTATTATTTGTAATCCCCTTGGTCTTCAGTTGCATAATAATCTTATACTTTACATTCTGTGAATCCCTTCTACCTTCTCGAATCAGAATGTTTATGCTCTGTTCTTTCTTTAACCACGAATATTATCAAGGCATCTACTAATCCGGGATTTGTGTTGGTAGGTTTATTTCTTAGTCCTGACAGAATGTGGCGTCTTGTATGGATATAAATATGTGACAGATTTTAGATTGTTTACAATTAACAAGCAACGAAGTTCTTCCTGTTGACTGGAAATGAGTGCCATATAATGTCAGTAAACTTATTTTTTTGGGCGGGGGATGACACAGATCATCCTCTTCTGAAATTCCCCTGTAATCGCCTACAGTAAAAATAGTAAGACAATCATTAAACATTGTTAACTTATAACCTTTGGTAATTTTTAAAAATTACAGTTTAAGTGATAGTATACATATAACCGCAGGTAACCCGAACGACTGCTAATTACTGGTGCATTGAATAAACCCTAAATAACTAAGCCAAAGTGATAAAATTTGAAATTATTCTTGCTCATCCTAATGAAACCAATTAAAAGATAACTTGAAGTTAAAATTTGGAAAGTTCTAAGTATGAAAGATGAACCAAAATAATCAGTAATCTACATTTAGAAAAACAAAACTAGTAATTAGCCATGGTACCTTATTTCTCTCATTTTCATTATAATAATCTCAGTTGCGTTATGCACTGTCATTCTATGACTTCCTTTTCCATCAGTGTTAACAAAAAGTCATAACAGTACTTTTAAACATAGAGTGAAACTGCAGCTGACTAATCACTAAATACTGACTAACATCTAGTTGGTCTAAGCTCTCAGTATTGATCAAGTTCTGTTAATCAGATTACACTGTCCACACTCATATATTTGACTTTACAATGTTGCAATGTTAGTGTCAAAGACAGTTGACAGGAAATCGTGGACTTACTTTTCATACTATCTTCCAGACACAGATTAATATGAAACCCATTTTCAAATTTTCCTTCCGGCTATCTCTAACCGCCTAGCATACATAATAAAACCTAGCTACCTGTCAATGAAGGGATTGTTTTTATTCAAAATTTGCGTAAATTCCCTAAATGTCACCATCGTTATCATAATCATTGCCAATATGTGTGTATGTTTGCAGATTTTTAATTACGGCAACATTTCAGTTAAGATTAATGATGTTGGTGGTAGCAGCGTAGAACAACAAGGCTAAAAGGAAGCGGTTTAAAAGTAATAATCGATTGAGAAATGACTGTAAGCTTGATTAATTATTAATAAAAGTTAAAAATGTAAAACTGTCAGAGTAAGTTAAAGAAAAATAAAAAGTCTATTACGGATTTAATCAATTCTGGAATGCTACTTACAGATTTATTTACAGCAACATAACTCATTTTATATATTTTACTGAATATGAAACTGTTGATCTCAGGTATCAACGTATTGCGCTCATTGATAGATGTGAAGATTGTGACTGTTAATGTGCATTGAACTGGACTGCTGAAACAAAACGAGACAGCTCTACTTCTTCAGTCATCGTCAATAAAAGGAAATCTTAACTAAAAGGTCTTAAATACATTGAACTCAATAGTTTTTAGTTATCCAATCGTTTAAGTAACTAAATGTCATTGTTACTACCATGTTATGCATTTCTACACCCAATAGTTTATGAATAAAAAAGAAATAAATGATCGATTGTATAGAAAACCTATTTTTGTTCACCGACAGAAGCAGGTAATTGCTAGAGAGAGTATAGCTAGTATGAGAACTCAATGTAAAAAATGAGTTATCAAATCGAAGCGAATACTTGATTGTGAGTTAATTGGTCTGATGTGAACTTACAAAACCATCATCAAACATAGGATATTTATTGAGCTGTACCGTTTACCGAAAATGTCAGAAAAGATTTTCGATCAAAGTCCGCTTGAACCCAAATGCTACGTCAGGCTAGTCACAAATACAAAATAGCACACTGTTCTCAATTAAAATACTGAAGTTCATCATTAAACACTGAAACTAGAATCTGTTACCTTAATCATCAGTGTTCACAATCTCAATCAAATGAGTTCAGCTGAGAACCGTTTCTCATCAGTACATTGTAATTAGGAATCATTTCATTTATCGGTAAACATAACTTCGAAATCGGATATCTTAAGTATAACTTTGTTGATACTGTAAAACTTACTGTCTATCAATGACACAGAATTCACTGACTGTTTGGTCAGATCACTGCCAACCTCTAGGTCCATTAGTTCCACTAAGTGTCCAGGAAAATATAATAATAATAATAATAATAATAATAATAATAATAATAATAATAATAATAATGGTAATTAAAGCCATAATAAAGATTGAAAGCTTTTTGAAAAGACATTGTTGAACGTTTAAATTTGATCCTCTTATGTAGATAATATCAAAAAATAAGTAAATTTAAGTCACTCAAGCGAAACGATTAAGGTTTTATTCGCTGTTTCGTAATATTTTAGTTTAAATTGCTTAGTTTCTTTGAAGGAACTTCAAATCGTCTCTCTTTTCATCGATGATATACATATTTTTAAATGGCATCACTGCCTGAGTAAAATTAACTGACCGATCATTATTCATCTACGGGCTATAGTTAACCCACTATCAATCTCCGAATACAGTTTCCCTAGATGTGCTGCATACTAATTTCTCATGATATTAAACAATACGAAATTTAAAAATAGATTAACTAAAGAATGAACAAGACAAAATTGGGCGTGGCATAACTGCTATATTGTAAGTCTAGACATTCCTATATACATTAGATAGGATATAAGCTAAAGTATCAAGATAGACTGTCTAACAAATGAATAGATACCTATGTTAACTAAACCATGTTCATTTTATTTAGATTTCTCTCTTTTCAATAACTTATTTCATTGTTAAAATCGATCTTTTTAAGAACATGGAATGTTTCTAATTGTAGTCCCCTCAATGGAAAACATTTACTGCTTTATTATTTTGTACAAACTTGGAAAGTTACAAACTGATAGTAAATAAGACAGTCCATTAACTTGAAAATGTAACTCAAATAGTGGCTAAAAATCTAGAATTTTGAAAACAGTCCATTTTGTAAAAGAATGTATTAATTCGCAATGACTAGAAGGATGATATCTTACTTAATTATCTATTATTAATACCATCACTAGTACTAGAAAACAATGTTGAATGAACACAAAGATATATATATATATGAATTAAATTATAAAAATTAATTTTGAAAATTTTTGAAAAATCTAGTCTTTAAAATCTATTGTTAAAAATAAAATAAATTCGAGGTAAATCACTAAGCATAACTTTAATCTGTAACCTGTCAAATCACATGAGTAAACGAACGTAGGCGAAGAAATTCTTTCCTCTAAGAAAATTTATTTGAAATGCTTGTATATAAATGATCAACTTCACTCATTTATTCAAACTCATTCAGCTTTAATTGTAATTCTAATCACCATATAGTTCCGTTTCATTTTCAGATTTGTTAATCATAATTTTTAAATAGTGTTGAAATTAAATTTCGTTGTCATAAGTTGTTATCCCAGTAAATAATACTAGTAAATTTGATTGATTTTTAAAAAAAGAACTTCGGAGTTATTACTCGTCAGTTTACACACATTGAAATCATGAATGAATCATTGTTAGACCACCATTAGAATCCTGGAAGTACTGGATGGCTGTTTCGTCTTGGTAAGGGACTCATTTGATCAATGATGAATGAGATCCTGTTGGTTAATACAATAAAAGTTATATGAATTTAGTGTTTTATTTGAATCAGTTTGATCAGTGCAGCATAAAATAACCTGTAGAAAATTAGGATGTAGGCAAATTAAAAAAAATTTTCCCACGCATACGACAAATAAATTACATTGTCGTGAAAAACTGAACCTGAAAGTAAATTTATATACAACTGAAATCCGCTCAAAACTCGTGTTAGATGTTCTGCTCTAATTGATAGTTCTTCAATAATCCACACTTATAATGCCGTGTGGGTTCAGACCCTCTGATATTTTATCAGGTAGGATTTTTTCATCTGGGGAAACAAGTCTTGTTACTGTATTTACTAAACAGTCTATGAACTATATTAATTTTCATGTTCATATTACTCAATGCAAATCAACATAAAACTTGGTTGTTAGTCTCAAATGCCTTTTTTTTATTTATCAACATAATTCACATGATAAAAGAGAAATTCTATAATATATTGTGAATAATTTCACAAAATTCTCAATGTCTACACGGATAAGACATTTTCGGTAGAAAGTTGATTGAATTTACTTGTTTATAAATGGCACAAGATATAACAATGATCAGTGAGTTAAAAGACAGTTTACAATTAAAATTGCATAAAAATGCTAAAAATTGACTTTTTAATAAAAGCATATTAAGTGGTCAAATTGAATCATTACGTTGATTATCAATTAAATTCATCTTTCTTTTATGTATACGTCTTATGTGCTGCATTTTTACTGTTCTATTACTACTATCCCGTTCTTATTCATAATGATGTACTCCTTTCTCATTGTACTTTTATTGATCCCATTCAGGTTATTTTTTATCTTATATTGTTCAAAAGCGTTGTATACACTTGATGATCTTTAACATTTTATCAGTGACCCAGACACTTATGAGATATATTCATGATAATTTATAGCCTTTTCTAATATGGCTGTAAATTATATTTTCCTTTAAGATGGTGGAGAAATTTTGTAGCACAGGTGGATAATTGTGGTGGTGTTTCGATCTCTGAGCTGGTTGTTTTGGTTGTGTAGCTTTCATTGTTCTTCTTCTGAACAATAACATCATCAGTACAAACTTCAGATGGAAGTGAAGCATTCGAATTTCTCCACGTTTGACCTGTAGCCTGTCCTGCTAACTTCGATCTTGATTTGTTGCTGTTGACCTTAAACCTGTCGTTGTTTGCTGATGATGTTGTTCAACAGAAGAACAATGAAAGCTCCACAACCAAAACAACCAGCTCAGAGAACGAAACACCACCACATTTTCCTTCAATTAAATCATTTCTTTTCTTCCATTTGCATTTTTACAGGCCCTTTTCTATTCATAATTTCTCTACATCTGTGGTTTCATAGCTGAATATTGTTTATGTATTACTGTGATTTGTACTTGTATTTATAGCAACGGATTTTATTAACCATTTACAATGTTCATTGGAACGTTTCTTTCAGTTAGTTTAAATAAGTAGTACCAATTCTTAATAATAATAATAATAAATCTGAGTCAATAAAATATGATTCAAATTATATTTGAAAAAGGAAGTGAATAAAAAGTAAATGAATAAATTATATTGAAAAAACAATAACAAAAGTCAATAAAATAATTCATTTGTATTGGTTGCTTGAATCTTTTCACTGATATTTGGGATTGCTACTGATCATTTTCATTTGACAGTATGCATATCCTTTGCGGAAACATTGTAATCAAAGATAGATAATGGCTAAAGTAATCCAAATAACCACTCGCTTGTGCAGTGGGGTCAAGTTTTTATCCGTTCACTTTGGTTGTTCGAAACATTCATCTGTGCTTATAATGCTTTTGACTTAATGGTTATTTCAAAGTAATCCGCAAAGGATGAACATGTTTTAAAGGAGACTGATCAATTAAAGTCCTAAACATCAATGAGAAGATCCAAATAACCAATACCAATAAACAAATCTTCATACCATTGAACAAGCGAGTGAGTATCTGGACTCATTAGCTGAAAGAATACTGCATTGGTACTTGAAGTGAACGGTACTACATTTGCATCGCAGAAAGTGTACACTAAACCAAAATATATTGTCACTCAATTCATTGTTTTCTGAATTTAAAATGCTTTTGTAAAAGTATATATATATATTCTCTTCAAGTCCACGATTGAGGAGAGGACAACAAAACTGTTAATATTTTGATAGCAAACAAGTTGAAACTAAACTGAACTAAAAGTTATTTATTAGTTTTGTGCGTATTTTTGAAGTTATATGTGTAACTTCGTAGCATAAAGTTCTGTGGTTTTATTGAATTAACTTAATGGATTGAAATAAATTTTCAATAAAGTGAGATCGATACGATGCATGAATATGAAATAATTTTTTTTACCTACTAGAATCAATACAATTTTGTTTTATCGTATTCATACTTCATAATTGGTTTTTTTCAATTAAAATAGAATTTGTTCAATGTTAGACCACTGTTCGCAATCCTATTATGATACTTACTGTTGATGAGTCCCATACCAGGACGAAACGGGCGTCCAGTGCTTCCAGGTTTCTAATGGTGGTCTAACTTTGATCGATTCATCATTTCGAATGTGTAATTTAACAGTCTTCAAAACTTCGAAATGAAAAATTGAATTTGGTTATGAATTTTTAAAATCAAACATTTACAAACTATTCAGTCGAATTTCATAAGTTTTCAATGCTTTAATTGTATTTTAAATGGTCAGAATTAATAGTTAGTAAATTATTTCTCAAATCGAGTTAATTGTTATTTGTTCAAAATACTTTAATTTATTTATGAAGCAATTTCATTTTGTTTTAAATGTATTGACATTTATTAGTGTAATTTTCAATTGTAATCTGTGTATGATGGAAATTATTACTTAACTAATAGGATGTTGACATTTTTTAACAATATTGAATTTGTAAAGGCAAATTTCTTTCAAACCTTGATTAATCGATAAAGATCTCATTTTTTTTTTTGCATAAACGAACATGCTACTGGATTTATTTTATGTCTTGCACATTAATATGCATATATATAGAATCTAGTTTATTTATTGATATCTATTAAAATATAAAGCTACAGAAATGAAGTATTTTCTGTAAACACTAAATTCTATGTGTTAAATATTTTATGATTCATCAGGTATTTTATGAGCTAGCTTCATAAACTTTCATAAAATAGTGTAAAGTATACTTGAAGTAAGCGCAGTCATATAATTCAATGCAAATATCATTTAGGTATATTGGTTAATGAGTTTCATTTTAAGTTCAAGAGAGAATACAACTATTTTCATGATTACTTGCTATTAACTGTTTATGAAACATCAAACTCTAAATTATGGTTCTGTTTTTTGTTGATTACAACCAATCTTATTATTAAAGCTGGAAATTTTGCCTTAGGGTAAGAGATTGAACCAAAACCTAATGATAATTTAATCTTGTGAATTTGCAAAAAACAAGCACAATGCTTACTTCATATTATCAAATTATTAACATCATTCTAGTGTATTTGTTTACTTATCAATTGGAGTATTTTGGTGATCAAATTATATCTAATTTATACTAAAAGCACTTAAGTAATAAATGATAAGAAGTGGTCAAATTAAATGTGATAATGCAAGGCCGATAGGGAATAAGGTCTAAGATTTTAGGTATGAAAGTTTGGATTTATCCAACAATGTGGTGTGAATAGAACTATTGTATGGTGGATTTCAATCAGAGTGAATCATCACAATTTTGGATTGTTTTGACAGTTGAAATCATGCATTGATCCTAATTAAATCACCATTGAAAACATGAAATCAGTGGACTACCGTTTCGAACTAGTATGCGAGTCCTTAACAATGCGCAGTCATTACCTCAAACGCAAGAAGAAGTGAAACACTAACACTGTTGGATACCAGCTGAGTGGTCTATAGGTTAAACGTTCACATGCTAGACTGTAGGTCCCAAGTCGTATTCTTACGTTCTGGGTCATGAGTGAACAATGTTGATGAGTCCCATATTAGGACAAAATGGCTTTTCGTTTGTGTTCTGAATAAGATCAGTTTCGGATTTCAACTATGAAAATAATGCAATCTTAGAAAATCCTTTTTACTAGTTTTAGGTTGGGTAAAACATTACTTAGTAGAGGTTCTATTTCGATGTGATAATAATGATTTCATGGTCTTAGAGCTGATGATTTCCCATGATACTCTTATGGTTTAAGGAGAATTATGTAGCTATTGCTATTCGGTACACTATATATACAGTATATGAAGTTACTAAAAGAATGCTGGAAGCTTTGAAATGATAAAGATTGTATATGGCTGCAAAGTATCCATGATTCCTTATATCATAACACCCATAGCGATTGATACCTTAATTTAAAGCTTCAGCAGTTAGATATCCGGGGTTCAAGTACATCGCGACAGTTGATTATGAGAACTGTTTACTGGATATTCACATGTTCTTTATACTGCCTAACTTGTAAATGATATGGAAACAACTGTGAAATTAGAACAATCAATTAAATGAGTTGATATTTCTTTAATAAATGAAATGTCTACATGATTCACTATTCCATATGTTTACAACAGTTCCCGTTAAGTCAGTTTCGGGTTAAATTATTAATCTGACTACATTTTATGATGAGTTGGTGATCAGTCAGAAGAAATTCCATGAATGTGTA
Source organism: Schistosoma turkestanicum (assembly GCA_944470395.2). Lineage (NCBI taxonomy): Eukaryota > Metazoa > Platyhelminthes > Trematoda > Strigeidida > Schistosomatidae > Schistosoma > Schistosoma turkestanicum. Next base: position 68,089,786 of record OX103971.1, read on the forward strand.
TTTGTAACTGAAATAGACAACTATGGTTTTACTTTGAGAGTTTTGTCGCTATGTGATATCTAATAAATTGAAATCAACAACACTGCAGGCGTTCGAAAATAGGTCTTACAGGTAGATGGTATATCGAAAATTGTGTACTATAAGTTGGCAAGTAGTTGCAAGGGATGCGTAGCATGAAGTAATCTAATGATAATCTGGTGCGGAATCGTGATCGAACGCCTTAAGTTAGAATGAGTCCTGTAAAACTCATGAGATTAGCATCGATGTTGAAAACCTATAGAATCGTAAAAATGTTGAAATCATTATTTATGACGTTATTCATAGATTCTGTTCTGTTTCTATTGCGGGACGACCGAGAATAAACGTTTCGGAAAAAGAAGAGCAAGCCCTGCATGGGCTGAGCTTGCAAGATGACTCATAAGACTATTTTGTAAACAAGCCATTCATTTTGTAAAGAAAACCGCAAATTTTAATTCTCAAATAAAAGACCTGTGTCTACCACTCCGAGCTCTCTCTTGGTGTGAAGTTCTTGGTTAACGTTGTATCTTATGGTTTAAGGTCTTCTCCGCCCTTCAGTGGCTGCTGATCGAACCTATTACAACTGATGATGAAGATGGAATACAGTTAGCTTACATTCAGGAGCATCACACAGCAACTATCCTACTCCATGTAACTCAAAATAGCCGCTATTCCGCCTGATGTAATTCATCAGCCTCACAGAAACACAGGTACCACATGCACTGTGGACAGTGTTGTTCCATAAGGAGGAACCGTGTAACGCATTCGAAAGCTTACTCTTAAAACTCCTAGTTTTGATTCGTTATTTCTGGTTGATGTCCATTGATTTCTTTATTAAATGTAAGTGCATTCTGTGCGCCTACTGAGTCGTCAGCTCACAGTTTTCTGTTGTTATTCCCTCTTCCGAATAACCTCACACGCTGCTTCAACGTTAAAAACAGTACTCAAGATATTTCCTGGCTATACGCGAACTAACATAAAGCTGAAGTTACAGAACCATTTGTTTTAGGGATTTATTTACCGCTACAAGTCTTTTAAGAGAACCATGAATATACGAATTTGTTTTTGATTATTATTAGCCAAAGACTTAAGCAATGAGTTTTACCTTTTGAGATAAAATAACTAATGATCAAGTAAATTATGTTGTAAAATATAAGATCGAGAAAGAATGAATATGTAATACGTAATGTATTTAAATATTAATATCTCCACATAATAACTAATAGTGAACAAATGAATGAACTTTCTGTTGTACTCAAAACTCATCAGCATGAAACCGAAAATCAATGGTTCGACAGATCGGTAAAATCTATGATAAGTTATCAGAATGAAATATTTGGTATTATGGAGACACTGATAAGATGAAAGTGTTTACCGAGAACAACCAATCGAATTCAATCTGGAAATTGAATAAAAAAGATTTTTAAGCGGAAAAATGAACGGTTTTTATTTCAGTAGTAAATTGCTACATTACAACACATACCACTTCGAACACACTCTTTATTTGATTATGTAGTTTCAAACATTCTTCAAATAATTGCATTGCTTATATTTGCCTAAATCATTTTAATCGAAATTCTTCTTTATCACCTTTAGGAAATATCCACTTTTTATATCAATCAACCTAGTGTATCAAAAAAGTAATAGCACGTGGTCTAGATGATATTTATTCTTCATATCCAGATGTTTTCATTGAAATTAATAGTTGATTGGTTGGTGTTTAACCAATCAGAACAGTCTCATAGTTGGTTAGATGAAATTCGTGTTTGTTTTTATAAATTTGATTTTCATTCATTTGACATTGAATTGTGGTGTAGTTGATTATAATTATTGTTTTTGGAATCACTCGATATCTTTAACATTTTCTCAACCAAAAACAATACATCTATGATGTAAATAATCAATTACTTAGTTTTTGATTTATCATGAAAGCTTTACTTACAAAAACTGAACATTGAAAATAAAAACTGCGGAAACGTAATGTCTTTCTCAACTTTGGATGTCATACAAACAACCAATGTAACTGTACATGATGGTGAGAAAAATAAACATGAGGGAAAATCGATCATTATTAAATATCCCGGTTATCGTATATTAATTATGGATACTGGATTATCAGAACGACACAGTCAACAAGATATTTTATCGATGTAAGTTCAATCAACATATTCTTGTATGTATATATATAAATGACAGATATTTTATTTCTCAGTTTCTAATAATACAAATTTACCAGTCTATAAAATATCAAAAACTTGTCATTGTTATAAAATCACCTGAATAATTTTACTAAGCCACAAGAAATGAAACAAAACAATCGATAAATACTAAATGGTATTTTTAAAAATTGATGTAATTTACCTTGAATGGTTCATGGGTAATCAGACACAAATTTTCCAAACTTTATCTTAGAGAACTAATAAAAATCAATAAGTTCTTTTTCAATTATTTTGTTTTTAAATAATTCAAAAATCATTCAAACAGCTGATTTTAATTTATTCAAATCATAGTTATTTCAATGCGAATCTCATCATGCAACTGAAACCAATTTACTTATAATTCATGAATTCCAACTGTCTTAGTGGAGGATGTGTTGATTATACAGACTAACTTTTAAAATATCTTCAACTTATCGATTGAATAGGTTCAGGTTTAATAATCAAATTATACGATGAGGAATGGTAACAACAATAGTAGTGATAGTGCGACAGTCAGTCGATTGTAAATTATCCTTAACTGCTTATTTATGAAAGGCATTTAAATAGAACAACTTTAAGACAACAAGTCTTAATTATGAAAATAATAATATCAACTGGATGAACATGATAAACCAGTGTACTGAATAGCCTTGGTATTGAAGTTTGAGACAAGAAGGGGTATACTTAATAACACCAAAAACCTATAACAACAACAACAGGATATTCTAGCGTCTTTAGGTTCACACTAATCTTTGATCTCTTAACACTCACTCAGAACATCAGGACAGAAAGTTGATGCAACTCATTACACGCATCAGAAGACAGGGAAGAAGGGGAGGAGGAGTATAGCAACAAACATTTCTCTTTTTATTTTACACACAATTCTACAAGATAAACTGTAATCAATGGATTTGTACATCGCTTGGTTAACATGCAAAAGAAACAAGTTGACTAAGAAGTACTGAAGTAAACATTTTACTAATAACTGACTTAAATTTAGCAAATAATCTATTGTAAAATACCTTAGAAAGAAATTTAGAAAATAATGTCATCATCAAAGTAGTATCTTCTTTTTCTCTAAGTAATCACAATATATATACAAGTTGTGGTTCCTTGTAAAAATTTTGAACTGATAAATAAGTTATTATCAGATACATTCATCATATCGGTTTTCATAAATTTACTTATTTATTTCTTAAATCGAAGTAATATTCGTGTACGTTGTACAACTGGCTGTTAGTAAGTTTAAAGATAACGCGTAACATTGAACTTGAAATAAATTGAACATATAAATCATACTATGAACTTGTTGTCACTGATCAATTGGATGTTTCGAAATTACTATTTATTCAAATATAAGAATGGTAATCCTTATCTATGAAAAGATTACAGTAGTATTATTTTTTAGAAATCTATTCATTGACACTAAAAACCAATGATATCTCGGTTTTCGTGTACTCGGTTAAGAATCATGTCGACAATAGTCCATTGAAGTCAACTTATGCTAATCTATTTCTGCTACTAAATACTTCATAAATAAGAGAATTTTCATGGTTAATAAACCAAGAATTATTCTCGGCTAGACCACTGATGAAAATCTGGAAAACGTGGACGATTGTTTCTTCCTAGTATGAGTGAAAATTCTACAATCTCTACAAATCCCCAATACTAATAAAAATTAAAAATTGATTTGAAATTTCATTGGCAACTAATGAAAATCACTGCGCCCTAGTCCATGTATTTTGATATTGAAATGTTCAAGTTAACTCAATGAAATGATACTTTCTCTTAATTAATTCAGTATATAAAGTTACCGACATTCTGGACTCAATAACTTAATGGATAGTGCAGTTGGTGTCTGAAGTAAAAGATACTGAATTCAAATCTCCATGTGTAAATGAACACTGGTATGCAAATACACTCCGAACGTCGTGTTCCAAACAGGATTAGACTGTCAATTAAAATTTATCTACTCAATAAAACTTATGATAAGCTAACTGTATTAAGACAATTCTTAAAATATCCATATAGGAGCTGGCCGCAATAAAGTTACTGATAGTCAAACCAAAACATGGCGCAAATCCATGAAGTCACTTACAAATGAACTGGTCCCTATTGGTAGGTGTAGACTACGTGGTTGGAGTCCACGAGGTAATAGTAACCACCGGTTAGAGACCTTGAATGGAATGGTTCGAAATCGTTTGCCATGGCGATGCATTCATTCTTTGTCATCTCTCAGATTGTAATCTTCTTAACTCCTCATCACCTTTTTTTCTTGTTAAATTTGTTTCACTGTATTACACTTCTTGAATCATATCTTCGATCCCTAATCTTACTCTATTACCGCTAATTCTTCTGCAACTACGATTACTATGAGATTCGAATCGACATTACGATCTCACTATGCTAATGTGGTATAGCAACTAGAACTGATGTACGCACGCACTTACGTACGAACTTCTACATTGTAACTGACTGAGTGACTATCCCAACTTAGAGCAAGATCAAAATTCAATCAAAAACATCAAAACGTTTGCACAATTCAAACCATTTCTAACGACAATATATGCTTGTGAATTAAAGTGTCACTGAAAACTAGCGATCAGTCACTGACCTATTCAAGTTAATTCCGTTGAAATTATGCACATTTTATCATTGTTATTTGAGTTTGTTGGTTTCTTTCCGAACAAATGACATTTTATTAGACATCTACCACTTTATAAACGGTTTAAATGAAGGGCGATTACATAAATCTTCATAATACTTATTCTGAATATATTACCTGTCTGTCAGTTTTTTATTTTTTTAACTCTACCCGGTATATACAATTAATTGATTGTTTTCTGTTCTAATTGACTGACCTATCACAGATTAACGGATAAAAATTTATCGAATTCTTATATATACTACTTAAATAATACATATGATTTTTATTTGAAATTCAGCAAGTACATAATTACCACATTAATTAAATGACAAAGTGAAATATAAATTTCACTGTAATCATTTTGGTTCTCGTTGTTAAAGAAAATGAATCATCTATAAAATCTTGAAAAACTATTAAATTAGATGAATTTTCTATATACAGATCTAGTCAAGATAAACTGATTGACTTAATTTTTCATAAATTCAAGATAATAACTTTTTTATGGTGATATTCACTTTACAAAACACCATTAAGCACTTCATAGGTTTGTACAGAATGTTTATGAAAATTTATCTTAAATACTACTTCAATAATGCTTTAATTCTGATAATTACTCATACATATATGCTGAATGTATATTCAGGTATGTTATATTATTTTGAAGGAGTTTAGTTCTACACTTTGACTTGCCTTTAAAATCATTAAAAAAAAAGATCGAGTTGTACAAGCAAACAAACAATCTGGAATTTGTTTTTGGCTATTATCAATCTATTTCAAATTATTTATTATTCGTAACTGACTCATTTAAAATCTCTGAGGATTTCCCCAAACATACTTATATGAAAATTAACAATAATTGTGTGAAATGGACGTGAAAAACTAATCATAAATTTCTTTTTGTTTATTTGATTAGTTAAAAAAGTAATTTCAGCGTCAATGAATGTTAATTTATGTGATCTTTTGAATTTAGCTGCTTAATTTTAAAAGTTGTTTGGTTCAATAACTTATTTCTTTTTGTTGGAGACGTTATATCACGAGAACTCACCTGGAAAGGGTCCTAATTTTGGATATTTTTATGTTTTCGTGCAAGTCGCTAAGTTGTCCTTGAGCTTACATTTCCCATTCGGAAAATCTTTGACTGTCATTGGTTGACAGATTATTTTTGTACGTGATTTCGTGGCTCTCCCAAGGACGTCGCTATTATTTTATAAATAAGCTCGATTTGTGTGCTTGTCAACCTCGTATTTTCTGGGTGTTTGTAGAATATACTTTCTACACCTTATCAAGACTTCTTGATATAGTTAGCCAGGCCGAGAACAACCGAATGGAATAACCTATCGTGTCATTGGATCATTTGTTTTAGCCCCGTTTACTGAGTAAGGTGAATTCGTAATAGTTTCAAGCATATCAATTGACGCGCATATCTGTTTTGTGTGTTGACACAACTGCATACATAAATATTAATAATTTGTAATTATAAGAGAGTGTATTTCACATAATTAGACCTAATTATTATCCGTATGAAATAAATTTATCATTAATTAGACAGATTCAGAATAAATTATGTACTGCACAAACCATATGTGGCCTGTAAATAGGAATAACACTAATGATCAATGACATTGTTTAACTTTATAAATACCCAGAAAAAATATTTACATCGATTGTATTTGGTGCACATGATTATATAGTTTGTAATGTTATGAATAAGATTTTAAAAAATTAAATGATAAACAGTTTCGGATATTTTAGTAAACAGTATATTAGTAAGATAGTTCATTTAGTGCCCAAAAGGTTTAGTTCTGACAAACAATTCTGAATATTTGTAACTGACTCAACTGTTCAATATCACTTTTGTTTATAAGCTTTCAACAAGAAAAAACATTGAAGTCAATGTTCTTATCTTTGGTTATTTTTATACCGATTGAAATAGACAAAGTAATGAGATTAGCAATAGCACTGAAAGTGCAATTAGTAAATATATTTTATATCACGTAGTTATTACATGGACATCACAGTGGAACTGATTTCAGTCACATGCTATTCTTTATGCTTCGTTTTAGTTTATTAACAAGAACGTGTTTTAGATCTGTATTCAGGTATCTGTAATAAATTTTTAAAACAAATTCTTAAACTATATTTGCGCTTGTTACTGATTAGATTTTATTGTCTTTCTTTTTTTTTAAAAAAAAAAACAAAACCCACAGATAATTTTATGCGATTTCTCTTGATTTCAGTGTGAGATACAAACAAGATAAAGAATAATTACAAGTTATGTAATGAATTTGTTTTTATTTCATAGTTGATTAAACAAGAAGAAATGGGATTTGTGCCAGTTTTTTGTATCGGTGAACAAGATTTTTACTGATTTAGGCACTTCTTGTATTCATTAAAGGCAATAAAATTTATGATTTTTGGGGATATAAGAAAAAAGCACACCTTCGCATTATTTTAACCTTTACATACTTTTAATTGCGTTTTAAATTTAAGTTAAACCTAAACACTAGATTTCTTTATTGATATGAAACAATTAAACGTTTCTTTTGCAATGATAACTTCTACAATATTCCATAAAACAAGTTTTCTGAGACAAGCAAAATGAACTTGGATGAGTCAGGATACAAGGTCAACTTTATGAATAGTTCAGTTTATTTAACTCAGTTAACCTGACTCAGAGAGATATGGAAGAGAATCAATACGATAAATATGGTTTTATTTATTTTTCTTACATCTGTGTCAGTGCTACACTCTAATCATGGGCAGAAATAGAATATATATATATATATATATATATATATATACATATTTGACTGAGAAATAGATGACTATTTAATAGAATGTCATGCAACACGATATTGTTTACATGGTCGGTAGAAAGTTAAATTCTTAACCTGTATATATCAAGCAATAAATTAAATAACCAATCAACCGAAATTCACTGATTTACATATTTAAACTTTAACTAACTGATAATTATTGTCACGATAAATTGATTTAAAATTATTGGTAAGTCAACTGACCTCAAAATTATAAGGTTTGTTCTTAAAAGGCTTAAAAAATATATCTATTTTCATTATCAACTTAATGATGAAATCATTTTAACAAAGAATTGTTGGTCACTGTTGATGAGTCCCATACCAGGACGAAACGACCATTCAGTGCTTTCAGGTTTTTAATGGTGTTCTAACATTGATCGATTCATGAATTCAAATGTGTAACTTAGCAATCTTCATAACTCCGTAATGCATTTACCTGTGCTCACTACTGACTTGCTGCGTGAGGAATCTTCTCCAAGTACTAGTGAGAAGTCGTGACCACTGAAGTTCAACATGTTTGTGTGTAGACAGTAACTACCAAAGACTGTGTATGAGGTCGCGCAACTCCGCGAATTGATTGAAGTTAGACATTGACACAGTTAGATACCAGCTCAGCGATCCAGAGTTTAGGCATTTTCGCGCGAGACCGAACGTCCTAGGTTCGAATCCTGCGAGATGTAGGAGCCGTGGATGCTCACTGCCTAGGAGTACCACACCAGGAAGAAACGGTCGTCCAGTGCTTCCACGTTTCTAATGGTTGTCTAACACTGATTGATCCATGATTACAAATGTGTAAATGCTTTTCAATCACTTCGCATGCTTGCAACAAACTTTATGACAGTAGTTTTTAGATTATTTTTGAAATATTTAAATATAGTTTCTTTTCATTGACAGTTGTTAATAAAATACACACATCTAGTTATCTGCATTTGTCATTATCGATCATTACATTGAGCAAACAAATACACAGAGATACTTTTTTCAAATTGGAAATAAGATTGAATGATTTCTTTCTTTTATTCCTTCTCTATCTCCCTCTCTCTCTCTCTCCCTCCTTGCCGCTGTCTCGACTTTCTACACACACACACACTCACACACACACACAGATAGAGTTATATTAAATACCGACTAATAACAAGATAACAAATGGTTACATTAATAAAAATGAATTGTTGACTTGATTATATATTCATTTTATTGTACACAATAAGATAATTTAAATTGTACTAGTTAAAATCCATATTGAATAATATTTTATTTAAGTATAACATTGCTGTCTGATTGTTATTATTCTTCTTCCTCAGATAAATACTAATATTATTATGACTATTATTACCATCATTATTATTAGTACGATAAGGGAGTTATTATTTTTATTATTATTACTTTTATCACATACTACTTATGTGAAATATTTTGCATTACAAGGAAATCGCTTTCGTTCATATCGTAAATCAAACTCGCTTTGAAAATTGGTAATGGGAAATTTCATTGTAATATAAATCGAAAATTCGGTTAATAATAATAATAACAATAATAAACTGATGCAATCCACTGATAGGCGACACTATTTCCGATGAGATATCTGATAGATTATTATTCAAAAAGAAATTCAATATAACTGATATTTGATTCATTATTACTTATTGGTAAATCATATTGAAGTAGGCTTTGATGAGGCTGTCCAATGTGTTCATGTGATAACAGCTTAAGTAAATGATTTTGTCCAAAGGAAAAATTTTTTCACTGAATGAAATACTATGGAATTTTCCACTTTTCACTTCTGTATAAATCATTAATGATGAAGACCTGGTATGCTACATGTGGTGCAGTTTAGCGTTGATATTAATGACATAATTTTGTTACTCTCTTTCGTTTTCACAAATATCTCTAATTTCTTGTTAATTTCCAGTTGTCATTAAGGATAACTAATCATAGAATATATTTCTTAGCTGCATGACATATCTAGTTAGTTTTGACTGATTTTGTTTAATGACCATTCGTATTTCATTTATACTCATCTTCAATAAGATTTATGTGCTTAGTACTGACTGCTCTTCATAGACAGATGTCATCACTGTTCATACTTGTTTTAAAATTCATGGTTGTTACAACTGGTCAATCATCATTGAGTAGTGACTAGCGTCATGTTTGTCAAGTCCATCCTATTGATGATCGAATTCTATCGCTCTGGACCGTGAGGCAAAGTGACCAGAAGAAATCCACCAGAAAGCATCAGTTTCCCCAGGAATACAGGTACGCCTTGATGATAAGTACTAAAGAGCAGGAAACAAAAAGATATGTAAAAACAATACTTTGCTCATCAATCCCTAGAAATTGTTTACATGAATAGATAATGTCAACCTTTCAGTTCTATCACTGATTGTCCGTAACCTGAATAGCTCGGCAATTGAACATTAAGAATGTTGACGTTAATTACATAAGTTCAAATCACAAAAGAATATCAGTTACAATATAACTGTTGATTACCTGTTATCATGAAGCTCAAGTGTAAGCCTTATAGATAACTATGTTCAATAATTGAACACTTTAACACTATGTCGATTCAATCAGATTTGTGTCTGTTTAGCAATATTATGAAAATCATACTGCAAAATACGACAGTTTATTTTTTTCTTACTTATAACTGGTTAATATAAATAGTTCAATCATGTAGATATTCACTGTCAGTTAGAATAATTAATCAAATGATTACCTACATTATAATGTTCCGGTGTGGTAGATATGTTAGATTTCCGGTACAGTATTCATGTCAGTTGACAAAAATTCAAGTTTATAATGTCTGTAGTGATTAAAACACATCCGTCGCTTTTCACAAATTTCACATACTAACCTAAATCAAAGACATTCAAATATAAAATCTATGCATTCAATGAGTACTGTTTTAAATTGTATGTTGATTTAATTAATAAAATCTGATGGAAATGTGTCCATTTAATATCGTTTTAACAACATGAAAATTTGTACAAACATACTTACCTAAATACTTCAGAATAAGTATAAACTTCTCTGATATTAGTTGTATACTTCAACCTGTTAACACCAAAACACTTGTTTCTTTCTTGTTTATGAAAAATTCTCCATAAACATTTTAGTCTTGTTATAAAACTTAAATATCATTAACCAAATGACAGGAAGAGAAAGGAAATTTCTTTACTTTATTTATTCAATGTTCAAAAAACCAATAGGATAGTGACTTTAAGAGTAGGTGCTGGTTTCTTTTTATCAATTTACAAAGTAAACTTAAGGAAAAATTATAAATAAATACAACGAAGAATAAAAAAATGTAAACGGTTCACTTCATTTCCTTCCTTTCTTGTTAATTTGACAGAACATTAAACTGCGCCTATGGTTTTTAACTTACTTGCTACATAAGTTGGTAGTTGCATTATCCATTTCTCTGGTAACAGTATTTTTAATGAATTGGTAAAATAATTTTTGTTACAGTAGTCAGTAATTAGATTGTTTATAGTTTTGTTCATTTGTATTGAATACTTCGTGAATTGGATCAGTCTATTGATTAGTTTTACTGTTTAATTTCTGGTCATATAATAACCTCATCCATTACATTTTATCATAAGAAAACCTTACTAAACTAGGCGTATTTTACAAGGAGTATGAAAATAAGGCCTCCAATTACCTAGTTCTCCACTTTTGTTAAGAAATTTTAATTCAGGTAAGTAAATAAACAAACCGAGTGTAACTGGTAATTCATATTACTACACTGACCTTTGCTAAGATCTGATTGATTGTTTTAGTTCGTAGTTTGTAATTTTAGGCATGTGCTTCCAGGGCATATCTGCTGCAATTTGAACATCTCTTAAAATCAAGCCTTTTTGTATCCATGAATCATCTTTCAACATACTTCATGTGTAATTATTGCTTAGGTTATTTTGCTATAGCCATCCGTTCTATTCACTTCACGTAAATCCAGTTCTATAGAAAACGAATCTCCCGATCACTTGTTATTTTGAATTCCCGCGTGCTTATCTCTGTTTCTCTATTTTTCCCTCCATCTTTCAAACACATTAACCTGCACAATTAGATTTACGGTGTCATATTCTGATTTCATTGGTGAAAAGGCATTAAATGAGCTCTGATTAAAATTATTAATCTAAACATGCATAAATAATGTTAATGATAGTGGTGTCGTACAGATTATAAGAATAGAACTGTGATCTTTAACCCTTTTCTACCAGGATTGTTATTTTTTCCAGAGATAAACTTACTACTTATTAGTTGAGTATGATATTAGTAGTAGAAATACAACTATAAATTTAGTGAAATTATGATTCAACGAGAAATTTATAACATTTCCTTTAAAAGTAGAAAACGTTGGGGTAAATATTACTGAATAAACATGAAACAAATTAATTTCTTCTTTAAAACAAAATAAAATATATCTAAGTATTTTTCTAAAAAAATTCAGCATTTATATCCACTGTTGACAATCGAAATTAGGCTTATGTTTAGTTTTAATTTATAATTATTGTGTCATTATATTCTAAATTCTAGAGTTTGTTTCTTTTCATTTAGAATCTTAATCATTCAGTATTGGGTAATTTATCTAAGTGAAGGTTCCTGTTAACAGTCTATGAAGTTTCTTACCGTTGGTCTCAATTATATTGGTAGATGTAGACTACCCTGCTGTGATTAGTATGATAATTGTGGTTTATGCTCGTGGGATTTGGGTGAGATAGCCTCGATTCAGCGTCAATAACGCAGACGAATTTAATCTTAATCTTTGCCCTGATCTCGAGTTGAGAAATAACTTTAAATAATTTGTTTTGTGGATCATTTCTTCCCTTTTAAATCTGGTCATTGATGTCTAATATTTTTTACAAGGATTGATAATATTGCTAATACTTCTGTCACTTCTGTATTAATTTTCATCAATACATCTCTATTCGGTGATATACTTAGGTAACTTGGGAAAATATAAATATTTAAAATAATTAGTCCCTTTTATAAATATAAATATTTCTTAACTTTTATATTTCTTACAAATAACAGATGCGTTCATATTAATTGGATGTTTTAGACCTTCCTACAGATGTTTAGAACTAAACTTACTCAGTCTCTATTGGTATATGTGTATCCTTTAGGGATTGATTTGATATTACCATTAGGTAACAAAGATTTTGAGCAGAAATGAATAGTGGTTAGCTATAGAATACAGGATAAGCACTTAACCCAATTTAGGACTTATCAGTTAGATTTACCTGGTTTCCATGTTATATTTATTCCGGGACTCGAATCCACTGCCATTCTCACCAACCTCAATCGTGATATCCCCATTGCTACTGACTTTTGCAACTGGGTGAGTTTTGTTTCATGTATATAATATATTAACTTAAACATCATTGCATAATATCATATAGATTGTCGTATTTTCCTACCGTTAGTATATATACTTAGAGCAATAATCTCTTAAATTGTATGATCACTCAGAATTTACACGAAGCGTAAAGTTTAACTAACTGTGTCAATTTAAAACACAATTCTAGTACTTGTTTTCCTAAAGATTGTAAAGTTAAGCAAATATTATCTATCAATCGAAAGTATCAAATGATAATAATAAACAAATCATTATTCTTATATCTAGTATAGATAGTCAGCTTGAGAAGTAAGCAGTCAAGTTTCAATTAGCTAACTGTCTTAGTCACAATTTGTAAATCAAACTAAAAAAAAATACTATTCTTTATTATTTATTATCATTTACAAATGAGTATTTGTATTTTTTAAGAAAAATAAATCAAGATGTGTAAAATTAAAATATCTTATATTCTCATCAATTTCTCAATTAATTGATCAATAAACCTAGTAAGAAGTAATTCATGTTCAATGTTTAAAGAATTATGAATTATGTTTGATCATTAAAAATAACACGAAGAGAGCGAGAAAGAGATGTTTTTAACCAAAATGTTGTTTTGGACATTAATTTCCTATTTAAATATAAAGAAATTTTACAGAACACTCTCGTCATTTAATGACATCATCAGGGGAATATATTGGCCAATTATTGATCATCACTGTCCAATGCTACTGTTGTAATAATTAACAGATATCAAGTAATGATTGACAGGAAGTTTCAAAATAAGATGAACTCAGATATTCATTGTCATTTTAATTCAATACTATTCTCCAGTTAACATTAATCTGTGATATAGATTGTCTTTCAAGCAAACCCAGCACATGGAAACCTCTCTGATACAGACCAACATTCAGTGATCAATTTGATAGTTATTTATTTTGATGGAAAAATATTTTTTTCTGTTTAAATTTTCTAATATCTCGTGATTAAAAATAAACGAGTTTTAAGATAATTTACGTTACATAATGTGATAGGGATAGTCGTTATTGCAAAGATTCGTACACGTAGGGACATAAATCTCTTTTAAGAAAGTGAATAGAGTAATATTTGGCTAATTAAAATTAAAATGTTTATCCTTACTTAATAATCATTTTTTTCTGTTAAATATTTAATTACTTTGTCTAAATTTGGGACTGAAAATAAAATTGTATGTATTTGTTTATTTGTCAAAATTAATTTTATTTTAACGGGATAAAAACTAGAACTTCGTCTTCGATTTTTCGCTAATTCAGTAAGACAATTATAAAATAGTATTTGGTTATAAAACTTTTCCAGGTTCTTGATAACAGAGTATAAAATAACTAGATTAGTGGTGGGACTGTGACAGGCCAAAGGATTTCTGACAGAACGCATGGTATATTGGTGCAGTGTGTAAATGAGAACAAGCTTTTGCGAGCGCTCTGATTCTTCATTTAAGCAAACTCACTTGTCATTATCTGGATCACTTTAGTATAACGTGTATTCACATATGATTTATGTTTACACTTGTATAGCTTGTGAGATTAATCGTCAAGAGGCCCATTTAAGTGTAACAGAATCGGATAGAGGATTATGATAAACGATTGTTGAATTTCTTTTGAATCCTTATTTACTTGTGACTAGCTTCAGAATAAATTTTCCAGAATTTTTATACCAGTTCATAACTATCAGAATCGATCAAATTAATAATAAAACACTAAACGAGTTGAAGATAACTGAAATGGTAAAAAATGAATTTCTTCTGTATTCATTTGATTTTTCTGATGTTTTGGCTGAATATCTATGTCAATCAGTCATTTTCAACTTAGGGCTTAGTACATGAGTACATCAGTTCAGGTCGCCATACCACGTTAGCACAGAGACGCAACTGTCAGTTCAAATCCAATAGTGGTAGCTATAGCAGAAGTATTACTGGTAATATAGAAGATTACGGTTCGTAGATATGATTCGAGAAATATTACTGAGTGAGATAACATTAGAAGGAGAAAGATAGAAATGATGAGGAATTCAGAAGGTCAGAATTTAAGAAGACAATGAATACCTGTGTAGAATAAAGAGGACTACTGTAAAACTAATATTTTAGAAAACTTGCATTTTAAATGCTTATAAATCATTTTGGCCTGTTTGCATGTAACTTAAGTTTAACAAACTACTGATTTATGCCTGTTACACCTAATGGAGGTGTAGGTTAATAAAGTAACTACTTAGTAATATATTATGAATTGATAAAAATTAAATTATTCTTAATATTTATTTAGTAATTTTAATAAATTTAACAAACTATATTCATCAATCACATACTCGGTGTTTTTTTTTTCTATTATTACTACTGAATATGTTTGACAAGGTATTCACCCATTTCTGAAAGAAATCATTCCAGTGTTTAACGATAATGGTAACGACGATAGTTTTTCTTCGAAGCATAAATAATGAGATTTTGATGAAAAGAATTATATTTATTGTCAAAATTGACTAGTATTCATTTTATATTCCACTTTAATTCGCTCTCTCTCTCTCTCTCTCTCTCTGATTCTGTCTTATAAATCATTTACCGAAAACCATCTTAAGTGTTGAACAATGAACAGTAAAATTTAAACGTCAGTTTTTCCCTCACTTTTACATCGTTTCTTGCTATTTTCTCCACTATCCTTCTTTTTTTTCTTCTATGAATTATTTTCAACTGGGAAATGGAGGAGAGTAAATCAACGAAAAAGTAATTCAAACAAAAATTAATCTTATTTCAACTAGGATGTCATTTTTTTTATGCAATCTATTTTCAAATGAAATCATCTATAAAACTCTGATTATCTAATAAATATATATTACGTTAAACATTCGTAACAATATGACTAACTAGAAATTATTATAAATAATAGTATGCATAAGAGAAGAATAGTTCGTGAAAATCTTCTTCTTTAAGGTGTTCAGTCGTCAGATAGAAAAATGAAGAAAGCAACTGATTGTATAAACTAGTCCTGTTTCAACTTCTCATCTTCTGTCTTTATTTTACACATCCTTGTATGTATGTGTGTGTGTAACTGGGCATGTCTGGATCTTTGCAAGAGATTCATTAGCTTTTACATATGACATTGTTCTCAACTTGTCTTCATTTCAGACTTTGAAATGTTTATGGCACCAGCATATAATTCTTATGAGTAGGATTTAAGAATTGAATCCTAAATAGGTAATTCTTTAGTGTGTTTAATTCATTTCCGTGTTTCTGATTTTATAGATTCTATTTAATGTGAACTATTAGTGAATTCAGTAGACATTCTTTTTTTAAAAAAAAATAATTTAAGTCTACTTTTTATAAGTCGGACTTCAATCAATGCACAGTTTATGGCATATCTTATAGATAAACAATTTATTTGGACAAACATTACATTTGTGGTAGTGAATTAGAGACTGCTAAGAAATATGAGTTTAATTACGTTTTAATTTCCATCTAGTTCTAGTCTAAAAATAAAACAATAGATTTATGGGTGTTTTTCCTTGTTATCAGTAGTTTATTCATAATAAGAGATATTCCAAAGCTATCGATTTGTGTTCTATGGATCATGATTAAAAACAGACTTTATTTCTATGATCTCAGTATATAGCAGACATGATCCATAGTTCGATAGGCAGATTTTGTCTTATTCATAATTTATAATGTAGGACAGCTGTTGTTTCTACAGGTAACTGGATTTTATGACTCAATAACCACAGATTTTATTCACTTATCCAAACTGATGTGATAAAAGATGGCTGGAAGTAGTGTATACGAAACTCTAGACCTAGATTTCTCGCTGTTTGATATTTATCACCAGGGCATACCTCTAGTATTAAAGATACTGATGTTCGCTGATCAGTCCGAACAATAGCAACACTACTTCATGATCTGAATCACAATCCGTTGATCTATTCAAGTTGCAGCTGACCCCTGGTAGGAATAAAATATACTTATAATTGGTTAGAAAAACTAAGTATACTACCCCTATATATCCAGGACTTTTGTAGCTCTGATATTAGATGATCACCTAAATATCAAATAATTAATTTTAGTGGTAATTCAATAGAAGAACTTGAATATCATTAGCTGAAATTCACTAATCGATTTCCTGCTTAAAATATAGTTTTAGGAAATAGATACTCCTTATGGAAACGACTGATGATCCACTTCTTATTGTTAGACCACCATTCGAAACCTGGAGATACTGGATGGCCCTTTTTGTCTTGCTACGGGACTCATCAGCAGTGAGCATCCTCGACTCCTGCAGCCCACAGCATTCGGACCCAGGACCTTCGGTTTTGCGCGCGAACACCTAACCTCTGGACTACTAAGACGGCCAACTCTGATCAATCTAGGGATTTCGTGGGAACTCACCCATTCAAATCTTGGGAGTAGCTAGAGTCGCGAATGCGCAGTGTTTTTGAAATGGCCGTCCAGTTCTTCCAGGTTTCTAATGATGGTTTAACAATAATTGATTCATGATTTCAGTATGTGAAAACAATGATCTCCATAACTCTGTAATGAAAAACGCACTTTTTGTTGTATAAACTACCAACAAAATTACCTAGTTACTGGTAAAATGACTAAACTTCAGACAGAAGTTACATTACAAATTTTATACGTATGCTCTAATAATTGTCTGAGATTAATAAAGCACGTGATAGTTAATACATTTAAATTTATTTATGTGTTCTTAGTAGGACTTCTTCCAGACTAATATAAACCATGATAAACTTAGATATTGAACATTAAATCAATAATGAAGTAGAATTATTATTATCATTATTCAGTTCTTTTTAGTGGTGTTTTATCAAGCTAATCAACCAACCAAGGAGAACATGTTATTCAAATAAGTTACTAAAATTGAATAAACAGAAAAAGAAAACTGGTCAGTTGCTTATTGTTTACACATTGATAAACGTTACAAAACTTAGTTAAGAATTGTGCATGCAGCAAAGCAAAATCAGAAAAAATTATGGTGACGTGAAAAAAAAGTCAATCAATTTTATTTTCATTATCTTTCGTCAAATTAATCATAGGGATTTGATAACATGAATGGGATTATAGTTAAATAGAAAAAATTAGTGAATAAACATGATGAATAAAGCAAAACAAAATAAACTTAATGAGATTTGCTTTTGCTTGTTTCAGAAAATTCAATATTCAATATTTGACCTACTTATGATAAAGTCTTTGAATTGAGAAGTCACTTTAGTTAGTGTAATTGAGTAAGTATTGGGCGATGAAATAAACATCTACAATATTTTGTTATATTCTAAATTTTTATCAACTTTAGATGGTTGTCAAATCTGTTAGACATTCTTAGCGATTATCTGAACACGATGTTATATTATTTAGTGAATAATTTGGTTTAGACTTGACTTAAACTATCTAGACTGATGAAAATTCTTAGTTGAGTCTCATGAAATAATCCAAGTCAATGGTTGGTAACATCAGGTGAATTGTATATATATATATATATATATATATATATATATATATATATGGTTTTGTCTGTCTATACATAGTATTCACAAATCATTGTCAAAATGTGTACAGTATTAGAGCATGACATTTTTATCACTCTCTATTCAACCTCTTAAAATGCTTTTTGTGCCTACTTTTCAGTAGTTCCCCAAATAAAATGAAATAATAACAATAGTCAATGAAATCTATGCTGTTTCTGATTTATATTTGATAGTCAACATATTATACTACTAGTATATCTAATGTAAATATTGATCTCAGTATGTTACCTTATTCATGTCCTTTATTCTTCACTGAAGAAGATATAAATTTCACGAAATAGGTTATTGATAAAAAAAAGTGTAATACATGCTATAATAACCGGAAAAGCTTCATGAATGCTTTTGTTTCAGTTCATCACTAGAATATTTAGATTTGATTTCATACACAAATTACAAAACAATGAACGGTAAGATTTTTAAAATCATAATAAAAATAATTTTCAGTTAATATACTCATTATAAAAATCAGTATACTGTACTATTAACATTGGAAGTTTTCTACGACTGTTTGATATGAACTTGTCAATATAACACAGTTCAATATAACAGGTGAAAAGACAAAAATACACTGAGAGCTGAGGTTTGAAACGAAATATCCAATAAAAATTACATTATTATACAGCATCCACCCGACAGGTAAACATAGAAGTAACTGAAAATATTGGATTCTAAAAAAAATAATTAAATATTGAAAAGAAGTTCGGTGATAATCGGCTAATGAAAGATGTTAAGTTAAGGATAATTGATATTTATTAAGAACAGAATAAACAGAAGTTATAATAACGATTAATTAATGACTGCGAAAATCATTAGGATGAATACTTGTAACTCAATAATCTCCACAATCGCATAATGCAAATTACTTAGTTCACTAGTGACTAGCTCCGTAAGGAATCTCTGCGATTTCTAGTGAGAAGTCGTGACCAGTGGAGTTCAACCCTGTTGGGGTGTGAAGTAGTGCTCAATATAGACAGTGTATAAGGTTGCTCAACTCCGTGAATTGATCGAAGTCAAACGCTAACTTCGTTAGACACTAGCTCAGTGGTCCAGAGGTTAGGCATTCACACCCAGGTCCTAAGGTCCTAGGTTCTAACCCTGCGAGATGTATGAGTCATGGATGCGCAATGCCTAGGAGTCCCATACCAGGATGAAACGGCTGTCCAGTGCTTCCAGGTTTCTGATAGTAGTCTAAAATTGATCGATTTATGATTTCGCAAAGAAAGTTAGCACTATCCACAACTGCATAATGCGAATAAATAAATAACGAAACATATTGACATAAAACAGCCGTAACAAAAACCTATAAACTAAGGGAGTATTTAAACGAAGATTAAGATTGTGGAAAAGTTAGAAACTGAACATATTGTTTCCTGTTATGGAGAGAGATTTTTTCTCCTGAAATGTAAAATACAATTGCTAACACTGAGTCGTTGTACATTCGAACTTTTATACTTTATTATAACATCAAAAATAATCTTTAACACTAACTAACATAAAATATCACTGTTTTTCTAATTAATTATCATATAGATACTCAAAAACATTAACTACCTAACTAATTCCATTGGTTTCCTATCATTATATTAACAAAGGTAAAAGTTATTGTCAGCAGAATTATACTTTTAAATGAAATCAATTGTATTATTTAAAAAATTATGCCTATTTATACTATCTAGCCTGAAATACTTACAAAGATTCAAGTACAATTGAAATAACTGAGTCAGATATTTTAATTTTTTAATACTGATTTCCTTATTCAATAGTAATATGAAGTGTAGATAGAATAAAACGTACACTTAAATAATATGAACTCTTACACAAGTGAACTTAATTAACTCATCGTTTAAGTACACAATGTAAAGTTATATTCTAGACAAATATTTCATACAGATACTTATGAAATTGTATTCAAAATTATAATTACTAATGTGTTAAATAATAATGTATTTAAAAATTTCAGACCTGTACAGAAAATTAAAATAAATGTGTATTATATATTGGAAAACCTTTGTGTTCATTAATTATTTAAAATTCATTTTTATCATACGGTTATGCAGATTGTTGAGTCTTATTGAAATCGTGAACTAATCAATGTTAGACCATGATTAAAAAGAAACCTGAAAGCACTGGACTGCCGTTTCATCCTAGTATGAGACCCATCAGCAGTGCGCACTATCGATCTTTGCGAGCGGAATTCGAACCTAAGACCTTCGGTCTTGCGCAAATGCCTAACCTCTAGACCGTCGTCTAACTTCAACCAATCAACGACATTGTGAAACTTTATCCGTGGTTTTAGGTGAGTAACAGGCGACACGGTTAAACTTCATTGGTCACAGAATTTCCTCACGCGGCTAGTTTACTAGTGAGTACATGATAATTTTCATCAATGTATTGTGGACATAGTCAAGTTTCATTCAAATCATGAATCGATCAATTGTTTCCAGGTATCTAATGATGGTCTAAGATTAATCGATTCCTGATTTGAACGAAAATTTATTTCCTTGAATGATGTTAACTTTTGGAGGGTGTTTGTAAATATAGATTTTGCAATAAAAATTCTTTCTTATACTCTGACATTATTAGGAGAAACATGAAAAAAAAACCTATTTTGAACAGTTTCAACGATTCTTACTAACGTTCACGATTAAACTGTCTAGCTCAGATAACACAACTCCAACAAAATCATTCAAAATTTTTTTCAATCATTTCAAAATTCACTCTATTTTAATAATATCCAACAATTTACTTTTAGACCTAGACAATAATCAAATTATTTTTGTCACTTGAATACTTTTTAAAAATTTTCACTTCAACTCTCATTAATGAACTAGAATGTCGTTTCGTCCCAAGAAAAACATTGTCAGTTAATATAATCAAAAATATAGCATTTTCAAAAAAAAATAAACTAATATACAGATTACGATTGCAATCATTATCATATATGATTGAAAAATGAAGGGAATTTTCCTTTCGTCTTCTTTGAAAAAATGTCATAAACATGATAAAAGTTATAAACAAATCTAGAACCTAGGGTTTTTTTTCATTGTAGTTTTTAAAGTTTGGAAAATTTTCCAAGCACTTAATAGTTTTTGACTAATCAAAATTCCGTGTATAAAAAGGGTATTTTTGAAAAAGAAACAATTTATAAACAGTTGATGAAAGAATATTTCATTTCCTGTTTACTGCTAATCCCTTCAGAAACTTCACCTATTTTTTCTACAAAGATCATTATCATATATCTCAATCAGTTTTACGCCTGTTATTGCCGACTTTATGTTTGGATGACATACTAAATCCGGTTGACAGTCGGTTATTTTATCACCATAATTAAGTAAACAAGATTCAAACTGGTTATTTGCAAAGTATGCTATTTGCAAATGCTGACACACTATGAAGAAAATGTCTTCATTAGCCCTACCTTCAATAAGACGGGTTTCATTGGTAAAAATTGGATGTTCATGCCGCTGCATCTCAAGCTTACTAAAGTTAGAAATATGGATCATCGGATTCCGTCTGTCGTGCGAAGGTGATGAACACGTCATGAGATCTAAAAATAATTTTGTTTGTTAAGGTTACAAACTTCATCCTAGTATCAAATTAGACATAAACAGTTATCTAGTGTTTCCTGATTTCTAATAGTTATCTCGACTGATATTAATTCATGGTGAAAATAGTCTTCAAATCGAATTGAATACAGTAAACTGATCAACAGGTAATAATGCATAGAGAAAACTGTAACAAAAAAATTCAATGTATAGTTAAGTCTATGAGCTAAGCGACAAAAATAAACCATTAAAGAGAAGATAGTTTTACTTTAAAAAGTGAGTATTATTTTTAAATATTTTTATTTCAAAAAGCAACATAAAAAGCTTTTTTCAACAAAAATAACTCCGTCTAACAACAATAATACGAATAATGATATATGTGTGTTCCAATGAATAGAAAATTAAATATATGATGTTTTGTGAAGATAAATGTAACAGTTTCTAGACATTTTCAGGTGCTTTAGTTGTTTGAAAGTAGTTTTTAACTTGATAAGTCTGCTAAATAGAATGCAAGATTTGAATTCCTATCAGCTTCCAATAATCTTAGATTAATCTACGCTGCGATTTTAACACAAGAGAAACGGTGTGAAGTGCGAAAGTAACGCTTTACTCCAAAGTTAGTTTACGTACGGGGAAATGAGAGTATTTATAAAATCACTAATAGATTTGGGCTTCTCGAACGTTCGAGTGCAACAACAAATCTAGTAGCGATATGGCTAAATATCTAATCGGTATATTGGCACATGATTCTATTTTATCCAAAAGTTTTTATTCATGGCTGATTGGATAAATTGTTTCCTCTCATTTCCATACTTTTCTGAGGGATATTTCAAGTCCCTCTAACATAATTTCTTCTTCTCAGGATTCCTAGGGACACTAGCTTACGATCTATAATACAACTATATTCTGAACAAACTTACTGATTATTATGTATTTTGATTCACTGACCTAATGAAAAGCTTTAATATATTATAAGCGACCCGTTAGATTGTGACCTCATTTGATACAGGGGATTCAAAGAACAAACGTGTGATTTATACATCATCCTTTATCAGTGATATAGTTTCACCTAATTTAATAAGAAGCTTAAGTTGGCTCACGTTTTATACTTATAGAAGCTCAATAAAAACCACGCTTAAATTTCCGATAATCACTTCACACAATCATCATTTAGTGATTGTTTTTTCCTGGAATAATGTTTAGAAGTGTTATTGTTAGTTCGTGATCTGTGTAGTCATTGACATAGAAGTTGTACACAGATGGGCATTGGTCTGTGTAGACCATCAGATTCATGATTAATAAGTATGTAACACAGTATAATCCATAACACTTCAGATTTCAGCCAACCAACATTTATGCTATCAATCTTATGAACGAGTTGATGGTGATTTCTAAACTATAACAAAGAAGTACTAAAAATTTTCTTTGACTTGATTAAATCTCTACACATAACCATTTTATTCAACAGATATTAAATAAAATTTCAATCATTCACATTAAGATGTGCAAAATGTATACAGTGAATTTTGTTTAACTTGAAGAAGTAATAAATCTTGTTTTAATTTTTTTTTGTTAATATAGACAGAAATTAATTACAATTTGATTAATTTCAAAATAAAAGTAAAAAGTAATTTATAATACAACGTGAGATTACAACAAAAACTAGTATAAAGATAGATGATTTTTTAAAAAAATGATTGTACTTTCTACTTCCTGTAATGATGAAATAAAGAAATTCAGGTAAACGAATAAAAAAGGAATAACTAACTACGTAAGTGTAGCAACAAGATAGTGATTGAAGTGGAAGGTTGAGAGTGTAGGATAAATTCGTTTACTTGCATGAAAATTGCGATTTCTTTAAATGAATTTATCTCAGAGAAAATAAATGAGAATATTTCTTCACATATTAAAGTGTTGCTTTACAAAATAAAAACATAGCTGGAACTATCAATGAAGACGAAAGAGCATAGAAGAGAATGATATTCTTGAACAATTAATAAAATTAAAAACTTCCACCTATGACTCTTGAATCTCTTAAACGGTAAAGTAAAATGATGTAAATAGTTTTATTTGTTCTATCAATATTCAAAATAACAACAAACAATTAAAAGTAAATTTGGGACATTTTTGGTGAAAACAACGATTTGATAAGTATTAAGAATTATTCCATTTTAAGCCACAAAACATAAATTTACTGATTTGTGATTAATGATTTATAAATGATTTGGATATAGTTCAGGACATTAACGATCATTCATTTTATGCAACTCATAAACTAAAATTTGTTTTTATCACAAGTTGATATCAACTATAGAGCTTTTAAAAAAATAGGTTGCATTAACGATCAGTTGTTGGGTCGTAATCTGATATACTTCAACCGTAACCGTTTTCGACCTTAAATGGAATCAAACGAGTAAGTGATAATATGAGTAAGCACTTTCCATTTTTAAGCATCTGTCGTCTGTTCCAATAGAAGTTGTCTATATAGATGTAGCATACAAGTTCATAAAATCTGTATAATCAGTGTTATGCAAGCCAAAGGACATAATAACAAACAATGACAAACCAAATGTTATCTATAAAATAAATTGCGCCAGCTGTGAGAAACGATGTATAGGATATAGTGACCACCAGCTTCGTCTACGTCTACATGAACACCGACTAGCTGTTAAATGACAAAAAGTACCTACCAAATACATACGGTCAGGTCTTACACAATAAAAAAGTAGCCTTGATTGAAGTGACAAAATCCTAACATAATCAAACGTATTTTAGTTGTGATTGAAGTAACAATATTTTGTTTTGTGCCCATCTATTATTTAAATTTTTACTGACTTAACTGATTATTTTTGTCGGAAGAATTGTCTTACTCCAAGTCGTGAAAAGCCATAAATTTATTATATCGATTATTGATAGTCTACATTATTTATTCCAAATAATCAAGTCAAACTGTAGTAATGACATTACAACCCACAAAACTTTTATCAATACATGTGAACAATTATGAACATGACTTCGACCAGGAAAATATCAAAATCTTGAATTTAAGGTAAACAAAGAATGATGGTGGATTTTTAAAGAAGTCTGTGACTTAGTTTATGCACCAATCATTAGATTGATTGAAATCAACTCAATGTACAACCACTATAAGAAAGATGACAAACAACCACAAGGTCAAAGGTAAAAAGACGAAAACAACTTTCAGACAATGCTCACACAGCTATCAATAATCAATAGGATTTTCTATCAACAGAACAAGCTGCTACTGTCTGTAGACATTAATGGGTTTGTGATATGACTGTGACAAACTTTGAAAATTTTGAGAGAAGCAAGTTACTACTAATGATAGAGATGTTTATTTTTTAAATATGGAAATTGTATCAATTATTAATCACTTACACACCCCCAATGGAGCATAGGCTGCCCACCAGTTTTCTCCAACCAACTTTGTCCTGGGCTTCCTTCTTCAGTTCTATCCAATGTTTGTTCATTCTTCTCATATCTTTCTCTATTTCTCTGCGTAATGTATACTCTGGTCTTCCTGTTTTCCTTTTGCCTTGAGGGTTCCATGTGAGGGCTTGTCTTGTAACGCAGTTAGGTGTTTTTCGTAGTGTGTATCCTATCCACTTCCACCACTTCTTCCTGATTTCCTCATCCACTGGAATCTGGTTTGTTTTCTCCCACAGTTCGTTGTTGCTGATGGTGTCTGGCCAACGAGTCCGAAGTATTTTGAGTAGACAACTGTTAATAAACACTTGTATCTTCTGGATGATGCCTTTCGTAGTTCTCCAAGTTTCCGCTCCATACAGTAGAACTGTCTTCACATTTGTATTGAAAATCCTGATTTTGGTTTTGTTTGAAAGTTGTTTGGAGTTCCAGATATTTTTCAACTGTAGAAACGCAGCCCTTGCTTTGTCAATCCGCACCCTCACATCTGCATCGGATCCACCATGGTTGTCGATAATGCTGCCCAGATATGTAAAGGTGTCAACGTCCTCCAAAGCATCTGCATCAAGAGTGATTTGTTTGGTGCATGTTGTGTTGCATCGGAGAATTTTGCTTTTTCCTTTATGTATGTTGATACCTACTGCTGCAGAGGCTGCTGCTACACTGGTCGTCTTCCCTTGCATTTGTTGTTATATGTGAGATAGAAGCGCCAGGTCATCTGCGAAGTCCAGATCGTCCAGCTGTGTCCTAGCTGTCCAGTTGATATCGTGCTTCCCTCCAGATTTCGACGTCTTCATAATCCAGTCGATCACCAGACGAGAGAGAAAGGATGAGAGTAAGCAACCTTGCCCGACACCGGTCTTCACCTCTAACGAGTCTGTTAGCTGTCCATCGTGTACGATTTTGCAGTTGAATCCATCATAAGAATTCCGTATGATATTTACTATTTTCTCACTAGTCAACACTTATTTAATATCTCATTCAAAAGACTTAATTCATGAACGGAAAATGTACAACTTCCAAAAACAGGTGATAAAAAAATCAGTTTATTAAGATGCCCTCATCGGTTAAGACATGTACATCAATATCCTTTTCGTTTAAAGCATCACACGAATCCGGAGTGTTCGGTTTGATAAATAAATCTGCTGCTAATAATTTTTCTGGTTACCATTTTTTTAGCGAGTTAGTCTTCTACGGGCTGGGGTCTCCAACCCACGTCTAACCCTTTCTTTTCCTTTACTCGGGCTTGGGACCGGCAGTATCCACAGAGAGATATTTCCAAGAATATTCATCAATATTTGAACTAACAGTTTGCGAAAAATTGGGCTCTGAGTATAGAGAAGACGTCGTTGATAAAAATTATATTTGAAATAATCTGAACAATTGAGATTTTAAATTCCACCATTTCATCCAGTTATCATCAGGGAAACGTAAAGAAGTCCAAACAAGAAAGCTGGACGAAACATAAAAATCATGTAAAATTTCAAGTGCTGAGATTGTTTTAAATATAATTCTCACAAATAAAACTATTTGTGTTAGTCTACAGAAAAAAACAATGAGTTATTGTAATATGTTATTTTCCTCTTTGAGGAGGTGTCTTTAGAGCATACTTCTTCGTAACTTGTTTTCCCAGATCATGGGTATTTCAAGTATATAATGATGAGTTACTAAATGGGTTAAGAAGTGTAGATGAATTCATACCTACCTACTTGAGGATATAAATTTACATACTTCGTAAATAATAACCTCTCGTCAATTATAGTCAAAAAATGCAAGACACAAATAACAACTTAGTGACTGTAAATATAATTCATAAACTATCTCTTGAAATTAACACTTGTCCATACTGTAATATTAATCCACCTATTAACAATACTCGATAAATTTTTGATAGTGAAATCTTAATATTCAGTCATGAAATTATCATAATTCTTTTAGAAGTTCACTGATTCTTAATTACTTACTTACTTACTTACGCCTGTTACCCCCAATGGAGCATAGGCCGCTCACCAGTTTTCTCCAACAAACTCTGTCCTGGGCTTCCCTCTCCAGTTCTGTCCAATGTTTGTTCATTCCTCTCATATCTTTCTCTATTTCTCGGCGTAGTGTGTTCCTTGGCCTTCCTCTTTTCCTTTTGCCTTGAGGGTTCCATGTGAGGGCTTGTCTTGTGACGCAGTTAGGTGCTTTTCGTAGTGTGTGTCCTATCCACTTCCACCACTTCTTCCTGATTTCCTCATCCACTGGAATCTGGTTTGTTCTCTCCCACAGTTCGTTGTTGCTGATGGTGTCTGGCCAACGAATACGAAGTATTTTGCGTAGACAACTGTTAATAAACACTTGTATCTTGTGGATGATTCTTAATACGATTTATTATTTTATTGTCTATCACGTGTAGAATTGAATAACTATTCTAATTTCTTAGAGAAGAAAATTCATATTTGTAAAAATCTCAGCGATTAAACTTATCCAACATTTTACTCAGCATTCTAGTCCATGCTTGTATAATCAGACATGAAAATTAACAAATATAAGTAAATATTATGGTTGTCCAGTTAACTGTCTACCAAACAAATCATTTTATACTGTTAACAATGTTGAAATTAAAGTTAGTTGTAGTGTGTATGAGAAATTTGTTGTATATGGTAGAGAAAAGTGTGTTAAGATAACTGTTTTATGTATGCGTGAGTCTGATGATGTTTTCATTGTTGATCAGATTAGATAATTTCATAGATGATGCGTGTCAAAGATGTCACAACTGTTTTTTGGCCAGAATCAAACAAGAGAAAATGTGATTGTATTGAGAATTTTTTTGAAATCCTTTTAGGATCAGCTAATTTGTTTCGAAAAGAAAAAAATAATCTCCACTGTTAATCTCTTAACATTTTATGTGTAATAACGTCATATCCTCATACGTGTTTATACATAGTAGTTGTATGAATCACTGAACTTAGTGTGGCGAACGAAGTTCCCTATCATTTTAAGTAAAGGAAATACTTGTTTTAACCAAATTTGGCTACTTCTATTCAAACAACGTATGACTATTTTTACTCCGTTAAGGTTTACGTAGTGACACGGGGAAGAAACTCACCAGCTGTGTACGACCACCAACTAACAAACTCGATTCTCCAAATCTCACGCCCGAAGGCTTAACATTTGGACCACTGAGCTGAGATTTAATGCTGTCTAACTGTAACCTCGACCAATTTTCTTCGGGGGGTAATTTTTTTATACTCACTATGGTCGAACCCCACTGATCACTATTTCTCATTAGAACTTCAGGAAAATCCTCTCAAAGCCAGTTACTACTGAGCATATGATGATTTAGACAACTTCATACTTTTCCTTTTCTAATTTCAAATGATAATAATTTTACTGATACATTCTTCTCGTTGATTTGTCTTCTCGCTATTGATGAATATCTGCAGTGTAACAACTTAGGCTGACGTATGTTTATACACGATACTAGTTTGTTTATTATATTTTTTACTGAGTGATATATAGTTTAACCAAACATCATTTTAAAAACGGAAAATCATATTCTGACACTTTTTATTAATTATTTATCTTCTCTGTCCATTTTTTTATCATGATTATAAGCTAATACTGACGTTTTACTCCAAATATAATTGATATACAATATATTGTTAAAATTAAAGTATACAGTCGAGTAAAGTCATGGCGCAGATATTAAAACTGGGTTATGAATTAACGTTAGGTTTTAGAATAATGTGTTTTCATCACGAACTGACGTAACTTATAGTGAAGTATTCCTAATTTTTAGTATATTATATCAATCACTTATTATCACCGTCTCCTGACTGGTCAACACTTGGAAGTTGTTGTGTCTGTTTATCTTAGATTGAACTTACTATCCTACTAATAAAGAATCACCATTTGGTAGACTTTGTGCTATTACTAACTACTCCATCACGATTAATTTCGTACAAAAATCCCATAAGAGTTTTAGTATTCTAATTATTCAATAATAACTAATTCTGTCATTGGTAAACTGATTGTCACTGGCTGATATATTCCCTAGCTAATTATCATCTGACTGACCTTGAATAGATCAGAATGAATACATACATATACATGAAGTATTTGAAATAAGTGGTTTTTTCGTTACCTGTACAATCTTCTCTTTCGATGAATGTGCCCAATAGATTTAATCATTCATTTAGTGTATTCTTGATCGTTAACTGCATAAAAAGTAGCTCATAACCAATTGATAGCAGCCACAATTACGTGCATACATTTATTTTCTAAATCATATTAAGTCAAGCAAATAAGACAGCTGATAAATATTCGTACAGGAATGTCCAGTAAAAGTACAAATCAGTCTGTAGTTTGATTCTAAAGAATTTAGTTTACAAAGGTCACAGCAACAATAACAATTATTCGGACAACATTGTTTTCCCTTAGGCCGTCATTAGACCAAAGCTGAACAGCTACATGGGTAAATGAAAATGTTAAACCAATCAAGAAAATTTACGAGTCAACGGTCACAATGAAATAGATTAGACGAGTAAACATTAATTATGAAAAGTACAAATTGTTCGTAAGAAGATCAGCTTTCCAGTTATGATAAGCATAATAAAATAATAAATGTTTTTGTTCAAAATATGCGAAGTGGGTAAGTTAACAAATAGACTAAGAAAAATAATCACAAATGTTTATCGAAATTCCGTGATGAAGACTGTATATGTAACAAGGACTTGAAGAATAAAAACATAAGGCAGGAAATGACGCCAAACAAATTAAGGATGTGAAAAAAACAGTAAAATAGTTTATTACGTCATATTCGGCCAGTAAATGGACAGAGGTGCCATGAATTTCTTCTAAACACATAAAACACGATATTAAGTCCAGATCGCGATAGTTTCTGCTGTATGCAGGAAACAGGGTAGAATCGCACTGGGAAACGTCGGAGTTATACACTCAAAATGATTAGCCTTTATCTAGCGAATGGCCACTACTATTGAGGTGTACCAAGATAGATTTGCATATTATATGTCAAGCTATGCAGGGTGAGTTTACTCATTCTTTGGTTAAGTTACTTATTAATTTGTACATGCACATTAAACAAGCAAATTCAGGTAGCTTACCCTTTGTTTGAGTACATATTACTGGTCTACCAGAAAATATAAATGCAAAATTATCTATGTAATTTGTTCTATTATCTGTCGTCGATAATCTATCATCCTGAACATCTCTAGCCATTGTAGCGCTTCAATTTATTTTCTCCTTCATACATTTATTTCTTGGAAAGAACTTCTCTGATAGCTTTTAAGAATCTTTAATAAAAATTATGATAACTGTGGAAATTATTGTTTTAAACTCATAAATGTGGCAGATGAAAAATTTCACTACTAGATATACTACAAAAATTTGAGGATCAATGATCCGTAGTCGATAGATTATTCTATAACGAAAAATTACCATATTCATTTCCATATTATTGGTATTAATATTTTTTGAAATTGAAATAACTATCAGTTTCAGTAATAATAATAATTATTATTATAATAAATCACACCATTTAGTTTTCATTAATCAAATTATGCAGTGAAAAATTATTGTAAACCATAACAATCAATCAATTTTATAATTACATTTTTAAATTATAATTCCCGATGTTGGTTTTCAATTACATTTTAAATTGTTATTTGTCATAAGTGAAATATCCATTTAGAAATTATTTCTTCTTGAATATGATTTGGTTGGATGATTTCTACACAGATCAAATCACGTTTTTAATGTAAATTATTAATAAATAGATAAATAAATGGAATATACTCATCGAGAAATCAAAAAGATAAGTTCAAAGAAGAGTTCTCTTTTCGACGAATTCCTTTTGAAAATTGTACAATTACAAATATGCAATTTTTTAACATAAAAATCTTGCTAAACGGGGTAATATTGAGGCAAATTAGATAAATGTGTAAAAAGTTATTTCAATTAAGGGAATTAAGAATCCTGTTGTTGTTGTTGTTGTGGCCTTGAATACTTATCATGAAGATTGATAAAGAAATTTTATTCATCTTTTTGGTAAGTCCCAATTAGTGTGAAACACAAGTTTTCGCTTCCCTACGGACTGTATTCAGTCATCAAACAGTGAATTCTGATTTACTGATCCGAAAGTTACTAGCTGAAAACAAAACTTAAAAGCTATGAATTCAATCTTCTGTTAGACCAAGAGTGCACAGTACTGAAGAATCTAAAAGTAAGAGCAATGCCTCATTGCTTTCAGTGCCTCAATTCGTGACAAAACTATTTTTAAAATAACTAAATCGATGATTTTGCTGATCCTTTCATCAACAAAAATGAATATTCAGTTTTGGTCTTTTCAATTTTCAATACGGACAAATTAAATTGTGATTCAAGGATTGATTTATAATCAGTATTTTTGATGAATTGATAGCAAGTGAACATCGTTTAAACGATTGCAAATCTATTTCTACTACCTTTTAATGCGGTTTTGATTTTTCAATAATAAAAAGATCATATTTATAATTAATACTGATTAAAATAAAATATTTTCCACTTAGCCTTGAACTATCGCGAAAAAATGGATCAGATGTTAGACTAGTATTTCAAAAAATTTTATAAGTCACAACAGAATAGTCATGTGATTCAGATTGTTTAATGCAGCAGCGCTAAATGAACGACAGGTGTGGTTGTAAATAATCTGTTGTTCAAAAAGGACAAAGGTTTCGTACTAATTGACAGTTACCATCATAACATTTCTGTAGTTATAAGAAGACTATCACTCGACCCATATCAACTGATGTCAAAGGTACAACTGTCACTGTTTAGCTATTTGGATGAAAATGATCTTTAAAAGTTAACGATTAATAATTATTGATCTACGTTGTGCCTTTCTAACTCTTATATCTGATCGAATTATGTGATATCAGTTAGAACCCCATAATATGAAGACATAGACTTATTCAAGATCCTAAACTAACATTGTAAATGAGTGTCGAATTGTTCAGGGCTTTTATAGATTTCTGAAAACCACCCATCATGCAAACACAATCCATAAAATATTCACTCATCTAAATTAGCTGTCACAGTGTAATATGATTAACAGAAGTTAATTATCATTGAGGGCTAGACAAACCTAACATTGTTTTCTACTCAATGATCAGCTAGTATTAATAAAAAAAATGAATGACATACTGAAATGGATTAGAAGAATAGGTATGTTATGTGATGGCTAACAAGTAGGTGAAGACTACTAAGATGTTTGGATTAAAAACAAAATGACTATTAAATACATCTATATCCGATCTGCCTATAGCTTGCAACGACGATTTTAGAGTCCGTCTTGCTACAAGCGAAGGAAATGTTTTTCTGTAAACTCACATCGATCAAACTTGTAATATTTCAGAGCCTAGAACATTACAATTGAATAATTAAGTCAGAGTCAAAGAATCATGGTCTAAATTGTACGCAACAGACGCATTTATTCCATGAAACATTATGTTTCTCTGAAAATATTTCTGATTTAGACCATTCACCAGGTGAGAAAGTTAACTATAAGCAACAGAATAGATCATACATCGTTACAGCTTACTGATTTTGCAAAACATATTCAATGAGTAAAGTTTTAGCAGCTGAGAACAACTTAGTGTAATCATAAAAAGTACTCGCACCATTTCCCTTACTGTTTGCACAGAATATCTAAGAGACAAAGCTATTTCAACTAACGACTTTACCAGCTATATTAGAAATGTATTAGTTTAAGTATTTATTCTTACAGATGTTGATTTTTCTGACGAACACTAACTCGTAGTTCAATTTTCAATTTATCTATTATTAAGTTTACTCATGAAATTAACTTGATCGTAAAATGAAATTATTTAATTGCATTTTTATAGGTCATTTCAGCATTGTAAAATAATATTTATAAATTAACAATGATATCAGTGATTTATTCTGAGTGGATAGACTAGATGAATTTAACCAGTGCATCTAAATTTATCATGATAGATGCTCATAAAATATGTAGTTGATAAATTTCGTGATATGATTAACCTAAGGATTAATTTTATACACATAATTTTGTCATTCATGACCTCAGTCAGTATATGGTTCGTATGTTCAATGACAGTTAGTAAGTAGAAAATGAAAGTGAGAAATGAAAGAGTGGAATTTACTTTATAAAAAAATTTAGATTTAGAATTACTAAACAGAGGAGTAATCAAAGTTTTGAAATGACAGAACTTCAAATTATAATAATTTATACAAGCCAATCGACAAAATGGATTTTAATTGTACAAACTGATGAAAAAAATGGTTTTATTTAATTAAAGAATGAGAAATAACAGTTTATTACCTACTTGTGAGATGAAATGCTAAAACTTTAGATGACATGATACTACTGTAGATGCTGATCAACTAAAGATTGTTAATATTCACATCAGACGAATATAATAATACCCCATGGATAGAATGGTTTTATACAAAAATCATAATTATGAACACCTGTCCTTTCAGTTCCTAGTGGTAACTGCAGAGGATCCAACAGAAAATATTTGATTGATCATGAGAGTGATAGCAAAAGAAGTGTTGGGGACTTTCCCAGAACTCACTTGGAAAACATGACTAAGCGCTTATCGTCAGACAAAATTAAGCAAGATTTGTGATAAGCGAAGCAAGCAATGCACATACGCACCCAAGTTAAAACAACCAACCTTAATAATTGACAAGGTCAAAAGACATATGACTAATGACTCGAATAGAATGGATTAATTAATTTGTTCCGAGGCTGAAACAAGCCAGCTTAACATATTAGTACTTAACAAACTTTCCTAACTTCCCTAAATCAGTGTGAGAACGGTATTTTTGCCTATGGAATTTAAGTAGTTGGTAGGCAATGAATAAGAGCCTCTATTTATAAGCACGGTTCTAGTTGAACTATCAATAAATTAATACTACCAATCAGATTGAAATACATTACACTTACTTTTACTGTAGTATTCAGTAATATTTTGTCATCTAGACAATAATTATTGTTCTGTAAACTGAAAAATCTGCACTGGTTTACGATCGATTTCATAGCTGACTTGTTTATGGCACCGGTCGGTTCTTGTTAATCAAGTTCCCTGCTGTTACTAGTGCCATATTATTTAACTAAACTTTTAGAATGAACCATATGTTTAAATTGAACTCAATTCGTAAATATAGTGGTTTTATAATCATTTAGGTATAATGAAAACTCGGATGATGATTACTCAACGTATACTGTCATTACTACATTAATATTCTACTCAGTTAATGACAAGGCTAAATATTATTTTCTCTATCACTCAATCTCTCAACTGACACTTTCACATGGTTGATTACAGACAGCGATCTACATTTATTGTATTCTTTGTGAGTAATGTCAAATCACAGCTGGAAATTCATCATGTTACGCAGTACTCATAATTTGAAAAACCGCTTGAAATAATGTTCTATTTACCGACAAATAGACATGTTAAAATAAAATGAGATCTAGTGAATTGATTTGATCGATAATTAGTATTTTGACATTGTATTGGAAATTTAACTGTAATTACCTCTAGAAATAGCTGACGGTTGAAAAAAGACCCGCCTTAAAATCCAAGTAACAAACTACCTCGAAGGAAATTTCGTTCTGTAGGATTTCTGTCCACTGATAATGATATTTGAGCAATATGAAACAAGTTTTCGTAGTAGATAACTTTATATAGACTAATTAAAAACTGCTAATTATAAACAAATGGATTAGAATTATTAGCTTGGCTTTGAAAAAAGATGCATGTAAATACAAGGTTCGACTTTTATTTCAAGTTATCATTTTTATAACAACTTGTATTTTCCATTTGTTTTCTTCAAATGTATTTTTGTTGCACGTAAACGCCAACTAAAGTCGCTACCACAACGATGAAAGTTAAATATTTACACTGTCAATAAATATATATCAAATTTACTAAAGCTCTTAATTATTTACTTTACCTAAGCAGTTCTTATCAAAATCAGTAAACATATGACTCGATTTTGATTCAACTGGAACAATTTATTCCTTAGGGACATCCTAAATACTTCATGAATTTATTGTTATCCTATGTACTCATTACTTAAAATTGTACAATAAATTCTGCGATGCAACTTAAAAGTTTCTTTCGCCATTTCAACTGGTTCAGAAGAATAATTCAGTTTGAGGAATGATATTTATTGAAGCTGTCTTACTATAGTAACTCACAATGCTTCTTACCAGTTAAATGATTTAGGACGAAAAGTTTATTGATGATGTCATTATCATAAAGACTCAATTTGCAAATAACCGATGACTTGTTGTCATTAGTCAGTACATTTATGATGGTGTATTTTGTATCTTGTAACTCTTAAACATGATTATTTTCAAGTTCTATTATAAATCTGTGATTTTCATCTTGAGTGTAATAGGTTGTCTTCCATGAAATATATCTAAAATGTTTTGAATTTAGTGAGAATTATTAGTTAAGAATTTTACTTGTAAGATTTAATTTCAAGCCCAACCTATGCTCAACATATTCTTATCAAATCTTAATTAGTTTTATTAAGTGTATATGATATTTTATGGCATATCAGACTGATTCATTAAATGGTCAGTCAATAGATAGATTGAACCAGTTGATACACAGAAAAGAATATTAAAAGCATAGTCCAGTTTTTTATAATCATATAGCGATACTACAATGGATTATGCTCAAGTCATGAAGTACAGGGTTTTGAATAGACCACGAGGGACTAGTTAACACATCAATTTACACAATCATACATCATTTTCCTAAGTTTTATAAAATGCGAATTTTATGTCTAAAGTTATTGAATCAAATAACCAGCAACGTTTAGAGATTTATAATGAAAATACATTTGACTGAGGTTCATTCATATTAATATAAATGTATACTGTTATTGTATTTCATTTCACTAGTTCTTTAACTCATGTTTTATCCTCCTGTTATTGTGTTTTTACTGCTAATGAATGTAGCATATTAAAATTGTATGAGTTTTTAAATAGATAAATCTATTACATATGATAATTTCATTATGTTATACTTTTAGTGTTTACAAGGTATTTCGACAATCTAGTTTGATTAACTGCCATGCAAAATCAATAATGTCAAAAAATCCCCACTTTGTGGTTGATTTTTTACTTCACAGTAATGCAGTAACTTCTACTAACACCCCACAATAAACTGAATGTTCAAATTTAATCATAACCAATATTTTCTTTACAAACCGAAAATCATGTTATCTGAATTTACCGCAATCAACTTTTCTCACTAATGTATGCAATCATGAATAAATTATTATATAGATACTCTCTATTTTCAATGATTGTTTCTACATTATTCATAAGCAAATAAATCATTTGATATTTTTATATTCAATGGTTTAATGAAAAGAATTTGTTTTAATATCTTTCAGACTTATTAAAAGTCATCTTCCATATCTGAATCAATTTAATCTTTTCGATTCTATTATTCTCATTTTCAAGTTTCATTTATTTAATCCTAGTGACCTTGAGGTATAGGTGTTCGTGATAGTGTTATCATCATTATGATGACTATTTGATAATGTGTATTCAGCATTTAATTCTTTTATTTCTCATAGAATAGTTAAGTTTTGTAATAATCTTTAATGTAATTTATCTAATAAAGCAAGGGTTTTTTTTCTAATTATCATCAAAACTAACTCTATTGAATTGTTTACAATGTTTACTGTGAGTAAAAGAAGAAGAAAAAAAAATATAGATTAAGGTCATTTAACGTGTTAAATTGTAAAATCATTTTTTTTATTGGCAGTAGTAGAAAATTAATTGAATTTTGTTTTTTCTAATGGTGTTGTTGTTTGAGGTATAAATTCTAATTCCTAGTTTTTTTTTTGTTTTTATCTTATCAACACCATTAATTCAACATGAAAATAAATTATTCGTAACTTGAAGAAAGTGATTTTAATTTAAAGAATATAACCTCATTTATTTGACATTGATGTTGGACATTTGACCAGTAAAATAATTCATCTCTTGTTGATTAATTATTCCAATTTAAAAATTTAATATTAGGGATTATATAATGTCAAAAGATAGAAATATTCAGTTATGAAATGTCTATAATATTTGTTTAATTAAAGTGTAAAATCATGTAAATTAGATAAGCTAATTAAACTGTAATCTTTTTGTTATGCTAGTCAATTGATATGCTTGAACTATTACGAGTTCACTTTACTCGATGAATGGGAGCGAAGGCGAATGATCTAGCAACACGATAGGCCACTCTAATCCGAGCTTCTCAAGGCCCCATTAAGTAGAGGAAGAAGTATTGACAAGACGTAGAAAGTGTATTCTACAAGCACTCAGAAAATATGAGGTTCACAAGCACACAAGTCGAGTTTATTTATAGGTAACGTCCTTGGTAGAGCCACGGAAATAGCGTACTAAAGTAATCCATCAACCAATAACAGTCAAGGACTTTCCGGGTGGGGAATGTAATCTCAGGGTCAACTGATCAACCCGTTTGCGAAACCATAGAATCCAAATTTAGGACCTTAATCAAGTGAGTTCTGGGGATCTAACGTACCCAACACTTGCATGTGTCATCGTTAAAGAAAATAACGGTATTTATGTTGAATTGTAAGTGAAATAACTTCGTTATATTTTTTTTAACGAAAAACACTTTCTAATGTTCATTTTGTTTGTTCAATTTTTTATTATAACGGATTGTTAATGTATACATCTTATACGTCTTATCTAATTTACGATTTCAGTTTCATGATTTCAATTTCAAGTGTCATAATTTTTATGCTGTAATCCACTATCTTGTCTGAACACCAATAAGATTATCTAATCCAATGAATAAGAGTTTGTCAATAATTATATTTTTCTTTTCTGTAATTAGAATTCTCATAATTACCAATAAACATCTTTTTTAATGAACAATTTGGTCTTCACATAGTAATTTCTATCACTAACGTAATCTTATCAAAAGTCTACGGAATAAAAAAATAGTCCAATGGACAAATTTTTTTGTAATAAATAATCGAATTCATGCAAAGTAGAAATAAATAAATAACATATATTTGAAAGTTCAAAATATATTTTGATGTTAAAAACAAAGATCTGCTTGTCAGTTGTTAATTCATTCAACCTAGAAATCTATAGATAGGAATCTGTTTTACTCTCTCTCTCTCTCTCTCTCTCTCTTTCTCTCTCTAAAGTTCACTGAATGAAAACAAAAAATATTAATCGATGATAAGGATGATAATTTTCTTAAGCTTTTCTTGTATCTGAAACTATGCCTTGATTTTTGTGTACATATTAATTAATTGAATATTTCGCAGATAAACATGTGATGTATCACAACACATATAAGCGAACAATATTGTTTTCGATTAGATCGTCATCAGGCTTTACTCTTCGATATACATGAATATTTATGTATGAAAATGTTAAACTAATCAAGGCAATCTGAGTGATCATCACATTAAAATGAAAAAGATTACGTCACTACAAATAATAGGCAAAAGTATATATATATATATATATATATATATATATATATATATATGTTATTTTAATTTTCACATTGGGAATCTTTAACATTCTTTTATTGACACGTTTTGAAACCATAAATCGATCAATGTTAGACCATCATTAGAAACCTGGAAGCACTGGACAACCGTTTTTATTTAAATGTCTATTACAAAATTTAACATTTTATTAGATATCTCAATCGATTATCAAATATTACAACTTATTTGAATGAGTTAGTCAATCTGTGTTAATGTGTCAACATGGCCTTGCTAATTGCCTTTGAGTGATCTATAGCTTTTTTTCATATATGCGTTACAGTATACATATATTATAGCAGTTTTAAATAATGTTTTATTCAGTTGTTATGCTAAATTCTAATTCAATGACAAAACAATGGTTTGATAGTCCAGAATAAACTAATAATAGTAATCTATTGAACAATAGATGTAATAATTCTTTGTTTGAAAAAATCATCAGAAGAAAAAAAAGGATCAAGCTGTGTTGAAACTTAAATTACCACTTTCCATGAATGATTCAATGAAACAAATTGATGAATAGTGGTGACATGCGACTACACATCAAATAAACTATCTATCTATCTTTCTTTATTATTAGTAGTATATAACCTAATCATTAAAATATTAATTATGACTTATCTGCATACCTTGACATGATGAAAGCATTAAGACCTGAAATCAATCTTCAATCCATCTGTTAATTGTGACAAATGGATACAGTCACTTAAATGCAGTTACATGAGACAATTCTATCGATTACTATGATTCATTTACCAACTTTTCATTGTGTATTTCTCTGTAAAGCACATTTCGTCGGTATAACAAAAAAGCTACAAATAAGTTTAGGTACTTACTGCACAGGTGAATAGAATTTGTTTTTTCGATTAGACTGAACTAATAATTCTAGTTTTGTACTTTTTTTTTCTAAATTTGCACATTATGATTCATTGCGTTTCAATGCTTTTTTTCTGTTACTATGTTGTTCAAAAACTTGTTGTTATTATCAACAATACATTATCGATTTTCAGTGTGTGTAAAGCGACAACAACAACGTGTACTTGTGATTCTCTAGTTTCGAAAGTGAATTTGTCAAAAAAAAGATGGTTTTTCTGTTCAAATCAGTTTTATTTTTATGTCTCATAGGGTTGTTTTCGTTTTTTTTTACTCCTTCCGTCTTATTTTCAGACAGATACACAATGTCTACACAGTCAAGTTTATGATTAAACTGTTTATTAAAATTAATGTATTCACTAATTTATTACTTTATATTACCATTACTATTACTAGTATTATTGCTTAATTTTATCACCAAAAAGGTAGACATAACAAATGGTGAACCATGTATATACCATAACACATTGAATATGTAGGCACCTATGTTTATATATGAATAAATGAATATGAATACATTTATTTCATAGTGTAGCAGATTAAATGTACCCTGATGTGTTTGTATGCTTCTTGTATTATAGCATGTATGTTTTGAATTCAGATTTATTCATTTATTTAATGATGAACTGACAGGTTTTCAAAGACTTCTCTCAATTTAATACATGGATATTTAAAGTGAATATAATTCTTACAAACTAAATAAAAACAATGTGCATATTACTTGTCCTTTATCTGGATTTCTGGTGTTTGTTTCACCTAATGAAAAACTATTTATAAACATTTTCCTGACTGCCCAAATTCACTATTACGTTTTTAACCGTTGATCAGCATCACGTGACAAAAATGAAACATCATGTGGAGCTTCGTTTTTACACTTGTAACCTTAAGTTAATTACAAATAATTATTAGACCACTACTCTGTGTCTTGCTTCTTTCTACCCTACCTCATTAGTTCAGAATTCAGTAACCAGACTCTATTAGTCGTTGTATTTTAAGAAGACATAGTTTATATGCACGTTTACCAGACTACTTCACACCATAAAATGAGAAAATAAAATTAAACATGAGCAAACTTAAAGGGATTGTGAATAGTGGAGACTATGAATAACAAAATGGTAAAAGGTTAGGAATAATAAATTGTACAAAATTAGTCAATAGGTTATTCAAAAGTTTGTACAGTAATCTACTTTATGAAAAATTACACAGTGATAATCTGCCGCATAATAAAAATAATCGTTTCTACAATCTTCCTCCTGATATAGCATACATCTCAAGGTATTTATCTCAAATCAAGTAATGAATATTTGTTCATCAGATTAGTTTGAACAGAACTGATGACCTTCTGAGATAAACATAACAATTTTG
Organism: Schistosoma turkestanicum; assembly: GCA_944470395.2. Lineage (NCBI taxonomy): Eukaryota > Metazoa > Platyhelminthes > Trematoda > Strigeidida > Schistosomatidae > Schistosoma > Schistosoma turkestanicum. Next base: position 68,131,170 of record OX103971.1, read on the forward strand.
AACAGTCCTAAAGTAGAAATAGAGTCTTTTCTCAATGTTATCTTGATATTTTCAATGATTTTTTCCTAGTTGTGTACAAAATGATCAATAATCTGTCATAACCTATCTACAACGATTCTGAATTTGTTAACCTTTAACTACTTCCATGACATACATCTTAAATCGACAAGTGGACTGAGTCATGTTGGTAGATGTAGGCTACCTGGTTGGGGTCGGCGAGACGATAATCACCGATGGTTAGAGACCTTGAACGACATGGCTCACAATCGTTTGCAATGGCGCAGGTGCATCCACTCTTTGTGTTCTCTCAAATTCTAACCTCCTGAATTCCTCATCGTCTCTATCTTTCTCTTTCTAAAGATATCTCACTGAATTATACTTCTCGAATCATATCTTCGCTCCCTAGTCTTCTCCATTACTCCTAATGCTTCTACTATCGCTATCACTCTTGGATTTGGACTGACAGTTACGTCTCTGTGCTAATGAGTTATGGCAACCTGAACTGATGTACGTACGTACGAAGTTTTGTGTTGTATCTGTCTGTCTATACATCTTAAATCGGCTATGTACGGAATCATTATCCGCCGAAGCTAGATCAGCCGAGAAGAAAGCCTTAGATTGATTAATTCTGTTTTTAAGTCATTACTAATAAAAGGAAAAAACACTGAAAACACCTCCCTCATTTAATTCTTACAAAAACACAAAGAAACAAACCTCACCAATATACCCTGTTCATTCATCAACTCTGCTTTACTAAAATAAGCTAATAGTAATTAAGTAAACATCAAAGAAATTTGACCTCTCTACTAATTTGAAGTTAAAAAAAACATTATAAGAGGAATTTAAAATAAAGTTCACTAGAATGATAGTTGTTCGATAATTTCATTCATCTTAATCAATAATTCTTGTTCTTTCACAACTCTTTGTTAACTAGTTCTCTTATAAAGTGAAAACTATTTTTTTTACTTAGAGAGTTCATTAAAAAAATTGTAAATACTGTACAATCATTGTTCATGTTGAGATAATATTCTAGATGTTACTAAAAACAAGAAAAAATAAATTAATATTACAATAACTGGTGATGAAATTGTGCTATCTAAGCTTCAAAGAAAATAACATGCTTATAATTATAAAGATATATTAATTGATAATAATATCATGAAGATTAGTTTTTTAATATTTGATTAGATGGATAGGCTACACCCTGTAGCTGAGTTCTAGAGGTTATGAAGTGATTTCTTTGTTGTGGATGTTGTATGACATAGCTAAATTTTAAAAAAATCGCAAAAACTTAATGGATATCGGTATCGATCTTCATAAATTATCATATTAAGTATTAGATCATGGTGGCCAATGTGTCATTAGTTTCGTGACGTTCAGTATCTAACGTGTTCTTAGACTTCGCTATTTGTTCGTCCAGAAAATCATTATATTAAATAGCGCCTGATGGTTTATAAATCATTGGGTGAACACAGTGTTGAATACTTTTATTTGGTGCACCACAAGCACACAAAGAAGGGTAAGCACACTAACGAGTAAGTAAATATGATATATATGATATATATATATATATATATATATATATATACATATATATATATATATATATATATATATAATATATATATGGTAAAATGTCTGAGTTATCGAAATATTTAAGAGATTAACATCAAAGCGAATAGGATGACTATGCGTGTAGGCTGTAAGCACTGTTCAGTCATGTCAGCTTACACAAACCAGACAATAATCAAACTTACTGGTACATATAAGTTATTGTTATATCAATGACTTGGTTAAATAAATTAATCGAAAGGCTTAATTAAATTAAACATGAGCGATCTCAAATGTATGTGGAAGCACTACAAGACTATAATGCCATTTAACACTCGGTGAATAATATATATTCGAATAATTTGATCCTAATTTAGTTTAGGCATCAGTTTGGCTAACCGAATGCATTACATTTATCTTTTAGTCATACTTTACAAAAAAATGTGTAAGTTTGAATGTTCAACCTATAATTTATTGATGGTTTCCGTCACGTAGAAGCAATTCATGAAAGTTTTGCAATTAGTAATGATATCTTTAGACATATCAGCCTAAAGCCGAAATAAAAAACGTGAATCTGCATTACTGGAAAATTTTAATCCGTTCATGTTAATTTTAATGTACATTACGAAAGGATGTAAGTTGGACAACCAATAAAATCCAAGTGTCACTAAATAATAATTAAGTTCTAGTAGTTTGAGGACTTATGGGTTGCGTCGTCGATGTACATTGTTAAGGAGTGTTATACCTAGAATGAAACAAGTATTTGGTACCCAGAGGGTTTTATTGAGTGTGTAGTGTGCCGATTTACTGCGTGTTCTTAAGCTCGGTTTATAAGTCAGAAGATGAACTCCAAGTATCGTATACGTTTATTTGAGGCACACCATAAATCGAATTGAAGAAGCGGATAGGAGAAGGCTAAGAGCCAACTCAAAGAGATAGAGTATGACTAAGAATATATAGTCAGATAAGAATAAGACAGACATATGACAAGCGAAATAGATATGCACACACATGAATAAAAGCGACGAATGATTGACAAGATCAAAAGCAAGCGATACAAATCATGTGAGTTCATGAGGATATTAAGAGATTAACATTAAAGCGAAAAGTATGAATATGCGCGCAAGTGTAAACAATGTTCAATCATACCAGCGCATACAAACCACACAATAATAAAAGCCAATGGTACATATAAGTTATTGTTTTACAAATGGCTTGGTTAAATAAATTAATCGAAAGGGCTTAACCAAGTTAGATGTGAGAGAACTGAAATATATGTGGAGGCACTACAAGTGTTTGATTAGTTGTAATTCATGATACTTGCTATAAAATTTATCAGTCCCTTAAGAAAATCTTCTTATATTATATTATATTACTAACAGTATCAGTTAGTGCGTAACGGATATTGGATTGTCACAATTGAACTTATTTTATTAAATTAGTGTATAATGTGTTTTTTGTAAAGTCGGTAAATCTACTTTGAACTTTTTCAAAAAAATAATTTAACTCTGGAAATGCTCAAATATGTAACAATTTTTAATTTCTAGACTTATTGTTTAATTGAATAAAATCACCTTTTCAAAAAAAATTTTATTTGTCTTTTTTGTTCACTACTTCATGATTATTGGGATAAAACAAAAATCAGGTTAAAGTATTATGCTTTTTAGTTGACTTAATCAATGATGAATGTTCATGACGAACGAATCAATTTTAAATCCTGTTAATCTTCATAAAACTTAGCCAACTAATTTAATACAAAAGTCAAATATTAAAGTGTTTTGAATATGTATGTTTCATTTATTCAGATTGGCAAACACAAAAAGAAATAGATGAGCGCTAATTGGAGGTATTTCAGTCTAATCAATTAAAATTGTAGGGTAATGGAAATTATTGAGTTTAATTGGAATCAAGAATCGATCATTGTTAGATCGTCATTAGAAACCTGGAAGTACTGGACGACTGTTTCATCCTTGTAAGGGACCAGTAGGGTTCAACCCACCGAAGACAATGAATAAGTTTGAGCAATATCGTGGACTGATTGAAGTTAGAGATTAACCCCGTTGGATGCCGATTCATTGGTCAAGAGTGTGAGCGTTCTCACGTAGATGTTAAAGCCACCACAAACTGACAACTTGGTGTAAGAAATTTCGGCAATATAATATATGCAGTAAAAATGTGTGTGTTGTTCAACTTACACCATAATACTGAATCTCAACAGGCTGTTTTGGTTTTCTTGCTAAGAAAATTTGTTTAGCACAATTTTACGTTTTGTAAATAAAGTATGCACTTTAGAAAATTACATAAAAATTTAACTTGTTATACCTCGTTATTTTGGGTTTAGCACTGGCGTACAAAACTTGCGTAGTTAGTGAACCACTGAGCTACTCAATTACGATATGTTTTCTTCGTAACCGATGATGGCAAGCGAAGCACAGCACATCAACACCTAACGTCGAACACAGGGAGAAAACGACTTAAGACAAATCGATAGGGTACAATTCAAAATAAAACATTCAAGCACACAGAAATTTAGTGAAGCAAAAGTAGTAACAACCATTTATAAAAAGGTGAAGATGAGGTGGGATACTGAATGAGGTACTTTTGGTTATCGTCTTTAGTAAGATTTTAACAATGTTAATAAAATCTTGGTGTTCTTGTGTTCAACTTAGCATTTGTTTATTAAAAATGCTAGTATCCATGACTTATGCATACTGAAATAGTTTTATAAAAATTACCTGGTTGAGTAAATCATTACAGATGAAGCCATCAATGAATGAAATCGACAGCAATTAATCACACAATGATAGATTTCGATTATTCAAGGTTATTAGAGCTTCTATTCACTACGTGAATAACCAAATTTTTAAAATGTCTAACATTTGCCTTAACCAATCAATAGTAAAAATATAGAGTTTATAAAGTATGTCTATTCTGAATTTCAACAGCAGACCACTAATAATTTCAAAGCTTTCGAAAAAGCTAGTTGATAAATGATACATCACGCGTCTTAAGCGAAATGCACGCGGTTCGAGTCCCAGTGTGAATAAAAACATTGGGATAGGAATACATTCATTCAACAATTCTTCGACAAGATGAAAAATGCAACCTGGATTCCGTGGCAAGCCACATCAGAAAAATCCCAAGTTTTGTAAAGTATACATTGTTAGTATGGAATATTATTGAAGAGATTGAAGTTTTGATAAATAAAATAAGATGTCTACTCAGCTAAAGTTTATATAAACATTCATGAAAATATTAAACTTTTGATAGGAAGTAACTAATTCGATATACCATCAATCATAAATGTTAACTAAATTTCAAAAGATCACGTAATTTATCAGTTGTTTTGAAATTTTAATTCTTCACATATGTACATTGTCACCAATGAAAGACAAACAACATTAGATAGTTGTTTTAAGCATAGTTTTAAATTTTTTTATCAGTGAGACTATTATTAGGCTGTGAACTGATTATTATTGAATTTTGAATATTTCGTATGTTACCGAATTTGTTTTAAATACTTTAAGAATCAACTTTCGGTAGAATTCAAATGCCATCATCTCAAAGCATTTCAACAGATTGGAACCATATGTTTGTTTGAACTTAACATCATGCATATATGTGCAACGATGTAAGATTATAGAAATATAATAACTGGATTTAGCTGGTTCATTGGGAAATCTTATCGCATTTAAATTATCAGTATCATCAGATTGGAAGTATTTGAATTTTCCCGATGTTTCTCATTTGTACTCCTTATTTTCTCGATTGAATTCTTGAAAGAAACAAATGTTATTCACAAATGAATTTATTTTTGTTCAAATTAATTTAAAAAATATCTTTTAAAAAAATGCACTTATTAAATTGCTAAATGTAGCGCTTATTCGCACTTATTTTTCATTACAGTTTGAAAAGAAACGAATAAATATTCAAGAAAAATGAAATTACAAAATAGAAAATTAAATTGTTCTTTCTAAGTTAAGCCTAATGCTATTTATTTTTTTCCGAATTTTTGTTTACTGTATTGTTCAATTTTTACAAAAGTATTCAATTACAAATAAAGTACTGACCTAAGTTGAAAACAATCACAATATGATAGACCTTGAAAGTAAAACCTTTGCCAGAATAAATGAAATTATGTTCAAGTACATACAATAAATACTGTACAAAAAGTGTACACACCTAAATTTTTCGTTATTGAATAAATTTCTAAGTCTTTAACTAGTTTCCTTAGTAGATTAATATTGAGGAAATTTTCATTTGATGATATTTAATTTTTAAAATAAATTTATAAAAATCCTAATTTCTTTACTCAACCTTGAATAAGGTTTTTTTGTAGCCAACAAATATCATTCAATTAGACTATGCTAATGAAATTGAAATTTTGTTATCCTTTGGGATTTATCAGTGGTAATTCTTTCACATAGGATTTAAATGATTGATGGTAACTCTTTAATTTTTTGAGTTATAAACCATCTACTTCCAAAAGATGATAATTTGCGATTTGATTTTTTCAGTTAGAGTTTTGGAGATTTGTATTTTTACACATTTGAAATCATCAATCAATCATTGTTAGAACGCCATTAGAAATCTGGAAGCGCTGGAAGGCCGTTTCTTCCTGGAATGGGACTCATCAGGAGTGAACATCCACGACTTCTGGACCTCGTAGGATTCGAACCCAGAAGCTTAGATCATGCTTCAAGATTTGTAATGATGGTCTAACATTGATCGATTCATGATTTCAAAAAGCAATTCAACAATCTCCACAACCCCATAATGCATATTAGTTAAATTGTCTGTAAGGGACAAAAATGACTATTTAACATATAACTAATTATTCAATGTTTATTTAAAAAGGTAGATTTCTCAAATATTTCATGAAACTTTATTATCTATTGAAATAAACAGTCAGTGAACAATGACATTCATTTCTTTGATGAAATTTGACGACAAATAACCTGTACTATTTCTTGCTTCGAAATTCGTAAGTGGTCAAAAGTAAATTCCAGCTTCTAATGCTTATCATAGTTTGTCTGATTTGCACAAAATACTTGAAGAGAGGTATACAAATGTTTAGAATTGTATGAAGAATAATAACTACCCACCTTTTATATTTTAAGAATTTTATTCTTTTGGTTAACATAAATTGTAGAATATATATATATATATATATATATATATATATATATATATATATATATATATATATATATACATTCAGTTATTTTTGCATGACTGAATTTTCATTCGCTTTTCTTACAACTTATATATGTCAAATTAACGGACGGAATTGCATTCAAATTTAGAATTTTTCTGTTTTATAATTTGACTAACTAAATTCACAACAGAAAATCAAATATAATTTGAATATATATATATGTATATATATATATATATATATATATATGTAACAAGATGAAAAATTAAACCTTCATTGACATAAAATTCTCCTTCTCAAAAATAAAAAATATCATTCACAAGTGAAATTATGTAAATGTCAGTATTTTAAATTGTTGTAGCATAATTTAAAATGGAATAATTTTATGAAATGAATTGAAATCGGTTGAATAAAAGTTGACGAGTATCAGCTAGTCTACAAGCTTCTCACTTTGTGTATTTTTGATCGTTTAAATATGCGAAACTGAGAAATCGTATAAATCTCTTCTGTATATTGTAAGCAGCTGTGCTTCTGTCTAATCAATAAAATATATTGATTTCTTTGTATGAATGTAACTCCTAGTTTAGATATGAATTGAGTTACAAACTAAATTTGCAAGTATCTTTCTGTTCGAGGCAACAATCTGTTCTCAGTGCAAATGATTAGAAATCAAAATCTTCTAACGACCATTCACTTGTTGTGATTTTAGTTGGTTTTTGATACGTTAGTTGATTGAATACTAATCATATAGTTTGAGATTTTCATTCAAAATCAATGGTATGGTCTTTTTAACTAGAGTTGAACAAGGATGATTTCTTTTAGGATTTGAATTTATTCTGATTTATTTTTAGTAGATGGTCTGTACTTCTTTATTGGTAGGATTTACTAACATAAAAAGAAGCTATTTTTTTTCATATTGTATCAAGATGGCTATACTCCATAGAATTTATGTGAAAACAAGTAAATCAGTTGATTGATTGGTTTGATTTTTTCATCTGTAAAGCCAAGAGGAATAATAAACTTCAGAAAAATATGCTTTAAGAATAACTGAATCGTTACGTTATTTGTGAAGGAAATCAATCAGTGCTAAATTTCTGAATGCCTAGTTTTTTTTGAATAGTCGGGAATGATAAGCGTTGTGTTGCTTTTATCCTGAAAATTAGTATAAAATCTTGGCAACAACAATTTCAAACGAACTTATCTAATCCACTATATTTCTCTCGTCTCAGTAAACGACTTTTCATTAGCTGACCATAGTGGATTCGAGTTTTATTTTATTTCAGTATAAAAATACTGGATAGTAAAGTGGAAACAAGGTTATTTCTATATTCTAAGTTACTAAATGCTAAAAGAGTTCTAGCAGGTTCCTAGCCAATAATAGAACTGACGATAATTACTAAATCTTTTTACGCTAATAGCTGCATTTGCTTCGTGCTGGCGTTTTTCGTATAGTATTCTATACTACATATTATTATTCAGTAGTATATATATATTATCAATCGTTTTTGGACAGGTAGATCTTGTGTGTAAGGACTTCTGAAAATGAAAAACAAAAACGTTTTTGTATGGTGTTTTGATCCATTTTCTTGGCCACAATTGTGATCCTCTCCACTTTCTATTATCTAGTTTTTATTAGGTGTCTCATCGATCTATAATTTGTTTATTCTAAACCACAGGATTGTTTTTAGTGCATTGCTATTGAGTCGTTTCAATTAACTGACAATAATTTTTGCCTCAGTCTTTCGATATTCTTCAATTTATGGTAATTATTGTATTCTAACTATTATCAAACTATTCGAAGGATATAATTTCCTCCAAGGTGTGCCTGTGACAAGGTTATCAACTCCTGGTAACTTTAAAACTCGAAACTTATATTTTTTGCTTAATATTACTGGTTTCTTGGCAAATCCCACGCTTCAATTTTCAAATTTTATATTCTGGTTGGTGACTGGATTATTTACTTACCTACGCCTGTTACCCCAAGTGGAGCATTGGCTACCGACCAGCATTCTCAAGCCTACTCTGTCCTGGGCCCTGTTTTCCTGGTGACTGTATTAGAATCCTCTAAATGATTCCATGGTAATATCATTTAAAAATCTTTCTAAAAAAATCACCTATCCGGTGCATGTAATTTATGTAAAATTTAACTCGATAAATTTCAGCCATTTACTAGTTTAATAATAGATCAATTTTTTCCTTTTAATCAATACATACAAAAGTTCACTATTGGCCATCTACTTAACATTATCCCATACATCTGACATAGATACACTAAGTCCAACTGAGTTCAGTTCAAGAAGTAGAAGTTTATCAGTAGCATATTCCAAACATTTTTGATTAGCTGCTAAAGTCAAAATAAATAAATTGAAGTATCAGATAAACAAAGTACCAATAATAACACCAGTCTAGGTCATTTTCAGTGTCATTATAAACTCTTTTGGGCAACAAAAAAGGAAAAGTTTAAAAATCGTAAAACAAAGGTCATCTTAAACCAAAGTATTAACCCTAGACAATTTGAATGCACAACTACAAAGGGTAACCTATTTCAGCTAAGTGTTTGAGAATGGTAGAAGATGAGTTTTTGTTTTGTTGATGTTTATTTTTGAAGCCAATTCGGTCTATGATTCAGTCACCAAAACTTACAACTCATGATTACTCCTCTCTCTCTCTCTCTCTCTCTCTCTCTATGTGTGTGACCTGATACAGTCGTAATGTCTACATATTGTTTAAGATTTAATGAACATTTTAAAGCAGTAAATATGTAATCAAATTGTTAGGAATGTTTTATGTACTGATAAATCTCGTTTACTCATTAAATTATCGAATTATGTTATGTGAATTAATTTGTTGTATAAACCGATCATGAAGAACAGTTAATTATGAACATGATTTTAGTCATATAATCCACTTAGAAATCATTAAACCAATGATTTATTAATCCATAACTACAAACTACTTTTACGCCTATTTATAGTTGAGATCGAAAATTGACAACAATATAACATAGTAGCTATTAAGTTATAAGCTTTATTATTCTGTTTTGATTTTATAACTCAAATTATTTTCTTTAATATTCTTTCATTTTATGCATTCATAAAATATTGGTCATTTTATCAACGAAATTAGAATTGATGTCATTATTGTATTACAATGGAATACAGCAATTCAATTATCATTGAATAACTTATTCAATGAAACGGACAACAAACAATTTATATTTAAAAAGTCTACATGTTTAATTCTACCCATGATAGATCAATATAAACATGGGAAATGCAACTCAATTCAAAATAAATCACCAAAATCTACATTCATCAAAAATATTGATTGGAAACAAATGAATTGGTTACATAATGCATTGAAATTAGGCTTGACTATTTTACAAGTGTGTAATGGAAATAAATTCTGGACACGAATTCAATGTGTACAATCAATGAATTCAAGTGTCAATGAAAAACTACACCTTACTCTATACAATAATAATAATGGTAATCATAATAATAATAATAATAATAAAACTAACCAATCAATACAGAAAACAAATTCAAATAATGAATTTCTAAATAAAAGTTTATTATTATATGAAAAATTTGGATTAGGCAAATTGAAAATGTTCCCAATTACGACTGGATGTATAAGTAAGTTATGAGAGTGATTTTCTTAATGGTTAGTTAATTTCATGTATAAAAGAAACTTGTTTCATTTTTGGTTATGACATGTTAGATGAATGAGACTAGTTTCGTTTAAACACTCACTGTATTAGAAATTATTGACAATCTATAGACATTAATTGAAAAATATAGCATCTACATATAAAGGTTTTTAGTTAACATGTGAATAGTTTTCCAAGACTGCAGTTGTTTACTGGAATGCTATATATCAGTCAATCAAATATTCATCCTAGTAATAGGAGAGAACAAATTTACGATGTACAAATTGATTGCTTACGGGATATTTGCCATTTCAAGCAGACTTATCAATTTTAAGGACTAAAATACACAAATAAAAGATTTGTTTACATTAAATAAACATTATTTCGATCATAGGATACTTCAAAATTAAGTCACATGCTTTCAAACGAAAACAGTACTGATCTAAATATAATTTCAAAAAAAAAAGATATTTTTAATCTTGTTTTATTAACATTTAAGAACAAACCTAATTGAATTTTGAAGACACCTACAAACTGCATAAGAGAAAAGAGAAAAACTATAAATCTTTGGAGAGAAACTTCAAGTACAAGATTACTATGAAACAATATGCTAATTAAGATAGATACATTAACTTGACAATACCAATTCGGTAAAAAACTTTTTAAGCTGGGATGAAACTGCATTTCGCACAGGATGCAGGTATACTAAATAATACTGATCGACTGCAGTCTTAACTATCAATGTGAAAATTCAGTCTATTAAATTTCACATCATTGCACTTGAGAGTGACTGTATGGTCACAGTAGCTGACTGGAAGATACGATGGTGACTGAGGAGGATAGTACTCGGTACTATTCTTGAAATGAATAACAACTCCGGAATGCAAATGTATATAGCTGAAAAGTCTCAAACAGGACGAAACGCAAGTCCAGAATTCCATTTAGCAACTGTGTAGAAATTCGTACGCAAGTATATCAGTTCAGGTTGTCATTCCAAATTAACGAAATTCAATTCCCATAGTGGTAGATGTAGCAGAAGTATTAGCAGTAATGGACATGATTAGGATTCGAAGAAATTATTTGTGAAGAATAGTCCAGTGAAATACATTTTCATAGGAAGAAAAAAGACAAAGGTTATAAGGAATCCGGACGATCAGAATTTCAGAGAAAACTAAGAATTGATGCATCTGCGCCATTGCAAACGATTTTGATCAATTTTATTCATTGTCTTTAACCATCGGTTACATTTGTCTCGCGTACCCCAACTAGTTAGTCTACACCTGTTAACATGGCTCAGTCCACTGGTCAGTGACTTTAAGGATTTATGCCATGTATTGGTTCGGCCGCCCATAGGTTTCTTCCAGCCTACCCCTGCACCACAAAACATCTCTCGTCGGCTCAGTTGGTGGTTAGGCATATATAACACATGCACCAGCCACGTCAAATGACGAAGTTTCACTACTTCATCAATTGATTTGCCATCCTTAACTCGTACCCGTTTCCTAACACCAGCATTGCTTACTCCATGGTCCCAAGATGTACAAGCAATGCTTTGAAGACACCTATGATAGAATAGCAATCATCTGTCAATATCCTCTGCTCTAACAGGCCATGTTTCACACCCATCTATTCGGACGGAGCAAACTGCCGCACAGTAGACTCGTCACCTGGTCAGACGACACCTACGCCATAAGTGACATCAGTTTTTTAAAAGCAAATTGAGCCTTCTGTATCCGTGATGCAATTTCTTCAATCACCAGACCATCTGCACTGATGAGGCTCCCAAAATAAGTGAAGCCTTGTACGCGCTCATCTTCTTCTGTCCCTATCACTAATTTAGGTGCCTATGCTAGACAAACCTTAAGTAATATTTTATATTCCGACGAAGAGAATCGCATCGCATTGTTGTTTAGGTTAGTCAGAAGACTCTTAATTTTGTCAGCGTCTTCACCAAATAGAACTATGTCATCGGTATATTCTAAGTCACCAAGTGGATTTTCAAGTGAAAGTATAAATGCTAAAAATTCAGACAAAGGAAGTATAATTTATAAAAGCATATCACTGGCAAAGTTAAATAAGGATGGTGCAAGTAGACAATTTGACGAACACCATTTGAAGTAATGAATTCCGATAACATTTCATCATAAGATCTACCTCGACCAGTAGTGTTCTAGTCATCAGCTTGTTTAAGGTTATTAAACTTTTCAATGACAACCACCGTCGAAGAGATTCACGTACAACAGAGTCAAATGAAGCCTTAAGGTGATGAAAAACTAAAATTGAGAGACGTTTGAAGACGTGTCAATCATCCAGGACCTGACGATGTGTGAATATCTGGTGTAGCTCTAGCTAATTCGAACAGAATGAGCATAAGTCATTGTACCAGTAATTAAGTGTCACGCAAAGATGAAGTTTCAGATGGCCGAAGTGCTGTCAAGGAATACGAAACTGTTGCACGCCTGCATAACTCTACGTACTAGAACCTGACGATTTGTGAATATCTAGTCTATACATCCACGTCCAAGTCTGAAACCAGCCTGGATTCCTCGAGTCTGCTCTTCATGAGTTCTAGCTAGACGTCGGATTAATATCAAAGCTAACATTTTAAATACTATATTTGTTAAACTGATTCCTCTGTGACTTTTACAATACGACTTTTGTCCGCTTTTATCGACGCGCATAGTCAGTGATTGAAAAAATGAATGGGACTACCCAGAGCTCGTAGAATCTTCCAAAGATCTCGGTCAATCAATGCAGTGTTAACTGCATCACCGTCCTTACATATCTCAGGTTATAGCTTATCAGGACACGCCGCTCATCATCGCTTATATTTCCTATAGCTTTTATAAATTCATTATGAATTGGAGAAATTCATCATTTGGTCATTCAGGTTGACCGAGATCATGGGGTAAACGAAGTGTGTCTGAAGGCCTCTTGACTTGATCCCCAAAGTATTCTAGCCATCGACCAAATCTCCTGGATTGGAAATGACCAATAAGACCACACATTTCGAGGAAGTCTTACCAACAGTGAGATTCCTAACACTAGTTTCTTTGATAATTTAGAACAGTTGTCTACTGTTACCTAAACCGCAACGAGAGGCATAATGAAAAAAAGATGTTAGTCACACACTCAACTGTTTACAAGTAGTAAATACTGCAGTTCATTATCAGCTGAGATGATAAAAGCGACTTCAGTGGAGTACTCAAAGCAGAAACTTGATATATTTTAAAGGAATGGAGAGAGTATTTCACTATGATTAACAAATAATTTGATTTTACACGATCAGCATAACTAAGAATCAAATCGGAAGTATCGAGGACACATTGCTGCTTGATACGGAAGCCGAAAAGGAGAAAGCGGCAACTCGTCGGTTCGAAACCAAGTAAACAACTAAGCTCCACTGTCCATTTCCGTGCATAACGACTGTTGGTATTTTTGAGAGAGAGTCAGCAGACAGTGTTCTTGTAGATCGTAGTGTTTCGATTTAATCAGTAACAGAATTCATTTAGTTGTGATTCCGTAAATATGTTTCAACAAGCATTTTCGAAGTGGTAAAGAATACTCGTATTACGTGTGGGTGTTATTCAGTAGGCAATGTTTCGTGAAAATACATAGTAGAAATAGCTAACTGTATATCCTACATTTATATGTAACATCCACAGAGTCAGCTAATCCGAGACCTCAACCGTAAACTCAACGAACCACTGGACGAATGACGCACCAGCCAACCTACCACTGTGAGCATCAATCAGACGACCTACTTTGTTCATAATTTTAGGGCAGCCTGTTACGTGGCCAGCCGCAGGCAAGAGAAATTTGATTTAACCAAAGGCATTGAGACCGACAACCGGACAAAATTAATTAACATTCCCATAAAATCACCATTTGCAAATTAGTTGATCTACAACGAGAAAACGAGAAAATGTAATTTCCGCATTCAAAATTACGGATTTCTTTATAATTTTGCTGCACAATTACTGCCAGTTATTAAATACACCTAGGTTTATCAACATTCCTAACCTTATTATACTACTCGTAAATTTGTACTAAGTAGATTGGAGGTTGTTTAGAAAATTTCTCCACTTCTGTATAAAAAATTCTCGGTCTTATTTCTTTCATTCCCAATTGTTTGAATGTCATCTAAGAAGTCAGTCAACTAGTATATTCGATTGTCGTGCTGTATCAGTAAAACACTGAAATGTTCAACGTTAATTTCTGAACCATTGGCCGTTATTGTCTAAGGCTTTGTGTTTGGTGTAAAGTGGTGAGATTGTCATACATGTTTGTACATTTTATTATTCAACTATCAAACTAATACCTTGTTGATGAACACAAGTAGAATGGTTATTTCAGTAGTTTTCCTTTTTCCTTTTTCCATTAATTTAGCTAACTCTGGTTTATCTTACAGTGTATTGTTTATATGGATCCCTTATGAAATAGAACATTCCAATCATAAGAACAATACTAAGGTATTCTTCTATTCAGCAACATTGGATGCAAAAGGACGAGATGATTCCATTGATGCGGAACAATCAGTTAATCATCAAAGAGAAACTGAGCAAACATTAACCAGTGAATCGATTACAATTACAAAATCACTTTTACAACAACTGACACGAATTGTTGGAATGAATTGTTCAATCAATAAGAAGGCCAACAATAAACGTGGTAAATTTGTTTGAACTATTTACAGTTAGAATGATTTTTGAACGTTTTAAAATTGTCGATAAGTTTGTGGAGATTATTGCATGTCACTGATATCATGAACCGATCTTAGTTAGCTATCTACGGGTCTGGTTGTCTGCTTTCTTTGTTTATTAGAAACAGGATACAAAGTATCTTTCGCATGCAAAAGTCACACTTTTCCGCACGAAGCTACAGGCCATATTCAGCTACTCGTGAAAACAACAAGTTAAGCTTCCTTTCTAAGTCGATTCTGTCAACTCCCATGATTATGATATCCTCTACAAACGCTGCAGCACTAGGTATATCTTACACCATTGTGTTCGTTATTTGCTGGAATATGTAGTGTTGTCTTGACTCCGAACGGTATTCAGTTATTTCTAAATTGACTCTTATGTGTATTGATCGTAAGAAGATCCATGCATTCATCAGCTGCCGGGATTAGTAAATAAGCTTCTGACAAATCCAGCTTTACGAAAATGTTGGCAAAAAGATCTTCACACATGTGTAAGGTATACTGATGTGACTCTAGATCTTCGTTCAAACCGGTTGAATAATCCGCACGGAGGTGGACACGATCGTTGGATATCTTGACTATTACTAGTGGAGCAGCTCAATCCAAAAAATGTACTGGTCCAATTATCCCAATATTCTGAAGTCTTTCAATTTCTTGTTCAACTATTGAGAGGTCTGCGTATGACACAGGTCTTTTTGGTCTCAATACTTGCTTCGCTCTGCGTTGAATGTTGAGAGTAGCTCTCGATCTACTGCATTTTCTCGGGCCATCTCTACATGCTATTTTATGTCGTTTTAATATTATATCAGCCAAGTTTTTCTCGTCAACTTCTATGGCTTCGATATTGTTGCAGATCAAGTTGATGGGGCAGTCGGTCGGATCTGAATTCTCTATTCACTCGAGCCTTATAAAATCGAGAGGCGGATTATCTGATGGGGATATTACTCCTTTCTCAGTTATTTTTTTGACAGTAACTTCGCACTGTATCTCATTAACTATGATTGACATTTCGCTAGATCCAACATAGGCGCATTGTTGAGCTGGCCTGATTTTTGGTCTCCCCTTCTTTTCCCAAGTTCGTCTACTTTTAAGTATCATGTCAGAAGTCTTAATGACCATCATTCTGAAGAGAAACATACTATCTATGATGAACTGCGTTGCTACAGTTGAAAGTTATCGTTACTTAAGCTGTTCGTGGTTTAAATCTTTTGCAATATAGTTTTGGTTGTTGGCTTCGTCCTTGAGTTTTACAGTGACATTCGTTACTCTCTTATCTCGAACATATAGTACAACGATGGATTTTAAATAGTTAAAACCTTTTAAAATAAAAACTACCACACAGCAAGCATGGACATAGTGGCCTGCAACGAATTTTGCGATTTTTCTGTTTTCAATGGATTGAGTTGACGCCTTAGATTCGGTCACTGTTCCCTCAATTTCAGGTGAAGTGTTTGAACTTCTTAACATTCGAAGATCGCAAGTCAATTCGTGTGAATAATCCTGTGACAAGGTTCGAGCTTAGATTGAATGAACGGTCGGGCAATAAAATCGGATAACATTAGGCCAGAGAAAAATACGATCAAATAGAAATAGTGTTTGATCGTAGTAAAAAAGATGAGTCTCACAAAGATTCTATTCAGAAATCAGCCACGAATAAATCAGTCAGCCTATATGATTACGAAATGAGTTATTATGGATTTCACACATTCGAAGGTTTTATTTTAACTCAACATTTAAATGTCCTCTGCACAGTAAACCCAGATCACTATTCTTGCCTACTTTGTTCATTCTGTCATCAATGAATAGTGATTCGTAGTCAGGAATTTATTCCACTCTAAGTAAGACTATTAAAAAGTGAACAACTTATCCTTTTCATCATTATCTATTTCAATGTTTGATGAATTAAGTATATTGATTTAATTGTAGTTAAGATGACGGATGATTCCCATTAGGAATGGTATTCTCTGCATATACTTTTCGAGATTGTCAATAGTATTGATCAATAAATAATGGTTGGAACATTGAATAAATTAACAACCCTGTCGAAATTCCAATATGAACCATCACACAGAGCGAGAGTCAACCAGCTTAAGCATGATTAGAAGATCTTAGTTAACACTAAGATATGGTCGGTAAAACAGTGGTCACTATTGACTGATTGACCAGTATAAAAGTTGTCTGACAAAGTACTATATGTTTAATACAATTTTCAATAATTTCATATTAGAAACAAATCTTGAAATTCATTGACAAGAAACAACTGTAATTGTAATACTTGAACATTGTATGAGATTTAAATTTACGTTACTAGATATATTGAGGAGTTTATAATCACTGATAACATTAATTGTACTTGATCTAATATTCAATTGCTGTAGATATTTTACTCGAAACATGACTTAGTTGGAACGTATATTGAATAAAAGACGTTTCTGATAACATGTACCTAACTGAGTTAAACACATAATAAGACGCTGAGCTTTCATACGCGAGATCGAAGGTCCTAGGTTCACGGATGAGCAGCCGTGAGAAGTGTCACACTAAGACCAACCAGAAATCCGGCATTTTTTTCTGGTTTTCAATAGATAGCTAACTAAGATCGGTTCATGATATCAGTGACATGCAATAATATCCACAAACTTATCAACAATTTTAAAACGTTCAAAAATCATTCTAACTGAAAATAGTTCAAACAAATTTACCACGTTTATTGTTGGCCTTCTTATTGATTGAACAATTCATTGCAACAATTCGTGTCAATTGTTGTAAAAGTGATTTTGTAATTGTAATGGATTCACTGGTTAATGTTTGCTCAGTTTCTCTTTGATGATTAACTGATTGTTCTGCATCCATAGAATCATCTTGTTCTTTTGCATCCAATGTTGCTGAATAGAAGAATATCTTAGTATTGTTCTTATGATTGCAATGTTCTATTTCATAAGGGATCCATATAAACAATACACTGTAAGATAAACCAGAGTTAGCTAAATTAATGGAAAAAGGAAAAAGGAAAACTACTAGAATAACTATTCTACTTGTGTTCATCAACAAGGTATCAGTTTGATAGTTGAATAACAAAATGTACACGTATATATGACAATCTCACCACTTTACACCAAACACACAGCCTTAGACAAATGGATCAGACATTAACGTTGAACATTTCAGTGTTTTACTGATAGAGCACGACAATCGGATATACTAGTTGACCGACTTCTTAAATGACATTCAAACAATTGGGGATGAAAGAAATAAGACGGAGGATATTTTAAACAGAAGTGGAGAAATTTTCTAAACAACCTCCAATCTACTCAGTACGAATTTATGAGTAGTATAATAAGGTTAGGGATGTTGATAAACCTATTTGTATTTAATAACTGGCAGTAATTGTGTATCAAAATTATAAAGCAATCGGTAATTTTGAACGCGGAAATTATACCTTCTCGTTTTCTCGTTGTAGATCAACTAATTTGCAAATGGTGATTTTATGGGAATGTTAACTGATTTTGTCCGGTCATCGGTCTCAATGCTTTTGGTTAAATCAAATTTCTCTTGCCTGCGGCTGGCCACGTAACAGGCTGCCCTTAATTTCTAAACAAAGTTGCATTTCTGGTTGATGCTCACAGTGGGAGATTGGCTGGTGCGTCATTCGTCCAGTGGTTGGTTGAGTTTACGGTTGAGGTCTCAGATTAGTTGACTTTGTGGCTGTTACATTTAGATGTAGGATATACAGTTAGCTATTTCTACTATGTATTTTCACGAAACATTGCCTACTGAATAACACCCACATACAGTACAAGTATTCTTCACCTATTCAGAAATCCTTGTTGAAACATATTTACGGAATCACAACTAAATGAACTCTGTTACTGATTAACTCGAAACACTGCGATCTACAAGAACACTGTCTACTGACTCTCACCCTTTCAAAAATACCAACAGTCGTTATAAACGGAAATGGACAGTGGAGCTTAGTTGTTTACTTGGTTTCGAACCGACGAGTTGCCGCTTTCTCCCTTTCGGCATCCGTATCAAGCAGCAATGTGTCTTCGATACTTCTGGTTTGATTTTTAGTTATGCTGATCGTGTTAAATCAAATTATTTGTTAATCATAGTGAAATACTCTCTCCATTCCTTTAAAATATATCAAGTTTCTGCTTTGAGTACTCCACTGAAGTCGCTTTTATCATCTCAGCTGATAATGAACTGCAGTATTTACTATTTGTATATAGTAGACTGTAGAAAATTTGTTGCTCATATGGATTATTGTGGTCGTGTTTCGTTCCCTTATCTGAATATTTTGGTTGTGAATGTTTCATTGCTTTTCTGAACAATATCATCAGCACAAACTTCAGTGGGGTGTGAAGTATTCGAATTTCTCTATGTTCGACCTGTAGCTTGTTCTGCTAACCTCGATCTTGATTGTTTGCTGTTGACCTTAAAGCAGTCTTTGTTTTTTCCTTTGTTTTGATTGTATCCCCCTTTTTATCTGTTTCTTGACCCGCTGTTACTTATGATTTTCCTGATTGGTTGATAAACTGGGTCAATGTCGATGTGTTTGTTGATTGACCTGAGGGTCAAGCTTTAAAAAATTCTCTAGTGTTCTTTGTCCTCCCCCTTTCTAGTATTTCAACATTGTCCCAATCGAATTCGTGCCTGTAGTTCCGGTGTTTTGTCTTTTAGGTTTGTATTGGGACTGAGCCTAATTAAGCATTTCAGGGAATATTTAGTTGTGCTTTGAAATCTGCGAGTTATTTAAATTTCACCTCCGAGATTTCTATACTTTAATGAGTGAAGATTCAGTGAATTGGAGTGCTTTTCGTATGATTTGAACTTGAATCCTGAAACCGATTTGATGGCTCGATCGTGGATACTACCCGGTGTATTCTTGTTCTTTTGGAGTGAATGAAGAAACACTATAATTCCATACTCGAAATGGGTCCTAATAAAGCTGTTAAAGAGTAGGTGGAACGTTCCACTATCTAACTGGAAAAAATCTTCAGCGTTATTAGTTCAAGGTTTGTACGAAAGGCGTTTTTGTCAGAGTTAGCGTAAGACTTTAGATTATCGGGTACCGAAATTCCTAGATGTTTTTCACCTTGGGATAGCTTGAGAGGAGAATTACCTACGTCTTTTCCATAGTTCATATCACTCTTCAGGTCGACTACTTTGCAAGTTGAAGTGTTAGAATTAAGCACGCCGTCATTCAGCCAACTTCGAAGTTAAGTCAGACCATTCTGAATAGCCGGATTATCATCTTGGCTGTAAATGTCTCTCTCTAACCTAAAAATGTCGATTATTTATACGCGAAGTTAACCAGTCTACGAAAGGTGACTCGATACCTAACAGTTTGAGCTATTTGATGAAATAAATATAAAAAGCTTTTAAGGAGACAAGAAATACCGCATCAACCCCGTCTTTGTGATCAAGTATGAATTTACATCTGTCTACTATGCTGCTGGGGAGAAAAGAAGTTTTCGGACAATAAATGGTGGCACATATCGTCATATACCAAGAACTTCATGACTCTTGACAGTTTAGAAAAGAGTGTCACGGGCAGGTAGCTCGGAAGTTAATTACGTCGGCCTTCTTTGAAAATTGGTGTGATATGCACCAGTTTTCAATTACTTAGGATCATGCTCGACTTAAAGAATGAGAGGACATCACACTAAACTGTGTTACCAAGATTTAAACCGCTTCTGTCAGTTTAATAGAGTGACCTAGATCCATGCCAAGAGAAATGTCGTTGTTTAGATTATGCAGTTTTTGATAAACCATCCCACTATTTAAATTCACTTTTGAGATTCCTATTACGATACAGAAGAAGCCCACGTTACAATACTTTGTGTGAGACTGTTGCAGTGTTTGAACATATCGTTCTGCCTAATGCTATGCAGCATAACCATTGGTGTTAGTTAAGCCATTAGGACATAAAAACTGAGGAACACCTGCTTTGGTTTGTCGAAGAGAAGCTTCTTAATAGAATAAACTCTTCGGATTGGAGACGCATTTCCCAATTAACCTAGTCTGATATTACAGCTTATCTTCCTTTGGCGCCTTTGTATATTGGTCCCTTGTTAATTTGAACTGTCTGTATTTGTTATTATCAGTAGTTTGTGTATATATCGCCAAGTAGAACCTTTTGAGTTTTAGCTTCCTGAGAGTGCGATTACTTATGACTTAAGCTTGTTTGAAACTTGTGAGGACCGTTTGTGGGAAACTGGTTCACTGAACATAAGGTTTCGTTCAGTAGGCAATCCCAGTGAGCATCCATATAAAATATAGGGTGACGGACAAGTTCAGCGGTTTTCAAGACCAACGCTTGTTGTTAAAAGGATGTTCTATTATAGCTTCGACAGTAAAATTGAAGCCTACGATATGCATTTCGTCCTCTTTGGGACTTTTCAGCGGAATGTACTTGCAAGTCTGAAACCAGACTGCTTTTCTCGAGTCTGCACTTAAAAAGCTCTAGTTAAGCGTCGCATTAATATCACGGCTAACATTTTTAATACTATATTCGTTAATCTGATCCCTATGTGATTGTCATAATACGACTTTTTTCCGCTTTAATCGACCAGCATAATCAGTGATTGAAACAAGTTGGATGCGATTACCCACAGCTATCAGCATCTACTTAAGATCTCCGTCAAACAAAACGCTAAGACTGGATAGCCATCCTTACAAATCTCAGGTAATAGCTTATCAGGACACGCCGCTCATCATCGCTTATATTTCCTATAGCATTTACAAATTCATTATGAATTGGAGAACTTCATCATTTGGTCATTCAGGTTGACCGAGATCATGGGCTGAAGGCCTGTCGAGTTGATCCCCAAAGTATTTTACCATCGACCAAATCTCCTGGATTGGAAATGACCAATAAGACCACACATTTCGAGGAAGTCTTACTAGCAGTAAGATTCCTAACGCTAGTTTCTTCGATAAATTTAAACAGTTGTATACCGTTACCGAAACCGGAACGAGAGGCATAATGAAAAAAAGATGTTAGTCACACACTCAACTGTTTACAAGTAGTAAATACTGCAGTTCATTATCAGCTGAGATGATAAAAGCGACTTCAGTGGAGTACTCAAAGCAGAAACTTGATATATTTTAAAGGAATGGAGAGAGTATTTCACTATGATTAACATATAATTTGATTTTACACGATCAGCATAACTAAGAATCAAATCGGAAGTATCGAGGACACATTGCTGCTTGATAGGGAAGCCGAAAAGGAGAAAGCGGCAACTCGTCGGTTCGAAACCAAGTAAACAACTAAGCTCCACTGTCCATTTCCGTGCATAACGACTGTTGGTATTTTTGAGAGAGAGTCAGCAGACAGTGTTCTTGTAGATCGTAGTGTTTCGATTTAATCAGTAACAGAATTCATTTAGTTGTGATTCCGTAAATATGTTTCAACAAGGATTTCTGAATAGGTGAAGAATACTCGTACTACATGTGGGTCCCGACGGTGGCTGCTACCTTGACGTGGTGGTCGGGCTTGCCTATCGTGATGATCCAACCGAGCTATACTGGCTGGAACATATGTTCCTGAAGGTCCTACCATGCCAGACAGGTCGATTGGAGAACGATGAGACTAAAAGCAGCTACCCAAGGTCTGAGGGCGAAGTCGTACTGCTGACTGCAGAGGGGTGTGACAGCAGTAAGGTGTTTCCCTTGGACAACCAGCATCTGCAGCGATGCTGCCTTCTCACAAGGAAGGAAGGGTTAGAAAAGGTCGGCCCTAAAAATGTCACACCTCCCCTAACTCACGCATTTCCGTCTCCTTGGGTAAGGGTGCCCACTAAGGGCCTTTAAGAACGGAGCTAATCCTCTAAATACCTTTGATAAAAAGGCCGTGCGTGACCGGCCTCAAGCAGTTGTCCCTTGGACTCTGCGGTCACGCACCAACACTAATCTATTTTCCTTTTCAGGTTCCTCAAGAAACAACCTTCCACGGTGTGGGCAGCCGGGAAGTGACAACCGCCCTCATACCCATAACAGCACGCGACTACATGTGGGTATTATTCAGTAGGCAATGCTTCGTGAAAATACATAGTGGAAATAGCTAACTGTATATCCTACATCTAAATGTAACATCCACAGAGTCTACTTATCTGAAAGATCAACCGTAAGCTCAGCCAACCACTGGACGCATTACGCACCAGCCAACCTACCACTGTGAGCATCAATCAGACGACCTACTTTGTTCATAATTTTAGGGCAGCCTGTTACGTGGCCAGCCGCAGGCAAGAGAAATTTGATTTAACCAAAGGCATTGAGACCGACAACCGGACAAAATTAATTAACATTCCCATAAAATCACCATTTGCAAATTAGTTGATCTACAACGAGAAAACGAGAAAATGTAATTTCCGCATTCAAAATTACGGATTTCTTTATAATTTTGCTGCACAATTACTGCCAGTTATTAAATACACCTAGGTTTATCAACATTCCTAACCTTATTATACTACTCGTAAATTTGTACTAAGTAGATTGGAGGTTGTTTAGAAAATTTCTCCACTTCTGTATAAAAAATTCTCGGTCTTATTTCTTTCATTCCCAATTGTTTGAATGTCATCTAAGAAGTCAGTCAACTAGTATATTCGATTGTCGTGCTGTATCAGTAAAACACTGAAATGTTCAACGTTAATTTCTGAACCATTGGCCGTTATTGTCTAAGGCTTTGTGTTTGGTGTAAAGTGGTGAGATTGTCATACATGTTTGTACATTTTATTATTCAACTATCAAACTAATACCTTGTTGATGAACACAAGTAGAATGGTTATTTCAGTAGTTTTCCTTTTTCCTTTTTCCATTAATTTAGCTAACTCTGGTTTATCTTACAGTGTATTGTTTATATGGATCCCTTATGAAATAGAACATTCCAATCATAAGAACAATACTAAGGTATTCTTCTATTCAGCAACATTGGATGCAAAAGAACGAGATGATTCCATTGATGCGGAACAATCAGTTAATCATCAAAGAGAAACTGAGCAAACATTAACCAGTGAATCGATTACAATTACGAAATCACTTTTACAACAACTGACACGAATTGTTGGAATGAATTTTTCAATCAATAAGAAGACCAACAATAAACGTGGTAAATTTGTTTGAACTATTCCAGTTAGAATGATGTTGTATAATGGAGAATGATTTTTGAACGTTTTAAAATTGTCGATAAGTTTGTGGAGATTATTGCATGTCACTGATATCATGAACCGATCCTAGTTAGCTATCTACTGAAAACCAGAAAACGCCGGATTTCTGGTTGGTCTTAGTGTGACACTCCTCACGTTTGCTCATCCGTGAACTTAGGACATTCTATCTCGCGTATGAAAGCTCAACCTCTTATTATGTGTTTAACTCAGGTAGGTTCATGTTATCAGAAAGGTCTTTTATTCAATATACGTTCCAACTAAGTCATGCTTCGAGTAAAATATCCACAGCAATTGAATATTAGATCAAGAACAATTTAATGGTTTGATGCATGAAGTACAATTAATGTTGTCAGTTATTACAAATGTAAATTCAAATCTCATACAATGTTCAAGTATTACAATTACAGTTGTTTCTTGTCAAGGAATTTCAAGATTTGTTTCTAATATGAAATTATTGAAAATTGTATTAAACATAAAGTAGTTTATAAAACACTTTTTATACTGGTCAATCAGTCAGTAGTGATCACTGTTTTACCGACTCTGTTTTAGTGTTAACTAAGATCTTCCAATCATGCTTAACCTCGTTGACTTTCGCTCTGTGTGGTTCATATTGGAATTTCGACAGCATTGTTAATTTATTCAATGTCCCAACAATTATTTATTGATCGATACTATTGAAAATCTCGAAAAGTATATGCAGAGAATACCATTCCTAATGGGAGTCATCCGTCATCTTAACAACAATTAAATCAATATACTTTATTCATCAAACATTGAAATAGATAATGATGAAAAGGATAAGTTGTTCACTTTTTAATAGTCTTACTTAGAGTGGAATAAATTCCTGACTACGAATCACTATTCATTGATGACAGAATGAACAAAGTAGGCAAGAATAGTGATCTGGGTTTACTGATTTTAGGTCATTTAAATATAGAGTTCAAATAATGCGTTAACGTATGTGAAATCTGTTAATGTTTTTAATCCTTATTCAGATATTTTTGTCATGTGATAATTGCACAAAAATTCATATTATTTGTTTGGATGTACTGATTGAAAGGTTACGTAATCAGTCGCTGGGTTGTAGGGAATCACATGAGTCTGCAGATGAATTTTTATTGAATTTAAATATGATTTCGGAGTACATGAACTAATAATTAGCCTGTTCAATTACTTTTGAACAAAGTAAACGCGAATATATATTATGGTCATTATCGTTGTTGGAAATAATACATTTTGGAATAGCTACCATGATAGCGATTCGTTGATTGCCGTCTCATCTAATAAACTGGTTTTACGTTCAATATAAGTCTTTTTCAGCAGCTGATAAATCTTTCATTTGTGTTTATGTTCAATGTTTTTCGTTTAGTTGGTGTGTGTCGAATTTTGTGGCAAGAGCTTAGATTAATTAGCCTTAGAAATAAAAAGTCGCTTAGTAACCGTATCCTCAAAGTTTTCGATCCTATTGGATTGCTCACCCGAGACCCAAATTCAATATTATCGGTGACCTTCAGGTTTTCACTTAAGATATTTTTTTTAAATAACGAGTCTAATTATAGTGCTTCACATTTTCAACTCTATTCAGTCTACGAAATAGAGCATTGGTCACCTAATACCATCCATTATATAAGTTTCTAAGTGTGATCGAATTTCATTTGTCACAGCTTGTCATCAAAACTTTTAGGATCCAAGTATCTTAAAAGCAAATTACTGTTATTTACCACTATCAGCAGAACTAATATTAGAATAAAGATTGCAGAAACTGTAGTCAGTTTTCATTATGAACTGACAGCTTCAATAATTTGCTCAAGTTTTCCAGTTTGTTTTACACATATTTCTTGTTTCTAATGTCATTGTTTTCTTATGATACAGATGTTACCCATTCTCAATCAAAAATAACACGGTCGAAAACTTTCACCTCCGGCTTAACTACATCAAAACGTACAGTTTGTGCAAATGGAGTACGCCCAGCAACTAATCCAATTTTAAGGTTGGTAAATTTTTTTATACATATGGTATTAGCTTCGAAGTATTAAATTAAAAAGATGTTTCAAACAATGAGTTAGTTAGTAGACCTTCGGATTGAAAGTTCAGTGACTTAATTCAAATATTGACAAAAAGTTGATCAATTAATGTCATCTAATAGCCGAACATCGATCCCCTTAATCAATCTTACTTCCAGTTGGTGTCTTGATGTTAACTAATGGTTTATTTAGGTTTGTGCTAATGATGCTCAGAAGAACAATGAAAGCCTCAGGAATAAATCATCCAGCTCACAGAACAAGACTCCAAATTAGCAGACATCGAATGGGAAGATTTTGTACTGACCAAAAGAGTTTGAAAATCAGTCCTGTCCCCAGCTTCTACTTTTTTTGTAATTAAAAGGGTCATATGCTCAATAAATCAAGCAAACTCATGTTATGTGTTAGGCTAATGTGAACTCGAATTAACTTACTTAATCCTGTTACCACCTATGGAGCATAGGTTACCGACCAATATTCTTCAACCAAAACTTTGTTCTGGGACTTCTTTTCCATTTCTGTCGTTTTTTCATGTATGTCCCTAACTCTTGGCCTAACGTGTGCTTTGGTCTACCTCCTTTCCTTTGATCTTGAGGGCCCCGAGTTAGGGCTTGTCTCATGACTCAGTTGACAGATTCCCGAAATGTGTGTCTTACTTACCTGTGGCACTTCTTCCTTATTCCTTCCCCACTTTGAATCTGGCTTGTTATTTCTCATAGTATGTTGTTACTGATGGTGTCTGGCCATTGTATCCAAAGTATTTTTCGTAGACAGCTTAATTAAACAACTGTATATTTTTGTACGATGGCTTTTTTAGTTCTCCAAGTTTCCGCTTCATATAATAGAATAGTTTTGATGTTTGTACTCAAAACTAGCTTTTTGGTGTAAGTTGACAGTTGTTTCGGTTTCCAAAAGTTATTCAGTTGTAGAAACGCTGCACTTGCTAATCCGCACCTTCACATCTGCATCAGATCACCGTATTCATCAACGATGCTGCCCAGATGTGTGAATGTTTCCATCTCTGCCAAAACTTTTCCATCCATTGTGATTTGGTCGGTGCTCACTGTGTTGAATCTAAGGGTCTTACCTTTTACCTTGTATATAGTGAGACATGCTCGACATCGCTTATCACAATTTGTATTTGTCAGTGTGTGTGGGATCATCTGTGAAGTCGAAATCGTCCAGCTGCATCCTAGTTTTCCATTGTGTTTCGTGGCCGTATTAAACTTTTGTGAGGCCGTTTGACCAATTGTACAGTGCTTCTTTAGTTTCACTTTCATCTTGACCACTACCAAGTGATGATCTGAAGCTGTCAGCTCTTCACTCGGTTCTCACATCCTCCATCATCTTTCTGAACTTTTTATTGATGTAGATATGGTCAAGTTGGTTCTGTGTAGTATGATTCGGTGAGATAGATGTTGCTTTTTGTATGCGTTCCTTTTGGAATATGGTGCCGTCTTTAACCATTTTATTGAAGGCACGTATATTTATAAATCTCTCACCGTTTTCGTTCCTTTCTCCCAGCCTATGTCGTCCCATGATGTCTTCACATCTAGTGTTATTCATGCCAACCTTGTCATTTAGGTCTCCCATAAGAATGATTAAGTCCCTTGTTGGACATTTCTCGATGAATAACGATAGCTTCTCATAGAATAGATTTTTATCGTCTTCATTGTTATCGTTGGTGGGCACATAACACTGAATGACATTCATTATGATCCTCTCTTTCTTCGTCTTGAAGGATGCGTTGATCACCCGGAGTCCATGAGATTCCCATCCAATCAGTGTCGTTTGTGCATCTTTGGATAGCATCAGTGCAACTCCTTGTATGTTTGAGGCATTTTCTTCTTCATTGCCAGAAATCTCATTAATCTCTTCTCGAGAAAGTGAGAGAAATTTTTTCAGGTAAATCATCATTCTCAGATAATGCATCACGATCAAAAGTAAAACTACTCCGATCGAATATTCTGTATGCTTATCATCAAATGGATAATACTATACAATCAGTTAGCCATTTATAATGTCTTTTCTGTTTGATTGACTAAGATTTCATGCCTACTTAGACTATTTTACTTATTCTGTAGAAATAGATTGAGACATAACATTAATGAATGCAAGCGATTATCAGTCTTTTAAGAGAGGGAATGTTTTTTTTTACATAAAAGTTTGCATCAACATGCATGTTATCATTCATTACTTAATAATTAGTCAACAGAAAAAATTAGTCATCAACAGAAACTTTCAGAGGTTTACTTTCTCAGTCACTTAGTGTGGAAATACAGAGGTGATTTGAAATTTTTTGCTATCCTTCAATTAGTATTCAGACTAGAACTTTATTTAAAAACTACTTAAGTGTAAAACACGGCATTTGACGTATAATTTATTTTCCACACACACACACCTATCAGTCATGACAGTCATCAAACTTATCACTTCATTCATGATCGACTTTTTAGATAGTAGTTTATTGAAGGGAGACAATGAATAACACATTAAGAGAAGAGGATTAGATGGAAGGCTGGTCATTTCCGAAGCCAATTACATACATAACAGAAAGTTATTCATTTCTCCTTGTTCAAACCACACTTTGAACTAAGCCACATGATTACTGATGAACAAAATAACCTACACTCGTATATAGTATTAATGCTTGGGAAGTTTGAAATTTCCGATTAAATGTTAACAAGTCTCCTAACAAGCATTGTTCACAACGTAAGAAACCTCTTAGTAACGGACTCAGAGAAATGATCTTTTCTTAAATTACTCAGTACACTTACCGATTAAGTGATTCCTTCTCTCATAATGAAAATTGATCATAAACTTCATAAATGTCACAATCCACATAAAAACACCATAACATTGGAGTTTTGTCCCCCATTTAAAGACTAATTTTTGATTTTAATAGCGTATGATACTTTCTGGCTAATTAAGGTAGTAAACTTTCTCAATTTTGCTAAATATCACCGCTACAATGAACCTAAATGAAAGAAAGTAATAGCATACGGAATATTACTTGTCATATAATTATATTCCTTACTTATTTATAATAATTTTCACATTTAATTACTATTTATGATTAACCTATTGTGATTACATTTTGATTAGGAAAAGTTGTGAACAGAAATATGAAAATGATATGGTTAAATCACTTGAAGATAATCCGAAACAAAAAACTGGAATTAAACAAGTCACATTCAGTGAAATGGTAATCATATATATTTATTTATAGTTTCACATTAAAATAAAATTTGAAATCATTAATCAATCATCATTGTTAGACCACCATTAGAAACCTGGAAGCACTGGACGGCCGTTTCGTCCTAGTATGGGACTCCTCAGCAGTGCGCATCCACGACTCCTGCGAGGAGCAGGAGTCACTTTGCTTGTCACAAGTCTGGCTTATTTTTATCTGACTATAAATATTTAGTCATGCTTCATCAAATGAAGTTGGTCCACTCATCTTCTCCGCTTTGCTGTGCTTTGCTTTGTTTCGTTTCACTTCACTTCACTTTTATGCCTTTCATTCTTATGTTTCTCCGCATACGCGAGTGTATAAAATCAATTCATTCAACTTAAAGCATATTGGGCTTCTCATTACGACCGTCACTAAACAGGTTTATCCTGAATGTAGTATACAGTGATTAAATGGGAAATTTGTTTTATTAGCGTATGTAATCGTTCATCCAAAATGGAGTTAGATCCTATGGCACTAGAAATTAAAGACTTAATCAATCAGTTGAAAGACTTGATAATAAACTCAGAATTTGACAGAAACAGTTGAGATTTCTTATTTTGGCTTAGTAGTAAATAGTCAGAGGTTGGTTACAAATGGCGAACAATTATTTCTGGAGACAAAAGACAAGTGCAAACCGAAAGGGAAACCGATGCTTTACATTTAAGGCTAGCAAACAAAAGAGGATTTTGTATATTCCATAGTTATAAAGGTCTGAGAATTCCATGATTGATTCTAAGGAGTCTATCAAATTTATATATCAATATTTTGACAAAATCTAATCATGACCTCATTCGCAGTCGAATCAATGACTATCTCTACCTTATACATCTTACTGGATCTCAAGTTCTTTTTTTAGTTAGTGAATTATCAAAAAACCAGGAAATATTGAATAACTTTCCTGTCCATGTTTTGAATTCTTCAGTAATTAGTATACAAAATATCCCTATCAATGAGTAATTGAACTAATTACCCTCAAATCTCACTTGAAAAGAGTTACATTTGGATTAGTTAGTTAAAATCCAGTGGTTCATGATTTCAACTATAATCAGTATGTAATATAGTGCAACTACTGTCTTGAATTATTACTGAGTACTTTTAACTTCTAAATCTATCATTACTTGCTTACTTACTTACGCCTGTTACCCCAAATGGAGCATAGGCCGCCCACCAGTTTTCTCCAACCAACTCTGTCCTGGGCTTCCCTCTCCAGTTCTGTCCAATGTTTGCTCATTCCTCTCATATCTTTCTCTATTTCTCGGCGTAATGTATTCTTTGGCCTTCCTCTTTTCCTTTTGCCTTGAGGGTTCCATGTGAGGGCTTGTCTCGTGACGCAGTTAGGTGTTTTTCGTAGTGTGTGTCCTATCCACTTCCACCGCTTCTTCCTGATTTCCTCCTCCACTGCAATCTGGTTTGTTCTCTCCCACAGTGAGTTGTTGCTGATGGAGTCTGGCCAACGAATACGAAGTATTTTGCGTAGACAGCTGTTAATAAACACTTGTATCTTCTGGATGATGGTTTTGGTAGTTCTCCATGTTTCCGCTCCATACAGTAGAACTGTCTTGACATTTGTATTGAAAATCCTGATTTTGGTTTTGTTTGAAAGTTGTTTGGAGTTCCAGATATTTTTCAACTGTAGAAATGCAGCCCTTGCTTTGCCAATCCGTGCCCTCACATCTCCATCGGATCCACCTTTCTCATCGATGATGCTGCCCAGATATGTAAAGTTGTTAACGTCCTCCAAGGCATCTGCATCAAGAGTGATTTGTTTGGTGCATGTTGTGTTGCATCGGAGAATTTTGCTCTTTCCTTTATGTATGTTGAGACCTACTGCTGTAGAGGCTGCTGCTACACTGGTCGTCTTCTCTTGTATTTGTTGTTGAGTGTGCGATAGAAGAGCCAGGTCATCTGCGAAGTCCAGATCGTCCAGCTGCGTCCTAACTGTCCAGTTGATACCGTGCTTCCCTCCAGATGTTGACGTTTTCATAATCCAGTCGATCACCAGGAGAAAGAGAAAGGGTGAGAGTAAGCAACCTTGCCTCACACCGGTCTTCACCTCGAAAGAGTCTGTCAGCTGACCTCCGTGCACGATTTTGCAGTTGAATCCATCATAAGAATTCCGTATGATGTTAACTATTTTCTCAGGCACCCCTTAGTGTCGTAAAAGCCTCCACAGTGCTTTCCTATCCACGCTATTGAATGCTTTCTCGTAGTCGATAAAGTTGATATAGAGTGGTGAGTTCCATTCAAATGATTGTTCCACAATGATCCGTAATGTAGCAATTTGGTCAGTACATGATCGATCCTTACGAAATCCGGCCTGTTGATCTCGAAGTTGGGCGTCTACGAAGTCCTTCATTCTGTTTAACAATACCCTGTTGAAGACTTTGCCTGGTATTGAAAGAAGAGTGATGCCTCTGTAGTTTTCACACTTGCTGAGATCTCCTTTCTTTGGTATTTTGATGAGGTATCCTTCTTTCCAATCTGATGGTACTTGTTCCTTATCCCAAATCTTCTTGAAGAAGATGTGAAATATTTTTGCAGTTGCTTCTACGAACGTTCCATGTACCTAAAAAAATGGTTGCTCTGGTTGTCAGAAGAGGCATCAGCCCCGTGACTTCCGAGGGAACTCGGCTTTCATCACGCGACGTCATAATTCTTCTTCCAACTCCCAGGGCAGAGTTAAAATGGTTTGAATTATTTTTTCTGGTTAGCGTTTTTTTGGCAAGTTAGTTTTTGACGGAATGGGGTCGCCAACCCCATGTCCAACCCTCCTCCTTTACCCGGGCTTGGGACCGGCAGTAGCCCCGAAGGTTCTACTGGCGGAGTTCTAAATCTATCATAACTATGTGTTATTCTAAGTTTATTTAAAAGTACACAAATCAATAGGTATTTGGCTTAAAGTACTTCATCCTGTGGTTACTTTTAACTACATGAAAGAAAATAACGTCGATATCTCCACTGATTGAATGTTCCATTTGTTTTGATATATGCATTTTATATTTTTTTATTTCTCATGGTTTAAAGCAATAATGAAGTCTACTTATCACATATGTATTTACATATGCATGTTATCTTTTCCAGGTTAAGTTTGATTCAATTGAAGATCTTGGTGAAAAAGTCACATTGAACACTCCCTTAACTGTCAGCCATTCAGAGGCAGTACAAACACTAACACCGTCAATAGTAAAGAAAATATCAACAGAAACACCACCAACTCCACAAACAACAACAACCACACTTACTACTAACACTGATATTACTACGAATATTCCTGATAATACTGTTACTGTATCAAATGGACAAAACAATGACGAATTATTTCTTGAAGTAAATAAAGAATATTCTTCTGAAGAACAGACTGAGACTCTACTAAGTAATTCTTTAAGTTTGACATTTTCATAGATATGCATTTTTGAAATCTTATTAATTCAATAGCATATTTAATTATTGTTTATGAATATCATATCGCTTTGAATATTTTTTACGTACTTATTTACGCCTGTTACATCCAATGGAGCACAGGCCGCCTATCAGCATTCTCCAACCTACTCTGTCCTGGGCCTTCCCCTATCCTTCTTTCCAATCGTTGTTCATTCTTAACATGTCCCCCTCCATTTCCAGACTTAATGTGTTATTTGGTCTTCCTCTTTTCCTTTAGCGTTGAGGATTCCGAGAGAGGGCCTGTCTTCTACCGCAGTTGAGTGCTTTCCTCAACGTGAGCCATAGCCACCTTTAGCACCTCTTCCTGATTTCTTCGTCCGCTGAACCTCGTTTGTTCTATTCCACAGTAGGTTGTTGCTGATGACGTCTGGCAAGCGGATCTGAAGTATTTTGCGTAGAAAACTTTTATAAACGCTTGTATCTTCTAGACGATAATTTTTGTAGTTCTCAAGTTTCCACTGCATACTGTAGAACTGTCTTGACATTTATATTGAAAATTCCGATTTTGGTGTTGGTTGATATTTGTTTGGTGTTCCAGATGGTGTTCAATTGTAGAAATGCAGCTCTTGCTTTGCCAATCCACCCCTTCATATCCGCATCAGATTCAGCTTGTTCGTCAATGATACAGCCCATATATGTAAAGGCTTTTACATTCTTCAAGGCATCTCCATCAAGTGTTATTTGGTTGTTGCATGTGATGTTGTATCGGAGAATCTTGCCTTTCTTGTTGTGTATGTTGGGGTCTACTGAAGTAGATTCTGTTGCTAAACTTACCGTCTTCTCTTGTATTTGTTGTTGTGTGTGCGATAGAAGAGCCAGATCATCTGCGAAGTCTAGATCGTCCAGCTGCATCCCAACTGTCCACCCGTATCCGGTGCTTCCCTTGAATTTTTTTTATCAGGTCTTGATAGTTCATAGCTAGTGTTAATGATGATTCCTTTTTTCTGGCTTACGTATTAAAGAAAGTGATATGTTTTATCGACAGCTGAACCTTTGTTAGTTAACAGCTAAATCAATAAGGACAAAAGGTTATTTAGTAGATATTTACTTGAACACCATCATCAAAAACCTTCAATAATTATTACACCGCCGTTAACCAGGCAATATGAAGAACTTTAACCTGGCTCACGTTAACAGACCGTGAAATCATGTCCATGTTGATCGCCCCTGAATGTCTACCAACAGTGGATGAAATATTTTATTCAATAAATAAACTGCTTTAAGAACTTTCATACATCATAATTCTTTCATCAATCTAAATAAAGCTAGGAAAATAATATTTTCAGAATAAAATGAATTCATTACATTTCAGAGCTTCTCACCAGCTGCAAATTGCCTAAATCTCTTATAGTAATATTATTATAAAGATAATTTTATTACATTCAATGATCAATGAATCTTAGTTCCAAACAACACAGGAAACAAGAAGCGGAGACAACAAATTTATTCACATACTGGTTAAGATTGATGAATATTTCAATAATAAGGATGAAGTTATAAAAAGAAGATGACGTTGTGAATGATTTTAAAGAGACAATAGATATTTTTAAAAAAAGCATTTACATAGAATGATAGTTAATGTATCCATTTAATATAAAATTTTAGTTATCTTCGTTATTACCACCTCTTTCTCATTTTTTTTAAACTTCATCTTTAACATTTATAATACTAATCAATCTTAACGATTATGTTAATAAATATATTTATTGTCTCTGCTTCTTGTTTCTTATGTGGTTTTGAGCTAAACTTGATTGATTACTGTATGCAATAAAATATTCTTCTAATAATGTAACTAATACAGATCTATGGTGATACGTGGAGAAATTCGAAGACTTCACTTCTACCTAAAATTTATGCTGATGATGTAGTTCAAAAGAATAATGTAAGCTTCACAATCAAAACATCCAGCTGCGAGAACGTAACTCAACCATAAACAAATTTTGGCAATTCACATCTGTTAGGAAACCTTGAATTATAATCAATTCATGCTAATTTGTAAATATTGTTCTCCTTCCTTCAATTAAATACATTGTTATTTCCAATCAAAAACAACTAGTAAATCCATTTTAACAGACAGCTTAACTAAGAGTTACTTCCATTTTTTTTGATTGTATGATATTTTTCTGTTTATTATAAAGATGATTCATTCCATATAATAGATTATAATACTATTAGCCAGTATTTCTGTTTTATTTTTTTTTTTATATAGCTAAATCAACTTCATGTCCTAGTCATTTGATACAACATACATTAACAAATCATTCAAGACCAACATCATTATTTGAAAAAGGTTCCGATTATCACTGTTATTATAATGATCAAAAATATGAACAATTTCCGCTTTCAGCTACTGTATTATTAGCTATACCTGAAGGTGGCGAAAATGACTACTATGCTGATTCACCACAATGCTTAACAGTTAAAGAACTGAAAGAATTAGGTTTATATGCTAGTGAAGATGATGATGATGATGATGATGATGACGAGAACGAAGATGAAGAGGATGAGGGTAACAGAAATAACCATACGAACGATGATGAAACAGAAGGAAATATGCCTGAATTAGACAATACATTGTCAGATGACAGAAATAACAGTTCTAGTTTCATCAATGAAACTGTATCCAACTTTACTGAAATACATATTCCAAACAACATTACTCTTACACATCATGAAGAAGTGATGATTTCATAATCACACATATCTCTTAGAGTTATGATTCACTTTGTAGAAATATCTTTTCTCATCATATTACCACATATTAAACAATTTTTTTTTCTCTCAGCTCAGTATGAATTTCATATTAGATTTCTATAATTTCAATTATTTCTTGTTAACTACTTTTTATTATTATAGTAGTTTATATATATTTGTTAAAAGTTAATTGTAGCCAGTATAACTACATTGTTTAATAAAAAAAATTTAATGAACAATACATTATTCTTTTGTTATTTAAAGAACTCAACTAAACAACTTATTGTAAAATCAATTCAAATAAATCCCACATAAGTTTTAAACGGAGTTCATGTAAAAGTATATCCTTTTAGAATTTCTTTCAAAATTATCTAGATATCTTCAATTAGAGTTATGGAGATTAGTGTTTTTACACATTTGAAATCATCAATCAATAATTGTTAGACTACCATTAGAAACCTGGAAGCACTGGACGGCCGTTTCGTCCTAGAATGGGACTCATCAGCAGTGAGCGTCCACGACTCCTCTACCTCGCAAGACTCGACCTGGCACCTCCGGTATTGTGCGCAAATGCCTAACCTTTGAACCACTGGGCCGTTTATCAGGAAGTTGTATATTATTATTTAGAAATGTCTGTATGAAGATTAATGAATGTAAAAGCAACTTTGTAATTAGCATACATGTTTATTTTACCAATAAGCTATTCGTGAATGTTCATCAATAACTTCCAGTTAACTATTTATAGGTATCATTATCAATAATTACTTATAAAATCAATATTGGGTAGATTATCACTTAAAAAAATAATATATTTGTAATATTATGATGAGTAGGAAAATTAAATCTGCTGAACAATTTACATTTTGGGCAAGTAATTTACATAAGTTACAACATAACCGAATATTTCAATGATAACAGGTATGCAAAGCAACTCAAAATATTAAATATTTGATTATGAGAAATAATAAGAAGCTCAAGAAAATAAGAATCAGTTTTCTATGATAGAATCTGAAAACATTAACAACGACGCAACATAAGGAATAAACCATATTCTATGCAGAACAAGATCATTTGTGTTAGAAAATTGAATAACAGACACATCATTAAATAATTATAATATGTGAAACATAAAAACTGTATCCACAGTTAATAAGTGAAATAAAAGTTGACAACTAAAATAGTATGAAATTACCATAAAATAACTAGTTGAAATTATAGTAATGAACTATATTGCACGACTTCATTCATTGTCTAGTAGACGATGAAGTTGAACTTCACTGGTCACTACTTCTTCGGCAGAACTCTGAGAATTTCCTTACAAAGCCAGTCACTAGTGAGCACATGATCGGAACATGAAACTCAACAATCATCATCACCCTATGATGGCAGTTATTATGTGCTCTTAAGTAACTAGCTTCAAACGTGCTAGATGCGAGACAGTTATCCATCGAAGATAATGGATGAGGTCGCGGAACATCATGGTCTGATTGAAGTTAGATATTAAAACCGTTGGAGGCCTATTCAATGGTCTAAGGGTTAAGAGTAGATCCTGGGTTCGATTCTTGCGTGCAGGCGTTATGGATGCGCACTGTTGATGAGTGCCATACCAGGAAAAAACAGCCATCTAGTGCTTCTAAGTTTCTAATGGTGGTCTAATATTGATAAATTTTATGATTTCAGTGAAACTCAACGATATCCATGACCTCATAATGACAAAAAAATTTATGGTAATAGCCATCTGTAGAATAGTTGTTATATGGTGACCAATGTATCACTAGTTTCTTGACGTTCGGTATCCTACGTGTTCTTAGACTTCGTAGTTTATTCGGCCAGACAATCGTTACTGAATAGCGCCTGACGGTTTATGAATCAGAAGGCGAATACAAAGTGTTGAATACGTTTGCTGTGGCACAACACAAAGAGAAGGGCAAGCAAGTCAGCTAGTGTTCAAATCGACGAATTGGCGAATGAATGAATAAAATTAAAATGTACATATATATGCATAGTAAAATGTCTGAGTCATCGAAATATTTAAGAGAATAATATTAAACCAAGTAGGATGCATATTCGCCTAAGCGGTAAGCAATGTTCAGTTGTACCAGCTCATACAAACCAGACAACAGTAAAAGCCAATGGTACACATAAGTTGTTGCTATAGCAATGGCTTGGTTAAATACGTTGATCAAAAGGCTTGACCAAATTAAATATGGTTCCTACCGAAATAAAATTACCATGAATGAAACAATGAGATTATGCAAGAAAGAATCTGATTTACTTAGGCCAGTCACCCTTCGTCTAACTCTGTCCTCTAGACAGTGATCTCCAGTCTACTTTGTCCTGTGCCCTTCTTTCCAGTCGTTCCTAAGTGCT
Organism: Schistosoma turkestanicum; assembly: GCA_944470395.2. NCBI lineage: Eukaryota > Metazoa > Platyhelminthes > Trematoda > Strigeidida > Schistosomatidae > Schistosoma > Schistosoma turkestanicum. The sequence continues at coordinate 68,169,167 of OX103971.1, forward strand.
AGTCATTCTTTCTACGTCTGCCTCCGATGCTCGATGAAAAGTCTCTTTTGGTTTCTCTTTTTCTCTTTTTTTCCTGAGGATTTTAAGTTATGACTTGCTTTGTGATACAGTCTAGCGATTCTCGCGATACGTATCCTATCCACCTCCTGCGTCTCTTCCTAATTCCCACTTCAACTAGAAGCTGGATTGTTCTCTTCCACAATAGTTTACTGCTAATGTTGTTCAACGAACGGTTCCGAAGTATTTCACGCAGATAAAGTTTTGTAAATACCAGCATATTTTAAATTATTGTTGTAACAGTTAATCAAGTTTTCACTCCATACCATGAAAATGTCTTGACATGTGTAATTAAAATTCTGATTTTGGGGTTGGCTGAGAGACAGTTGTTTCAAGTCGAGGATGTTTTTCATTCATAGAAGTGAGACCCTTGCTTTGTCACTTCGTGCATCTGAATCGGATCACCTCTGTTTATTGATGAAGCTGAATCGGTACTTAAAAGTTCCCACCTTACCCAGAGCATCCTAATCAAGTGTGAATTGGTTGGTGCTTACTGTGTTGAATCTAAAGATCTTGCTTTTTATCTTGTATATAGTGAGACCTGCTGCTACATTGATTATCTCCATCTATATTTGTTGTGGTGTAAGGGGTAGAAGAGCCAGATAATCTGCGATGTCTAAACTTTCAGATACAAAGTTGTGTTGAAGAAGCCTCCATAGTGTCGTCCTATCCAAGCTGTCAAATGTTTTCTCTTAATCAAGCAAGTCATTGTAAAGTGTCGAGTCCCATTCGATTGGTTGCTCCACCATGACCAGTATTACCGATATTGGGTCGGTACACGATTAATTCTTCTGGAGTCCGGCCTGTCTGACTTATTGTTTTCTAGTTGGTCTCCTCAGTAGTTTCCTCTCCGTTGAGAAAATCATCAAAACATTGGAACCAATGGCTGAGGGCCATCTTAAATTCACGTCTTTTAAAGTCTCTAACTACAGGTTACGATTGACACGTGGATCCCAACTAGGAAATCTACATCTTTTAACATGCTTCATTCCAATTATCAATAACCATGTGTTTGATTTGACTTTCTACCGACCTACCCCAACCCGTAAAACAGAATGGAGTGAACTACTGCTCAGTAAACTCGTCCTTTGATTAGCAAACGGATATCTTGCCTATTCCATACATGATGCAAGTTGGCAGAAGCCAGTCGAGCCTTCGGTATCCGCACCGAGAATAGTCTTAACGCCAAAACCGAACCACGATCCAGGAAAATCTCAGGGGTTATTCTATCAGGTCCTGTTGCCCTCCCTCTCTTGAGATTGCCTATAGCCTTTTCAACCCCATTAAGAGTAGGAGGACTTGCATCAACTTACCATTCAGGTTGTTTGTCGATGGTGAGTAACTAAACTCTGACTGTAGGCCAGTTTAACTGTTCCCTTATATGTTCTGCCCATCGATCCAGTCACTTGGATTGAGAGTTAATAATAGTCTCATATTTTTCCGACATGGTTTCACTAACACTCAAATTCCTAATACCAGTTTCTTTTATAAGTCTGTTGTCTATTGCCATCGCCTTTTCCATCTATTTTGGTTTTGTGACCCACCACTGTTCGCGATCACCGGGTAGACTTTTTATCAACCTGTGTTTAAGCTACCTCCGCTTTTCATCGTGTTCGTAGCCAGATGGGATGAGTTTTCAAGAGCCCATCGGTTTACTAAATGCCTTTGAGATCTGATCTCTCCTAAGTTTTAGGTAACTTACTGGTAAATATTATTGCTAATTCTGCAGCGTTTGGGGCATCACTTTCATTGGTGACTAACTGATTTTAATAGTCTGGGATCTGATTCCCTTTTGAATGAACGATTATATATACCAATTAAATAAATCTTCCGTTTATTCTCTAAACTGTACATTTATGATAACCTTGTTTTGCGACTGAGGTAATGAGAAGCCGAATGCGTTTTGAGTTGGGTGAATTTCCTTCAGACGCTTGCGTATGCCGAGAGACAGAGGAATGAGAGGCACAAAGGTGAAGCAAATCAAAGTAAGGCTGAAAAGGAGAGTGGGTCGATTCCATTTGATGAAGCATGGCTAAATAGTTATAGGCATAAATAAGCTAGACATGTGATAAGCGAAGTTAGAAATGTACATAATCACAAACTCAAACGGAAACAGCCAATTCTGTAAGAGAATAATCAACAAGGTCAAGAGACATGTGAATAATGACTCGAAGAGAACGGATTGATAAGTTTGTTCAAAGGTTAATGACAAGTCATGTAGACTCGCCGTATTAGTGCACTCTATAACGCCCCCTTGCAGAAAATTGTCTACTAATTTGAAAAAAATGTCAGTTTTTGAAAGTAACACTGAAATTGTAACTGGTTAGTGTTAGAAATAATTGGCAAATATAAATGTATGCTTTTGTACAGAGTACAATGATAATTAAGGCGTGAATGTGTACTATGGGAATGTGTAATGTTTATGTAACAGAATAACACAAATGAAAATGGTGGCATGAAATTCTAAGCAAATTAATAAACGTATTGGAAAAAATTAACATGCATTTATGATGTAACTGTCGGGGCAGTGATATAACCATGTTCGTATAAATAACTTCGAATAGCGTGAAAATAATCTGTCACTAATATTTTATCATTTGTGTGTATGATGACAGAAAGAATCACGAAAATATGTAGAGCAAAACATAAGGAAAATTAATTTGTCGCTCTGACATAACATGCGAATAAACAGTAGTTTAGTATGAACATGATTTAATCATCCGTAAGTGAGTTAAGCATCGATTAACGATCAATGATTTTGCATTTAAATAGTATAGAGTGTTTGTATGAAGGACAAGGTCAGTTGAGCAGTAAGACGGTAACTGCATAGGATAATGTTTAATAGTTTCATGCACTAGATAACAGTTATAAAATGAGAATTTAATATGTGTTATAGGTGGTATTTTGACCAAATGTATCGAGTTGTCGAATATAATCAAAGGAACAGTATAATTATCTCGGAAACGAGTCAGATTCCTTTTTGATAGTGAAGCTTAGTGCAATTTAGCCCATTGGAAACAGATGCGCTCGACTTTATTAGTTGATAAACCGTACTACGGACTGGAGAAAATGCTAATACCTGCGACCTTGTATGACGAATAAATGAAACTGAAGTCTGAAGTATCTGCCATTTGATAATCATATAGCAATGTAAATGAATGAACCTGAATTATTAGTCACATCGAATCAAATGCTGTGATAAATGATTCAGAATATAATAATGATGACCGTTCTTTAAAAAATACTGAATAAAATCAAAAGTATCCACAGAAATAAGAGATAATATCGTGAAAAAAATAGATATATGATATAGTAATGTAAAATGACCTCAGCTGCATGGGTGACGATATAAAAATGATGTAAAATGGTACAGTAAAAAAGTGGAACAAACTCAGTTTAGGCAGTAAAATCATTCACGTTGTCGAACAATACAAAATAATCCAGTGACTTGTCAATGTTATAACGTGAATACAATATTCATAGTATTGAGATTCTATGAGTGATTAATATAAGTGCATAACTGGGATAATTTGATGTCATTATTAATAAATGTAATAGTCTTCCCACGGTAATATGATATTGATGATATAATAATTACGACAACGATAATAGTATAGTGCACAAAATAGATTAATGTGACGAATTGATACATGAACAAAATAATGATAATTTAATGCGATTTTTGTAAGTGAATTTTGTCGCTGTACTAACTTCGCTGCGTGCTTGGGGTTCGAAATTTAATTATCTACGTTGTTCACCTGGTTTGCACGCTGAGTATGTTTGTTGGGTATACAGAGTTCGAATGCTTCTTTGTTGATGTATTTCTGAAGGTTACGTTACGTTCGAAGTAAAGCTCATCAATTTAGTGACCCAGGATTTGACTTCAACTTTAATGAATGATTGAATAAATCTTCCCGTCAGTTTCCGCATATCATAATTAGTCTAACCCTATTTGTGTGGAGGCGATTATTAAAAGCTTAATAATCTTCTCCATCCATGGCTAATGACAAAGTGGTCTATTTGAGTCCGGCGTTGAGCCGATTTTTAGGGTTGCCGTGTCAAAAGATGTTTTTCTTTATGCATAAATTGGGGTTTGTTAGAAATAAATAGTGATCTGAGCGAAGTTAAGGTCGGTAATCTCCATTATCCTCCAGTCCATGTCATCTTATCACCACATCTGGCGCTCTCCGTTTCAATCTTGGCATGTTTTCTTATATTTTCAATCTCAAATTATTTAGCAAGTTAATTTCACATAAATTTACAATGACTTAACCTGTACTCGACTTTGATAGCAGATGAGGATAAATAAATATTATTCATCGGTTTAAGTTACGAACTGATCCTAGCTAGACCACCTATAGAATCCAGGATGGGACTCTTCAACACAAAGAATCTAACGCTTAACATCTAGACAAATGCACATATCTAGTTTCAGTCAATTCACGACACTGTGTGACCACTCTGCATCATATTCAGTGGATAACTTTCTCACACCCGAGATAATTGAATTACACTGGTTACAATTTCTCACTAAAACTCGAAGAATTGTTTCTTGGAGCTAATCACTAGTAAGCATATGATTGTTATCAACACCGGGTTTTGTAAAGGTTGAATAATTCTCACTGATTTCTATAATTTTTAAAAAACCATATCCTGAGAATCCTATTTCTGAAAAATGTAATGTATTTGCGCAATATGTTTCGTACAATCTGGTTACATCACATTTTTCAGATCAGTTATGTTTTCTCACTGTTCAATCAACATTTATAAAAGGGACTACTAGTTTTCTCCACCACTAATTGTTTTAAATCTTGCTTCCACTGGCAACATCAATAATTCGAGATTTGTGTGTTTCTCTACGCTTTTCATTCAGGGTTTATAAATTTTATCCAATAAGAAATTAAAACGTTCCATTATTATTCAACCAAGGGGCAATAAACTATCTAAACTGAATTCTGTCATGTAACTTAATATCATGATTGATAAACTGATTTCTCCCCCTATATCTATTAGACAATAATATTTTTAAAATAGATTAACCAATCATAAATTTGTTATAATATTTAGCTTTAACCAATTAATAACAAGATACGCCTAAATATGATTAACTGAATTGATATTAAAAAAAAGGGATAATTCAGTTGAGGTTTAGAGGTGGATTAATAATTAATTAAATATTCTTTGATATTCAGTACAAAACATAAAGTTAACATTGTTTCTTATCAAGTAAACTGATTCATACATTAAAGGTAAGTGTATATTTAAAATTAACGTTACTGCAAATTCTGATTGTCGAAAATCTTATTGAGTGGAGTGATACAAATTGGAAGAGCCAAATCTTCCGAAGAATTTTATCAATCTAAAGATAGTTTTAAGTGGGAACAAGCAGAGTATGGGAATGATACACTCAAAATAGAGATTAGTAAATTACATAATTCATTTACTGAATTCTTTTTACACGTTATGAAAATTCAATCTCTACTTATTATGATTTCTTAAGAAGAATGAAAATGCTTGATATTTTCCCATATTCAGTATTTGTATGGTTTATCTGCTATAGGAGTTAGGACGTATAATGATTCATAGATATCTCGAGAAAGAATATTCGTTTTAAAACGTTTACTTCAAGCTCAACAGTAATACATCTAAACCAATGTTTCAAAGGTATAACTAAATTTAAGGCAGATATATGGTTTTACAATCATAAGATACATATTTATGACCTAATCAAAATAAAAATGTTAATGCTCAAATGTTCACTATACATCATCCACTTAAGCTAGATGATAGACTTATTGAAATTATGAGATTAATATTCAGAATAAATATAGATAATGAAATTATCTATGCTCACTAGTGACTAGCTCCGTAAGGAATCTTCTCTGAGTTCTAGTGGGTAGTCGTGACCAGTGAAGTTCAACCTGCTCGGGTGTAGATAGTAACTACCGAAGACTGTTTATGAGGTTGCGTAACTCCGTGAATTGATCGCAGTTAGACATTAACAACATTAGATACTGATTCAGTGGTCGAGAGGTTAGGCGTTCGCGCTCCAGACCGGAGGTCCTGTATTCGAATCCTGCGAGGTGTATGAGTTGCGGCTATGCACTGATGATGAGTCCCATACCAGGAAGAAACGTCCGTCCAGTGCTTCCAGGTTTCTAACGATGGTCTAACATTGATCAATTCATGATTTCAAACGTGTCACTTAACAATCTTCTTCATTAAGACGATGAAAATTCAATGATAAACAATGGATGAGCATTTGTGAAATTCAGTTATTGTACCAGTAAAATTTGTTGATTCCAAGGAAATAGAAGTTGTTGAGGCTCCTGATAACCATAGAAACTAAGTAGAATTTTATGCCGAAAGAAAATTCTTCATATAATATGATGAGAATTTATGACAGTTCTCTAGTTTTATTGTTATCCAAATATCAAAAACAAAGAATTTAGATTATTGGTTTTCGAATCACTGTTTCAAAGAAGGTTCTAGATTCAATCACATGTGAGAATGTAAGTTTTCTAATAGAGTCATGTTCAATACAAATCCTACATTTTCTTTTTTCAATCATATTTGAGATTATAGGTGTGCATTGTTGATAAATCCCAAGTAAATATTTTAATTTTCCCTAATTGTCTGAGAATATTCACTGTGTCATGTCAGTATAAAAATCTTCACACACTTTGCAAATCTATACAAATCATCATCCAGTTAAACTTCTTTTTTTCGGATGATTCATGTTACCTTAATATCAAGTTATATTGATTCAGTTTAATCTTAATCCTCATTCTTATTGATTTATTCACGTTACTGTGCTGCTTATGTGTTACCAATTAAATTTTACTAACCTATTGTCAAAGTATAGATAAATTTAACAATCATCGATTATTGTTAAATTTTGTTTTTACAAGGATAAGTTTTATTCCATTCCGATTGATAATAACGTGATAACGCTTAAATTATCAAGTACATGGAGCTGATTCTATTCACATCCTTTCCATAGGTGATGATATCTTGATATAAATTTATTGAATATACTTAAAAGAAATAACAGTACCAAAATAGTAGTACATTCAATTTCGATTTCAACAAAAAATTATTATTGTGGAGATTTTTTAAAAAAATATTCCAATCTAATTTCAATGAAATACTTATTCAAATACTTTCAAGTGATTAACAAATTAATTTTGTACTAAACTGTAAGCTAATAACCCAAAAATAATAATAATAATAACTATATTCAATATCATTTATTTAATTACAAAGAAATAATTCTCAACACTTACTGGGAACAGAAATTCTTGTTTTCTAAGCACTTATAGTAAGATTTTAAAAAAGTATATGGGTTAGAAATGTTACACAATCATCAACTACTGTAGTGAACGAGAACACAGGTGGGGCAACCGAATTGTATTTATAGCAGATTACAGAGTTACTCAGTAAAATAGGAAAACCATATCGTAAATCGTTCATTTGAAAATATCAGTTCATCATATCGAACTGAACTGTTGTTCCTGTTGCAAAACATCAATCCGTTGTCACTATTCATGCGTTTCATACAAATTCCATTGTGTTTTAACTTTTCCTTTCTTGATCTTCCCCCATCTTCTGCTGCCAAACATTACGTTGACGCTCACGTCATATACTACTTATAAGTAGCTCGCACCACACTACGGTTTATGCTCATTTGTTAGCCGCTTCAGTCAGTTTTACTCATTACTGATGTATGAGTTCTGTGATAAACATTTCTCTATCACTTAATAATTTCTGTCATAATCGACCACATAGTTCAGTGGAAAAAAAGTCAATCATTACAAATCGTTTCCAGTATTATTTAGTACATAAATATACTGATTAATTTACGTTGAATATTATTTGTACTAGTTGATTTCATGACAAAAACATTCGGGAGAAGACTTTTCAACTGATAATTAAATGAATAGACTTCTCTTGCGTTCATTTTTAAATGAATTTTTATGGAGAAAAATTCACATGTATTTCATGATATCAATATTTTTTCATGAAAAATGTCTGGGCTGAATAGTTTTATTTTTTGCTTTTCATTTAACAATTTTTTACAATCTTACTAGGAGTTAAATCTATGATTTTATGATCTGTCATTTGAACTATACCATTTATTCATACTATCAAGTATTAGTTGTTGAAAATTTAACTTTCATTTATTAACTATACAATATATCTAAGTGAGTTACTTTACTTCTGAATCAATTGCTCTACAAATTACTAATACTTTATGAATAAAACTCATTTCATGTCTGTTAATGTAAAATGATAGAATGAATGAATGAATGAATTATCTGATCAGTCAAGTGGATTGAAGAAAGTTTGCTAAAAATGATAAATATTTACAAAAAAAATCCCAACTTAATGATGCAATGAATAGAAGTTAACATAAATCTAAAAAAAAAAAAAACAAAACAGTTTATCAGTAAATTTATACTTTTCTATGTTTTCTATGTTTTGTATAACAAAATAAACAATAACTATGAGTTGATAAACATGAGTAAATGAATATCAATCAATTCGCTAGTTATTTCTCATTTTGTCTATTAACCAAAATCTTTAAATCAGAATTACTTACAGTATATCTGATAGGCATTCATGTTTAAAGAAACCCTCAGACCAATGATTTTTGCCTTTTTCGAAAATTAGAGTTATGGAAATCATTGAAATCATCAATCAATCATTATTAGAAACCATTAGAAACCTGAAAGCACTGGATGGCCGACTCGTCCTTGTATAGGACTCATCAGCAGTGTGCATACACGAATCCAGCTACTTGCAGGTTTCGAACCCGGAACATTCGTTCTTGCGCGAACGCCTAACCTCTGCACAACTAGGCCGGCATCCAACGGTGTTAATTGTTATCTCTGATCAATCTAGAGATTTTTTTACTTAGTTACATGAGATGTCATGGTGTGATTGTATATTTTAGATTGTCAATTTTTATTACCTGGATTATTGAGTAGAGTATACCTTAATTCAATTCGAACACTAATAATATAACACATATACATTGGTAGTACCAATTAGAGTTGGTAGGTGAATCCTGGTTGGCGGCCTGTGCTTCATGATGGATAACAGGAATTAGTAAGTAAGTAATTATTATAAATTAAGTACATTTATCCGTTACAACCAGTTTGAAATGACAATGAAAATGGGATTTTTATAAATAATGAGTATAATTTTCAACTATTGAACTGTAGTTAGTTAAGATAATTAATTGTCCAATGAATGATCACAGATAAACAAATCAAGATATAAACTAATGGCTTAAATGTTACGAGTTGAGATCGAAAAAAAAAAGAATGAAAATTCAACAAAATTTTATCAATCATCTCAGAAGGTACTTCAAAATGACTGTCTTGAAACTTCATAACTTTTTTATCATCCCCTCATTTAATCATTTACTTTTACCATTTATTTGTAAAATAAGTATTATAGAAAATGAGCATGGAAAAGCACTAGGTTATTGGAGATATTTCAGGAATCAACCTTAGAATTAGATTTGTTATCAACTCATACATGTCAAAGAAGATTTATCTACAGTCTTGAAAGAACTGCTATTTCCAAAAGATACGAATCTACGTCATACTGTTGCATAACCTGTAATGTTACCACTGAGCTAGTTAGATAATGACTGATCTTTTATAGGACTGAGATATAATTGACATGAAAATATTCGGAGTGTTTAGAATGTGATTATTAGAAAATCAAATGAATAGGTGTATGATTGAATTCAACGAAGTTTTCTACCTTTCCGCTAATATATAGTTTACATTCAAACTACTTTAATTATTGTACTCGTTATTCTAAGTATCCATTTTTATGTGGGTTTTTTTTTAAAAACCCCAGAGTTTGAAACTGTACACTTTGAAAGTGTGTTAGATAATTAAAATTATCATTAATTTAACTGTTATACTGAAACATTTTTGTAACAAGAGTGTCATGAATTTATTTTATGATATAAATTGAAATGATATTTTTTTTGTTAAGCATAATCGACAAAAATTAAGCGTTGAGAATAATGTTAATATCTAGATAACAATTACAAAGGTTATTTATTTTTAAATGACATGAACTGAAAACAATCACGTTATTTCTATTAAAACCATACAATTCACTGATAACGTTACTTAATTCAAGTAAATTTATAGTACTGACAAGAAAATACTACTATATAGTCAGAGGGTATGCTTGTTCTGGAACTTTCTAATCAGTTAACGTTAACGTATTGCACTTGTCTAGTGCGTGACGCTAGTTTACTTCCAAAGTTCTCATTTAGGTGATTTCGGGTAAAAACCATAAACAGAAGCAAAAAATATTAATGAACTGTTTAATATTTTCAATAGATTCATAGTTAGCTAACCTTAAATATTTAATTTGGCCACAGAAGTAAAAACTTTGATATAAATAAACTGAAATTACTTTAACAAATTAGTCATCAGCGAATCACACACTATAATATTACTTAACATCTTATTTATGAAGATCGTCATTCAATCTAGTCGTTCACTGAAATTATTTCCCACAAATAAAATCACTTACTGATCCCAAGTAAATTACCAATGAAAATCTAGAAACTCTAAAAAGCCATGTCATCCTGTAGAGGTGCTCCTCAACAATGAACTGTCACGACCTCATATTCGGCACCTTCGGATTGGTGTGTGAACATTTAACCACTAAACCACTGAGTTGGCATTTGAATCTGTAATTGTTTCACCTCATTTTGTGTAAACTTTACAATTCGTAGGAATTCTCTATACCAACAAGCAATTTTCTCACTAACTATTGATTATCAGTTAAAAAATTCAACCATTTATCAAACTAATCACACGAGTTACGTTTGGCATCGTTTTGTTTACTGGAGTCTTCCTTGAAGTTGTCAAAACTATCATGTATAATTTGTTGAATCACTTAAATTTTCAAATAAAACTAGCTTTTATCCAATATTCACCTAAAATGAAAGCTCTCGTTTGAATATTTATAGGATTAGTGAGAAAAGCTAACGATGGCTGAAAGATAGGCATACTTTTTATCAGTGCAGTTTGTACTATTCTTCAACAATATATCTTGAAATATAAGGATTGCATCTTATATGTTCGGATTTATTTTATACTTATGATAGGGAGAGCAATTGTTGGAGTTAACTAATGCCCTTATACATATTCAATTGCTACATGAAATTAAGATAAACAAATGATATGAAATTAGGTTATCAATAACTGATGTTTCATGAGCATTGCCTTATACATGTTGAACTTTTGTCTACTTTGATTGGAATTATTTTCACCCTACGATTGTATTATCCAGTTTTCATGCTGTTAACCACTTACCGTTGCTATCCGTTGCTGTACATAGTCTTAAGTAGTATAGGACCGTGTGATTTCTTGAATTTAACTACAATTTCGATCATATGAAAATTGAATATCATCAGCTACTCATTTTATGCATAGATTTACACGATTCATTCAATTTACTTATCGTTTAACCCTAGGTCTTATTATTTTTAATCTAATAATGTACAGAGAGATTCAAGTAAATAATTATTATCGATTACAATGATATTATTTATTTAAAACAATTAGTCCCTTTTATAAATTTTGGATAGAACAGATCAATTACGTCTTCTCACTGTTCTATCAATATTATTTATTCATTTTACTTATGTATCAAAGCTTTATATTTAAACCATCAACTGGATTTTGTTTAATCACATCTGATATACTGTTATTGATGTTCATACTGGGACTTGTACCTATTTTTGCTTATTTCATAACACCTAACGTATTATCCACTAAGCTGCTGAGTATAGATAACAACTGAACTATTGAATAAATATGATATTGTTCATTTGGTTGTGTTCAGTGCGTACGTCTTGAATTTCCATGATTAGTTATAATTCAAAAATTGTACTCAAAAACGTATAATCACATAACAGTATCAAAGGATCTTTTCAAAGTGCACATACCAAAAAAGTGACTGATCCGACTCAGTTTTGAACTGGTATAAATTTGAAAAAGTTTTAAATAAGCTAGCCCAGTTAATGTGAACTTTGATTGACTGATTACAGTGAAGAACTAATTCAGAACAGATTTTCATGTTAATATCACCATTATCTCAGTGGTCCAAAGGTTAGGCGTTCGTGCACAATGCCAAATGTCCTGAGTTCGAATCCTGCGGGGTGTGGGAGTCGTGGATGTGCGCTGCTGATGAGTCCCACACCAGGACGAAACAGCCGTCCAGTGCTTCCAGGTTTCTAATGGTGGTCTAACATTGATCGATTCATGGTTTCAAAAATTTCTAACAGGTTATGACAAGGGAAAACATAAATATTAAATTATTTTATATGATAAAATCATTTTATCAGGTAGTAAAACTATGTTTTTTAGATATTCTAAACTAATCAACCAGTAGTAAATATTATATTTTGAAAAAAAGGAATTTTCTAAGTATGGATGATGAATATATTACAAAAGAATGGAAGAGAATGAAAATTTAATATTTTTTTGATGAAAGTTATGATGAGTTATTAGTGAGACTGAATGACGACAAATTTTTATGCAACTTATTGGTAGATTACATAATTACTTCAGTAATCATTCAAATATTGTATCGCTGACGAAAACAATTGTTGGCAATGGCCTAAATCAGTGTAAACGTTCAGTCTATCGATATATTACATTTACTCATTTAAGATTTACGATAATAAAGATTTTGTAATTTATACAACCATATGCGTATTTTTTCAAAACAAAATACTATCAGTAGTTTTATCCCTTAAAACATAGATCGTATAGATTGCACGGAAAATTTGTAGCTCAGGTCGAAGTTTATGGTGGAACTCTGTTCTCTGACCTCAGAGAATGAAACTCCACCATAATTTATCACATTCAAAAGTTAGTTAATGTTTAAAACAACTTAGCACCAGACTTTGTTTTCTAAATCGTGTTTTCTTGTTGCTGATGTGACTTAGTTTTCAGTTGATAATGAATTTTGTCTTCTATTGTTATTGTACTTTTTGAAATGTCTCAATATGGAATAAGAATGTTAAATTTACAATTTTATTACTTTCAATTGAATAATAGGGACTTTGCTAATCAGTTTATTAAATTAATCTTAAAATTGTGCGGATTACAGATAAAAGTTGTTTATATAACTTTCTAAAGATATTTTTTATGGTTTTTTTTAGATTGTGTGATAAATAACAGTCAATCAGTTGATCCATATATGGTTAGAATCACGTTAGTTGAAATGTTTGAAAACAGTAAATGTATATGCAATTGTAATGAATGAGAACACAGGCGCGGCAACCGAAACTGTATTTAACGAAAATTACAGAGTTACTCAGTAAAATCGGAAAACTATATCGTAAATCGTTCATTTGCAAAAGATCAGTTCATCCTATGGAACTGGACTGTTTCTGTTGCTAAACATCAATCCATTGTCACTATTCATGCGTTTCATACAAATTCCATTGTATTCTAACTCTTCCTTTCTTGATCTTCCCCCCGTATTATGCTACCAGACTTTACGTTGACATTCACGTTATATACTACTTATAAGTAGTTCGCACCACAGCACCACACAATGAACTACAAATGAAATTACACAGTTGAATTACAATAAGGAATAAACTATTTCTCATTCACTATTTGATCATTGTGTCTTAAAGTGCATACATTGAATCGTATCGTAATGAACCTAATTATGTGTTTCAGTTTATATAGATTTAATAATGGTTACAAGTATCATTTTCTAATTGTTTAATTTTGGAAATGTAAAAGTACAAAGTGCATTGGAATTACGTGAATAAGGCATCCTGTCGTATTGAATGAAGGCTTTAAGAACAGAAAACACAGTTTACTAGCAAAATGTGTAAACTCTATCTTTAGACTTCCATTGGCTGCCTTCTTTAATATATATTTTCCAGTCTCCAAAATACTTTGACCACGTGCAGTAACTTCTGTACGACACTCTGAATACTACTTGAAAACTACATTGCTAGTAATATACACTAAACCACAACTTATAGCAGTACAAGGTCAAGTTATGGGAGAAATTTAAAAATTTATAGTCCTTTGAAACTAATCAAGCAGCTTTAGATTTTAGATCGAGTGAGCATATAACATGCAATTTATTATGACCTTATCAAATCAAATCAATTATTCTTATTCCTTTTAAGTTGTTATTCTTAGTAGTATAAACAGTTTTTTTTTGAAATTATTTTTTCAAGATTGCAACAGTAAAGGAATTATGAATCCTGTCAACTGGTCTAGTAATGACCAAACAGTTCTGTTTACTGAACATTCAAAAGATTTCTTGTTTGATCGTACAAACGATAACTTAAAGCCAATACCTTTTCTTAAACATAGCCATGAAATTCCTACAGATTTACTTCATCCAAATTCAGTAAACCTTATGCATAATGAGTTGAAGCGACAGGATCAGTCATTTATTTCCGCTACAAATGTTCAACGTGTTTATCTAACTAAAAAGCATCCAAAATGCACCACATCTGATAGTATTGATTCAGAATGTTTTATTGAACCATCAATAGTTGTTTCAACTGGTGTAAGACGACGTGGTCCTAAAAAGAAACCAGATTCACAAGAACGTGTTGTCAGAATGAAAATGCGACGTGCTCGAGCTAATGCACGTGAACGTAGTCGAATGCATGGATTAAATTCAGCATTAGATGCATTAAGACAACATATACCATCTGCTTTAATCGGTGGACATATTTCCTTTGATCGTGATAAAGAAGACAGTGCAACTAACTATCATACCAATCAAGGGCAAAATGAATTATTTCTGAAAAATCATCAAACCAATAGCACAACAAATCAGATAAACAGCAATAATAATAATAATAATAATAATGCTAATAATTTTCATCAATTTGGTCAAAAATTGAGTAAAATTGAAACGCTTCGTTTAGCTTGTAATTACATTGGTCTATTAGCTTCCATATTGAACAATATAAAATTTGAATCGATTACAGAGATTATAAAATATTTATGTCATGGTTTATCACAGATAACAACCAATCAAATTGCCGCTGCTCTACAAAATGATCCTTCTAGATTAATGAAGCATCAGGTAATCGGTAGCGATGAGAATCATTTATTATGCAACAATACTTACAAATCATCATCCACCTCATCATTATCATCAACAAATTGTACAAATTACTCGGAAACTGATGATGATGTTAATTATACAGACAAAATTCAACAAAATGTTATAAGGTCAAATTTATTACAAAATAAATTAGGCGATAAACAAACAGTGAGCTATTCAGATTATCATTCAAATAATGTTTTGTTCACTGTACCAACAAATCAGTCTACATCATTGTTGAATGTTGATCAATCTATAGGCAGTTGTTCATGGAGTTACACTGAATTATTAAAATCTCAAAATTATCTATTAAAGAATAAATCATGTGAATTTGAAAATTTATATGATTATGGACAGTATGAAATGAATGAATACAACTTGACATTGCCTTATTTTCCTGCTAATTATGATGTAAACATTGGTGCCAGTCAACCAAATGAATCAATTGACCATGAAAATTGGATTAGTAAATCAAAATTACAGCTACTGAGTAATGAAGAAATAAATTTGACTTCTCCTTTAGAAACTAACAACAGAAGCAATATTTCGGCTGACTCAGAACAATCAAATTTCAATTCAAATTCTAGTCTAAAACCTTATCCGTATTATTATCATACAGATAGTCAGTATTATGATTTATTTTGAATGTTGACTAGTAGTAGTACTACTAGTCATACCATTTGTAATTACGAAACATCTTAGAAAGTAACAATGAATATGATAAATAATGATGATATTATCAATGATGATTACAATAATTTAACACATTGTGATAATTACTATGATTTTTATCATGATTGTTTATATAAATTTACTTCGACAACCATTTCACTTTGTTTCACCAAATAATGAACAATGAATGACATGGTGTTTTCATTTTTTTCTATAATTTCTTCTTTTTCATTTTATCACTGAATTCTTTATTTATTCAACTGATAGTTAATGATTTATAATGAATCCCAATCTGTTGTTATTACGTAATTAATATTATTCAATACTGACATATTTGATTTTATGTTACTTGACAAAGTATGCACTGGCTGATCGGAACACAAGCAA
Organism: Schistosoma turkestanicum; assembly: GCA_944470395.2. Classification (NCBI taxonomy): domain Eukaryota; kingdom Metazoa; phylum Platyhelminthes; class Trematoda; order Strigeidida; family Schistosomatidae; genus Schistosoma; species Schistosoma turkestanicum. Next base: position 68,185,427 of record OX103971.1, read on the forward strand.
TATGAACTAGTCTAAAGTTGAGATGTGGAATTCTATGTATAATTTTGATAACATTTCGTTGTTGGGGCTAATCGATACAACAGTTGTATTATTAATATTAATATTATTATTATTATTACTATTATTATTATGAAAGCTTTATTATCTGCACGAGTAAATCTTATTAAAAGTTAGTTCAGTTAGTTGGGAAATAGTTCAATCTACTAATAATATTGCTCAATGAGTATTTGAAGTTTCATTAAGTTGATTCATATTCAGTCAATTATCAATATTATTGGTCTAATGGAAAAGCGTCGTCCTAAATTTTACCTATGAAAATAGACTTCAGTAGTAGTATACTATAATATATATCTCCTGGAGTTGAGTTCTTCACTTTATTTGATGATAAGAGGATAATGTAATGTTAAAGAATATATTAGTTGTACAATTTATATTATTTTAAATAGTAGAGTTATCTTTGAAATTGTAGTTCAATTTCAGAATTGTATGATGTACAATATGTTTGCATATGAGATTAAAACCTGTAGCTGTGATCAACATAGTGTCTATTGACGCAAAATTCAGATAAGTTAATAGCTATTAGAATGTGTATGTCCAGTACGAATGCTGATTTTGCATATCATAAATATTTCGTAGATATTTGAATATCATGTGTTTAAATCGAACTTAAAACGCACTACGGCTTCATACATTTTTAGTTAGCAACATTTCCCAGTTCGGTATAAATTTAAATTTGATTTTTAAATTTCTCAATCTCCTGCAAAAATAAAGTTTTTAAGGAGGCAGATTACTGAATTTTATTGCATTTAAAAGTATGTACTATGGTATAAACTTTACCACTTAATGAGCAAAATATCTAGGGGGTTTTGATCTGCCATAGAAAACCTAATATAAATTCATATCGTAAATTCTGTAATATATAAATTCTTGAAATAAAAGACTATCCAGAAAGTTTTATTAGTGCGTATAATTATTAGTTTCTGGATAGAAATCAGAGTATACTTTTAGTTCTGAGGATATCAAAAATTTAGTTGATGTGCACGTTGAGTATCAGGAAGTAGGACAACAACAGGAATAAATCTCTGGATTAGTGTTTCAAATAACATTTAATTTTTTTCCTTTTTGAAAAAGATAATGTTAATTTTATCAGACAATAATAAGTGACAATTTGATTAAAAATATAAACTAAAGATAGTTTATTCATTACACTGAAAGACCAAACACTGATTACAACTATATGAATTGCTACATCACATATTTAGTTCGACAGTAGTAACAATAACAAGGAGTTCTGAAATGCAGACAATTTTTATTGAAAACTTGATTTATAACACTAGCTCGGTTTTAGCTTGTTTGGCGAAAGGCAATATGATAACCTAGATGAATTTCTTGTTGAAAATAAATAGTTCGTCGTTCAGTCTGCGTACTTCATAATAAAAATACTTACTTTAGGAACTGTTTATAGAGAACTGTCTCACATGGGATTTGATTGAACTGCGCTAGAATTCCAGGGATGGATTCCAGAAACTAGTTTTTTACTGAGTGTATATCAAATACCTATCTTAAGTAAATTCGCGTTGTTAGCAGTAAAATTCAAGTCTCCACAAACCACTTATACTGATTAAGATATTTAGATGAGTCTGTTTATACAGTTGATAGTGTTCACAAGGTGAATTATGACTAAATATTAAAAGGTCTGTTCTTAAGTTGACTTTAATTGAGTCCACTTTCTAAAGGAGATATGGAAACTACATAAAGTGGTAAACTTATATCATAAATTTATACTCCAATCTTGTAACAACAATAAATTGATATCTACCTATATTTTCCGGGATAAGTTCACTTTATGAGGGTAATCAGTTTATTGTTTTCAACTGTACATGCTTAACCTACTTATCATATTACATAATCACTCCAAATATTATTATTTATGATAATAAAATTAAAATTGCCTTTTATGATGGTTGATGCTGAATTATCTAAATTTGTGTCTTGATGAATAAGAATATGTGACGTTTGGAAATAGTCAAAACTTGTATCTGATCAACGGTATGATAAAATAACGTGAGTCATTAAATTACAGGTATGTAAGAGAAATAATAATTGATTACTTATTATGACATTGATAACTATCAGTTAAAGTTTTAATTTTATATAAACTATTAAGTGTTAAAGGAATGCAGAAAATCAGCAGATTATAAATGACTGATTATTTCATCCTACCTTCTGACTGATCGCCGACAATGTTGAACTTCTTAATGTCATCAGTAACAATTTAAGAGACGATTTGAAAGAGAGAGAGTGAGAGAGACAGAGTTTAGAGTGCACTGGTAACATTTGAATCTGGGACTATATTATGTTATACCTATGATACTGTCATTTATTATTCAACGGTCTTATCAAACAGTATAAATGCAAATAATGTTTGTAATTACTTAACTCTACCCCATACGGAAATCTTCATTTGTGATCGAAGCTAACTGATTTGACTTACAACAGAAATCGACTATCTGAATGTCCAGCTTAAAAACAATCAGAGAAGAGATTTTATTTACGAAAAAGTGTAGAAAAATGACTATTTAAACCTACTAGAATTAAAAACTAATATAAAGGAGTTGAAGTTAGTTTAATAAAAGAGTTGAGAACCATTCGTTGGCTATTTTGTTATGTCAGACTTAGTCTATACATAACTCATGAGATGTTAAATATTGTGCATTCCAGTGAATCTACCTGATTTCCTATCACTCAGACACTATCGAACAATCAATAATACTATTCTATCAGTCACAGAACTATGTTCAGAATTTAGGATAGACATTCTTTCTTGTTATTTCAATGCAACTGCTATGAAAAATACAGAGATAGTTAGAAATCACTCAGGAAGCGCTAATTTAAATTCCCTCTAGCTCAGAAATTACTAATGGTCAATGTGTTTTTTTAATTTAAGATTACTAGGAATGGTTTTCCCTGATTAATTATCTCAGTGAATTTCTGCAGGTATATGCTTTTGCATCAGTCAGTAATCCTGCTCATTAAACGGTTGTATATAACTATATAATTGCATGAAAAAATTACTTCTGTCAATTCCTACCTAAAGACAGATTAGGAAAAGGCTAACTTAGCAGTCAAAAATAGCATTTTGTTTCCCTCTCAAAGTAAAACTTTGTTTGAAAATTGGAGTCATCGAGTATCTCACTCATAAGTTCGGGTCATCCGTTTTCGAAGTGTATAAGCTTTGTAATAAACATTCTAGCCTTAGATATACTTCTAACGCAATAATTATAAATACTCAGGGTGTACTCTAGCATGCTTATTAGGATGTTAATAACCAGAAACTCAAGCGAAAATAGGTGTTTTTATCATTTCTTCAAATAATTTTCACCGACAGAACCATAATTCATTGCGAATGATTTTGAATCTTACATAAACATACTGACAACCAAAACCTTTCATATTGAAGTGAATCCAAAGAACCTGAAGAAACTTGAAAGCATGAGAACAGATACATCAAAACAGCCACGTACAAACAAATAAGTGGCTGAATAAGAAATAGTCATAACTAATGAAATCACTTTTATCTCAACCGTTGTGTCTTGCATTACTAGTGTAATTATATTTACATAACTCTTTGCTACGAATTCGACTAACATAATCAAAACTGACATGAATTTGATTTTCTATTTATTTCAATTGATCACTGTCTGTGTAAGTGAATACTATGAATCCAACCATGGCTTAAGATCATTCATCTTCACCAGATATATTTTTACACTAAATAATTTTCAAAGTAAATTGCTTACATTCCAAGACTAAATCAATATCTGAACATGACTGGAAAATCTTTTTTAGTACAGAGTTATGTTAGTGTGCTTAGCCGTTGATAACCTTGACCTATTTTTGTTCAAAAATCTCAAACATAAATGGGGAGTTAAGCCTTAGGATAATTTGATTTTAATTACAGATACTAATAAATATAATTCTGTATCTAGTGTTTTATAATCAACTGGTGTTATATTTTGATGAAAATGAGTGCTTAAATATTGACTAAAATTTGTAGGGACCATGCTTAGTTTGGTCAGTATAAATTTAAATTTAATATTTGAAACACCAATTGGTATAAATGAAAGGGAGGTTGTTGATGAGCATAGATGAAGAGTCTTATACTAGGATGAAACGAGCATCCAGTGCTTTCTGGAATCGAATGGTGGTCCAGCTAAAATTAGTTCGTGATTTTAATCATGAAACCAACTGACATATTTATAACTGGGATTTCTGCTTGTCCATCGTCAACAATACATGTCATGTGTTTGTCAGTTTGAGGAAAAGTTGTACAGTATTTCACTCGATATACATTAATAAATGTATTCTTGCTTTGCGTTTTGTCAAAGTATAAAAAATTTGAATGTTGTAAGTACAGTGAATACCTTGTATTCGATGAAGAACGCACACATGTTTCTTCATGTCTATCCATAACCATGCATTTAATAAAGATGGAAGCTTTATTAATTATCCTGGTGCCTGTCTTTTGGATCTTTCTAGTCAAGTTGTCCTACTTTTTTGACATAGACGATGTTATCTTGAATTCTTATCATAATAAAGAATTAGAGTTTTAGCTTAAAAGTAGTGTATTTGATGAGAGTCTATACTAAGATAAAATATTACATAATTTACATTTCTGTTTATTTAATAACATGATGTCTTAGTTAACGTATATTTTGCGGCTGATTCCAATCAAAAGTTGGATATCAGCTTAAGAACTATTGAAGACCAAGGAATGTTGAGGGATCAAGGTAGAGATATTTAAGTCTAGTAAAGAATACAATAAATATGATATGTTGGTTTTAGGTGTATGGTAACAGGATATAATGCTGTTATTACTATTTCGTTACTTTGAGATTCGAAGAACCGTTTTTTTGTTTTAAGTCTGTTACCCCCAATGGAGCATAGGCCGCCCACCAGTTTCCTCCAACCAACTCTGTCCTGGGCTTCCCTTTCCAACTCTGTCCAATTTTTGTTCATTCTTCTCATGTCTTTCTCTATTTATCGGCGTAATGTGTTCTTTGGCCTTCCTCTTTTCCTTTCACCTTGAGGGTTCCAAGAAAGGGCTTGTCTCGTGACGCAGTTAGGTGCTTTTCTTAGTGTGTGTCCTATCTACTTCCATCGCTTCTTCCTCATTTCCTCCTCCACTGGAATCTGGTTCGTTCTCTCCCACAGTACGTTGTCGCTGATAGTGTCTGGCCAACGAATCCGAAGTATTTTGCGTAGACAACTGTTAATAAACACTTGTATCTTCTGGATGATGGCTTTGGTAGTTCTCCAAGTTTCCGCTCCATACAGTAGAACTGTCTTGACATTTGTATTGAAAATCCTGATTTTGATTTTGGTTGAAAGTTGTTTGGAGTTCCAGATATTTTTCAACCGTAGAACCGTAACTGTTCCTTAAGTAATCAGTCACTTATATTAAATGTAAGTTTATCCACTTGTTTTCCCCCTAAAAGGCATTGATCCATTTTCGCATTTGATCAACACGATACTTAACTGTGGTGGTGTTTTGTTCTCTGAGCTCAGAGAACAAAACACCACCACAATCATCCACCTGAGCTACAAGTTTTCTCCACGATACTTAACTTTTAAGAGACAATAAATTTACTTCATAGTTTCCAGTATAGACTGAAATAAATGTGGAAATCTTTGGAAACCAGGAAGCAATCAGAACATTTGCACTTTGTTTTGGATTTCTCTGAAACGTTTATCTGTTAAAACGAAGATTATGGAATACGTATGTATACATTTTAAGAAGCACTTTGATATAAGCTATTCAACAGACCGAATCGCCATCTTTAATCAATTCCGAATATAACATGGTCCTCACATAATGTCAACAGTATTTTACTAATTCATTGTCAACGTTTCCACAAATTTGTAACCAGAACTTAATTAAGTATATCTTGTAATTCGTATCTCTTAGTTTTCAATAGTTCACCAGTTGACTTTGGTTCAAGATTACAGCAAACTTCAAAATTATTTATTGAGTATGTATGTATATTAAGGAAGGCTTAAAATTTGGCAAATTCTTCTTCTATCCTTTTAAAAGTTTATTTCGTTTACTACCACTATAACAATAGTTATAAAAAAGAAATATTTTCAGATCATCCCAATCACACTGCTAATATGACAGTTCTTTTGCAAATGTAAATGTTTGTTTAGTTAGATAGTGAACATAAGTTGTTGTTTTTTTGCCTTCTTCTTCTTCTTCAGTATATTCACTGAATTCTTGTCTATGTACAGACCATTACAAACATTCAAATTGTTGTCAGTTAGCTAAAGAGAAACATGCAGATAAACACAGTGATTTCTACTATTTGCTTCCTAGTTTTCCCCATCTCTTGTTTTTTTCTGTTGTTGTTATCTTATGGGTTGAAAATGACAGGAAGATTGTTTAAGGGAGTAAGAATTATAGAATTCATCATTTATATATATATATATACTACTCAAAATGTATCAGCAGATAAGTAAGATTTCATGAAACATTTTTTCCTACTCCCAGTTTGTTGCATACATTATGAATATGTATATACATGTAAATATATATATATATATATATATATATATATATATATATATATAGACTACCATATGTTTAGTTATTTATAGGTAATTAATATTTACTATTAATTATCATAGTATACAACAATGCCCCATTCACAATAAGCAAATTTTGTTTCCTAGAAAATGACCGATAACAGAAGAGGTTTTTTATGGAATGGGTATGGAGAGGATACCACAATAGATAGATAGATAGATAGATAGATAGATACATGCAGGCACATGATCGAACATACACATATGCTATTCAAACAGTAGCATTTACTTATTCTTTGGTCTTCATTCTTTTGTTTATGTACATAGAAAAAAAAACTAACTGTGAGTTAGATAACGGGTAAAGTTTATCGTGTTGTTTTTTATTTTTCGTAGAAGTAAATAAACTAAAAATAATAATGGTGGTGGCATCAATTGATGTTGTTTTGTTGAATACAAATAAATGGAATTTTGTATCGATAATGATCATATATAAAGTCTGTAAAACTAGCGGAGTTAATTAGGATATAAAGAAAATCACATTTGGGATAGATGGTCGTACACTAAATAGTATAATGTGGTGTACGGTATTAATGTTAGACTGTAGGTTCGATATGCATTTATTCACCTGGAATAATAACAATAATAATAATAATAATGGCTTGATTCAATATTATAGTATGGAATTCTCAGCGTGGAATATTTCAACAAGTTTCCTTCACGAAACAATTGATCTTCAGCAGTTGGAAGTACACAGTTCAAGAATCAATCAGTTACAGTAACAAGTTACAACGTAGAACTTCATGCGTAAGTACATAAGCTTAGGTTGCCATACTACATTAGCATAGAGACGTGAATGTCAGTTTAAATCACATAGTGGTGGGGATAGTTGAAGAATTAGCCCTTCAAGGTGTCTAACCGTTGGTGACTTTCGTCTCGAGGACCCCAACTAGGTAGCCTACATCTACCAACATATCTCAGTCCACTTGTCAGTGACTTCATGGATTTGTGCCATGTTTTCGTTTGGCCGCTTCTAGTTTTCTTGCAACCTACTTCTACACCACAAAACATAGCTCATTGAGGCAGTCGGTGGTTGGGCATGTGTTCAAGAATCGACATCCTATTAACGTTCATTTTTTTCTCAGCAGCCTGCCAGCCACTAAGATGTTTAGGATTTCATTTTTTCGAACTTCGTGAAGCGATAGCTCATAAATCTTTTACATACGTGTTTGAATAGATAATGCGATTAACTAACATAATTAACGTGTTAAAACAAACGAAAAGAGGTAACTTGTTGAAATATTTTGATGTTCGGAAACAAGATATTCAACCAGGCTGCTAGCGCAACTCAAGTTAAATGAGGAACCATTGTGTGACATCTGTTACTTACGGTTTACAACTGAGTTAATCTATAACAATTGGAATGACAGAAAAAATTTTAATTTTATTTACAGAAGAAATTAGAAATTGACGTTACAAAAGAACCAAATCAATTTTAAAAGTGAATAAGTGATTTGATTCATCTGGCCAATATAATAAACAAAATATAATATGAAGATTAGTCGCTTTGGTGTATCAGTAAAAATGGAATTTATTAGTCTTATCTATCTATCTATCTATCTCTCAAATCAGACTAGTTGCGACTAATTGCAGGTAGTAATTCCGGATCTCACTCCTGTTAAACTAAGTCTCTGAATTCATATTACGCGTCATTTTAATCAAATAGAAATCATAATTACTAGTTTCTATAGTTTGGAAGAAGATTATTAGAATTTATTGAAAACATTGTACATTGAAATTTTTCATAATATCAAATCAAAACAATTTAATGGTAATGAATTAACATCATCAGTTCTAAATGAATAAAAATAATCAGCTTACTAAGCTGAGTTAGAATCGAAGAAATGTGGTTAATTCAATTACAGAATCGTTACAGGGATTTGAATTATCCACATTAGGTTTTCGTGTTCGGAATGAATTATAATTAGCTTATTGTGAGACAAAGTCTTATCGCTTTTGTTACGATTAATCCAACAACAATTAATTACAATTTAACGCTTTTCAATAATGCTATTGATCAAATGAACCAGGCTAATTATAAAATGTTCAAGAGTGAAATTGTACAGTTTTCAGTCATTGTTACATTTTTTATGTTCAACAAGTAACAACATAAGCATCTTGCTCACTTAGATATCAACCATTCACATGTTAAATGAAAGACGAAAATGATCATATCAATGGACAGAAAAATAAACGTGAAACAATTTCCAATACGTGAGTAGAAATAGTGAATCTTCACTGGAGAACTACTAATGATAAATAGTACATTTACTTCTATCATCATACATCAGCTACTGTACTGTTTGATGACACTTTCGGTCGATAGATGCTTAACATAGGTAATAGCTATCTGTTTAGATGATGACTCATATAAACAATATTTAATTCACTCTTTCGAGAGTAATGCACATTAAATCACCAATAATGCTTTTAATACCAAATTATTTACAGTTAGATGATCTGTTTATGTACTTAGAGTACTCTTATGATTAGTAAAGCTTTTGACGTTTCCAAGAACCAGGAGTAAAGCTTTTCATTGCTGTGAACAACCTATCTGGTGTCGTATTTATCGATGTGAGACTAGCGTATGAACTTTCTTGAAGTATCAGATGTATTTCTATTTGAAGAATAACATAAAATACAGAAAATAACTAAAGGTATTTTCTCAATTTACTTTGAATAAAATACTAAATGCAACTATGTCAAGTCATTAAGTGTATTTAACGCAATATTCATTAAGTCATTCAGTTCACTAAACAACGAGTTGCAACTAATCAAAGGAAAAAACAACATTAAAACCAAGAATTCTGCCTGGAAATGAAGATAACAAGAACGATAATTAAGAATTAGAATATAACCTATTAAATAGTTTGGATTATGATGAAATCAGTGAGCTACATTTCATTGCTAGCTACTATTAACTAATATAGACAAATATTCACATATATATAATCAGATATCAAACATGGGTACGATATACGTACAATGGTAGTCAGTAAACAAAGTGATATTTTCAATCTGTTCGCTTTGCAGACCGTGATACTTGCGTGCTTGAAAATAGACAAGTACATAGTTGTTCATCTTAAAGAACTTTACTGAAAGATGTCTTGGTGAAAATGAATGCTTAAATATTGACTAACATTTGTAGGGACCAAGTTTACTATGGTCAGTATAAAATTCAATTTAATATTCGAAACACCAATTGGTATTATTGAAGGGGAGCTTGTAGATGGGCATAGTTGAAGAGTCTTATACTAGGACGAAACGACCATCCATTGCTTCCTGGTATCTAATGGTGGTCCAGATAAGATTAGTTCGTGATTTTTATCACATGGATTCCTCTCTTAGAGTTCTAGAAATGTTTTACTGATAAGCGCCAATGATGCCAGAATTACAATTGTCTTGCAGTCGGCTTCAATCATCAAAAAAGAAAATCACATCAATTACAGATGAATTAGAAAAAAAACACCATTCATTAAAATCTTCGGTAAATATGTGTAACTAGAATCATGAACACATTCATACTTACTTACTTACTTACTTACTCACTTACTTACTTACTTACTTACTTACTTACTTACTTACTTACTTACTTACTTACTTACTTACTTACTTACTTACTTACTTACTTACGCCTGTTAACCCCAATGGAGCATAGGCATATATACGTGTAAGTGAAACAATTCAGTTCAATATTTAACAAAAAGAGAACATTTTAATTAGTTTATAATAGTTATTGAAACATAAATTTCAATATATTCTCTTCAATTTTATGTTTATATAATGGGTAATAAATTTTAATAACAAATTGTCAAAGAAACGTACACAAAAAAATTATTAAGTCAGAATATCGTTGATTAAGCACATACTACAGTGATAAATTGTTGTATACAGTCTATTTCATTCTTTATAGATAGATAGTAATATTATTATCATTTTTATTATGCTTTTCTGTTTAAATCTGTTATAATTATGATGTTTTATTCTTTCATGATATTTTAGGTGTGATACATTTCTTGTTGCGAATGATGAAAAAACATCAGTGTAAAATAAAAATCTACGCATAGATTAATAAATACGTCTGTTGCGTGTATACACTGAAATCATGATGAATAATTTACTAGATAACTTAACGAAGAATTTACAATTATTAAGATTTATTTAATCAGTTTTCTTCTACGATGGATTTATCTTTAAATGAGACTGAAAAAAATTCCATTGTACGTCTATCTGTGGAAATAAATTTCTGGTTGATTAAAGAAAAACATATTGAGATTATTTTGTGAAATAATTCCCGTAGGTGATTTGTGGGCTACCAGTTTTAAACTAGACTATAGATCAAGTTTCTGTTTCAACTAATTTGATTGAAGTCATGAACTGATCAATGTCAGACTACCATTAGAAACCTGTAAGCACTGTATGGTCGTTTTGTCTCAGTATGAGACTTATCAGAAGTCTGTACCCACGAACTCCACATGCATGAGACGAACCCCTGGATCTTCGGTCTCTTGTGCGAGTGCCTAATCTCTAGGTCAATAAGCCGGCATCCACGGTGTTAATGTCTAGCTCCAGTTCATCCATAATATTGCACGACCTCACCATTGTCTTCAGAGGATAAATGCTTCATACTGGACATGATCGATTAAAGTTAGACACTAACACCTTTAGACGCCGGCTCAGTGGTATAGAGGTTAAGTGTTCGCGCGAGAGACCGAGGATCCTGGGTTCGATTACCGCATGCGGAGTTTGTGGATATGAACTGCTGATGAGTCCCATACTAGGAAGAAACGGCCATCAAGTGCTTATAGATTTCTAATGGTGGTCTAACATTGATTGGTTCAGCACTTCAATGAAACTCAACAAACTCCACATCCCGATAATAAACTTTGTTCATTCTAAATAATTGTTATGCAGTGAATTTTGTTTAACAAATTGCTTGCATGTGATGATAGTCATTTTATTCACGACTGTATATTTAGATACATTAGAGAGTTTCCATGAGGAAAATATGAATTAATCTAATAAATCCATTCTATTTTAAATTTCATTAGAGAAGTTTCAAATACATCGACACATTAAATGATTAACCGTTTTACATTTTTAAACTTCGAATAGATTTAGCCTTCGTAACCTTCTTCATCTAATTACATATGTTGCAGATAAGATAGTGTAAACTCCTCGAATCTTTCTTGATGTGTACAAATCCTAATTATCTCAAGTTTTGATTAGCCAGAGAAAATACAGTAATACCAAAATACTTATCTGGGAATTTAGTATCTCGCATAGAAATGGGGTATTCTATGCGGGCAAGTGAGTTACATGATTCAGTTAACAAATATAAGTATTTAGGCAAAACAAAATGGATTGGTGTAATGCAGATTTTGAATAGGTTGACATAACTTCAGTTTGAATGAACATTTTGTCTTGTACGATTTCATATTATAAGGTACCGAACTTATTAAAACAGCAGTGAAATATGCGGAATGTCTAAAATTAAAAACATAGACAATTAAAGGTGACATATAATTTATGTTATTGGAGAAATTAAGTTTCATCTTGTCCCTCTTCTTTATAACTGGATGGGTGGCTGAACGTAAATATTCCATTTAAACTTGATACATGAAAATGTAAGCCTGTTGAAACATATGCTACCTCATCTGTGTAAGTTCAGAATTCACATGTAATCCAAAGTATAGGTTGTTAATATTTATCGATTTGTCAGAATGTAGATCAAAAGCCGCAGGTAATTCGAGTGTTGCGTCTGACAAAATCATTGGTGAAGGTAGATACACAGTTTCTAGAACAAACCACCTCATTTGTTCCTGACGATTTATTTCATACCGATGAACTTGTTGTTCACGCAGGATTTATTTTGTATCGATCGGATTTCGTATTTGTCAAATTTTTCGCAGCCATCACGTACAGATACCAATATATCCTCTACTGATGAGAAAATACAGAAAGCTCACTACAATGTACACTGTGTAACTGAGATATTGCTCAAGACTTTACAAATATCGAAATGGAAATTTCTAATACAAGCTTATGATTTTATTTCCAACATCATCCAACTGGTCTTGTATTTCAAATTATGAACTGGTCTCAACGCGACCACCATCGCAAATCAGATTCGTCATATTAAGACAGACTCATACTACGACGAATCGGACATCCAGTGCCTTCTGATTTGCAATGGTAGTCTAGAGAAGATCGGCGCATGGTTTGAACTATTTCGATTTCCATGTACTTACTCGTTACATTACATTTCAGTATTTTTCTTCTGCCGTTACAGAATTTACTTTCGAAATTACTAATAAATGTCAAAATTTTTTGACATTCCTACTGAGTTTTTAAGAAATTAACGAATATATTAAAAAGTAATGAGAACTTTTGCTTTGTTGTGATTATACTGGATAAATTAATGTTATTATTATGTTATCAGTTATCATGGTGAATTATTTCTGTCCGAGATTCTACAGCGTTAGCTTTGAGAATGAATCTAATGAAAAGAGAATTTCCAGCTGAATCGTTCTTTTTTGTTTTATATATCAATGAGTGTTTTTAGGTCTATCTTTATCCGACGCCATATACTCTAATTGCTTAGTATTCTTCAGACACTTTGCTTCACTCAACTAGTCCCAAAAATCAGAACACCGAATGGATAGGTATTATGTAATTGTATTCGAAACAAATCAAACTAAATAGGAGTGAGCAAGAAAAAATGTTAGTATATTCATAATTTTACACAAGATCTGAGAGCTTTCTGCAACTATTCACTAGCGACGATTGGCTAAGAATATGCCAACCAACGTTCTACACAGAATGCGCTTTAGTCGAATCGGTCTTGTTGTTTTTAGCCTAATTGAAAGTACAGGTCACCTATATAAGAACTTTATTCTAAATTTGAACGAATAGTCTCACAGGAGTTCGATACCAAATTAGCGTAAGACTATCAAGAGGAAAATTATGTTTCTTAAGTTTCAGCTATTAAACTCTAAGTAAATCCAACCTTCCGCTCGGGCCATTTATTCCAAGCTCTTTCAAGGAAATATAATCGTAATTGTCGGTTGTAAATACAAGGTTCATCGATTATTTACAAGCTAAACAAATCATCTAATGTGAGGGTGAAAGAACACATATTACTGGCAGCGCATTCTCAATCCTCAGAAGACCTGAAAAATCTAGAGAACGAGTCAACAATAGCTTCACACGGAATGGGATCTGGTCATATAATTGATGTTAATGGCATAAAAATCCTTCAGAAAGACTAACACCTGAAGCTCTACACATTTGGGGTAATCCAAACAATATTTGATAGGAGAGACGGAATACAATCAGATGTCTTATGACGACCGATAATCAATAAATAAGCATGAACTCTTTTTTATCTGCAATAATGATTGGGTTCACTTGCTCTGACCATTCGGTTCATCTGAATATATGATGAGCAATCAGTTAAATAAAAAATATCTAATTCTTCTGATATCAGATTCACACTTTTATATATCTGCTATTTTAATACACTTTTCACACCAAATGCATCACACTACAATTAATACCACTGTCTATATGGTTATCATGACTGGATCATATGTTTAGCTTGCAGATAACCGGTGAATCTTTTACTGATAATCGATAATTATGATTATATTTCCTTGAAAAAGCTTGGACTAGATTGCTGAGAGAAAGGTTGGATTTACTTCAAGTCCAGTCGCTGAGAGTTACAAGTATAATTTTCCTGTTTAGTGTCAAAAGGTAACCTAATATCGTAGATCACTTTTAGGACACATCAGTCTAAAGATTATCTCAACATTATCATTGTTTTACTATTTACTCATCAGATATCCAAACTATTTTAGTTTAGACAGAATATTGGACATCACTATAGCCATAAAAAAAATATTTGACAAATGAAAATGTATCTGAACTTCAGAAACCGTATCTATAGCTTATAGTGGGAACGACTTATTGTCAGATACAGTAAATGTGTCGATTGTAGTTGTTCTATCTTACGATACTGATAGGTGAAAACAACTTTTTGTCATTTATAAAAACGTTTAACTACTTCCTATAGGAAGTTGTTTACCTAGGTATCAAGTGACAACAAACCACGAGCTGCTGATTCATAAACAAAATGACTAAACGATAAATTAAGAAAAATGGAATTATTTTGCAATTTGGATTTCGTGGTGCTGAGTTCTTTGAGTCAGATGATTAAGAGAAGTGCTCAGTAGAGATGGGTATGTTTCGGCAACTGGTCCCTTAATTTGTGACCGTCTTTCGTTTTCCAAAGGATTTTTGAGATTAGTCTTAGGTGGGTTTCAAACTCTGTTCCTCTATTTAGTTCAAATAACTCCACGATTTACTCAGATTTGAATTATTAACAAATGTGATGTCCGAAATGAATATGCAGTCCGTATAGTTTTATGCCAAACCCAAAGGGCCTGTGTCCCAAGTATTCAAACAAATCAACTAATCGATTCTACACAAGTTACTATTCGCTCGTTCTTTGACCTTGTCAATTATTCACTTTTATCTTGGTTGTGTCTATTCGAGTGTGTGTGCATACCTTATTTCTTCTGACTATAGATGCTTTGTATCATGGAGTTGGCTCGCTCACCTTCTCCACTTCAGCTCATTCTGATTGCATGCTTCTCATTATCATGTCTGTCTGTACGAACGATTGCCTGAAATAAGCTCATCCAACCGAATCCGTATTCAACTCCTAATTACCACAGTCACACAAAGGAGGTTCGCCAGAGTATGATATACAGAAACTCAAGGGGACATCTATTTCATGGTATACTCGAACGTCATAAATAAAGGAGTCAACTAACGGGCCACTAAAGTAGTGAGCCCTACTTAGAATCTAACGCAGTTCACTAAAATTACTCTACTTTTTCAACCCTTGCAATGATCTGATTAGATAGCCTGAGTACTATGAAGTAATTTTAAGCATACAAGTAAGGACACTGTTAACGAAGTTTATCGGATAGCCCATTACCCAACCTTGAGAAATGGTCACACTGTTATCGAATGCCAACAATTATTAAAATGATCTATCAGTAACCTAATGGTGATTAGAAAAGACTCAAACATAAAGTTTGTGCATTAAGGAATATGAAACTAAGTAATATACTACTAATGCATTGTACTTCTGTATTATTTCATAAACTGTTAGTCTACTGATTAACAGAATAAAGGTTAGAGATCAAATTTACAAGGTTGTAAATCATTGTCAATTGAAGTGGTTAGGAAATGTGGTATGTATGATCAGCCAGCCATAATTTGTGATGGACTGATATTGTTCAAAATACGAAGTAAATAAACAAGAAATTAAATTTCGGTCTGAATAGTATAAAATGAGAAAGTTTACAGAGATGAAAAAATATGAAAATAATAAAGGATATTAGTCGGAAAAAATGATTATTTATATGAGGGAATTGATTATCTAGTGCACCTTGTGTGCGCTATTAGTCATGAGGTTTTTAAAGTCAGACCCCATTAGTCATTCAATAACAACCTCATATAAACAAATTAATATAAACATAAGTTGAATGCAAGTTTCTGAAGTAAATCAGTACCATATTTCCAATAATCCAACAAGATCTTTCTCTCAAGTCAGCAACAACGTAGAACTTGGTACGTACATATATCAGTTCCATTTGCCATACCACATTGACACAGAAATGGGATTGTTAATTCAAATACCATAGTGGTAGAGATAGTGGCAGTATTAGCGGTAATAGGAAAGATTAGGGATCGAAGATATTATTCGAGAAGTATATCCTAGTCAAATAAATCTCTCAAACACAGTGTACAAAACT
Organism: Schistosoma turkestanicum; assembly: GCA_944470395.2. Taxonomy (NCBI): domain Eukaryota; kingdom Metazoa; phylum Platyhelminthes; class Trematoda; order Strigeidida; family Schistosomatidae; genus Schistosoma; species Schistosoma turkestanicum. The sequence continues at coordinate 68,201,893 of OX103971.1, forward strand.
TGTAGCCAGAAAGGTCATCGTCCAAGACACAGACGCCATCAATTGTGATTCAGTTTGAAAATATGTCTCAACATTGTTTCAAAAAACGCCTATTGAAAGAGTAGTGTTCACAGAGAACGTAAACGATTACACGGCATTAAAAACGATCATTAATGACGGTTGATTTTCGCATTTGTTTAATACGTGCAACAATATCGTTTAGATGATTTACAAATGTGTTTTCATTTCCATCATTTGATACAATATAATCCCAATTAGTAAATTCATCTAATCCACACTCTGACGTAGCATTATCAACTCCATCAACATATGACCAACCACGTTCGATTCTAGTTTCTATCGGTGTGACAATACGTATTAACAAACATTTGGATCTACCGAATGTCTTGATGAAATATTCAACATCATTCATCCTTCTAGCATCTGAGATAATAATAATATCAGGAGGTATACCATTTCGTTCAACACTTTGAAGCAATGATTTCCGAGTGAACGTATAAGGATCTTGTTTGATCTCTTGCTCCATCCAATCAATCATTTGTTTTCGATAGTTTTCTTTATATTCGTTCGAAGATAGTAATTCAGATAAATTTAATCCATAATGCTCGGCAAAATACGATTTAATGGGTTCACTAATTCGTACTATTAAGTAAGAAAGATGACTATATTGAAGTAGATTAGCCAAACGATTAACAGTATAATCTTTGCCTGATTTTCTTTTCCCGCTAAAAACAATACAAACAGATGTTGACTCTTGAATCATCAAATCTGAAATTATGATAAGTACATGGATTAGTTATTTAACAGATAACTAACATATTAGATGAGAAAAGTAAGCACTGTAACCGAACACAAAAGCGGTATAATTTGACACAAATGCACATAGTTCCAAATTATGTTAATTTACCATAAGTGAGAGAGAAATCAACGAGACGGTAATCGCAAGAACGGAAATAGTAGTGGTAAAAACAGCAAATGACACTAAGAAAAAGTAAGGGCAACTAAAGAAATAAGACTTATTCATCTAACACATAAACATCGGTACAATGAGGCACCAAAATATATATGCGCTATACAGTAAATGGGAGGTGATCATAACAATAAGCGGAAAAAATTATTAGTAATAAGAATGTGAGGATGAAATAATAGTAATAATAATAATAATAATAATAATAATAATAATAATAATAATAATAATAATCGAGGAAGCAGTTCAGTTAAGGAAGATACAATCAAAAAGAGTTCTATCAGTTAAGGAAATCCGCCTCACTTGTATGAAGAAATTATAAGGAAATTACAGTCAGTCAGTCAGTCAGATGCAACGTAGAACTTTGTACGTAAGTACATCAGTTCATGTTGCCATACCACATCAGCACAGAGATATAATTGTCAATTCAAATCCAATAGTAGAAGAGGTAGTAAAGGTATTAGCGGTAATCGGAAATTTTAGGGTTAGACTATGTTATTCAAGAAGTAGAATCTAGTGAAATAAACTTAAAAGAGAAGATGATGAGGAATTCAGGTTAGGATTTGAGAGAACACAAAGAATGAATGCACCTGCGCCATTAAAAACGGTTTTGAGCCATGTCATTCAGGGTCTCTAATCATCGATTACTTTCATCTCGTGGGCCCCAACCAAGTAGTCAACACCTACCAACATGACTCAATCCTCTTTGTCAGTGACTTCATAGATTTGTGCCATGTTTTGGTCTGGCTTCCCCTAGCTTTTTCCCAACCTATTCCTACATCACAAAACATAGCTCGTCGAGGCAGTCGATGGTTGGACATTCGTAACACGTCCCAACCACCTCAATTGATGAAGTTTCAACACTTCATCTATTGATCTGCCATCCTTAAATAATACTCGTTTCCTAAGTATAGGATTGCTTACTCGGTTGTCCCAGGATACACGAGCAATGCTTCGGATACACCTATGATCGAAGACAAGCAACCTACGAATATCTTTTACTCAGACTGGCCATGTTTCGCATCCATATAGGAGAACGGAGCGAACTGCTGCACAGCACACTCGTCCTTTGTTTAGGAAACGGATATCTTGCCTGCGCCATAGGTGACGCAGGTTGGCAAAAGCCAATCGAGCCTTCTGTATCCGTGCTGAAATTTCATCAGTCACCAGGCTATCGGCACTGATGAGACTCCCGAAATAAGTGAGGCAGTCTACACGTCCGACTACTTGACTACTTATCACTAGTTCAGGTGCCGACTCAAGCCAATCCTGAAGCAACATTTTGCATTTCGACGGGGAAAACCGCATCCCGAACATGCTTGCATTGTTGCTTAAGGTAGTCAGAAGACTGCATTTTGTCAGCATCTTCACCGAATAGAACTATGTCATCGGCATATTCTAAGTCACTAAGCGAGCCTCCTGGTAGAAGGTCCACTCCTGAAAATTCAGTCGAGGATAATGTTATATCTAGAAGCAGTTCTGTGACAAAATTAAACAAGAACGGATAAAGTGGACATCCCTGACGGACACCACTTTAAGTAAAGAATTCCGATGACAGTTCGCCATTAGCCCTAACTCGACCAGTGGTGTTCGAGTAGAGGGTTTGTATAAGATTATTGTATTTCTCTGGTACACTTTTTAATGGCAGACACTGAGAACCTCACGATCGAGAGTCGAATGATGCGTTAAGGTCCAGAAAGACAAGTATTGTCGGACGCCTAAATGTGTGTCTGTGTTCCAGGACCTGTCGTAGTGGGAATACGTGGTCTATACAACCACGTCCAGGTCGAAAACCAGCCTGGTTTTCTCTAATCCGCTCTTCACGAGTTCTAGTTAGGCGTCTAAGTATTATCGAGGATAATAATTTAGACACTATACTAGTTAAACTGATTCCTCCGTAACTGTCACAAGAGGACTTGTAGATTGGGACAATTAGCGACTGAGACCAGTCATATGGGATTACGTCCAGTTCCCAGATTCTACCTAAGATCTCGGTCATCTAATTGCTAAAATTGGACCACCATCCTTAAAAATATCAGGGTTCAGTCTATCAGGACCGGCTGCTCTACTTCGCTTTAGATTTCCTACAGCTTTCTCAACTGCATTAAGACTAGAACTTATATCGATTCGCCATTCAGGATGACTGGAGATCGTAGGCTACTGAAGTGTGGCTGGGGGCCAGTGAACTGATCCCTGAAGTGTTCTGCCCATAGATCCGATCTCCAGGATTGAGAATGAATGATACGGCCATCCTTTTCTGCGATAGTTTCTCTAACAGATGGATTTCTGATACCGGTTTCCTTGATCAGTCGGAAAGTTGTCTTCTTCTGCCTATTGCCACTGCCTTTTCCATTGCTTTTGCCTTCGCCACTCACCACTTTTCGCGGTCGTTGTATGGGCTTTTTACCAACCCGCGCTTAAGCTGACTTCGCTCTTCATGTTCAGAGCCAGGTGGAATAAGTTTTCGAGCATTCATCAGTTCGGTAGATGCTACTGAGATCCACGGCTTCTTCCTAGTAATATGGTTCACCTTACTAGCAGATATCACTGCTGTTTCCACAGCTTTTTTGATATCATTCCAAGCTGTTTCCGGATGGAGATCACTTATATGGTCGCCTCACTGTTTTTCTAGTTGTTCCAGAAATATATTCATAGCTCTGCTGTCATTAGGTAGAACCATAAGAGGCTTTCTCGCGGTGTTTTTCCTACGTCCAGTAAGACGCAAACAAATATGCACTCGCACTAGAGCATGATCTGAACCTAAACATGTGCTTCAGAACGAGCAACAGTCCTCTATCGAACCCTTCAATCGGTGGCTCATGGCGATGTGATCCAGTTGGGTCCAGCGTTGTGACGACTTTGGGGGTCGCCAAGTCAAAAGATGCTTTTCTTCATGCTTTAAGTTAGTGTTTGCTAGAAATAGGCAGTTATCTGAGCTTAGATGCAACAGATGGTCGCCATTATTTGTTCGATTAGCTGTGACACCATAAGATCCACCCAGGTGTCTTTCCTTTTCACTTAGTCGACCTATTTCGACTGTGAAATCTTCAATTCACATAAATTATCCCCAATCTTGATGCTACCTAACTTGGGAAAAAGACGATTAAGATGAAGTTTGCCAAAATCTTTTCTAAAGTTACTAAAGACTACATCTATTGGTAGCTTTTGATCTTTATGAGCGCACCAACTTTCACGGGATACTGATCGGTTTGAGGCATAATTAGATTGCTCTAAATCTATGATGCTTCTCAGAAAAAAATTGGTTTTCGCCAAGGAACTTAAACAGCTCTTTAAGAACAATCGTTTCTGAGATTTCAATAACTACGCTAGTTAGGCTTATGGGTCGATAGATCTCAATTTTGTCTAGTACCTGTTTTGAAGATAGGACTTACTAAGGCGTTCTTTTGATTCGGTAATTTCTTTGTTTACAAATGGATCAAAACACACTGGTGGGATTTTGGATGAAATTTGCTGGTTCCTTGAGTAATCTAGGATGCATTTCACCGGAACTTATATATTTACCTACACCAAGCTTATTCAACAGATCAAGTTCCTTAATGATCTAAAGGAAAGGGATCTGAATGTCCATATTGATAAGTACAACCAATTATTGTAAGCAGATTTAAGGATGAATTTCAAAAATTACACAAGATCCTGACTAGTGAGAAACATTGAGTTGTAAGAAAAAACAATCAAACCATTAGCCATAATAATTTAGGCTGAAGTAGACCAAGAATGACTTTGATGTAATAAATGCACAAAAGCAAAGTTAATTCACAGCGCGTAAGTAAGCAGAACTTTTCAATCTGACATTTACCAGAATAAAAAGATTGTCGTATCAGTCTCATAGATCAATGTGCGAAAACCAATTTTAAATTACCTGGGGGGCAAAATAACTGTGGTTAGTGTACAAGAGGTCGTGGATAATGTCCATCTGTAATAAGTTACAAGTAACGTACACTTTGAAACGTACAGGCAATCCAGCGTTCAATCTCCCAGAGTTTAGACACCAGTGTTAATGACGTTATGTCTGTTGGCCTTGTTAGTCCTTCAGTAATTTTCTATTACAGTATTCTGTCTTCCCTTTTGAAGTTTGAATCGATGGACTGATAACACTTATCAGGGTAGGGCTTTCCATTCTTGGGTCAGCTGATTAGGTAAATGGAATCTTCTTCTGAGAATATATTTGGTCCCTGTCTTTCGATTTTGTCATAGTGACCTGGAAGTTGATCTTTTAACAAGTCTGACAGAATTGGAATTAAGATCCGTCCGAAGATTAGTCTCGCTGGCCTAAATAATCAATTCTTTGGAAATGAAACGGATGAGCATTACCCCTAAAGCTTTTTGTAATCCTAAAGCTGAGAGCCGAATGATCCTGAAACAATTATATGTGGAGTAACAAAGCATCCAAAAGAACTAACTGTTTTTTACACGGATGTTCTTAACCTACTGAACTGATTTGCAGATTCTAGTTTTACGGTTGATAATGAAAACATCGATACTGTCATTTTAGTTGAGATATGGGCGAATAGTTCTCACTTGACCCCACTGAAATTTCTCCGGCCCTTCGGCTCTGATTCTGTGGTCATTATTTGGCGCTGTTGAGTTACAAGGTGTAGAGTAATAAGCTTGGAAGTAAACACATGATTCGTGAGAATAAAAGAACCTTTATTGCTTGATTAGTAATTGGAGATTTTCGTTATCGAGTGATTATGTGCTTCAATGCTTTACTTACTGATGTCAATGAATTTCAGAGAATACGATAATAGATTTTTTTGGTAGGCCTGTCCTCGACCGCGTACGGTTTCGAGATGACAGGATACCTCTAGTATCTATGATACAGTACTCAATGTCCAATCTCAGCATTCAATTTTTCCGATAACCTGATAGACATCATCACAACCTCGGAAATATGGTTGTAAATAGTGAGGGCCAACTAATGAGGTTTCCGTTCTGTAGGGGAGATTGATTAGGCATTAAGGGCAGCCAGGTCGTTAAATATAACCATCGCTCAGAAACTTCTGAACCAGCAGTACGTTGGTTGGAATGTTCAAGGATCTATACAACACCATAACTCCTAATTCAAAGTGGACTATTTTTCCCTAGAAAATCATGATCAGACATATAAATGCAAAAGACCTATACTGGTTGAGTGTGTATTGGAACGCTTCTATGAAGAAAATACGATTTATGAAAAATAAACATTATTCTACTCGTGTTTTTCAACTGTGTAAATGCGAATACTGCCTCCTTTGTGAACTCCAATATAACATCGACAGGTTATTTATTTATTTATCTGTCCACAAGTTTGCTTGCGAGTAGATTCGGTACTCAACAACCTTACGAAGGATCTTTTCACGTGATCTCTCGTCACGAAAAGACCTTCAAGGTTGATGGACTTAGTCAGAATTGATCGTCTCATACCAGCACACGTCAATGACAGTGTCCTCTCTGGTAAATCCAGATTTAATGCTGGACTTGTCCAACTCACCAGCGGGATCTTTATTTTTCCTTCCTTTCTGATTCCTTGGCTAGATGCATCAGAGACCTCCTTCTCACGTCCCAGTTAACAGCACGCGTCATCTACACTATCTACGGATGAGACTCCGGTCTCAAGTCCAGATCAGCAGACCACACCGCCCTTGGCTTCGGATGAGATTACAGGCTCACGAGGTCTGCACGAGACTACCATCTCGCGTTCCAATCGCCGCGTACGCCTACCTATACGCTTTCGCGACCAATATCCCAATCAACAACGAATACGCGATAGGACACTATCCTCATACTACATGTATGCTAAACCTTTCCCTTTTTCCGTTATTTTTTTTATCCTGAGCCCATGTCTCCGACCATTGCCCTGTTGGTACCGTCGACTTCAGTCAACCTTGGCGAAAGCTGGCCTGATCATCCACGCTCTTGTCAAAGTACCCAGTCAATGTTCTGGTCACGAATATATCTGGTTTCGTTATCATCGTTTCTGGCAATATGAACCTACAGCGTTCGGGTTAAAAGTGAACTGCAAGAGTAAATTATAATTTAACAGTTCAAAACAATATTTGGAGAAGGATCCTTTGGATTTTTTGTCGTTTACTATTTCAAAACAATACTTGGAGGAGCATCCTTTGGATTTCTTATCGTTTACTATTTCTAAACAATATTTGGAAGAGGATCTTTTGGATATTTTACTGTCAATTGGTCCTTAACGATATTTGAAGAAAAGTCTTTTGGATATCTCATTGTCGACAATAATAAGAGCTGAACCGATGAAATTGAATATTTGGTCTTTGTTGTTTCCTTTCCCTTGAATTTCAAATGCTATAATGAGTTCTCGTAAGAAGCCAAACGCGAAATGGGATGAAGCCTATGGAGAATCGCGGAATGCAAGGCAAGTACCGTACGATTCTTCATGTTTAAAGGGTTCACTCTCTAATAAGAATGATATTATGCTTAGTACTTATTGTCGTGAGCCATCATCAGAGGGTACTGAAGGACGAAGTTTGGAACTTAAGAGAGTTGTTAATTGTATTAGCAAGGTATATCCTCCTGAAGACCGAGCATGTAAGCTTTATGATTTAAAATCCCTTGATGTGTATCCTAGTGAGAAGTCGGTATCTGTAGCAGATAAGGTGGCTTTTTTGAGGATGGCAAAGAAGGAAAAAGGCAGAAAGGTTAGGCATCAAGACGGATCCGAGGTATGTGATGGTAGAAGTTTCCTAACTGCTCGAAATGCAAGGAATGGTAATTTGGATTCGAGCAAACAGAGGTTATTGGGTGCAGTGAATATGAACAAGGACGAAACAGGTTCAACTGTACGGAATGAAGCTTATGTTCGGAACCCTTCGCGTAGTGTAAATTATCTGACACGACCTAGAGCTGATCCTAGGATAGCAAGCGTAAACAGTGACACAGCACTTCATGTTGCTGCGCGATCAGGATGTCTGCCGGCTACTGTATCTAGTTCTACGGAGTATCATAATAGTGAAGCGAAAGATAATAGCAGCTTAGCGCGTCCTGCTGATGTTTGTTTGCAGTCAACTGATGGACGGTCGCATATCAGTCCAAGGAGTCATAGCAACATTGATAGTGTTAGTGTAGGTGGCAGCAGTGGTAGCTTAGCTTTAAAGCCTGCTTGCCAACTATCCCGCAACTCGTCACTAACTGTGAAGAGTCGGTACATCAATGTGGACAACAACAACAACAAGGTTGAGGTGAAACCTCATGTGTCTATTAATAGTGTGGTAGATGTGAATAATAAACGTGATGGTAACGTGAGTGGAATCACTATAGGTAGTGCAGTTTCTTCGGTTGATGTTACTAATGTAGCTTCTTTGAGTACTTCAGTTCAAGACGAAATTGGATGTTTGAGCGTGGAGAATGTAGGCGATGGTGGAAATAGCGTCAGCCACGGTGATGGCACTACTGAGAGGGCTAACATTCAGTGTCCTGGGTGTAATGAGGAGTCACCTAGCTTTCACGGACATGCTGCTGTGTTGAATATACAGCATGAGGAACCGAGCATGGAACTGTCCACCTCATTGACTCCACCATCATTGACTTGCACTACAAGCTTCGGGATGAGCACTACCAACAGTGATAAGACAGAAGAGGTTAAGAGCATTCCTAATGAGGATAATAATGTTGATTTAGTAAAGTTGGACACTGTGTATGAGTCGACTGGATGTCATGGGAAGATTACTACTACTTCTACAACTGCGGCAACTAACGATATTAGTGTTGATAATACTCCTGCGGGTAATAGTGATCGAAGGACATCGAAAGACACTCATCGACATCGAAATGGTCGTATATTGCGCTCACATACTGCTAACAAGGTGAGAACCATAAGAAACGACATGATGCTACTATTATTAAGAAGCGTAAACTTCGTTCTCTGTGACTAGCAATCGGGGTAGTAGTCATCAGAATCGTAGTAATGGCAGCGATAGTAAAGAGACAGAAAGTGTGAGCAGTCCACCTATAGTGACTAGTGACTTCATCGAATGAACCTTATAGTGTTTTGACGTCATCGAGCCCTGTCGCAAATGTAAAATTGATTGAAGATGCACTACGCTGTGCAACTGTAACTGTTTCTACTCCGGTTGACTGTCAGTCGAGTGATGATGAGAAAGAAGCGTCTGATGGTAACAGCCAGTCTACAGTGTTGCATGATAATGATGCTATTATTGTGCACATGTCTTGTGTCTCTGAAACGGAACATGAAGAACAACAAGTGAGTTTATCGGTTTCGAATTGCGACACTAATGATGTTTTTTCATGTAGCGAGGGGAGTTGTACAACAATGGAAGAGTTTCACTCTACGGATGCTAGTGTAGCCAGAAACAACGTGACTTGTCTGACAGAACGAAATCATGATGACGATGATAGTAATCTGGATGTCACTGATGTGACAAATGAGTTGTCGACGATGACGAATGCTGATCAATCCTCCTCTGTACCAGGAGATGGAGAGTTAAATATTGTTCATATGTTATGCCACTTAGAGTCTTCAAGAGACGAGGAAATGTCAAAATTGGAGATCCCACCCTTGCATATTATCTATGGGTCAAGAACTTCTGTTGATAAGTCAGCATCACTGACTTCATCGTATCTGCCGTTCGGAGCAAGTGGTGGTGGATTGACGACTCATCCCCATGATGTGGAAGGTAAATCCCGAATAGGATATGACTAGCCCTACTGCGTGTTATACATATTCATGTGGATTAATTGGATGAAGTTTGTACTACCGTTAGGTCATTCTACGATAGATAGAGTAATCAAGGACCTGATGGGAAGGTACAGGTACGTAGTTAGCTTGATAGGTCATATCCATGTTGGAGGGCGGGTTGGCGTACTTCTGTAAGTCCTACTCGTTTTCCTGGTGTGGATTGGGGGATGAGAGTGAACCCTAAGTTGAAGTGTCAGAAGGGCTTGTTTTGCATGGAGGGATTTTGCGGGCCCGTGTAGAATCTATTTTGAAGGTTTTGTTTTTGGAAAATCCCTCCATGTATATATATTTGTGTTATGATATGACTGACTGTTCTGTTTGATATTTTGGCTCTCTATTTGATTCCATTTAGAGATTCTATCATTTGTATCATGTTATTATTTCTATAGCTTGTGCTTATATCGAAGATTTTATGTTTCCTTCTGAATTATATATAGGTTGTTATTTCACAGTATTTATTGTTCCTACAAATAGGTGTCATATCACAGGCCACAAAAATTTCAAGTATCTTCGAGCTTCCAGCTATCCACAAAAATGCTGAATTCAAATTCCATGCAAAGACCTTCTAGTTTCGACATAATATGTTTTCTTTCCTAAATTGGATCCGTTTACATTGAGCACAGAATTTGTGTTTTGAGATGATTTAGACGATTCACCCAGAAATGCTTTGTTCGCTCTACAGAGAAAACGTAATTTGGCCTAATTGAATCAGCTTTGATTTCTGATCTCTGCATCACTTGTAATGTGGTCATTATGAGTAATGTCATCAGTTGCAGAAGAATTATTTTCCATGCTAAGGTCAACTTATTTCACTCTAGCGCAAAAGATTCACTTCTGCCAAAATCTTTTAGTAGTTAGGAAAATGAACTGGCAAAACAACATAGTATAGCACATGAATTACTCTGCACTATATCTGGTTGGACTAAAAGTTTGGTGGTGTCCAATGGATGGTGGTCTAGCCACTCCACTCCACTAATTCTGGTCGGTTGGCAGTTCTTTATGAATTTGAATATCCCGCGATTTGAATGTGTTTGTCTCAGAGCAGTAGGGATTCTGGATAACAGCAGCTATCACATTTACATGCCAGAGATCAGTTAGTCATACTGCGTACTTGAAATTGAAGTTCTAGACGTATTTAGATTATTGATAATTCGTCAGATTGTTTCAAATCTACCTCTGTGCAAATGGGTTCAAATAAACTTAGGAAATCGTCTATCAGCCTACGACCATCGGAAGAAGGAAATTGTTTAAGATGTTCTGATGCTTAGCGTCTGTCTTGTAACTTCAAGGAAGATGGTATTCCAGCTCATTACATAACTATCATTTGTGCAGAAACCCATAGTTTACTGAAGAATCTGACAAACCTACTTCTATTCAACGAACCAAAGAGATTACCTGTCTATCATTTTCAAATAACATTCTCACAGTCCAACAAATTAGTTAGGGTTTCGACTTAGGCAGTCAGAGATTTCATACTGTAGTAAAGGAGAACACAGGTGGGGCAACCAAATTGTATTTAACGAAAATTACAGAGTTACTCAGTAAAATCGGAAAACCATATCGTAAATCGTTCATTTGCGAAATATCAGTCCATCATCTCGAACTGGACTGTTCCTGTTGCAAAACATCAATTCATTGTCACTATTCATGCGTTTCATACAAATTCCATTGTGTTCTAACTCTTCCTTTCTTGATCTTCCCCCATATTATGCTGCCAGACATTACGTTGACACTCACGTCATACACTACTTATAAGTAGCTCGCACCACAATACTACAGCTTCAGGCACAGGCTTTTAAGTGCAACTTCGTGATCATAGTAAATCTTTCGGTTTATCAGATCTAATCAAGGTTAATGAATAAAAACTGTCTTGGATAGGTAGTAAGACAACACCACCGTCCGAAATACCGTTTTATACGATAATCTCAAAGCTAGTTTGTGGTGAGCCATTTCGACGGAGGGCTCACCAGATTTGTGGTGGCCGATTTTAACGCGTTTTTAATCTTCGTGATTAGCTCGTCCAGACAATCGTTACTAAATGGCGTCTGACGGTTTATAAATCAGAAGGTGAACTTCTAAGTGTTGAACACGTTTATTTTGACACACCACAAATAGATCAGCAAACTACAAGCAGACCGGGCAGGCACACTAGCGAGTGAACGTGCGAACGGGCAAATGGACGGATGAAACGATGTGGAGAAGGCTAGTGAGCCAACTCCGAGAGATGGAGCATGACTAAGAATTTATAGTCAGACAAAAATGAGACAGACATGTGACCAACGAAATAGGCATGCACACACATGAATAAAAGTGACGAATGGTTGACAAGGTTAAAAGACAAGTGGGACAAGTCATGTGAGCTCATACAAACCAGACAATAATAAGAAAGAATGGTACAAATAAATTGTTGCTATACAAATGTCTTGGTTAAATAAATTAATCGAAAGGGCTTGACCAAATTGACTGCAAGCGAAAACTGGTGGGCGGCCTATGCTCCATTGGGGGTAACAGGCGAAGGTAAGTAAAAAACCCGAATATATGTGGAGGCACTACAAGTTAAATAAGATATAAATAATACTGTGCGCGAAGATACTTCTGCAGTAAAGATCAACATAGTATATTTTATGTAGTAAAATCTGACTAACTGTCATAAGAAATGCGCAGCAGAATGTACCTATAGGAAATCTGGTCAGGATGCTCGTCAGAGTGCTTCTGGTTATAAAAATGCTCAGCAAAACTAATAACGACAGCGTAAATGTTAGAGTTTTACGAAGCTATTTATTTTCAGAGTTGATTTACTACTACCAAAGTATTTATCCTTTCAACAATTCGTGTTTTGATTTTTGAAATCCATTTTATTATGAACGGGACGAAGTGAATGAGTAAATAAATGATTAATTATATGATAAATGTTGTAATTAGGAGCATCGGTGAACAACTGTTACTAGCTACGGAATCCCGTTAAGCAAAACGTTCCATTCTGTCTACTATCATTTGGAGCACTAAATATGGCTACGAAACATTGTGTTAATACTCAATGCAATTAGAAAAGTATATTATTGATCATGTGTTTCATGCATGAGAAAAACATGAACAAGGCTATTTTCCTTTCGTTTCCTTAATTAATTATAATCTTTCATGAACATAAATAATTTGCACTTTATTTCTCTGTTTTTCGTGCATATTTAATTGACCACCAAGAAAGAAGTTAATTCTAATTTATGGAAAAATATATTTGTTTGGGATAGGAAATACTTGACAGCTAACATTTTTTCTCGACTATGTGTGGAGGATAAACGAAGTACGCTCAAACATAGAAGTTTACTAAAATGATGTTGATGTTTAGTTGTAGTTTCAGCTAAGTCTGTTTATCAAAACTAACTACTACAGTACCAAGTATTCAGTACCAATAAAATTATGTTTCAACGCATTGTCTTTAACATTCGCTCACATTATTAGAAATTTCTGGTACAGAGAGTTATCTCTTCAGGCGTTCATTATAACAGACTACTATTTGGCCAAATCGTAAGGACCTCAAGTGTGTTATACTGGCCTGGGGTCTGATTCCACTTTGTGGCAAGAACTGAATATGCTGTGGTGTAAATCCTTTATTTTTCGCATATTATATTTCGGCTAACCCTGTTTGTATGATGGTGGTAATAAGAAGCCCAATTTAGTTTATTTTGGATGAATTTATTTTATACACTCACGTATGAAGAGAGACATAAGAATGAGAGGCGTAAAAATGGAGTAAAAGGAACTAAAGCAGAGCTGAGAAGGTGAATGGGTCGATGACATTTGATGAAGTATGGTTAAATATTTGTAGCGAGACAAAAATAAGCTAGATATGTAATAAGTAAACTGAGCAATGCACATATTCATACACCCAATGGTATAAGTGAATAACAGGCAAGATCAAAAGACTGAAAAAGAATAGATTTATTTGTTTGCACAAAGTCTAGGACAAGTCATGTTGACTCGATATATTAGTGCATACTATAGTATCCTTTTATTTATTTTCCGTAGTATGAACATTTGATCTATTCTGTGGGGTATGAGTATTTTCATTTTTCATTATCAACAATCGACAGCCGAACATATCAAGCATTTTCAAAGCATATAAGTTTCATGAAGGTAAAGTTTGAAATTCAGATAATTGATAAATTTTACTTTCTATTGTAAGGCTACTTTAAAAGCAACAGAGTTATAGGAATTAAACCTTTCTACACAAACTACTAATTAGTAACTTATAACATGATGAATATGAAAACAGTCGGATGATTGATATATTCGGTTATTTTGATAAAAAAGTAAGAAAGCAACTCATTTTTCAGCTCATTTATTAAACCCAGAATATTTAGAATAAGTTCACTAAGCGCCTATCTATTGCAAGTGAATGAACATGAGAGAATTACATAAATGATTAAATAATCGTAAATTGTCTGCCGAATTGCCAGTCCTATAAATTATCAAAAGAATTTTCTCTGAGATCATGTTTCATACGAAGTCCATTGACTGGGCACTGACTTCTTTATGTTTCTGGTATTATGAGTTTAATAAAGATCCTGAGATGATATTTACTATGGATTACTTCAGTATTGGAGAAGAACACCCATAAATATCATTGAATGGTAGTTAATCGATAAAATAAGTGTAGCTTGGAACTAGTGGTCGATTACAGATATGGTCATTTTGAAAACGTTTGTCTATATTTGCAACTTGAAATAGTCTCTGTGATTCTGGCATGGAAAAAAGTTGTTGTCCTGTATTAGTTATTAATACTAACTATTCAACTACTTGTTAAATTCTATTTGAAAAATATCAAAAAAAATTATCTGAGTTTATGTTTAATTCGCTTAAGAGTAAAATAATGTTTGTAATAATGTCGCTTTTTTTCTGAATTGTTCTTGAAACTGCCACTATGTCCTAAGTAGGACTTTTTTTCTAACCGCGAAATTACAGTTAAAGTGATTATTGAGGATAACGAATTTTCTAGTTTATACTGAGAACTGAATATAGCCAGAGGACAGTCAGTAGTCTTTGCAAGACCTTAAGTTTTGAATCGATGGGTTTTCATTCAAAGGTTTATGTTCATAACTTTGTTTATTTCACGATACCTTGTATCAGTAATACATTGTTACTAGTAGCAAATGTCTCACTTCTGACATTCGATCACATTACAGTGACCAAAGTCTTAACATTATCGGTTCAACTCCCAGTGAGTTGTTAAGTTCACTTCGTCGCAAAATAAAACAGTTGTTTAATATTTCGTAATTTTTACTGATTGTCTAACTTAAGTAAGTCCTTGATGTAAACCATTATTCAATATATACAAATTTTACTAAGACATATATACCATCCCAACAAAGACAATGAGACTATGAACTTAAACAGTGTGTAACAACATACTAATCTAATTCTTGACTAGATTCTGTCAGAGAAATAGCAAAACGTGATCACTGTGAGAAAGCTTGTCACTGCACATTATTCTTACACCCATTTTAACTATTTTTGAAATCACTCGAATATGAACTAAAAAAATTAAATTTAACGGTTTTTATGACTGTTAAGCAAGAAGGACTTTAAATCTAATAGTAATTTGTGGCTCATCAGAGTTTTTATAACATTATTTGTCATGATTATACTGTTATCCACTTTACAACTAATTGGTAAAAGGAAGTTCTTCACAAATTACATTAAAAATAAATATTAGACAACTATTGAAAACAAGGAGGCATTAAACACCTACGATTTAATGTAGAACCCTCAGAAATGCTGATCCAAAATCCCACTGAGATTGAACCCAGTACCCTGAGTCTTGCAAAGGAGCTGATTTGGTTTAGAGGTATATTCGCTTTTGTGAAGTGATAGTAAAATTAAATGGTAACTATTTGATTTAACTGAAACTAGTAACATAGTTTGAAGCAGTCAGTAAAAAGTAACCAACAACAGTTCTCGAAAATTCACTAGTAAGGAATTACAATCTTCATTATAAAACTAGGATTCGAGAAAAAAATGTTGAATGGGACTAGTTTTCGTAAACTAATAAATTATTGAATAACCAACTATGTTGAATTTGAAAGTTCACTAATAGAATCCAGCTGTAATGTGCATGCAAGTCTACATAAGATAAATAAATTTAACTAGTGAGTTGAAATTATTAGCTATTAATTATGTGTAAAATAATTATTTTTTTAAAAGATATCGCAATTTGAATTTCTTTGATGTGGACATGAATAGCAGCGAAATAATAGTAATAATAATAATAAACGGACTTTTAAAAAGAGTGTAAAATGAATAACAAGATAACTAACTTAAGATATAGGAAAAAAAACCCAACTTTTTATTGTGAATGTGTTTTATTTGACAAGAAAAGATACGCGTGATAATCACTTTGAAAAATGATTATTAGTTAATTTAAATGCAATTTTCAAATAAATTTAAGGCTGTTAAAATTAAAAAAAATAAATATAATTAACGCAAATATACAGTTGCACAAAAAAGGTACACATTTAACTTATCTAATTGAAAGATAATGAAATGTAATTACCGTCTTTCTCTTTATCACATTAAGAATAGGCAGAGAAAATTTCGATTTGATGATGAATATTTTGAGGTTTTTGGTTAAATTTTAAAAAAAATGTTTTTTTATAATCTAATTTAAATATTTTTCTGTATTTGGTTGTAAAATTGACATATATCTCTGGTTTAGTTTTATAACATATGTTTGGTGATTGGATTTTCAAGCTTTTTGAGTTGTGCAACCATTTAATGGTTCTATCAAAATTTACATTTCATTATACAAACCTTGTTCTTATCGTCATATTTGAAACTCTCAAGAGAAATAGATATGTGGAATATAATTTCATGCTTAATAAGTTATGATTAGTTTAGTTGTACGAACTACAAATTGTAATGCACTTAAAATGATCGTTAAACGATCACATTTCAGTGAACAATCTTTCTGATACAAAGATTTCCATTAACCTACATATCAAGTTAACTAAAATGTCTCTCGAATTGATCTACAAGAAATCTGTAAATAACGATAATGATACTTGCTAAATTTATCAAATAACTAAGAACAATCAAGTTAGGCAACACAGTGTTGTAGTTTATCTTCTGTAAGATTAACCCGGTATATACTGAGTCATATGTTTAAAAAGCCTATGATAAAGGATGTACTGATTTAAAGAAGATTGAAATTAAAGACTGACTTCAACTTACTAATCATTTAAAGACAGGAAATACTGAATTTTTATTACGTGTCAATTTGTATTTACTTACTACTACTCACCAAAGACTCCGAACAGAGTTCGAAATTAGAAACTTGAGAAACTTTGGATCACTGACTTATGATTTAGTGAAAAAAATTTCTAATTCTCAGTATGGAACGATAGTAACTTGATGTAATTGGTCGGTAGCTGGATTATACTCAACATAGAACAAATTCTATCTACGATGAATTCTAACAATTCGAAATGTATAACCAAACAGCTGGTTTGTATTCTTTTGCCTTCACCATTTACGGGTTCTTTTAGATTACTTTCACTTTAGAAACTGGTAAGTTAGTTTTTATACACAAGATGATACTGATTTGTTTTATAAAGGTTACTTTGCTGACGTAATTAAAACATAATTAGAAAATGTAGTGTATATGATAAATGTACCAGTTATATGTAGCAATTTACCGGAATTACAACATACTGAATCTATTTTAATTTTCCTGTCAGCTTGTTACAATTCTTTACCTGAAAACATTTAAATTTTCTAAATGTTAATTTTATTATACGAATAAATGGTAATATAAATAAAGGAGGAGGAGGGTTGTACATGGGGCTGGCAACCCCATTCTGTTGATAACAATCTTGCTAGAAAAGCTAACCACAAAAACCATTTAAACTCTGGACGTGGAGATAAAGGGTTTCATAGTTATGATGTCTCATGGTCGAAGTCAACTTATAAGGCCGTTACACCTTCTGACAACCACAGCAACGATTAGCATAGGTATATGGAATACCCATATATTGTAAGAGAACGGGATGGTCGTTCATTTCGCTAAAGAAATGAAAAGATACAAACTGGTGGTATTTGAAATAGGTAAAATCAATTAGCTACAAGCCGAGTACAAAAAAGAAAAGCTTCAGAAAAGATGCTGTTGTACTCTATTATTAAAGAAGAAAAGCCTCTTATACAGAATCGCGAAAAAGGCTCATGGAATGCGAACATCACAGACTGAGGATCATCAAAGCGTCCTTCAATACATGGAAGGGGTGGATTATATTGAATATCATCTTCTGTTATGCAGGGCCACGAGAAACAAAATTATGAGAAATGGATCTCCATTGATTCTCCGGGTAAATTTCAAAAAAGAAGGAACTTAATCAGTAAAATCCTGTCGAGAACAGAATAACCTAAGGCACAGGTCGATACCTGGAAGCAAAGAAGCAAGTGATGGGAAGCATTAAAGCTGATAAGTGGGAATATGTGGGGGCGATAACAGAGGAAAAAGCTGCAAGAGGATGAAACATGAGGCAACCACATGATACAACAAATTATATGAGAACTATCTGTCAAAAGAAGGAAAGCAAACTAATAACTGTGATGCAGGAGTGGCGGGACAGGTTCCTAGAACACTAAGAAGAGTACTTGAAAAGACCAGTCAGGCTGAACCCACTCAAGCAGCACCTACAGATATTTCTATAAATATTACCGCGCCAACAATAGAGCAAATCAGCATGGGTATCAGACATATCAAAAATGGCAAAGCGACGGGACCAGGAAACATATCAGCTGAAGCACTCAAAGTGAACACAGAAGTAACTGCAAACTTGTTCCACGCTCTGTTCAGCAAGATTTCAGAGGAAGAACAAGTATCGACCAACCGGAAACATGCATACTTCGTCAAGAAACTAAAGAAAGGAAATACCAGGAAACGTGAGAACTAGACAGGCATTACTCTACTGGTGATACCAAGAAAATTTTTCAATAGCGTTTTGTTAAACCAAATGAAAGATTAAACAGACACCCAGATTCCAGATCAGCAGGCTATAAGGATCGATCGTTCACTGGCGAAATCGCAACACTATGGATCATTATCGAATAATCAGTAGAATGGAATTCACCAGTATTCTTCAACTCCATTGACTACGTGAACATGGCGACACTTTGGAGTCTTCGTTGACACTTCGGCGTGCCTGGGAAGATAGTCAACATCATTCTTATGATGAAATATATCGCAAAATCGTGCGAAGAGGATATCTAACAGACTCATTGCAAGCGCAGATCGGTGTCGGATAAGGTTGTTTACTCTCATCCTTTCTCTTTCTTTTGGTGATCGAACGGGTTATGAAGACGTTAACATCTAGAGGGAAGCACGGGATGCAGTGGACAATCATAGCCCAGATGTGAACGCGCGAATCGACAAGCAAGGATAGCATTCTTACAGTTGAAGACTGGTCATATACCAGTAGAAAATGATTGTCAAGACAAACTAAAAGATAGAATTCTTATCATGTAATAAGTGAAATTCTGTTTTTTAAATATTACAGAAAATCGATATAATAGAATAATTATCAATGACTCGAGAGTGTCGATTAATCATCATAAAATAATAATTTAAAAAGTGATAGTAACTTATCGATACACTTGAAACAGTGAATGAAGAGTTGATTCAAACAAAAATATACCAATCAGTGCAGTTAAACAATGATACATTTGTGCATCAACGGAACCTTAACTGCTATTTCGGATTGCCTTCTTCAATTTAAATATGTATAACACAGTCAATGGATAAGTTAAAGTCTTCACTATTTCAGCTTGTGATACATACTGATTGTAGGTGATTCGTTTTTTAAAGCTTAAATTAAATATCTATCATTAAGGGCGAGAAGAGAATTCAGGTGAGAAAAAAAATTGCACTCCGACTACATGTTACCCTATTAAATTCATTGTGAAAATGGATAGTTTTTTAACTCAGTCAAACTTTAAAACTTAACAGAATTTTGAATAGTTTGTAAAGAATAATACATCTTATGATGTAAATAAAAAAAGATATTCGATAATTATATGACCATTCTTTCATCTATATATTTATAAAAAAGCACTGAGAGAATATTTATTAAAATGAAGTGAAAAGCGCTATTTGAACCAAGTGAAACATTATGATTGCTCTTTATATATATATAAGTGAGAAATTCACAATTTATGCTTAACCGAGAATAGATGACATTTTGTTTTGACTATGAACTAAAGAAAATCAATTCAAAAATATGAATAAAATAGAATAACAAATTATATGAGTTTGTATAAAATCTCACAAAACATCTATCGATGAATACACTTTCAATAAGTAATTCAGTAAAAGTCTTCATTGACGTTAACCTTTTGACTTTTTTGAATTGACAATGAATGTGTGAATGATACACACACATTCAGAATTAATTTGGTAAAACTGGAGCTAACTATTTTTAACTATATAGCATGTTAAAATTCGAGAAGCATTATGATAATTGATATGTTAGCATACCTGCAGTTACACGATCAAACTGTATTGATTAAACGTACAGTTTTGTCATGACCTTATTGATCAAAGTATTTGTTGTTTGTGTTGTAAACAAATCTTATATTGAGCGAATACACACTGTGTATGAAATAAAGCTATCATGTTACACAAAATACTAGTGATGTATAGTCATGAACGGAGTGTTTGGATTTTTTGGATTATATCTGATAAAATCACTTATTAATCCCATTGCAATTTTTTAAAATTAGTTGGTGACTTAAGCAATCAAGAGTAGACGCAATTTCGCTACTGTTTTTTAAAGAATTCTTATTCCGGTTAGGTTTATAATTTTGTACAGAAACTAATTTAATTATACTTAGCAGATTTAATAATGAAATCTATTAGATATTATCATGTATAAATCATGTCTCAACTGACTACTGTGAGATTTCTATACTTTAACAAACAACACTATAGACAACCATTCCTTATTCACCAAACTCTTTGTAAGTGATTAAAATCCATTATTGAGCCTAAGTAAAATTAGTTTCTAGATTCTTATATTTATTTTGTTAAAAAAGACAGTATATGCTGTGCATATTTACAAAAGTACATTTCTCTATTTAAATCTCTTTGAATTGTTTGTTTCTAATTTTGTATAAATATTTCTTGCTTCATAATCTGGAAACAAAACAATTTCTGCATTAGAAAATAAGTTAACTAGACAACCTTAGCTAATATTTATGTAAAAAACTACTGGAAATTATTGAATACAAAATATTTTCTTGACACATTGGACATTTAATATTGGTTTAGTTGTTTTAAAATAATGAAGATAAAACATTAAATTTATTGTACACTTCTGTAAAGTTACCATAGCAAATGGTAAAAGAAGAAGTGTTTCATGTCACGGATACGTTTGTTAAATATGAAACTGTGTTAAATAAATATTATTACTCAGATTAATGGTAGATATGTTACAACTGATTGTTATTTATTTGTCTAAATTGTCAGTCATCATGCTTATAAATGTTATTCTAACTTGACAATTGTTTAAATTTATTATTTAAAATCATGAATCGACCAATGTTAGACCACCACTTAGAAACCCCGTAATGCAATTACCTCTGCTCACTAGTGACTAGCTGAGTGCGGAATGTTCTCCGAGTTCTAATAGGAAGTCGTGACTAGTGAAGTTCAACCTGTTCGGATGTAGATAGTAACTACCGAAGACAGTGTATGAGGTCTCTCAATTCCGAAAACTGATCGAAGTTATACATTGACACCGTTAGATACCGACATAATGGTCCAGAGGATAGGCGTTCGCGCGCAAGACCGAAGGTCCTGGGTTCGAGTCTTGCGAGTTGTAGGAGTCGTGAATACGCACTACTGATGAGTCCAATACCAGGACGAAACGGCTGTCCTTCAGTGCTTTCAGGTTTCTAATGGTGGTCTAACATTGATCGATTCATGATTTCTAATGTGTAACTTAACAATCTTCACAACCCCGTAATAAATTTATTATTATATCACTGGTAATAAATGTGTTACATCATCGGGTTATACTAAATGACAGATTAACATAAACTTAACATATTAAATTCCATCATTAGCAAACGTTGTTATGATGACTATAACATTTTAAGATTTCATCACTGAAATAATTAATTGGGGCATATTAGTTGGGGTATTGAGAAATAAAATTAATCACTTTCTATTATTACATTCAAGCATTTTGCTATAAAAAATATCTCACTGTTTCGTTTTTAATATCTTTCAGTTGATCTAGCACCTTTTTAACTGTGCTTCAATATTTAAAAAATCAGTAATACATTAGTTATAATGATTTTGTTGGTTGTTTGTTAAATTATATTTGAAATGAAAAGGCTTTCTGCCATATCAACAATCGGGAGTAAGTAAAAGTTAATCTTTGCTAATTTACTGTAACATAGTATGGATATACAGATAGTTAGTTGTTGAGTAACTCGTCAGTTAAGTGTGGTCATTAAGTGTATTAAGATAATTGTAATCATTGACTTATGTCAATTAGTGATAAATATTTTAAGTACTGTACCGAAATATGTTTTAATAATACTACTGCTATTCACGAAAATAAAGTTTATCAATGTAATATCCATTGTTGAAAGGATATTAACGGATAGAAAAACAACCTCCATGAATGATTACTTATATGGTTAGTGTTTATGTAGTTTTCTTCGAAATAGGTTGGTGGAAAGGATGATTCAGCTCAGCGATAAAACATAATTGTTTCTGGTTGTTGTGGCCTCGAAATCCATAGGGATTAGAGGTTTTTTTATGATTAGAGATAAGTTTCTTTAATGAATATCTAGTGGCATCAAATCTAGCTGCAAAACTGTTTGTTGATTGCCTCTAACCATCTAACGTGATAGTAAGCCGATGAATTGTGATTTGTCGCAAATTATTACTTTACTACATAAAAGAAGTGCTGGCCAATATTAATGTACACTCATAATTACATAAAATACCCCTCAGTTTACGTCTAAATATTATAATGGATAGTCAGAGATATACATTTGGGATTCAATAAAGTGCATGATTCAAAATTATTTACTTTTTACTCAAAAAGATTGACGATTATTATTAATAGCCGATTCGGGTATTTCTAATTAGAGTTTATGAGCAATTCTGAGAAAAAATTTTCAAGTCATAACATTTAAATGATGCAATAAATCAACCAAGTTCAATAATAATTTCTTAAGAAAAATATTTTCTAACTGAGTTAAATATGTCAAAATTTGAATTTTTGTGAAATGAACGATTGAACGTTGAATGAAATGTGCGTGATCAAAGCTCAATTAAACATCATTTAAAAAAAGCAATACAGATGAATGCATTTCAATGAGCTGAAGACATGTATTGAAATTTATATTTAATATGTGAACTATCTCTCTCTCTAATTTATTCATTTTTACCTAAATTAATCATATTTTTAGTCTCTTAAATAGTCATCATATTGACACCTAGTTTAATATCTTATTTCTCAACCGTAAAATATGCAGTAGCCTTGAACTCTACTGACCTTGCTCCACCTGAGCTATCTTGATGACTATAAATTAAAAGATTATTTACTTTTTAATCGATATTCAACTCATCGTTTTCGAATTCGAATTTACCCAACCTGGTCACTGAAATTTAAAAAATAACATGATAGTTGTTCAGACGCTTTCTAATTGTATGTGATATTCTTGTCATAAATGGTTCACTGGCTCTAATGAGCATTTTTATGAGTCATAATAAAATAAGAACGATGAGTTTGCATCTATTTAGTTACAGCCATATCTGTATTGAAATATAAGAACATCATACTTATATAAGAAACAACCGATGTAAAATTGAAGATAAATAAAGAAGGTAGGTAGGAGGCAGGTCAATAATTTCTGTAAATTATTTAGATATCTTGCGTAATAATTCTAAAAGATTTAAAGCGGTTGTCAAAGTTTAATCGCTGGTTTAGTAAAAGACACATGATGAATAAAGTAACAATTAGCTAAACAAAAAATGGGAATGTAAAAATGTTGGGCTACTTTTGTATGATAATTAGTTTGAAGGGCTGGAGAATGCAGATAATAGATCAACTTTCAGCTGAATCTCTAGTTGTTGCAATGAAATGATGAATAGGGCCATTTACTCTCAGGTCCTATGGAACATGACAGGAAATATAAATATGCGTACTTCTCTCTTTTTTCGAAAGCATATGGTTTGGTATATGAGCAAGTGAAATAAGAGGTACTAATCAGGGAATGTGGATCTTGTTAAATACCACTGAAATCATAAACCGATCGCTGTAAACCTGCAGATAATCGGGCTGATCGTTAGTGTACATCCATGACCCTGCCAGCAGTAATCGAATCCATGACTTTCGGTCTCGAGTGCAGGCACTTAACCTCAGGTCTTCAATGGTAGTCTAACAATGATCAGTTCATGATTCTAATAAAGTAGGGTTTATTGAGTTTTTTTTGTTCTGATAGACTGTCCACTTTATGTGAAGTAATGAGCTCTAGTGTGAGATGAGTTATTTTTAGTATAGCATTTATTTTATGAACTCCTCCCGGAGCCGCTTTGGGGATACTGCCGGTCCCAAGCTCAGATAAAGGGGGAGGCTTGGGCATGGGACTGGCGACCCCACCCTATAGAAAACTAACTCGCTAAAAACACTCTGACCAAAAAAAAATAATTCAATCCAAATTAAGAATTTTTTCTACGGTTAATTAATCCAATAATCCTATCTGCTTTAAGTACAAGGTGTATGAAGAAAGTCTTCTTTTTAACTATTTAGTACTTGAGCATAAACATAGTTTTCTAATGACAATAAGTTTTTTTAGTCCTGAAGTTCGGAAAATTCAAAAAGATACGTTTACCTTTAATAGTTTGTTTTCGATTTGGGTTTAGCTTGATTATTTTCTGTAAATAGTCCACAAATTTATGATTATAGTCGTTACTTAATTAGATTGATAATTGCATACATGTTGAGTTTGCGTAAAATGCTGTTTATCTGAGTAGCAGCAAGATTCGTTCTGTCGGTATCTGTTCTTTTCTTGTCATTATAGCTTTATTCAAATCCAAAGAGAAAGTTGAATGTATGATATTTTTGTGAAGTTATTCATTAACATATTACACAAAGTTGATGGAACAAAATGGAAATGACATACAGTTGAGTAGTGTAAATTAATAAACAAAATATTCTTTAAAATTAAATATTCATAGGAAACTACTACAGTTGACGAAATATATTGACGATTTTTTTGAATAGAATTTCTTTAAAATGCATGGTAATTCACTATTGGTTGAAAGAGTCAGAAAATATTTTACTGCGGTTTCATTTTCAAAAAGACTTTCATTAAGAAGTAATGACTAGAAGAGTCTA
Organism: Schistosoma turkestanicum; assembly: GCA_944470395.2. Taxonomy (NCBI): domain Eukaryota; kingdom Metazoa; phylum Platyhelminthes; class Trematoda; order Strigeidida; family Schistosomatidae; genus Schistosoma; species Schistosoma turkestanicum. The sequence goes on from OX103971.1 coordinate 68,226,995, forward strand.
ATCATATTAGGCACAAAGTTATCCACTATTAAGTTTGCAGAGATTGTGATGATAATGAAGTTTTAGATTGTTAAGATGGTGAATAGGATACTGAACAATAAACAATCCATAATAACAGAATGGAATCAACGTGTAATTGTTCAAAAGATTGAATCAGTCACTCGAGGACTAATCTTAAAATATATTAGAACTATCAATATGGAGTGTATTGTTTGTTAAAATGTAGTGTTAGCATATAGAATACTTAAAACAAAAACAAAATGAGTAAAACCATATGATGCACAGATAATTAAAGGATAAAGGTTTATAAAAAAAACCACCTGAAATCTCTAACTTAGGATTTATTCTAGCCTATAATTTCGTATAATCCTCAGAAGCAATACGTTTATAAGGAAAGCATCTAGTTTTCAGTTTGTAATCTAGTATCGTCAATGTAAAGTACCTATGTTGAAACACAGTATTATCATGTTAGGAAATGTACAAAAACTGAAGAGATAGATAAACGAATTCTGTCACTGCATATTTACAAACACGATTTGATCATTGCAGTTTTGTTGTAGTTCAACACCTGTAGTGTAGATTGTTGTATGAAAAGTTAATGATTGTTGATTAAAGAAGGACTTCAGAAAACCATGAACCTAAATTTTGAGTCAACGATCATTTGTCCTAAAGCATTATTCCAAGTTTTAACGAAATTTACTGAATGGCTTAAACCCAAATCCATTTCAGATTTCTCGCGTAAAAACATATCAGAATGTTCGACCTAATTCAAAGTTTCCGAAGAACTGAGAAATCATTAAAGATTTTTTTTATTACTTTAGCTTATTATGGCTGATTTAATAAAAAAAATTGTTTGTCTAGCATATCTCTAGCCAAGAACATGTTCATCATTATTGAAGTACATAAATTTTGATAGCGTATTTGTCATCTCTGATTGCTTATCTAATGACAAACAAGCTTATATTTTTAATGTAGTCAATAAATTCATAGTCTTCTCTCTTGAAAGCAAAATAAAACAATTATATTTTAAACCCTAACATATTTACTACATCAGTTAATACATTTCAGAATAAGATGTCCACTGTTTTAGAATAGAAATGAATTTGCACTGAATATGACTATCAGTCTTAACTAATTTTTTATTCGTCTTCCATTCCAATCTCATCAACTCCACAAGTTTCAAACTAATCCATTCCCGTATGAAAATGCAAATTAATTTAGACAATAATTGAATTATGATTCATTTCGATTATTAGCAGAAATGTAATTCACTTGGAGAGAAAAAAACATGGATTAAGTGAGCATCACTTGATCATATTTAAGCAGAAATTTTGAGTGCGATATTTTTGTAAAGTGAATTAGACGCTAAACACGGGATGTCGGATAACATTTTGCAAAAATAAAGGGGAAAATCCAAAATAAGCATAAAACAGTTTAATTTGATGTAAGAAATTTTGTGACAGTCAAATGATTTATTTTCGATTATAAATAGCATTAAACAAGAAGCCTATAATTTATTTGTATTCATTCATGGATATCAAGAGGATTTACAAAATGCAGCATACTCATTACAATCTTCAACAAATTGTAATGTATGCAGCTTGTGGTGGCCGAATTCGATGGCGGGCTCACCATCTTGTGGTGTTCTTAAGCTCGGTAGTTAGTTCGTCTAGACAATCATTACTAAATAACGTCTGACAGTTGTAAATCAGAAGGTGAACTCGTAGTGATGAATGCGTTTATTTGGGACAAATCACAAAGCGAAGTTGAAAAGCAGTGAATAAAGCGAATGAAGCGATGTACGATTGAAGAAGGCTGTTGAGCCAACTCCCAGGATTACAATGCGAACGAATGGTTGAAGGAAGCGATGTGGAAAATGGCTAATGAGCCAACTCAAAGAAATAGAGCATGACTAAGAATATATAGTCAGACAAAAATCAGACAGACATGTGATCAACAAGATAGGCATGCATACACATGAATAAAAGCGAATAATGGTTGATAAGGTTGACAAGATGTAAGCGAACTGAAATATATGTGGAAGCACTACAAGCTAAAGTGATGATAACTGATGAATGGTTAGGTATTTAGCAGTAAAAGCTCACACAGCATATTCTTTCATTACGGACAAAAGCCACACATGGTTTTAGTATATTAATTGAGAATTTTAGTTAATTAAATATCTGAAAATAATTTCTAAATGCAAAATGTATCGGCAATAATCAAAGAAAAATCATATCCGTAATTTCAAGAGTTTGTGAAGTTTTAGCATTACAAATGAACTCAGGAAGTTATAAATCAAATTAACATCTGCACTCAACTAAATGAAAGAATTGTCGTCCTGTCTTTTAACTCAACGTGCTCGGCTTCCGTTCTGCGTATTGTCATTTATTGACAACACATGCACACACACATAACACACTCTAATATTTCCAACATCAACCTCAAACTACAAAAGATCTAGCATTATGAAATCCACAACTTAATCGAAATTCAAACAGATTTCCTACTTATTGAAACTTTTCCTTTCATCTCCAAATTTCAAGTGACACACATCTATTTCTACTTTTCACCAATTAGCAATGTGATTTGAAAGAACGTTAACTCGTCAACTTCAGAAGCATAAGTTCAATTCCAATGTTTCCTGTGTCTCATTTTATCAACCGATCGAAAAACAAATGACTTGAAACAGGGAGGTTGCATAATGATTTATGCAATAGAAAGAGTAAGAGGGAACTTTAGAATTAGGTCAACTTGTAAACAATATCCTAAGAGGGAAGAATATGGGACGGCTGAATCTTGTGTTTCATAGTATTAAAAATGAATTTGAAATAATATGTTCACTTGCAACAGTGTGTCCGCAATGTGTTATACTCATCAGAACATCGGATGATCTTCGTTTTTTTACTGCAAACAATCTGCAGACTTAGGCTCACAACATTCATTAGCAATTGTATATTTGTAGAATTTGTATGAGAAGTTGAAAGGTACAGTGCCATGACATTGTGAACTATCACAAGGTTCATCTTCATATCATTCAGCTTGTTGACGTGGCAGCTTGATAGGTTAAACTCTTTGAAGTTTGATTGACTTAAAACTTTCAGTTCAATTTCAGTGTCATATTACTTCCATGACCTTTTAGAATTTTATTGATTTTGCACGAAATAAGTTCAATCATTTCTTTTGCTAACAGTGAGTTCTGTGATTAAATCATTCGCGTAGGCGTTATGAATTCTCTATCGGTGAATTATACAATTATTTTCATAATTTTAAAACTGAAAGTTCACATACACACACACAAACAATCAGGAATTGTACAACAAACGTGTCCTAATGAATCGTAACTTCCAAGTAAGTACACACACTATCATAAACAAACTTGGTAAAAGCTCAAATACGTTTTAACTCGAAATGGTTAAGAGAAATTAATTCATAAAACATTTTTTATGTAAACTGATTTTTTACTACTAACATTTTCTAACTTACCAAACATATAAAAACAGTTTACGTTTTCATTCATTTTTTTGTCTAACAGTAAAGAGTTTAATACTTTATTTTGCCTCCGTATTAAAACTCTAACTATAAGACTTGTATCTTGAAAATCATTATGATAAAATGAATTCTACTTCGTTTTTATCAAAGTTTTGACTACAGCAAATTACCAGTGTTTAATACCGGATTAGGCTATTCTAGGGAAATCCTCAGAGAATTTCCTTAGGCAAAAAAATAAATCAGTGTTGTTGATTGTTATCGATTGTTTGATAGTAAGATCACACTCGACATTAGTTACAGTTGAAAAGAAATGAAGGAAATCATTGAGGTCGACTATACGTCAACTTAGAAGTTCTCGATTTACAACAACACAGCTTGGATTTTATTGATCATGATACGTATGTTTAAGACATGGAGATTCATAAATATGAGTGATTCCATATTGGCTACACTGACAATTTGACAGTCAGATTTCTTAGGATTTCACTCTGGTCAAATGTGCACAAGTTTTAATAGAGTCAAACTTCTAAGTGCGATTCAAACCTGAATAGAAAGAAAAGAAACAACGTGGAATTAGTATATTTAGTTCCGATTTTATGACAATCTACATTTTGTGGGGCAGAGTTTTAGAGGTTTGTGTTGTTACACATTTGAAATCATCAATCAATCATTGTTAGACCAACGCTGGAAACCTGGAAGCACTGGACGGCCGTTTCGTCCTGGTATGGGACTCATCAGCAGTGCGCATCCTCGACTCCTGCTCCTCACAGGACTCGAACCCGGGACCTTCGGTCTTGTGCGCGAACGCCTAACCTCTGGACCACTGGGCCCGCATCCAACGGTGTTAATGTCTAACTCTGATTGATCTAGGGATTTGTGCTCACTAGTGACTAGCTTCGTGAAGAAATTCTCGGAGTTGTAGTTGAGAAGACTTGACCAATGGAGTTCAACCCTGTCTGTCGGGTGTAGGCAGTAACTACTGAAGACAAATGGGTGAGGCCACACAAAAACCCTAGATCAATCAGAGTTAGACATTAACACCGTTGGATGCGGGCCCAGTGATCCAGAGTTTAGGCGTTCGCGCACGATACCGAAGGTCCCGGGTTCGAATCCTGCGAGATGCATGAGTCGTGAGTGCGCACTGCTGATGAGTCCCATACCAGGACGAAACGGCCGTCCAGTGCTTCCAGGTTTCCAACGTTGGTCTAACAATGATTGATTGATGATTTCAAATCTACATTTGTCAAAAAGAATCAAATGGTTATCAATTTTCTAACCAATAAACCTAATTTTTACTTCCATCGTCTTTTCATTGATTCTTATATTCAAACAACCATTAGTTTCATGAATATTCACTACGCATCAAATTGTAGTTAGAGAATAAACATATAATTATGTATTGAGGCCACTCCCATAAAGAACAAAATAATTTTAGTCATAATTATTCAGTCTTACAGTGAACTTCTTAGACTGAATCTAATAAGATTTTTTTCGGGTCACTCAATGGATTATTGAATTCTTAAAATATAAAAAATGCTTTAAGCTATCTTGTTACTGATATTTGATATTCTGATCTTATAAAAAGATTAAGTTTGTTTGAGTCAAGTTTTGTAATAGGTTTTTATAGCTTATTAATTCAACTAACAAATACTCATCAACAGATAGAAGGGCATTAAGACAACCTATCAGTATTCCACTAAATAATGCTAAATTTCTGAAAATTCCTTTGCTTTGCATTACACTCATTGAAGAATTATTTCATCAATCTAAGTTTGAAAATTTTATTGAATTCACGTTATTGATTTTTGATATTATTCAATTCATTTTCAGCGACCTTCTACTCTAGGAACAAAAAAAACATGGTTTTATTTTTCCGGTTTATTCCACTGAATTATATAATTTAATGACACAGGTGTTTATGTTGAGGACGTTAGATCACCAGAACTAACTTGGAAAAGATCCTAATTCTAGATTCTTCGTTTTTGTGCATAAGTTGCTTAGTTGACCTTCAGCTTACATTTTCGCTCGGAAAATCCTTGACCGTCATTAGTTGATGGATTATTTTAGTGCGCTATTTTTGTGGCTCTCCCAAGGACGTTTCTATCATGTATAGATAAGCTCGATTTGTATGCTTGTCGACCTGGTATTTCTGGGTGCTTGTAGAATATACTCCTACGCCTTATCAAGACTTCTTGATATAGTTAGCTGGGCCTGAGACAGACGAATTGCAATAGCCTATCGCGTCACTGAATCATTTACCTGCGGCTCCGTTTACCGAGTAAGATGAACTCGTAATAGTTTCATGCGCATCAGTTAACGAGAATATCAGTTTAATTAGAAGGTGAGAATAAAAGATTATTACTTCACAACTGGAGCTCAATAAAAAAGTATGAAATTTCTCACAGGTAAGAAAATGTTTCGTACGACTCCTGATTACCAACATAAACGGTAACATTTTAATGAAATTGTGACATTAGCTCAAGTATTGGCAAATTCTTTTTCATCGATTTTGTCTCTACTGAGTCAAATAATATCAGTTTAACTGAGGCACTGATAACATAACATAAGCAGTTATGCTTGAATTAGACGAAAATGTGCTTTTTCAATAGACACAATATTGTATATTCAAGGTAATCGGTAATCACGTTGACTGACTTGGCAATTTCTGAATAGTGCTCCCATACTAATGGCAGTAAGCATCTTCTACATATAATTAAAACATTTCGAAGATATTACGAACAGTCCTACTAAGGGAGGTTGACAAATGAAGTTTTTACTTGTTTCATGTACTTGATATTCATAGTACTACGATCTGAATAGTAAACTAAATCCCAGTCGTTTTATAACATATTAAAATGTATTCTGTGCATTTCAACATTTTTTTCAGTAACATTTCAAAAAATTGTATTCGCAAATGAAACACTATAATGTTGTATATTCTCAAATATTTTCGAATGCATAAGATTCGTCTTGTTGGTTTTTAAGCCGAAAACTTGTAATTTTTAAACTGATTAGACCCAAAGTAAAGACATTCGGAGAATCAACCTCTACAGAATTGAATCTATATAACTAGATATATATATAGTCGACTATTACACGGCTTCACTTAAACAACGACCATCGCATACACTTAAGCAGAACTTAAGAGAGGTCTTCTATCTCAATACATATTTATTACTGAAATCATGAATTCATTAATGTTAGACTAGCATTGCAAATCTGAAAGTACTGGACGGCCGTCTCGTGGTAGCATGGAATTCTCCGGTGATGCACATCAACGACTCCGCACGTAACAGTAGAATCGAGGACCTTCGATCCATGATTTCAATGAGATTCAACAATATTCATACATATATTATGTATTCAAATGCTAGTTTTTACTAACTCCTCAAAACACAGACACTTATTTGCAGCGTAATCATGTCGTTTATTATCTAAGTCACTTTGAATGACAGTTGAAAAATTATTTAAATTCTCATTTATGAAAATAAAATCTTTCTTAATATAACTAATTAAAGTGTCAAAAGGTGACATTAAAGTAAATAAATAAAAATAAATATGTCACCACAGTTAATTGTGATACAAAAAATGTCCAGGTTCTCAATAAATGACTATTTTGATACTTAGTTCCAGTTAAATCACCCATGTCTGAATAAAGGCAGATTTTGTCATATACTTCGTTAAATGTTAACTACCATAAAATAATTCAATTTTATTATTTCTGATCTTTAGCTGAGTATTTTGGAAGACGGATTATGTCTACCAATTAAATTCAATACATACTGTTTAGAACTCGTCAGCTAGATATATCCTCATCTAAGCGTTGATGCTCAAAGAGAAACTCAAACTCATTACCTTTCAAGGTCAATGTCAAACGCATTATCCACTGAGATACTGAGTAGAGGTAGCTATTAGCATGCTTATCGATTATAATATTGATATCATAATCAGATCGAATTTGAACTAACCTGTTTTTGATGCTATTGAATCAATTTTCATCGGCGTTCATTGGAAAATGTGCGTAGTATAGAGATTTTTGAATATAGCCATTATGTTAAAAGCTGTTTAGTATAGATAAGTATTTTAGGAATATAAGTATCTACTGCATATTTTATGAGTTGACCTCATCGAAGATATGAAGTCAATTAAATTTTTTCAAAAATGTTAGAAAATCGCCCAACATTTAAGCTCTCCAAATTATCCATAAAAAAATTGATAACAAAAGTAGTTGAAAGAATGAGGTGAATACAAAACATCTAGCATTTTAAAACAAACTCAATTAATTTTGGCGACTTTATTGTTTGAGTAAAGAGGTAGAGATAACGTTTTTCAAAATTTCATTTATCTTTTTATTTCGAAAAATTCCAAGATCATAACAATAGATGTATAAGAATAGAATTAATTGATTTTATTTCACGCCTTTTTTATTCAAATACAGACGTAGCTTTAAAAAAAAGTAGTAAAGTGAAATGAACAAAACTGTAATAGAAAAGCAAATTTTGAAAATGGGAACATCGTGGTATTGGAGAGAAAAAAATAAGAAAATGAAATCTACATAAGAAGTGACGAGATAAAACAAACATAACAAGAGTAAAAATCGAACAATGTAAAAAATTACATCACATCTTGACTATTATTTTGGCTATATTTCATTTAACTTCTTCAGCGAAATAACTATCAGTATCGTATAATTAATGGAAGAAATGAGCCTCATTGTGCGATTCCATTACGACGCAGTTTGAAATCACAAAAAAAATACGAACAAACATGACAATAGGTGATAAATGTAGGAGCATTTAATAAGTTATGCAAAGATGCCAGACAGTAAATACAAAAAAAACCAGTAGGAAATTGAGACTTTCTTCGGTTTACTGGAGGAGGGTATTGTCAAACTGAATGTCAAATTTTTTAATGATATATTTCACTAAAGCTTACTGATACAATTAATTAATAGTTGACAATGTGCACAATCATTATGAACAACAAATGTCAAAAGTTGAGTAGTATTTACAAATTATTCTTTCAAACATTACATAACACACATATAGGGTAAATACACATGATGGAGAATTTCATGCTTTGCCGCCTTGCTAAAACTTGATTAGATATCTGTTAGATCGGCTTTACAATTGCGTAAGTTTCGATTTTATATCTGGCTGAATCGTAGAGGCTTCGTATACTAATAAACCAATTTAATCCATCTTGATATCACATCGTTTTAAAAATTTCATCACTGTTTTATGAGAACTTTCTAGATTTTTGTGCATAGGTCATGATTGCCAATTAATCATTCCCGGTAATTCTCGTGGAGCATCGACCGCCAATCATGATTCATCAAAAAATCTGTTCCGAGCTCTCTTCTACAGTCGTTCCAAAGTGCCTTTCCTTCTCTTGATGTCTGCCTCCTATCCCCACCAAAAGGTGTTATTCGATCTACCTGTCCTATGTTAGTACTAGCCATGTGATTTATTCTGGTAACAGTTGTGATGTATGTCCCAACCACCTCCAGCCCTTCCTCCTTCTCTTCAACTACACACTGGTTCGTTATGTTGCACATAAGGTTGTTGCTGATAGTGTTTGGCCAATGGGACAGAAGTATCTTGCGTAGACAACTATTTATAAACACATGTATCCTCTGGTTAATGACCCAAGTGTTCCCAGTTTCAGCTGCATACGATAGAGGTATCTTGACGTTTGTGTTGAAAATTCTAATTTTGGTGTTGACTAAAAGAAAATTGTTTTGTCTCGCCTAATATGATTAATATTATTATTATTAATATCATTTATATAAAATAATAATATATAATAACATGCAGTAATGTTAAAATTTTCCTTATTGTTTTATGACGTTAGAGGATAGTTTTGTTTAAGAAATTATTCCTTGAAATTTCATCAGTACTTATAAATAGTGGGATAGTTTTGCTAATAGATGCTTTAAAAAATTAACTTCTTTAACTACTTTCTGTCATTAGGTATAATTCAATTATGGATTATTCATTCTCTATTATCTTTTATATTTATTCAATTAAGCGAAGTATCAATTTGACGAAAATTCGGAATAAAACGTTTTATTTATTTTCTCCTCGTTTTTATGTTCTTCAATATAAAAAAAATTTAGTTATTAATTTTGTATTATTCCACTCCCATAGAAAGTATTTTCCATTATTGGTTAAGTGAACGCTTAATTTGCAAAGGCGCTTTAGGAACAAAAAAACAGTCAATGTGATTTTTTTTTCTTGAAATCAAAATGAGAAGTTTATAATGTTTGCACAAAATTTCGAAGTTTACTTACAAACTGAAATCAGTGCAATGAATTGAATATTGAAACTAGAGGGTGCGAAGTTACATTGATCGTTTATGTTAATCCATTATCTCCATTGAGGTAAAAATAATATTCGTGACAGAATAAGATAATGGTTATTCGATACCTCGAATTGATCGAAGCCCGACGTATGGATTAGATTTGACTGTAAAAATAAACATGATTTTCGTGTTAACTTTGGGTCAATAATCAATGAACAGTAATTTGAAAAGATACAATACATACAAACAGTACATTCACCATAAAAAAATTTAAAAAACCACAATGGTGTTAGTATTTATTGATCATTTAACAAAAATACAAACAATAACTTCAGATAGGACCGTTTGGAAAGTTCGACGTTAATTAGTTTTATCTCATCATATCAGTATCACTAGATTTTGATTCCGTGGTCGAAATGTAATATCCTTGGAGGAATAGTGAATTTTTGTATCAGTTTTTGAAAGTTTTCACAGCTATATCTTTGATTGTATAAGTAAATATACACAATCATTGGTTTTTCTGTGATTTGAATTCAGGTTAAACGTTTAATTGTAGTACTGTCTCTCTTTTTATTGATTCAAGTTTCGAAATTCTAGAGAGTTACGGTAATTTAATGTTTAAAAATACCTACTTCTGAAATATTTGCCGCTGAAAAGTTAAGAAATGTTAATAGTGATTTACTGTTCCTAAATTCCATTTTGTCGAATGATTTACGATAATTAAGAATTTATATCAACATAGTTCAATTGGATACATCCAAATTAACCACTAGAAGGTCATTAGTAGTTTCAGTCAGATAGTCGAATACTCCTGACGTAAATCCATTAATGTGGCTACTGAATCTACGGCAAAATATCTAACCTGTATGTATTCGAAGTTTTGTCTCAGTTTATAGACGTACTTCTAACAACAAGTGCTGAGTGTTTCAGTAGAACACCTAAAACATGAATAATACTGATCATACCTGACACACATAGCCATATACAATACCAGTTTATTAGTCTTTCACCTCATAATAAAGTCTTTAGTGAATTAAAATAATCAGTAAGAAATAAATATTCTTTTTATTTCTGATACCAGCATTTTTATAAACAACATAAATCTATAGAAAATATGCACATATACATTAGCGACAAAATATGACCTACAATTTTTGAATTAGAGGACCCAAGGGAAATGGTATTCACAAAGTAAAAACACTCTAGTTCAATGCATATATACTGAAACTTTCAAATATCATTTAGATAATGATTTTTGTTATCTGCTTTTTCCTGGAATTTGACAGATATAAAGAGAAATGTATAAATTCATTTACTTTCACCATTACACTTCCAAATATATACACTGAAATAGATATTTTCTGATGAATAGATTTTCTTATAGATAGGAGTATAATGACGTTTAGTTCCCGAGGGTGTTCAAAGAACGAACAGAAAATGACTGATTGTTAGCCCATTATTTCTTCCTTACGAAACGAGCACTAGGTACGGATAGCAAATCAATAGATAAAGTAATGAAACTTCATCACTTGAGGTGTTTGGGACATTTGTCACGTATGCCTAACCACCAACTGCCTCGTAGAGCTGTTTTACTATGTAGGGGTAGGTTGAACGATAGCTGGGAGCGGCCAAACCAAAACATGGCACAAATCCATGAAGTCATTGACGAGTAGACTGAGTCATGTTGGTAGACGTAGGCTACCTGATTGGAGTCCGCGAGACGAAAGTCACCTATATTTAGAGACTGAACTACATGGCTCAAAATCGTTTGCGATGGCGCAAGTGCACTCATTCATTGTGTTCTCTCAAACTCTAACCTCCTGAGCTCCTCATCATCACTATCTTTCTCTTTCTAAAGCCATTTCAGTTATACTTCTCGAATCATATCTTCGAACCCCAATCTTCTCCATTACCGGTAATTATTCTACTATCTCTACCACTGACAGTTGCATCTCTGTGCTAATGAGCTATGGCAACCTGAACTTATGTACTCATGTACGAATTTGTACGCTGTAACTGACGGAATGACTGACTATAAATATCGTTTTGTAAACAGTTGGAAAATCAGTTTCATTCTCTTGACGGGAACTCCTTAAGATATAGTTAAGACGGCAAATAATAGAAAAACAGGGTATAGACATCCAACACTCACAAGAGATTTGTTTACACAGAAAAATGCTTACTTCATTATAGGGCATAAACTATCTGTTACAAATTGTCACCTAGTTTTTTATCCACCAAACTTAATCAACGATTAGTAACTGCCGAGTGTTATGAGATTCCTTCATACGTGTTCTACGAAGGGTAGGTTGAACTAATCACAATTAATTAGACTGGTGATAGTGAATAGTACAGCAGAAAAGTTTACGAAATGAGAAATTTAGGATAGCTTGGTAAATACCTTATACTGTATTAATTTTCATTATGGATTTCAGCTGTTTTAATTATAAATGTCGGTATAATAAAGTTTAATTTTAGAAATGTGGTGAAATTTCTAGCTCACTAGAATGATTAACTTGTCTTTAATTTTAGTGTATAATCTGATGTGATGTTATTTGAGGTAACGTAATGTATCGAATGTAAGCAGAGCCTTGAACTAGATAGATAATAAATTAACTATCATTGGTTGATAAATTATTGCAAATGTTTAAGTCTTACAAGTGGTTGACTACTATAAAAATAGCCAAACACTGACTTATTTATCTGTAACATCTGTTTAACCCAGTTGGTTTCTCATGAATGCTGTTATTAGGCTGGTATGGCTGTAGAATTTTTCCATGGATGAACTGCGTAGAGTAACACAAAACCTAAGTTCAACGACCCCCATCAATAACCTACAACAGATCAGTAAATATTTTAAATACGTATAAAGATGTGGATTTGTCCAAGGATATGCTACGCAAGAGGTATGCACTTCATGTGACAATTTATTTGTTGATATCCAAATAATAATAGATAAATCTTTGACCACACCACACCTATTTTGACTTGAGTACTAGTATCACAAGCCATTAAATAAATGATACAAATCTGGATACGAAATAGATTGATTAACGTTTTAAAAAAATCTACTAATTACATTTCTAGTACATCACAAAATAATCAAAAAAAACACACAGATAATTCAGTCAAACTAATCCACAGGAGCAACTGTTTTCAGAAGCATATTTTATTTATTTATTTAACTACTTACATTTACTAAAACATGTTAGTTTTGTTATTATTGAAAACAATTTGTCCTTCTTATAAATTTTGTTATTATCATCATTATTATGTAAACAATGTGTGATTTTAAAGCTTGTTTAGTCTTAATAAGCTAATATATATATCTATTTTATTGGCTATATATATATTAAAATTATCCATCGCGTCATGATGCTTCATCAAATCATGCTGTGAACTGCGACTGTTTATTGATTCAAGTGGACAATTGTAAATGATGATAGTTCAATACATTTTTTTGTAATTCTTTCATTAGAAAACAATGATTGAATTTTAAAAGGCCCAATAAAACGAAGGCTTGAATATTGGGATCAATTTTAAACAAAACTTAATTCTATAGTTTTGATTTGTATAGATGTGTCCATAAAAAGGTGAACTTTATTGACCTAAGTCTTCAATATTAATAGGCACGATTAAGGCATTTTAGCAAGAATCAAAAAAGTTAATTTGTTGTGATTCACCTGCAGAACATTCAGTAAACTGTAGACAATATCCTTTTGTTCAGTTCTTAGTGGTAATTAAACTCAGGTTACAATTGAACTACGGAATATTGACTATTGACACAATCATAGAAGCGGTAATCTATTATCGGTGGCTTAGTTCAGCTAAGTAGAGTAAGAAGTCTGAAGTAAGCAGGAAGATTGTATAAACCACAAGCAGCCTTGAGCGTACGAATTAACGAGCGTACTTTATACAGTAGAAAAAGCGTCCTTGGAAAATTTACAATTTGACACAATAAAACAGAAAACTGATCAATGAGTTTCAAGGTCTTCCCAAGTCGAAAACACAAATAGAAGGTCATAAGGGATGCTTTAGACTCAAAAATTAGCAATTCAAATTTCCAAAATTTATGGGAATTATCAGGTGATTCCTGAGGATTTAGTATGTTCAACATACAATTACAATTCAAGTTTGAAATCTCACTTTTAGCTGGACTTTTTATTGATGATATAGTTGAGAAAGAGAATGAAAACTTTACGAGTGCGAATCGCATTATGATACCTACCGACTTAGCACATATTTTAAAATCTCCCACATACATGTTCCTAGCAAAATCAGTAATATGGAATATTTTGCCGTCAATTTAAATTAACTCAAATCCGAGTTTGGATGAATATTTACTTTTGTGAAATCCAAAACTCAAGTTGAAGGAAAAATGTTTTTGTTTCCCATTTGGATTGTGAGTGTTTTTTTTTAAACTAAGGAATAAATATATTGTAAAACTGATTACAAAATCCATTTAGTTATGACAGTGTAATCGATTCATAAAGATTAAAGTGATATCATTGGAAAATAATGGAATGAATATATTCCAGGTGGATGCATCAGTTATACATGAAGATTGCTCATATTTTAAATAAACTGAATGTTCTTTCTTAATAATGAGTAGGAAATTTGAAAAGTTTGATAAAATAGTCAACTAAATATTAATGAAAAGATTGACATTGACTGGTGGTGCAATCATAAATCCACTATTTAAGTTTAACATAAATGACGAGAAGATTTAGATGCTGATGAATAAATAAATTGAATAAACAGTATTAACTGTGAAATTTAGGAACACATGAACTGAACAACTGTTAGATAAGCAAGACTACTTTGTTTACGTATTTTATTTGAATACATAAACATAAGTGTGAAGGATCATCTAAATATTTATGTGATACATAAATTCAGTTTATGTTTGGGTTCAGATACTACCAGAGTGTCTAAGCACAGAAAGGCAATTTTCCCAAGGAACCATCCCCTGAAACACTTATCTGCATGTCTGATGCATTAAGCAGTGGTGCAGCGTTAAGAGATGCAGGATCACACGGTAGCCGGAGACCAGCAAGAAGTTCGTATGTTATTTGTTTCTTCAGAATGCTCGGACTTACGTGCACAATCGCTTTGGAATTAGGGTTTTCTAATCCACTGGGTGGATTTTAGGTAAGCAAATACCTGGTTCAAGCTCTAGACATTGGTTTTCCTGTCCTCTCACTTTCGTAAGCAACACTTTGACGGTGAGAAGGTGGTGAGTAAGACATGTTTGGGAATGGCTATGCCATAGCTATCTATGGCCATACGAGAGCATTTCGAGAAGAAGAGTGAATACTCCTCACTCTTGGTTGTACCAAGACAATTGTAGGGCGAAAGAGAAAATTAAGGTCACAGATCAATATTAAATGATTTATCCTTTTAACCTTCACTAAACTAAGTATTCATTGGTTAGTTCCTTTTTATTATACAGCAATTCATCGTGCATTAATTAAATTTTTTTTCTTATCGAAAAACACTTGACCTCGATCATTTCATGATATAGAGAAATTTTTTTTCTATTTCTACTATTTTGCTCGTATTTTAAATACGAATAGTGTTAAGTTTTTTCTCTTAGATATCAACGATGTTAACTTATTGATATCTTGAATTACAAGTTAGACAAAGGAAAATGAATAAGAAAAGATTGTTTTCAAAAAGACATATATTGTCAAATATTTTGATGTTGTGTGTGCACAAACCGAAAGATATTCATAATCCAGTAAACAGTATTTTATTGATAAAATGTTGGCCTTATGATTACCAGTGCAATTCAAGTGAATGTGTCAACATCCCAGTGTTGATGTTGACAACTAAACGCGGTTTTGATCAAATTTTACTGGTTTATGTGAATCTCATGAGGTTTGACTCAATATACACACTTCGTTACAAGTCTCATGTAAACTGATAGTAATATTTTATTCATAGATGTATGGAAGAAAAGTAAATTGTGAGTAAAATGTTATGATTAGTAAGGATTTCTATTTTTAGTTACTGTTGTTATTCATTAGTAAGTTTATCAATATCTGTCAGATATTGGCTCCATGAGAGGATGTCCAGAGTAGAATACAGACTAGTACAAGCGATAGTACACATTCTACCAGTTGAATAACTTGGCAACTATTATATTTCAAAAGCATAGTGGACAGCTCTTACATGTTTGATACTGGGTTTGACTACAAATATGAATATCCTAATACATGCTGCTGAGAAGTAGCATTTAACAATGATAACCCTATTTAATATGATAAATTATGGTTAAGTCAAAACAAAATATATCTGTAGTGTATTTTATTTTATTGAAAATTTTCATAATTGTTCTAAACAGACATTGACTGTCCTCCATCTTCAGTGATGAAGCTTTCTATCATTTCAAATACAAAAGTGAGTACTTTTCCTATGCATGATATACAAGATATATGAATCCTAGTATAGGTATCTCCTGTTTTTAAAGGGTTAACAATAAGGAAAATATGTCAACAATTACAATTTACCGTTTGAGTTTTTCACAATAATTTATAAGCATTTTATAATATCACTTTAGTGCATACAGTTACAATTCTAAATAAATTTAGAATTAAGAAGCGTGATCGTAACATACGTTATACAGGGAAACTGAGCTCACCTTCAAGATTCCGTTACATTTTAAGTATGTTACCCATTTGATAACCAATGGTCAAGTGGCTTAAAAAACCTATACTTAGAATTGTCTAATGTCAGTGGATGAATCTTCAGTTCAGAGTTTGTCCAATTTCTTAGTCAATTTGAACAGTTTAATGGTTTTTTTAAAGCGTATCACAAAAAGTAAGATTTCATATTTGTTAGTGAAATATAACTCAGTTGGATTCTGATTTATTATTATTATACTCTACATTGTATTTCAATAACACCATCGAAATGTTAGGCAATGTGTCTGGATGGATTCTACTGCTATTTCATGATTAACCTATAAAATAACTATTAACTATGTAACAGAGTGATATTTCATACATAGCCCTCGTCATGTTAACAATGAAGTGTTGTTGCTCAAAATCTTATGGGCAAACTATATAGTGCAATTGTACAGCATTTTGTTGAATTTGTTACTGTTATGTTATTCAAACACGATTCTACTTCAGTTCTTGTTTTTAATGCATTCAAGACAACTTTGAATACAAACTAACTGGAAAAAATTCTTTTGCTGAATAAATTATTTTCTGAACATGGTTTACTATTTACTAAAATAAATCTCTCTGTTTACTGATGATGCTGAAAATATGATCAACTAGTTTTACAAACTTAATTAATATTGAGCAATCAGTTGATTTTAAAGTACAAATTGAAGGCTAACTACCAATACTGTAGTCGGTTGTGTGAAAATTGTTTAAAATCCTTTGAAAGCAATCATTTGGTCTTGGAAATATATAATTCCTGTTAAAAAATATTTCCATATGTAAAGCAGGAACTTTGTGGTATTCTATAATTATTCAGGAAATTTCATGTTTTCAATAACTCTTTTTATATCCCAAACTAACTGTTATGCTCGTCACTTGATGTGCTTGGAACTATTACGAGTTCACCCTAATTAATAAACGAGAACAAGACAATCAACCATTGACACGGTAGGCTACTCTGATAAGCTGAACCAAACTACTGACGGAAAAGTCTTGATATAGCGAAGAAACTGTATTCTAAAACACCCAACAAACACAATGATCTCAAGCAGACAAATGGCGTTTATTTATACATCATAGAGACGTCCTTGAGAGAGTCACAAAAATAGCATACTAAAATAACACAGCAGCCAAACACAGTCAAGGATTTTCCTGGTGGGAAATGTGATCTCAAGGTCATCTGATCAGCCCATGAATAAAATCCGAAATTAAGACATTTATCAAGTGAGTTCTGAGGATCTAACGTCTCCACACTAATATAGATACTCACTGAGTACTTTCAAAACGAAAATCCTGCAACATTATCATACGAAGGCTTACATTTAAGTATAAAAATACAATGTTCATAGTACTAGTACTTTCTGTAAACCAGTGGCAAATGTCAATCATTACTGAAGCAGAAAACTGGTAAGTGAATGAAGTAATCCTCATTATGTTGATGTATGTAGAGTACTAAAATATTATAAAATCCAAGACTAAGAATGATACAATTCACTTCGTCTGATGTAATTTAACTAGCTGATTAGTTAATTTTTTCTCTAATGTATCATTTGTTTTTCATTGTCTACAACAGCAGCAACAGAGAGCAGTACTTCGATTGGCAATAGTATCATTGAAAGAATGCTGAAGTTGTTTTCGAATTAGCTTAAGATAGTTAATTGAATCATTCTATATTAAAATAAAGTCCGTATGGAAAACGATTCATGGTTAGGAAATTAAATAGAAATATAAAAAAAGTTTTTTATTTATTATAAATAAATAGGTGACTATTCAATGTCGAGAATTGTTTATTTGAGAACAAACGTTATACTATATCGAGTGAAGTATCTCAGCTCGATGATTGATGAAAACAAGAAAGTACTAGACAGTTCTTTTACATCACATTCAAAGAATTGAGCCAGTCACTAATAAGTTTTAGAAGCTCTGCAACATTCGTCATCTACTGTGACCGAATCATGTAATCTGCATTATTCAATATCTATGCATAATCAAAATTAAGCGCAATCCCTCACCCATTATCACTGTCAAGTAATCACCATAATGCTGCTAATTTAGTCGATAACAAAGCATATATATCTTCCAGCAAAAATACTTCTAGAAATTCTTCTCACAGTTAATCGCTTGTAAATATATGTTAACTGCTATTTTACTAATATGAAACACTTTGGAATTTTCGTGCAAACTAAATACTATGTTATTTGTTAAACAATGCGAAAAATTTACGGAAAAAGTTAGAAACAACCTGGACATGGTATAAATTGATTTAGTTTTCATAAAACTCATATTACCCGTTGTATGATTCTAGTGAACGCGATGTTGTTTCATGATAATTTTTAACCTTTTTTAGACTAGAGTTATATTGTCGTTCATGGTTGATAACAATTTGAACGTAAAACTGATATGCTTGAATGCTATTACGAGTTCACCTTACTCGGTAAACGGAACGAAAACAATGACTCAGTGACACAATAGGCTATTCTAATCTGATTACCCCAGCCCCGGCTAACTAGATCAAGAAGTCTTGATAAGGCGTAGAGAGCGTATTCTACAAGCACCCAGAAAAAACGAGGTCGCTAAGCAAACAAATCAAACTTATTTATGCAATGATAGAGACACCCTTGGGAGAGCCGCCAAATAGCGTGCTAAAATAATCCATCAACCAATGACAGTCAAGGATTTCCGAGTGGGAAATGTAAGCTGTCGGTCGACTAAGCGTCTCTTGGCACGAAAAAATAAAAATTCAAATTTTCCTAAGAAAATAACAAAATCAGGACCTTAAATGTGTTGTGACCACATATACAATACAGTTAATTCAATACAGTTAAATGCTATTGGTTGTTTTAACAAGCTCGAATATATATATATATATATATATCAGTATACACTATACATATATATACATATATACATATATAAATCAGTATACACTATTCAGAATGTTTGACATCTTGTGTAAAACATTTATGACATTGTTAATCATTGTTTCAGTCACTTATTATTCGAATATATATATATATGACGTTGTTACTAATACTATTTCAGAACACGCATATATTTCACTTAACCCGTGAATTAATAGCCTCTGACTTTCAAATAAATTTCGATCCAGCATCAGTTTTATTTATTTGTTTATTTATTGAATATTTATTTTTCTTGTTTATCGAAAAACGACTGAAGTCTAACACAAGTTCATTCAAGTTTCAATAAACAAGATGGGTTTTTTTTACTGGTTTGAGACATTTCAATCACATATATTCAGCATAGACCTCAGTTATTGTATACGGGAAGTAGGATTGACATATTGAATAATAATATCCAGGATTATTTTTAAACAATATTTATCTATCAGCTAACGAATAGATAATATATTTTTATTAGTGAAGAAATACTGATCATTCTCTTGCTTAAGTGGTTTAGTCACTTATAATGGTATTATAAGTATTGATGTGTGTTTTGTTTTGTTTTTGTAACAGGAAACTACTCTATTTCTGTTTTAGATTTTGGCAATAAAAATAAACAAATCTTCGTTAGTGTTCTGTGTTTTTAGTATTCTTTCAGGAATGAACTTCGAAATATTGAAGTTTGATCAGGATTTTACATAGAAAGTCAATCCTCAGTTTAAAAAAATTTGTGAACGTAGTATCATATAAGCTAAGACTATTTTGCACGGAGATTCTTCTTTTCTAAGGTATCAAAATGAGACAGTTCAATGAAAATTATTGAGTAGAGAATTTCGGTATAATAACCATTAGTAAATTGACTTTGTATGATGAGTTAATTGACTAATTGGTGCTTTGTTCTATATAGTCAACGATCATTTCAATACTCTCAGATGTCTCCAATGCAAGAGACATAAAGCATTGTAATTTGTTCATGATGGTCGATCTATTTTAAGGTCGAAGATCTAACTGATCGGTCATTTTTCTTTTCATATGTGTCGGGCCATTTACTATCTTGTCTATCTGGTGTGGTGATAAGTACTCACCTGGAGTTTACAGACATTGCTTGGATAGGGTTGAGTTTGAGATTGGTTTTTAAAAGTTAGCCACATATTCGAATAATGTAAATGTTGACTTCACGTTTGTTAGCTTTTAATTTGAAATAATTGTCCCAGCATACTATTCGCATTGTAAGTAGTGAAGATCCTGCTTCTAAGCCCATTCCAAATCATGTGTTCGTCCTACTCGGAATAGTATAGCTTAATTTATATCTTACTTGGTTCTTTAACCTTAATCTAGGTAAAGTACATATTTTTTTAGTCGAACTCAAAACAACTGAGGTAGATGAGTATGAATTCATTCTATTTAGTTAATAACTTTTAACTAAACAGAACCTTAAAAAAATGAAAAAAATTTATCGATTAGAGGAGAGAATAGCAGAATGTTTTACGGTTGAAACTGGTTATTGAAAAAATAAAAGTATTAAAGGTTATCAATAGTGAATATACCTCTAAAGTAGGACTGAAATTATTTGAAAAAAATTTATGTAGTAAAAATCAATCGAAAAAAAGTTTTACCTATTGAATATTCTTGCAGATATTTGAAAAATTAACAATTTAATTGTAGTATCAAATGATGAAGAGCACATTTGATTTTGATCATAGATTTTAATTTGTTTTAAATTAGTACACCAATATTACTGAAATCTTTTAAGTGGTTATTCAATTCTTTACAAAGTCACTTGGTTGGCTTAAATTTCTACAAATGTTAACAGATATAAAATGAAGTGTAAACTCTTTTCTTCTGAATCATAGAATTAAAGTGATTATAAACATGAATTCAGCTTCTATGAAGAATCTTTTTATAGGCTTATTATCAACTCAGAAATCAGATCTACAATTCTCATTATGTGTTTCCGAATTTTTCAATGTATCATTTTGTAAGTGAAACTCTCTCTTTAAACCAAAAAAAAAAATTCACCGTACATATAAATTATCTAATTCAATAATATCATGATAATCATATTAACTAAATTTCAAAAATGGATACATCATTTGTTGAATTATCTATGAATTAAACATTTTTGGACAAGAAATTATTGAAAACTGTCAACTGGCGGTATACATAATATAAAAGAATTAACTGTATAGAATATAATAAAGATTTTTTAACAATAA
Source organism: Schistosoma turkestanicum (assembly GCA_944470395.2). Lineage (NCBI taxonomy): Eukaryota > Metazoa > Platyhelminthes > Trematoda > Strigeidida > Schistosomatidae > Schistosoma > Schistosoma turkestanicum. Next base: position 68,248,577 of record OX103971.1, read on the forward strand.
AAAAACAGCTGAATGAAATTCAAGAGAAGATAACGATAGATAACAATTCATGTTCTATAAATAAACGGACACAAACATGCAAAAATGATCAGTTATTGTATTTGTCAAATATTATTTGACCGAAAAAAAATCAATAAGATTGAGTGTGAAAACAAATAGCTGCTGTAAGATAGGCAATAATAAAATAGAGGAAAAGAAGCCATACATGAAAGAAGTTATTGCATACATTTTTTACTTTGATGTGTGCTACTTTACGCTTAAGACAGAAAGCTCTACTCAAAGAAAGCGCTTAATTTAACCTACCTTATTACTACCGCTTGATTACTTCGTAATATACTAGAACTCTATGGTTACAAATATATATTTATATATCGTGCAAATAAATAACTTTTAAATTTCAGCATGATGGTTAACAAACAGAACGAATAAGAATTCACTCACTCTGTTTGCCGGGTATTTCTACCAGTTGCTAAGAATTGGTAAGTTATTTCAAGTAATCATCACCAAAACTAAAACATCATTACCTTGTTAAAATTTATGTAAATCAGCATCATATAAAATGATATTGAAAAGAATTAGTTTAAAAAAGCAAACAAATAAACAATAGTTGTCAAATTGTCACAGATTTTATTCAAATAAAAAAAATTTTTTTAAAAGCTATTTAAATTTCTATTTATTTGAAAAACAAAACTTGAAATGTCTACCTGAACAATAAAAATATGTATTAAAATGAAACGTGAACTAAGAACAGTGTACAATTGTCATATCAAATAATTAACGGAGTATGAAATTGTGCATTTAGTTTATTAATTAACTAGGAATTATGATAGTTCTGTATTTACTTAAAAATGTTCTGTGGTATAATTATTGTGTAAGAAATTATTTTTGCCAAATAGAAAGGCTGTTATAACACTTGTGAGTTTTTTTTGTATGTATATGTACATACATATTCTCATTTTTAATGCGTCTTAAGTCTATTATGATATATTTACTACTTTTCATTATAATTTAAAAGTTTGATTGTTTGTAATCAACAAAAATACATACAATCTAAGTTATACGACTATTGAAAATCAGGTTATTGGTGGTTGTCTAACGAAAAACAGCTTCTGATCTCAATAAAATCCAGCAATCCTCATGAACATAGGTTTATAATCAAATATAAAACCATTGGAGTGAGTAAACTTCTAGTGGCCGTCGATATGACTCCATTTTGGACGAATGATCAAATATGTGATGAAATAAATCTTCCTTTCTATTTTACCGTGTTTCATACTTAGGCGAACCTTGTTAGTTCGACAGCAGTACCATGAAGGTTTATGGTGGGATTTATTTCAGATATTCATTTTTTAGCCAAGAGACATGAAAATGCAGAACGTTTGGTTTGATAAAAAAGTTTTATCCAATACAAACGTTTGATCTTATGCCAAAATTTTCGATTGATAATTTGAATGAAATAAACTTCAAAGGTTTTTTAATTACTTTTAAAATCAATTATATTAAAATTATTCAGATAAAAGAACGACATCATTACATGAAATCGAGTGGTACACATAATGTTTGATCATATGTTAACTCATAGTCTCTAAAAATCATCGATAACTTAAAATGGTTATTTATACAAATAAAAGACAAATGAGTTCGTTTATCAGTAGTCATATTCATCACACTAATTTCCTCACTTCCTTTTTTATTTACTAGCTAATAAACTGTTCACATTCATTAAAAGATTTTTCTAGCCTTTCAAATTTAATTATTTCTTTTATTTAGAAACAATTTTTAAAAAATTATGTAAGAAAAAATATTGTGAGACATCGTAAAATGTACTTGAGTTAACGAGAAAAAAAGGAATAAATGATGAACTGAAACAAAAGAAGTTAATTTACAGTCTGAATAATCAACGTCACAAATTTATTTATTAGTCTTTAAAACTCCATAAGTCGTTGAGATGTAATGTTATTTTTTGATTTCAATTCAATGACCTGAAATTCACAGTCTGACAAATAGGAAAAATTTTTCTTTTTTTTCTAAAGTTAGTAATTTGTCAGGGAAAAGTTTCTCCTATGAAAGCTTTTTATAAAGCTTTTTTGAATGAATGTATATTAAATCAGAAAAATATACGCTTACTGCTTTAGTGAATGTAAGATCCATTTTTGAAAGCTTTGTTTGTGAAAATCCCTCCATGTATACATTTGTAATATGTCCTTATTGATTCCTTCGGTTCTACATTTTGTTTATCTGTTCGATTCCATTTTAAGATGATAATATTTGTATTTTACTATAGTTTCTATTTCTTTTGCCTTCACTGAGTTTCTATGTTTATTTCTGAACTGCATTTATGTTGTTTAAGCTGATACTTAGTCATGACGACAGCCATATTGATTTTTTCTGTTTTTGATTGGGTTGCGCGCTCTGACTGGAATTGTGCATTTTGATTGTGAATTGAAGCACTCCTCCAGAATAGTAAACACTCTGTGTTATAAGCAACCAAATATTATTTATCGAAAGAATCTGATCTATCCAGGAGGGATAGAATATCATTTATTTGCTGTTGTGGATTTGATTATCTGAACAATCGTTGGTGGAATAACTGTGTGGTAATATTTGTTTAGGTAATGATGTATATTTATATTTATGTTGAATATTAAAACCGTTATTTACCCAAATCACCTGTTTTGATATCAACTGGGCAAGACGCGTATCCAAACAATCTGGACAGTTATTTCTCAGTCCAAACCTTAGTTTGGATCCTACAGTGAACTTATTGGTTCATGAATTTATTATAATAATCATTATTAAATAACAAGAGTAACCGACTGTGTTATTGAATGAAAGTGAAAGGTGATTCAAAGAAGTAACTCTTCTTTTCAGTGATACCATTTACTCAAACTAAAAACCTATGGTGATCTAACAAATTAGTCTCGTAAAATAGTAGGAAGAGGATTAAACATTGAAGTGTTTTGGTATTTGAAAAGGGTTGTGCAATGGATGATATGTCAGAAAATTTTAATATTAAACGTAAAATATGTGAAAGAGCACTAGTTCACTTGATAAGGATGAGAAAGTAGGCAGTGATAATAAACATAAAGAAACTTCAAAATAAACACCAGAAGAATGTAGTGATAACCAGTTTTATAATTAAACATTATTCGTGATGATGATAATTACTGTTTACTAACTAAAACCAAGGGAAATTGTGCTTAGTAATATTTACAAACTCATTACCTAAAAATCATATATACTTATGATTGGTAGTAATCAAAATTACAGTAAGTGTATAGTTACTTAAATGAATTAAAGTGTAAAAACTAATGGATGATTAAACTGTTAAGTACTTATAATTGATGATACTTGTGAAAAATTTCACGTAGAGTAGATGATAGGAAATAAACCATGATAAAATATGTCTCTGAAGAAATACGATAACTCAGTGAGAGCGTCTGTGACTGTGAATCTAGGTCGAGTCTTCCAGAGAGCATCAGTTCACTCGGTATTCCACTTGGTTGATGAGTAGTGCCCAAAACACGAAACTTAGATCTAAGGTTTTCTGTCGAATAACTCCAAACACCATGTTATATCTAGCCATATCATTGTAGAAATTTTACGAAACTTATATGATAGCATAGTTTGCACAAGTTCAGTATTTTAAAAGTCGCAAAGTATTGAAGAATGTGAAATTTTCCGTAGCTTACCTGAAATATATTTGACTAAAAATAGCATCAAATCTACTAACTTGAAAACAAAAGATTTTTAAACGATAACTCAGTTTTAAAAGTTTTCTGTGTAGAAATCTCAAAGCGAATTTATGAGAACTATTTTCAGATGTTCTGTCTAGATGTGTTGGAAAAAACATTTCAAAATTTTGCATTATATAGGTTTATCGTCTCATGAAAATTTCTTATGTGAAACACACAACCGCATACATTTGAAGAAACCTTTTTCACCCATGTCGCAGCAGCCTCTAAAGCAATAAGCTTCAACATACACGAGAGTAAAAAGCAAGATCCTTCGATGCAGCACATCGTGTAACAACCAAATCGCACTTTAATGAGAAGCTTCGGAAGATGTGGAAACGTTTACATATCTGGACAGTATGAATGACAAGTAAGGCAGATCTGATAAAGTATGCCTTAAAAAAGCAAGGGCACCATTTCTACATTAAAAGAACATCTATCAACCAATACCTAAGTCATAATTTTCGATATCAAAGTGAAGACAGTTCTAATGTATGGAATGGAAACTTGGATGACCACAAAGACATCATCCATAAGATACAAGTGTTTAGTAATAGTTATCTACCCAAGATACTTCGGATCCGTTGGCCAGACACTATCAGCAACAACCTATAGAACAAACTAGATGCCATTTGAGGAAGAAATTAGGAAGAAACTGTGAGTGTGGATGGAACAAACATTGCGGAAAGCAACCAAATACGTCATAAAACAAGCCTACACATAGAACACTTAGTGCCAAAGGAAATGAGGTAGATCAAGAAACACGCTTTATCGATAACTGGAAGCAGACATGAAAACGATGAACAGAAATTACTTAGAATTGGAAAAGAAGGTTCAGGACAGAGTAGGTCGGAGAAAGCTGGTCTGCTGTCTATGTTTTATTAAAGATAACAGTCTTACTCAAGTAAGTTTTTCGAGCATGACTTGCTTCCTCTTTTTCATCAATGATAACTCTTATCTGAAATAAAGTCTTTCCAATGTGGATCTATATTTTAAGGCTTACTATTGAATTTATACATATTTTCATATGATTATATGACTCTTTTTTATTATAACGATGAGTTTGAAAGAAATTATTAGACATGAATATGTTCTGCATGAATGAAGTAAGAAGCTTTTTCATTAAAAAAAATCTAAAATACTTGAAGAATAAAAGTAACTAGGAAGAAGTGTGATTAAATGAAATAGATGGATTGTGAAGAGAAAAAAAACGAATCATGAAGCGTAACTGAACATAGATGAAATCTTCAGTCCCTCGATAAAAACAATGATTTATTCGTTATTCGAGCAAAAGACTGATTACTGTCAACATTAATCAATATAAATCATATTTAAATATATATATATATATATATATATATATATATATATATTTGTATTAGTGAGTAAATGAAACATTTAACTAAAAGCTTTTGAAAGTATAACTAGAATTTCTTTTAGTTTAATCCTCAAAAATATTAACGTACTACTTGTCACAAAACTGATAGAAAGATTTGATTTAGATATCAGTGTAGTCTTTGAATTATTGAAACTTCAAACCGTTTAATAAGCTATGATCGTTTTATTTGAAAATCACTGTTCTGATGTATTCGATCTAAGTGGATTGTTAACTAGTCACCTGCTTTTCAAATAGACTTTAAATTTTGACATATAGATTGACAAAGTCAAATGTTTCATTGAAAAATCGATCATTTAGTAGGTTAAATTAATTTACTTTTCAAATATGAATAGTTTGATGAAGGGGTGGCATCAATGTTACTACAAAATGTGCATGTTTTGGTTGAACCTTTTTGTGTAGAAAAAAACCGTCACCTGTTTTTAATATTTTCTTATTTTCAGGTCTGTCTGATCGATCGTGTTGGCTGAATTGGCAATAAGCTGTCAGGTTTTCATTCGACATTGAATGACATAAATTTATGAGTATACTTTGAAACGATGCTATAGCCAATATTTCAAAAAAGATAGCAAGAAAATTCGCAAACATCTGTCTACTATTCATTTCTTGTTGCCTATTAACACTTACAGTGTACCTTATTCAACTAAATTTGACCCATTTTTTTTAGGTTATTTTAATTTGTATTAAGTAAACTTTTACACAATTGAAAAGACCTTTATTTCATTTGCATCATTTATTGTTTTCACTGACTATAATGTTCAATTACGTAAAAAAAATTGCCAAAAGTTCAAGTTTAAGAACGATTCATGAAATTTGATACAATTTCATTAATTATGAATAACCCTACGTTCAGGTTTTATGCTGTTTTAAATGAGTTTTTGTAATATATGCTCATTATTAGGCAACACAGAATCTTCTAGATTCTTGGCCTAATCAAAAAGTAGTGATAAGTGAAATCGTTTTAAATCAGAGACTAGAAAATGTCTGTTTTTTTGTTCTTTAGGTTTCATTGTGAGCGTACAAACACAACCTCTAGTTAAGTGATCATCGCGTCTCCAAGAGACTGGTCAACCGCTAAAACATTGCATTGAGGTTCAGAGATCTAAACTTTTAGCTCTACTTTTTTGTCGGGAACGTGGAAAACTGTGTTCAGACTTAATCATATGGATAAAAGTGATTCGGTTTCGACAGCTCGCAAGTTGTTAGTCTCTAAACGTCAAATATTACTAGTGTGAAACTAAATAAGTTATCTTATTTTCAATTAGTTTCAATAGTCTACTAATTTATGTCATCTAATAGCACGATTTATCTCGAAAATGAAATATGTGTCACATAGTTGTGTTTCAACTACCTACTTACGCCTTTTACCCCTAATGAGGCATCGGCCGTCGATCAGCTTTCTCCGTATGCAAAAACAACTTGCTAAAAAATGTCAGCCAGAACAAATTGTGTATTAATGTGTTTAAAAGTATGAACTTCACAGTTAGTAAATGGGCTAAAACAAAATGTATTACTGAAGAAAAGTTTTCCTTTTAGTATTTAACACTTCTAGAAATCCTACAGCAGTAACACTTTTTGATGCCGATTCAGTGGTACATGAGGCCGAAGGTGCTGAGTTCGAATCCAACGTGCGAGGGACATAGATGTGCACTGCTGATAAGTCTTATACTAAGACAAAACGGTCATTCAGTGCTCCCAAATTTTCAATGGTAGTTTAACAATCATCTGTCCGTGATATCAATGGAATTATTTTTGTCAAAGAAATAGTTAGTCATTTAGTAATTAGCCATTGCAACTCAATTGTGAAATTATGAATTTTCTCTCCTCTCTCATCACTTATCTATGATGTACATCAAAGTGCAATTTACTAAACAGTGAATTACAGAACTTTTATTATCTGAAACGTCAATCAATAGCCAAAATACTATTTATTGGCTATTGTATTTCAGTGTCACATTTTCGGTTTCATATGTGGTAACGAATGTAAGTAAAGCTGTGAAATAATTTTCTAACTTTCAATTAAATAGAATATAGTTTTTCCAGAGTTAATCATTATTTTTTTATGTGGTTTCTTAAAAAAAACTGATTTCGGGAACAAATATTAACAAATGTTCCCTTATTAAAAAGAATAACAATAATGGTGTTATTTTAACGAACAACAACATTTAATTCACTCCATGAGAAAACTAATCAGCTGTAGATAACTTGAAATAATTTTACTAATAAACTCTAGGACAGATGTTCAATTGTTTTAGTTTAAAGACACAAAAAGAATTTGGTTGAATAGAAAGCATGCAGTGTAAAATTATTCAGTGAAATCGTAAAAAAATGATATATATATATATATATATATATATATATATACATATAGAGGTATAATGGAATTTATTTCAACAAATGGCTAAGATTGATTAGTTCTATAACATGCAATCTTCAACTACATTTTATCAATGAAAGCAACTAACTATGTAATTATCAATCCAAAGATCTGAAATCGGAATGCGCGTTTAACTATGCGTATCTGTCTATGTTAAACGAAAATGCAAGGGGAAAAAAAGATGAAGGCAGATGAAAATTTTCATCAAAATCATATTACATAGTTTGTATTCTACATAATGCTGACTTAGTCTAAATGTTTTATACTATTAACTGTAAATTTACAATAAAGTGTTTCAGTTTAAAGTAAATTAAGTAGTTGAGTAAACAATTGTTTTCATTACTTTGATTAGACTGTACTGTTTTAAACCTGTAATAAACGTTTGTAAAATTATGTTGCAGGATAGACAATACCACAAGATAAACCGGTGAAGTTTTATATTACTTAAAGTCTAAATTTACAGATGAAAAATTTATGACTTATTGAAAATGGAAATAGCATAGAATAATTACATAATTTAAATTCTCCCAATTTCATTGAGATATCTGTGAACTTCGAGAAAAATGTTTTTTTGAAGGATATTGTATCATTCGTAGCAGATATTCTTCTCTTGTTATAAATAAGTTTGGTATGAAAGTATACATGGCTTCTGTTATACAATCTGCATATAATGACTATTGGATGCTACAAATGATTTATTTCATCTCATCTTATTTTGACTTACTCTCCAATGTGATTTATCGATCGTTCAATTTCACGCTTCGATGAACATATTCGTAATGCACTAAAACGTTTCCCGTATTACCACTCCTGTGCATTTTTGTTCGACTAAAAATAAATGTATATCGTTTTTTTTTTTAGTCCTACAGATAAGCGAACCTTCTATCAATTACTGTTCTCTCTGAATGTGATAGGCATAAATATAGTTGAGAATGACTAATATGGTGAGTGATTTCCTCTAATTTTTCACGAGGCATATAAGTTCTAGTAATCGTCTCCATTCAAATACATAATTCCATTCTGAATGTGCTTTGATAAGACGTTTATACTAAATTGCAGTGTTGAAAAATGTTTGTTAAGTAAAACTACAGCGAGTTTGAAAATTAGACATAAAATTTTGTGCAATGCTTTATGATTTACTCGTTATGTTACATAAATAAATAAAACTATATATATATATATATATATATATATATATATATATATATATATAGAGAGAGAGAGAGAGAGAGAGAGGATTAGAATATTAATATATGAAGTTACTGACCCTTCAGTAGTCGAGGATAAACATGAACATTAATAGTAGTAATTTTTATAAAACACTAGAATAAATCCATCCCTATCTAACAGTTTGTTTAAATACGTTATCACTATACAAGTGTGGCCTAAAGTAAATCTCTAAATAAAAAGGCAAAGTTCATTGCGAGTTGTTTTTATACATATATTAAAACTGCTACATTAAGAAATAATCAAATCATTAATAATTTCCATACTCTCTACATTTTCACTTCTATTTAGAAATTCTATTGAAGTTTAGCTTGTCATGATTACAGTTGCGGTTCAAATAACAACCATGAATACAAATAAATAAACAATGAAAATTACTAATCTGATTATCAGTTCAAAATTTAAGAAATGAATCAACTACAGGAAATAGGTTCGACTACAATTCGATTTAATTAACTAAAAAAAAATAAATCTAAACAGAATTGCACAGTTTCATTTCAATTAAATAATTTCTACCTATTATGTGGTTTATCTACTAAAGAAAATGTTCAGAAAATGACCAGTTTGAACGACCATATGAAAAAAAAATAGAGTATGTGTTTTCTTTTTTTATGTAATAAAGTTTGTTTTATTACTTTTGTCAAACCATGTGCATATTAAATATGATTTATGATTAAATTATATCTATTAAAATTTATAGGTAATGGTTATTAAACTGGAGTATTTGAGATTAGTCTAAAAAAAGGAATTATATGCTATTCTTTTTTTCATGTTGTAGAACTCAAATTTACTGACTGATGTAGACCCATAGCAAAGAAACCATTTTCAAGGCTCGAAAACATCAACTATATATCTGATAGCAAAATGTTGATTTTCAACATTTTATTTTCGAAACAATGACTAAAATTGTTCACTATCAAAAAATACTCTTTTTAACTACTTATGAATATCTCTTTGTTTAAAACTCCTCCGTCAAGAATCTACAGCACTTGACATTTTGCATATTCCAGATATTTTAAGGACTATATTGTAGCCGATGTTCTTGTTAGCGTCAGTAACTAGATACATCAGACTACAAAAGTTTGAAGAAAGAATCTAGCTATTCATACTGCAATACAATTGTTCGAAATACCAACAAAGATGCGCCATATTTTTGAAATAAGGCAGCTGAACAGAGTTGCTTTGGAAAACAGTACAAATGTCAATCAAACGAAATCACATTCATGCAGAGCGTACATATATATATATATATATATATATATCACACTTTACATTTATAGTACAATTAAAATTTTATTTTTTCAAATAAATATCTCTTATCTTATTTTAATTTCACTACACAAAAATGACAGATTTGTCCACAAGTAAGTCATCTGTTAGAAATAATACGTAAACAATATTACTACAAACTAATATCTCCAAATAAATGATAACATAAATTTGTGGCTTAAATCTCGATTCAGTTTTTGTGTTGTATGATACAAGTTTAATTTTGATTGACGAATAAATTTTAAATACAATCAAAACTTACCAAATAAAAAAATCTATGAAAATAATTTTCACAAATAAATGTCTTATTACTAGACTAACCAACTAGATTCATTTAAGTCACTTATTGTGAATCTGGTCACAAGTTACTGATTTCTGTCATAATGTGTAACAGCAATTCTTATTAACTGAAGAATGCTCATTGATTAAGTTTACATTATAAAGTCAATTAAATTGAAAACAGTTACCATAAATTATGTTTCAACTTTTGTAAAACATGAGTAATTCATTGAAATCATGTGATTCATTTTTTTTATTGATGATGATAGCATTTTCAACTCATAGTTTTCATTGAAATGTTTGAGGACATTTTGGATTAAGTTTTAAATTTTAAACAAATTAAATTGTTTTATTGCTTATAACAATATTCCTTACATCAACTCTCCTAGTCGCTTGAAATAAATAACATTTAGCTCAGTTTTATTATCGTTAATTACTATTTTCTAAAATGATCACAGACAAAATATTTAGAGCTTCAGAAAATGATAAAGTTGCGGAGTGGTCAGTGGGCTTTTCTTAAGTTCGTTAAAAACTGACGTTTTCATTCATTCATTCATTTAGACGAATTAAATTCTTTAATGAGTACAGTGATAATCTGTTGACTGTTTGGGTTCATTTTATTAGCAATGATTTTGTCATATAGATATAATTCATTGTCCCAAATAACGTTTTCAGAATGTTATAACGTCATGATCATGGGCAAGGACAGTAGAAAATGTTTTCAAATAAAAATAATAGTTCATTTTACATCATTTAAAATGGTTTAATTCAATCAGCAGGTATTTCGCTTCACGACCAACTGTATCCAGTTTTATTATATCGGTCGACTTCTCAATGATCCATTTAGCTTGAAATCAATAGGTTCAGAATTGTATTGTTCTAATATTTTTTTAAAAATTTCATTCAGTTGATGATATTGTAGATTATTCAGATTGCCTATATCTGACGCTAGCGTTATGACTAAATGTTGTCGGTTGCTTTCATAAAGAAGTGTAAGTGCATACTGAATTGTCGGCTGACTTTTCCTCTTGATCTTTTTTTTAAAACTGATTTCTTTACACGTCTCTCGTGTCTTTAACTCTACTCATTGAAGTAATCCCAAGATAAGTTATTTTAGGTTAAATATTAATTTGAAGCCAATTCAGAGTAGATGTTCAAGGAAAATCTATTGAACTGAATGATCTTAACAGATTTTTTTTAACTAAATTTAATTCTAAGTATTTTACCTAGTGTTTATTGATAAAAATGTAGAGTGATCTTACCTTCAGTATACTGATAACTATATGATTTATCATAAATAAAGCAGTTCACAAACGTGACGAATAAAACTCGTATCTTTTTTTATTTAAACCATTGTAATCACTGTATTGAAGTTATCGAGGTAAATTACGTGTATATTAAATCCAGATAAATAATCATACTATTTATTGTTCTTAAGAAAAAAACTTATACACTAAGTTAAGTGTTAGTTAGATTATGAAGGCTGTCTAGTGAATTTCCGTTTATGAGTAAAGTGCTATGGAAGTATACTTAAACAATGAAAAATAATTGCACGTTTACACTTCCTTTATTATTCAAAAATGTATGTTCAACAAGACATACGACAATTAACAACTGATGCGAAATAATTTCAATGTGTTTTGAAAAATAAGAAATAAATTATGTTTAGCCACAGAATTATACATAATATCTATCAATATTTTCTATTCATTCTTTCTTTGATAAAACAATGAATATTGCAGTCGATTGTGCAAAAAGCTTCTTTTAATGCATTTTATTTGGAGATTGTAAACATTTATCAAACTGTCTTCTAACTAGGTTAATTCAGTGTTGTGTCTTTTTATCAAAAATATTTTAATTACCCGTTCATATAGAAATCAAGTGTACATATGCGCTTACTTTAGTTATGCAATTTCCGATTTTCCACTTACACTTTTACCACAGATGAAGGAACATTGATCATTGAAAGTTTGTATTCTGTGAATGTGAATTTTGAAAAAATACCATTTCATAAGGACTGCATATTTTCAGCAAAATTCACTAAACATGAAAAAGAAAGCTAATAGTTTAGATTTATAATACATTTGTTGCCGTAAATTATACGAAACCATAGAAGTGAAATATCCTGTTGTAGCTCATTTGTATAAAGTGAACACATTAAGTCATTGAGATTCAAAAGAAGTAAAGTGTACAATGTGAATTACTGTTATAATCTATCAGGGACACAAAGTTTCGATTAGTAGATAATTTTCATCATGGACAGAAAAAGTTTTCTTTACATCAAGATCCTACTAAGAATCCAGTACAGGAGTTTTGTGATTTTCTGGGACTAGACTACTTAACAATCAAACCATAGATTTTCTATCCAATGTATTTTATATCTATTTGCAGTTGATTCGTTGTACGTAATAATAGTTTTGCAATAATACCTCTAATTTTCGTTTCGTACCTACTGAAATTCATTATAATGTTTGACGAATACCAGCTGCAAATGAAAACAATATTCATAAAAATACTACAAAACCACTAATACGTTCAAACTATCTGAACATTTTAATTGTTTACGTAGATTTTATAGTATTTAATGTGTTCATAATTTTAAATTTGGTTCACAGTAGGTAATTTTAATTAACATTTAGTAAACGTAGTATCTTACCGATAGCTTACAGAATAATTTCTCCTACAGATTACCATAATATTTTTTAAGAGAATATTTAAAGCTTTTGGTAGATTAGATCTAACTGTCAAAATATGAGGGTATTTTATATTAATTGGTTAAATCTTAGAGTATTTAGTAACGCATCGTCACAACATATTTATATCAAAAAGATCATAAGTTGGAAGCTTTTTAATGAACCGAACATTAAATATTCAATTAATGATATCTCTTTTATTCTGATAATTTTAGTTAGACTGAAGTGATTTGAAAATTCACAGTCACTTTCCAAAAATATAATAAATGTAGAACATTTTAATCATTTTGTTTACTATGACTTGTGCCAATGAAACATAACTGCATACTTACTCTTCACTTATCATAATATACAAAGTTTCATTTTCAGCAACTAAAGCACAATCAAATTATAAATAAATGCGAAAATTTCCGCTTATCAAAACAGATAACATTTGCTTCCGAAATAGTGTTTATATGACAAGTTATGAAGCAATGATATATTAAATCCTATAATTTTTCAATCACTTGGATTTCACAGTTCTGTTAAACGGAGGTTATCTCTTCAGATTGAGTGTAAAAAAAGTTAAAGACTTGATTCATTAGTCAGTAATATCCATAAGTAATACATAAATTGTGGGCTAAATGTATTCCCTAAACATATACTTTTATTAGGATTTGTGAATATTTGCTTTAAATTTATTTAAAGCTCTGTACTGATACATTTGGTGCATCTTATTTCTGAACAGAGAGTGCAAAGTCAAAATTGCTTCTTTTATTTTTCAAATTTTAGGCAGCTTCATGATCATTAGTCAATTTCAAAATAAATGAATTCCAACTGAAATTTTTGACAGAAACACGCAAACTCTAAATAGATTTATTTCACAAATAATCTTGGACTGTTTCATGAGTGGCATATAAGAAGAATGTAGTAAAAATAAAAATTTATGGTAACTGTCATTTTAAAACGATAAAAAATGGAATAAATACAAGCCTTCTGCAATGAAATGGAATGCAGATGGTTTTTTTTTCTTTCTAGCTAATAATAATTGCCTTCCCAAGAACAAATACATGATACATTCATCACAATTTGGATGATAGTATAGTGAACTCTGATTATCAATCAAACAAAAACTAGTATTCGTGGACCTGGGATTAAATTTTTTTGAAGTATAACAATTATCTAGTTAATAAGCATTGAAATGAAAAATGAGCATGGTCTTGATTGTCTATTACTTTGCACAAATGTTGTATTTTGATTTTATTCAAAATTAAAATAAGATGATGGTCAATTATCATCTTGATTATGAAAAGATCAAATTATCAAATTTTTTTCAAAATTCAGTTAATTATCAACCTCTAACTGTCTCGTATTCAGTGTCGAGAGAATAAATAAGATTTGTATTTATCTAGAAGGAACAGCCTTAAGAAGCTTGATATTTAATCGATTTCATAGTGACTCATGGTAGGATTTAATTCATGACCAGTAATTCCATTCAGTATTTTTTTTAAAATTTGAGAAGTATTTCAAAATAACAGAAGTCAGCTAAGTGTATAGTGGATAACTGACTCTCTAAAGGACTCGTCTGTCATTGGTTTGTTAAAATCTTAACGTGTTTCGATGAAATTCATTGTTTGAATAGTTATACACTTATTATAAACAGAAATCAACTGCGTAATCATAATTCTGTCATAACAGTTTATATTGCGAATTGATATTGCAATGAATAAAACATATAACTGTGCAGTTAGTGAAAAACAAAGCACTTAATTAATAAATTACAGATAATCGCGTTCATAGATCAAGTGTGAAATTTAAGCGTTATAACCTCAAAATGAAACGAAATTATGAAAATAATTACATAACTATGAAAACTGTGTACACAACAAGTTGAAACTCAGGATAAATTAGCTCTTTTCGGCTGCTTAAAGCTTTCCAGCTACTTCACTCAATAAGATACGCGAAGATTCTCTGATGGGAGTTGATTAGCGTTTATATAAGTTTACTGCATGACAGATCGATGCTAAACATGACAGTTAGATTGCTTGATTGGGTGGAATCACATTTCTATCACCATCTTTGTTGATATTTTTGTAAAATAAAACTGTTTCCCACTTCTGTATATAAATTTTAAGCTATTAGTACACTGATATGTTCAGCTACTTACATCACCAATATATCAACTTGTGATATTCCGTTCAATATAAACGCATTTATATGTTCATACATCTGTGTTTACATTCAGTTTTTAAATATCTAATTTCTCAAATAAAATAGGTAAATTACTTCGTTCAGTAAGATTTCTGCTAACCAGATCTCAGCTCTTTACTTTTCAGACATATATTCCTGATTTTTATAATGTGTACCTACTAAATAAAACTGTTTTTACAAATCACACGGTAATTTCTAGCTTTGTTCACTATTAGCAATTTAAGATAGCCTCAGTGATACTGCTAATGCTTGAGTGAATATAAAGTGAGTAGAATAACCAATGGCTAGTGCACAAAGACATCTAGGTGACGAAAATTCAATGCAGTTAAGCAAACTGCAAATAGGACAATATTTGAGAGCTGACGCATCTCAAGAATCGACAATAGAATATTCGAGCAACAAAGAATTTACATCAGTTTCACTGAACTAGAAAGGTAGGCCTAGGACAAAGTAGGTTAAAGAATACTAGTCATCGGGCTATGCTCCATTCGGGTAAACAGGCGTTAAGGGATCCGGAATTACGGAGGAGTACTGCCGTACATTCAGCTTTGTTGAAGGTGAATAATAGTAAGGACAAGAATCACCATGAGAGGGTTTATCTGTATACAGACGAATGCAACCCAAACATTAGTGACTTTGTGTAAAATACTGCTATTTTAACATACATTAGAAGGAAAATTGTTTCCATAAGCGACCATAAACGGTAATTTCGTTTACACAAATCCATAATGAATATTGTCACTGGCATTTAATGTAGTTTAGTTGAAGTAATATGTAACATGCCTTAACAAGTAATACAGACATACATTTTTATTTCGTTCAAACAATTCAACAATGTAGCATACATTATATTATGACTTTCATCAAAACAGTGCATAATTATTTTTGAATAGCTTCAATTTCTCTGACTTGCTTAGTTCTGAACTGATTACTCTTATCTTAAACACGTTGAACATCAACCAAAAAACCTGATATTTGACTGATGTATACTATTTTCCATTATCTACGCAGATACTTGCACACGCATTCGAACACATGACCGAGTATTCTTTTGCCTTATCAGTTACTTCATCAAAAATGTTCATGTTTTTGATAATTAAATCGAAGAGCAGTAACATTTATTGTATATAATTATGTTTATGCTTAGAAAACAAAATCACCTACCAAATATCTTTAAACCGATTTCATTCAACTTGATGATGATGATATCAAGGCATTAAATTTTGTTTTGAAAAAAATTGATGAAAACAATAATTAAAATAAAAAGATAACTAATTGATTAATTAATTGGTTATTTTGTCATTTTTACTTGATAAAACTTTTTTTTTCTCAAAACTAAATGAAAATAACTAGAAGAAAGGAGAAAAAAACACTAACAGAAAATCAATGAACAATGATAAGTTATAATGAATGATTTGAAGAAGTTGAAATGATTTATTTACAGAAATTGAATACTTGTAGATTTAGGTAGATAGATATGAACTAATTTCTTTTGATAAATATATATATTATTTTTAGGGAGAAAAATGGTCATGAAAGTGTGACTTTTGTTTACTTATCAAGTGTTTTTCATTACTAGATTCATGTTTCGTTTGGTTAAGTGTACACAGTTGCTCGCAGATCAACGTTAAGCATGTAACTTGAAATTATTTATGAAAAGAAATAATTAAATAGATATTTTTTATGAGAAAAGAGATAGTGATCAATAAACTAGGCACTCTATTTATCAGTTGAATGTTTGTCCTAAATTTTCGCCATGAATCTTTGTTTTAAACATTTCCAGTAATCAAAATCTTATCAAACAACAATGTTACTTCAAAGAACTGGTTTTGTATGTTGGAAAATTATATTTATCACGAAAATGATTACGAAATACATTGACTAATATTATGACTTAACTTCATTCCGGAAAGATAAATGACTGAATGAAGGAATAATTGGCTAGATGGTTTCGCAATCATCAAAAGATCAACAGATCTTAATTCTGACTAACTATATTCAGTGATAAATAATTTTAAGCGTAGATAAAATAATTATCTACTATCACTTGTTCTTGACTGATCAGATTAATACATTACATACATTAATACATTCACATACACAAGCTAGTACTATTTAACTGATGGCATCCAATCACTAGTAACGATCTGATAATCAAAACACTGAGTACCATCTAGTAATCAATTGAAAAAAGCATTATTTTCATTTTTGATTATTTTCAGCAAATTAATAAGTTATTATGATGTATAAGTTTTCAAACAGCAACCTAACTACGCTAATAATCGTTCTGAATTCAATTCTCATTTTTTAACTCCTTAAGTTTAGTTTCTGATTTACAGCCTAATTGCTTGAACCAAATGGTACCGATCCAATTCGATCAACCTACACAGATTAAATGTGATATTTCTAAAAATTTGAAAAATGTTTCTGAGTGACTATCCAGTATTTTTTTTAACCTTCCGAAATAATCAGATCAAAACAATAAATTACACATTGCAATTTAGCGAGTGAATTGCGCTTATGTTATTTACGAATGTATCAAATTATTTATTGGTTGAATAAATCACTTTAAATTAATTATTTTGAACGATGTTCTAAGAATTTGTAATGATTTCAAACCGAATTGAAGTGAACAAATAGCTGAAAATAATGAAAGTTCTATTCTACAGATAGTTTCATACTAATCTCAACTGAAAAGTCATCGTGAACCTAAGTGTAAATGTTTTGAGAATTGATAAGTGGATGTCGTACTTTTTAAAGCAGAACCTGTCAATGATTTGTATGAACTGTTACTCGCAATTTTGAATAAAGTACTTTAAGCCGCCAATAAAGTCTCAGTTTCATTGTGTCAGGCTAGTTAAAACACCTCACATTACCCATATTTAAACGATAATAATTTCTGAAACTTAGGTTTGATATACTTGTAGAATTTTGTTCATTGTATTTTTAATTAAGAGCAGAACTTTTTCAAAGCTCATAATTTCCGATCTGAATGTATGTTCCATATAAAAATTAATACATATTAAATACAAAAATATGCAAAGTCTAACTATCATATCATGAAAAATAGTGTTTTTGCAGCATCACATGTGAATGAGTATATGAATAGTTTTAAAAACCGAATGAGTTACTTCTTCATGATAACAATTATAGTCCTCATATGATTTAGTCTTGAAGGTTTTGCTGATTATTTATTTGTTGTATAAATTAAATCTTTTAATGAACACTGAACAATTTGACATATATATATATATATATATATATGCATTATCATACTTTGTAAACAATAAAATAATTTACATAAATATTTTTTCGTAAACATGATTAACGTAATTAACCATTTTGAATGGAATAAGCATAACTGGTTGATAAAATTTTCAAAAGAAAAGTGTTATAAATTTACACACTACGAAAAAGTCATGACATAAACTTATCAGAAAGTCATCAATCATCTGTGGTTACTTTGACTGTTGTGATGTTTCATTCTCTAAGCTGGATGGTTTGATCTGGGAGCTTTTACTGTTTTTTTCTGAACTATATTATCAGCACAAACTTCAAATAGAAGTGAAGTATTCGAAATTCCCGACATATGGCTCGTAGATTGTTCTGTTAACCTCGATCTTGAATGGTTGCTGCTGACCTTAAATCTGTCGTGGTTTGCACCTTTGTTTTGATTGTGAACCCTCTTTGATCTGTTTCTTGATCCTATGTCGCCTACGATTTTTCTGATTGCTCCTCAATCAAAACACGCAGCTCAAAGAACGAAACACAACAATCATCCACCTGAGCTACAAATTTTCTCCACCATCTCAAAATCATATGACCATGGTTACCTTGAGTGAAGAGTGTATCGAAATCGATACAAATTTCCTTGTACCGTGGTGGTGTTTCATTCTCTAAGCTGAATGTTTTGGTTGTACCATATACGTTCTTTTTAGCCATTTAGAGATTTCGTTTTCAGCGAAATACATTTTTATTACTGAGGTAAAAACAATGATTTTAAGTACATGTACACTACAAATAATTTTATGCTGATTCTAGCATCATACAGTCGGCAGGTATTAGCTTGTATTATGGCATTGATCAAAATAAATAAGTTTATTATTAATTGCTTCTTTTGCGACTGCTGACTGCTACCACCAGTAAATTTACGTCAATAAATGGTTACACCGTCAGTCATCTTATAAAAACTAATTTTTATAATTACTTTGCATTCATAAATTAACTAGTTTATAAATTTTTTTGATAGATTGTATACAATAATTACGAATAATTTCGGCAGCCTTATTCTATTCAATTTGATGTCAAATTTAATTATCTGTACCGAAAGATAATTTCCATACAGGATTTGCAACAGTTGGAAAGACATTAGATCGAGGGTATGACATTTTTGACAATAATTTAGTAGGTATAGGTTGGTGAAATGAAATGACGTAAGAATCTTCTAAACTATGCACAGATTAAATCAGATATTTTATGTATGGAATAACATAATGATAACTTTTCACATTTTACAAAAACGATTTCTCCAGAGTATGTGTACCAGTATGTTGAGCCCATTTGACTATTTCCAGCTTCCGGACAAACTAATTAACTTTTTCTGTCCGAGCCATTATTCACTCGTTTTTTAACCTTGTCTATTATTCGCTCATATCCTTGGCTGTTCTAAATTGGGTGTGTATATGCAAGCCCACCTCGCTTATCCTATGTCTAACCTATATTGTAGAAATGTAGATACCTAGTAAAGCATTATCGCACTGAGTTGACCCACTCGCTTTCTTCATTGTGCTTGTACACTTTTCGTTCTCATCTCTGTCTGCTTAAATGAATGCATGAAATAAATTCATCCATGAAACCGCATTCGGCTTCCCGTTACTGCTATCGCACAAACCGAGTTCGCCTTAATATGGTGTACAAAAATCTGATGAAATATTTATTTTATAACATATTCGAATGTACGTACGAATTGGAGTCAGATGGCTAACTGTGCTAAAAAGATAAACCCTACTTAGAATCTAATGAGGCCACTAAATCACAGTTCCTTAGGCATTTTATCCGTCGTCGAGTATTTACCTTAACTTCGATAAGAATGCAAACTTTTCAAGGAAGCTCGGGTCACTGTGTACTATCTTCTGCGAGAACGTGAATGAATATTGCTGAAGAATCCCATATTATGAAAATGCTTCTTTCCAGTCAATCATGATATTATTGATGATATAAATTACAAACAAAAACAGACACATATTTAACTCGGAAAAGCCCTCGTAGTTACTGACAAAAGAAGCTATAACATTTGGTAGAATTACATTTTGATCTCAGCAACTTTGTATACTTAATAAACTTTGTCAATTAACCTACAACTATCAGAAATGCATAATATTTCACCACTGACTATGCATGAAACAAGCGTTTTAGTTTTGACTAAAGACTTCACTGTTTAATGTCACATACATGAAGAAATCCAACATAAAATTATCTTGAGCTACTAACACAATTTAGTCAGCCGTTCGCTGAAAATACCTGAAGAATGATTATATAAATAAACGATTGACATTTACTTATCTTTGACTTAAAACTGTGTATTATTTTTAGCGGGGGTGGACAGTGACTACCAGTGAAATTTAGGGAGAGTGTTTCGTCTCATGTGGGACTCGTCATTTGGATTCAACTGCATCTCAGAATTGATTTTCACTTCGGGACTCTGACTTCAAATGCTATCGTGCCTTTCACTTAGCTATTGAGTCTATACAAGCATTCCCTTGTATAATCGGATGAAGCTTAATTCAGCAGTATTAGTAGTCTGTTCGAATCACCTCATACAAACACTACATGTTTAGAATTTCCTTATTCACTGATTAATGTTAAAACGACAATATCATTTGAATGCACTTGAATACAGAATCAAGAGATCGACACTGACCTAGTATGTAGGACTCAAGAGAAATGGTAAAATTAAGAAGATCAGATTCTATAAATATTGGAAGATAGGATAGATTGATTAGTAAATTTTTTAATAAGGTAACTGAAAATAGATGGGAAAAAGCAACAAAAAAATGCTGTGATAAACAACTACCATTAAATTGGTTGGTGTTGTTTTTTACGCTGAGACTGTAAAAAATGAATAGAAAATTAAGTTAGACCAGTATTTAATAATTCACATAAAGCAACACAAATTCTATTTTAAAAAAATTTAAAAATTGCAAATGTAGTAAGTCGTGAAACTTATTACCAAATTTACAAAGAACTCAAAAGGAGTGAAATTTCATTGAACTATTTACATTTTTAGTGGAAAGTTCAAATCATTGTACACAATATAATAGAACATATGGTTTAGTTTATGCGTCTTTCAATTTTGTTTATAGTGATTTGTATGACTTACGCTAACTGTATTTATTGTCCTAGATTATTAATTCGCAAGCTAGGGAAATTTATTTTATGAAAAGGGAAAACATAGTTGTTCACAAGATGGTTTTTCAAACATTCTTACTGACTCCCATCTAGCATCTGACTGACTATCTCTGACTGATTCTAAAAAACTGACTTTCATATATCACAAAAATAATAATTAATCAGAGTAAGTTCATCATTTGTATGTATTATTTATTAATTAGGATTTTCTACATTATTACATTTAGTCTGTTATGACAACAATATAAAAATATAAAATGCACCAAACAAACTTACAATATCATATCAATCTAATCTGCATGACTATTGAATGAAAATAAAAAACAGAAAAGTAATACGTTTATTATTTTTGGGCATTAAATAGTGTGTAATCTAGGAAAAACAACAATAAATCAGCGAACAAAAAATCTAATTTGAAGCATCAACAATGTGGAAGAATCATTCACTTGAACTTGCAACTTTTATAGTTCACATCTATGAGTCTCCTATGTTTATAACATACTTGCCTTCACATACCATTCACTTTGAGAAATAATTCCAAGAGTTCTGGTGAGAAAGAGCGATCAGTGAACTTCAGTCACATCTCATATGAGACAGTTATCCATCACGTGCAACGCAAATTGGACATACACTATCGTGAACTGATTGAAATTTTACATGTTCACTCCTGAACGCTGGTCCAGAGGTTAGACGCCCACCATGAACCAACGATCCTAACTTTGATTTCCTATTTAAAACTGGACGCTCACTGATGCAAGCTACCATATCATAAAACGTAGGTCTAGTGATTCCAGTTTCCCGATGGTTCTCTTAATAATATTAGCCATGAGAGTTCGAAAATCTGTTAAATTCATCTACATTAATTATGATGAATTAATCTTGATTTTAAATTGTATGGATATTTTGTCTACTTGTTATCATCTTACAACTATGATCATCTGTACATAGTTGAATATTATTTCATTTGCCATTCATAATTTATTCTTATTTGAAATTATATTTAGTACAAAATATGAATTTGAATAGCTAAAATACATTTTAAGCTGAGTTCTATTATTCTGCTGAATGACTATATTATTATGACTAGTTATATTTGCTAAAAAGATGTTTAGTTTTTTCCCTTTTATTTCATAGACTTTAGACTATGCCTTCAAGAGCCTCCAATTTTTTCTTTCTTTCCATTATCATTTTATTAAAAAGTATATTGCATATTATTGTATAAGTAGTATTGTAGATTAAAAATGAGTCTGCCATCATTTGAAAACTATCTAGTACTTTAGTAAGTATCTTTTTATGTTTTCTGTCATTAGCAGCTCATTTTACACTGAAATGAAATAATAAGACTTTGAGTTACTTGGTAATTGATAGAAAATCTTGAATGAAGTGCTTACCAGAATGTCTACTGAAATATTTCTAATATCCTAATATATGTCCATAATAACTGAAGTGTTATTCTCGTCAACTGATATGCTTGAAACTATTACGGGTTTAGCTTAGTCGCTAAACGACAGCTGATCCAGTTACACGATAGACTACTCTAATCCGAGCGCCCCAAGGCCCTTTATGTAGAGGAAGAAGTCTTGATATGGCGCAGAAAGTGTGTTCTACACGCACCCAGACAAGCACACGAATCGAGTTTATTCATACAAGATAGAAACGTCCTTGGTAAGGCTACAAAAATAGCGTACCAAAACAATACACCAACCAATAACAGTCAAATATTTTCTGGGTGGGAAATGTGATCTCAAGGTCAACTGATCGGCCTGTATGCGAAAGCATAAAATCCAAAATTAAGACCGTTATCAAGTGAGTTCTGGGTATCTAACGTCTCCAACATAAAGACATTTATATTATTATTAAAAATCGTATTAATTTTATGAGTGTGCATACCTTTTTGAATCAGTTTAATTTCCTGAAATTAAAAATCTTGGGAGCCTAACTACTACGTCATGGTGACTAATTTACTGATAAAATATTTACAACTAAAACAACTAAGTTCAGATGTTAACAGTTCTGAAAATTAACTATTATGCAATCTTGCTTAAAATTGTTCTGTTACTGGTTTATGAAGCTTTAAGCCAACAAAATAACACCATTTCCCAAACGTATTGACATTATTCACAAAGCAATTTAATCATAGGAAGTTTATAATGGCCATTTTATCTGAAGTCGCCATAAAAGCAGAAATAAATAGGTTTAATGACGTTAATAAAACAAAACTCAGTGAGTGAGTTAAGGGATAAAACTTGACAACTGGATTTTCAAAATACCGACTGATTTTTTGTCTACTTGATCAGACCGAATAATTCGATCATCCAAATGAAAGTATCATTTCGGTATAAACGTTTCATTGTGTATTTTTTGCTTTTACCATTTACGTAAATTATGCATCGAATAACTATTTCATTTTAAAACATGTTGCTATGAAGCAGCTGTATACGATTAGCAGCTATTTTCCTTGCCAAAATTATGATCAGTATAGACATAACTTTTAGTCAGGCCATTTTAAATCATGTCTCCTAACTAACTTTTCTAAAACAATTGTTTAATTAGCTGAATCTTTCAATTCTATTCAACTTAAAGATAAAACTAAAAATTGTTTAAACTTGAGGGCTTATACAACTGTAATTTTTTTCAATAAAAAATATATCTACAGATACTGTAGTGTTTGTTTAGAGTTTTATACATGCGAATACAGGCAACTTTTGTACAATACTCATCTATATCGGTTTATTGAATTTCTAATCTGTACATCCAGTTCTATGAAAAGTTTATGAATATAATTTATCCGAAATATAAAGAAACCAATATATAAAATGTTTGACAGAAAATATTCTTTAAACAATTTTTCTGATTTATATATGCTATAGTTCCTGAACGACGGAAACAAGTAGAAAATATCACACAACGTTTATCGATAGATTTTCCCTCTACAAATTCATTCGAAATATTAAATATCAGAAGAGATATGATAAATTGTTCAAGACAAATGTGATTGAACACAAAAATTATTTGGTGGAAATTGTCTAGTTGATAGCATTAAATATTCTATATATATATATATATATATATATATATATATATCAAGATAAATGTATTTCCTTTAAAAATTCCATTATCTATGCCACTTAAGTTGAACAAACATTTCGAAATGGGTATATATATATATATATATATAAATGTAAAAAAACAATAAGGAACTATATCAAAGCCTACTTCCTAATCAAATTGTTTCGAAATAAATCCGATTACAAATCGATGGTAAGTAGGACTAAATTTAATTCCTTTTTTGTGTTTCTTTTTTTCCATGATAGATGGATGGGAGAAATTATTGTGTTCTTGCATAAAACAACAGCTTGAAAATAAAATTCATTTTAAGCCAGTGTAGATTATTCAGTAATGTAATTCATTGTTAGATTATCACTCGATAAATCAGTCAGTCAGTCAATTACAACGTAGAACTTCGTACGTAAGTACATCACTCGATAAATCAGTCTATGGATATAAACTGGTACATATGATTTTTGTTTGTCATTAAACATCCTTTTTTATGTGTTACGCACCTTACTTGGTACGCTTGAAGTTATTACGAGTTCACCTTAGTCGATAAACGCGAACGAGACAGTTACCAGCGTCCAAATAGGCTACCTTGAATCCCAAGCGGAAAACAGAGGGCTTTGTAAGCGTTTATTCTACAAACATCCAGCAATCACAATACAGTCAAGCACACAACTCTCGTTTAGTTATCCAACATAGAAACGTCCTTGAGACAGTTACGAAAATGGCACACTAAAATACACAGCCATGGATTTTCCTGGTGGGCAATGAAATTTCAAGGTCAGCTGATCAGCCCATGCTCATTAATGTGAAATCCGAAATGAGGCATTTATCAAGCGAGTTCTGGGGATCTAACATCCCCAACAGTTTGTGGTTTCAAAATCTAAAATCAATCATTACAAATTTTTACTAAAGTCTTACTTCCTTTTAAAATTACAGTCAATGATCAAGTACATAAAAAACTGTTATGAACTATTTTAAGATTTGAGTCATGCATAAAAGACCATGGTGTTTTGTGATTTATTGATGAGGAATGACAGATAATGTACAATTTTTCGGTGTGGGTTATATTTTGACTGTCTTTTTATTAAATGTTTTCAGCTGTCTTGCATAAGCTTCATCATTTGAATGATACTAACAAATACTGAATAAGGATGATAACGCATTGTAGATATCGTTCAAGTAATTATTATATGCATACAATCTTTAATGTGGTAAATTTTTTCCAGTGTGTTGATATTCTTAACAATTCTTACAGATGTCACATTCATTTATAAATTTAGAAAAATTTATTTCCCTAATGTTCAGGATTTTCATCATAATCATACTGGATGTTTCATGTGGTTATGTCTTAAATGATTGTTTACTTCTAACCTAACCATTAGTTTTTTTCCTGTGAACAGATTATCTCCAGATACTTTGATTTCTCTGTTTTGGTACTTATCTGTTGATGCGGCTAAAAAAAATAATATAAGTACAGTGAATGAAACCATGTGTCTGCTACCATGCGTTTATTGTATTCCGACAATCATGCAGTGCAGTATTACATCATTCGTGGTTACATGGTCAACTGATTATGATTTGAAATAAAAGTCAATGGTCCATGATCGCAGTAGACAAAGAATCTCTTAGTCCGTGCAGAAGCATCAACAAGCTAAGTGAAAATTAATTAAATTGACATACTAGTGTCATATTTCAACCATAAAACAGATTAACGATAAAGCCAAAAGTATTATAGATATAATCCGAGCGTCTTTCACTTTCATATTATCTCAGAACAAAAGGTATGTGTTCTTTATTTAGTCCTAATTAACGAAATCTTGTCATCCTAAACAGTTTCACAGGTTCCTTGAATTATAAATATGCTAGGGTCTGAACACCGAAGCTATTATTTTAACACTTCGGAAGATGTCCAAATGAAACCAATATATATATGAGTACTCATTGACTGAACCTAAAATTACTGAATGTTTGAGTAGACAGTGTGTTGCCGAAATCTCAAAAGCACCTGGATAAATATGCCAAGAACGTTAATTAAGTTAATTCGGTTGCGTTGAAATAGTAGGGGGAATATTGTCAAAAGCCTCTATTATCACACCATCAGTATCTATTTCAATCTTGTTCAAGTTCATTTAGAAAAAGTAACTGTAATTTTCATGGGATCCAATATCCCCTATAGAATTAAAAAAATTTCTTTCCAATTATATTCAGCCATGCTTTTATTTAGCCGTTTGTGTCGAGACTGTTGTCCTGAAGGATCTAAATATTTATGCTGATGGATTATCAAGTATCAACTTACATTTGTTTCAAAAAGCTGATCTAAATCTCACGAATGACTTAGTTTAACATATCTGAAAATGATTTCGATCCATATCACTTTTGAATAGATAAGAAACATCCTTTCCTTCTCAAATACAAATACTTTTTCAAATGTGTCACTTAATAATCTTCACAAACGCCTAATGCAATTACATGTGCTCACTAGTGACTAGCTCCGTGAGGAATCTTCTCCTAGTTTTAGTGGGAAGTCGTGACCAGTGAAATTCAACCTGTTCGGGTGTAGACAGTAACTACCAAAGACAGTGAATGAGGTTTCGCAACTACGTCAATTGATCGAAGTTAGACATTAACACCGTTAGATACCGGCTCAGTGGTCCAGAGTTTAGGCATTCACGTGACAAACCGAAGGTCCTGTGTTCGAATGCTGCGAGGTGTATGAGTCGTGGCTGTGCACTGCTGATGAGTCCCATACCAGTACGAAACGGCCGTCCAGCGCTTCCAGGTTTCTAATGGTGGTCTAACATTTATCGATTCATGATTTCAAACGTGTAACTTAATAATCTTCACAACCCTTCAACGCAATACACTTTTTGTTTGTTGTTAACTAACAAGTAACGTAAATCAAAAACTACTTGGTGATTGTTTTTAACAACTTGCTTTAAACAAGTAACACATCAAGTCATGTAGAATTGTAATCACATGATCGATAGGATTACATCAACACTACGAATAAGATAAACATGATATTTGACTGTCAGTCAATCATATGCCTATTTTATGCATATCATTTTCTTTATTTTTCTCCTTTTGATCGCCATTTATCAATTCATTTCCTCAAGGATATGATTTGAGTTAACCGGAAAAAGTCATAAAAAAATTCACCTTTCAAATTATTCTATGAATTATAACAAGCGTTTGGCAAATAGCTAAATTCTTCTAAATGTGACCTGTTTTCTTTCTAACATGATACTAGTAAAAAAATACTACTAGATTATACATACGAAAATTGTATTTTTTTTAAGAAATGAAATATTTACAGATTCATTTATGATAATCATCTTTTTTAAATAATAAAATAAATGCGAAACAATGAATAAACAATTTCCCTTGTGAATATAACTTTTCCACTCTTCAAATTAAGTTTGAATACATAAAGAATAAAAAATCTTGGCGCTTTTTTTTGAAAATGTTACATTTTTATCAAAGCAACTATTTTTTTTCTCTGCTTTTTAGTCCAAACTAATGATTTAAACAATGTTCAATTGTTTTATTTGATGATTACACGGTATATATATATATTCGCATTCATTTTATATCCTTTTTATATTTTCAAAAAAGGACAAAAGAAAATTAGGTCAGATTTTACAAGCATCGCTTTGATTATCAGCTTTGATGCAAAACTTTGGTCAGTTTTCATAGTCTTCACCTTAAAAAAAAATAGAAAATGTTCAACGATTAAATTTTATGCATAAATAAAGTATTTAATAAATAAATAAATAGAACTTGCAAGCAAGTTTTTGATTCTGCTGAAAAGAAAAAGGTTTATATCACTTTACCATTTAGAGGTGAAGCAAATGGTCTAATAATTACGACAGAGACTAAAAGCAGCCATAGAGAAAACATACAACGCTGCTAAACTGATTATCATTGAAAAGACCGATTCCATGATTTCGCATATACCTAAACGTTGCTCAAATGATTACATCACATCCCATTGCATTTATCAATTTACATGTTTGTGTGGACACACATACAACGGGAGGAGTAATCGGACTTTGCAATCAAGGGTTATGGAACATGTACCTAAGTGGCTTCAAAATCAGTTAACGTCAGATGAGCCGATTAACGTTGGAAACAGAAAACCATGTTCATCGATCGCCGAACACATAATTGAGACAGGGCATAAGATTGACGTCAAGACAGCCTTCAAAACATTGTATAGAAATGTTGAAGGACGAATTTTGAGGTTTATGGAGGCCTTGGCTATTAGAAAATTAAAACCCCCCTTATGTGTGCAGAAACAATTTGTCGTAACCTTGAATTTACCTTGGTAATCTTTAAGCCTAGGGTAATGTGACAATTTTCCTACCTTTTTCTTATTCTTTCTATATTACGTTAATTTTCTCTCTGCTTTATTTACAATTATCACCTTATGTCTATTTGAACTTTTATTTAATTGACCTTTTATTCATCTTCATATAAAATGCCTTGACAAGTAAATATGTGTTACCAGATTGTTCGAAATGTATAGCGCAAATACATCACATTTTTCAGATCAATTACGTCTTCTCACTGTTCTGTCATAATTGTTTTAAATTTAGAATTTAAATAGAAATTATCTAATAGACATATAATAAGGGGAATAAACCTTTAAAAAACTAAATACTAAATGAAGTATGTTTTGTTGCATGTTTTAAAACCTTTCACTATTTCACTTTTATGATTGTAGCACTATCACCTTAAATTTGGATGAAATCGATTGCTAACGGTTTTTTTTAGCTTTCAATGATTGACTAAGATTGATTTTCGTTTCAGAATAAATACACTCTTCAGGTTCAGCAATATTTTTTCTAACGAACTACATTATTCAAAAAAATATTAAGGTTTATAGAAATCGGCAATTGTTAATGAAATCAGTGATCAACTTAGGTTAGATAACCATTGAAGATAAAAAATGGAATGGAATGCATTTTCAATGAGCTTTGACGGTCCCAATTGTAATAAACTTCTGGACTCATGGTGGGAGAGATCCCCTACAAGGATAAAACAGCTGTCGAATGCGTTTTAATTTTCAACGGTTATTCAATTTAGGATGGATCCTGTTCTGAATATGATATAAAATACAACACGAAACCAAATATCACCTACCTAATTCATATAATTTGCTCAAAATAGAAAAATAAATGGTTTACTGCTAAATGTTGGCAAAATTTGTGTTGATACAAAGTTTAAATATTATTGTGACCTATTTAAATCATTTTGTGCGAATTTATTTTTATTGTATTGAATATGTTGTGGGCGGAGCGAGGTTTTGTTTTTGTTGTCGTTACTTGAAGATATTTGTCGACACATTTGACTATTCTTCTTAAATAGCATGTCATGTATCTGTCATTTGTTGGTAATGGAACGGAGTTATGTCAATCTACTAAATATTTTATTATCAATACCCACTTCCATGAGACTAAGAAAACAATCTTCATATGGGCATATAATTCACGAATCATTTACATTACAATCTCATCAAATAAAGTGGCACCTGTCGTCAACAAAACTTGGATGACTACTTTGTCGCAAATGTATTGATATCCTCAATGAGATCTGATAATAATCACTCTATATAACAAAATAAAAACTATTAAGAAATTATTAACTTTTAATTCTGTCTCTATAGCTAAATATTTTAGTGATTATTGAACGATTAAAATGTCTCGTATTCTATTCATCATAAGCGATGCACAGCAATGAAAAGTCCAAATTCAGCCTATCAGATTCGTGTTTTCAGTGGTACTATATCGAAATCCTGCACTCGAAACTATTCACTAATTGAATGAAGTTTCAAAAACAACTTAAAGTAGTTACCAATAAATCTGCGAAAAGTAGTAGCCACTGAAAATCAATAGAATCATTGTAGATCTAGAGTAATTAGTTTCGCTGAAATCAGTTTCATGTGATTAGATTTTGTTGTTCTGTCAATAGTTCGTCAGATGAGTTTCTTTTAGATTTCTTAATCAGACCGGAAGGCTAAAGTACAAAATTAGTATATTGAAACAAAATTAAGTTATTTTAACTGTGAACATCTTATATCAGATGAAATACGTTACCTGACTTGAAAAATGTAAAAGCTAAAATATTTGGCATTACTTACACATCACGCATATCGTTTTATTAATGTATCTAGAGAAATAGGGTAGTGCATGTGACTTGCACTCTAAATTAGTATCTGAACTAAATTTCTTATGTAAAAATTATCTTACTTGGTAATTAACAGAAACAACGATTGTGGAAGTATATCTTATTTCAGTTTCATTCAACGGATAGTAGTGAATTTCCTGAAAAAAATCTCTATAAAAATGTTTTTCTCAGTGAATCTAAACTCTATAGGATGATAATTTTGTGTAGAGCGATTCTATTGCATTTATCTGTTGAGATAATTAAACTTAATCAACACTGCTATCTAAGCTGCTAATGTGTATAGTTTTCACTTCAAGAAATAGATTTGAGACGTGAACAATAACAAATTAGCTATGGACGTACTTAGTATTTAGTTGAATAACTTTGGAAGAAATAAGCCTCCAGTTTAGTAAATGAATTAAAACATTGGTACATGGTATATTTCATGCCTTATATATATTACCTTATATGCATTCGTTTGATAATTGGCGATAAATAGTCAGAAAATTCAGACAAATAGCCAATGATATAACTTTGGTAAATGGTTAATATACTTTAAATGAAGATCAAACGATAATAGGAGTAAGATGTGAATAAATTTATTTAATGGTCATCTACGAGATATTCGAACTAAATTGATTTATTTTCCTTAAGGGCAAACTTGATAATGAATTCCTAAAACGCAATATTCCTCCATTCATATTCTTCAACTTGGAATCATCTATAAATTCAATCTAAATTAAATAAATGAATTACAAACTCAAAAAAATGATTTGATGAACATCTCTGAAAAATCTGAAGATATAAGTGATTGTAGATTTGTATCTTTTATTAAATGTCAGGATGAATATCTCTATCCATTGACTTAATAGTATGCCTAAATATGTTAAACAAGGATATCGGTGAATAAATCATACAGCCATGCTGAATTCAAGCCTTTATATTATTTCATCAGATAGTATTTAAGTTGTGTGCATTGTTTCGGTTATTATAAATTTCTAAGTGTTAAGAGTCAAGTAAAAACAGAATATTGTTCATTTTGATATCTAAACATTAATTTTCTGATTAGGCAATAAACAAAAATTTACATTAAACATACTTTCAGAGTATTAATACAGACGACTAATCAGCTTCATCTGTCACTTAGAATGAAGTGATTATCTGATCGTAATTAAAACTTTTGTTTCAAGGATATCTGTATTGAATTCTCAGAAAATGTATAGACTAAAACCCTAATATAAAATTATGTAGAAAGTATGTTTCGATCAATGTTACTTTTGATCATAATTCTGTATTCCTGTTTACATGAAACTAAGGAGTCCCATACCACGATGAAACGGCCGTCCAGTGTTTCCAGGTTTCTAATGGTGTCCTAACCATGACTGACTCATGATGTCAATAATAAACAACAATCGCCTTAATTCTAATTGTAGAATTTTACAAACAAATTTCAGTTTTTTACATCAAGAACTGATAAATTCAAAATTCTGATTAAATTCATCCTCTATGCACAAACAAGTGGCTAACTGGATTTAGTACATCAGTAGATAATACATTTGACGCTTGAAATATAAGATAATGGCTGATAATAATCGTATGAAGATCAATGCAAGTACATCTTACCGTCAAATCTCAATAATTTATAGGTTTGGAATCTACTACTACCTATTATGGATTTTTGCTTAAATAAATTAAATAGGTTTTTGATAAAATCACAGAATAAATTATAATCAATCCGATACATTTTCTATAATATCCCTAATACAAGCTATATATCAATCATATTTAGTTACTGATACAAGGTAATAATTTCCCTGAACTATTATTCTGATTATATTATGTTTGTCAGTGAATGACACTATTGTACTGTATTTCAAACATACTATCCTGTTGTTCTGTAAATGCTAATAATCCTATTAATAAGATATAATTTAGATAATCTAAAATGTCTACTGAATTCTATTTTATTGATATGAGAAAACTTTTTAATTCGAAAACTAACATAACTTTTAATAAATTATGTTGAGCTCTTTTTCTTTTTTATTTTGTCAAATAGTAAAACAAAACAGTTGGATCAAATGAAATCCACTCATTTATTATTCCATTTGCTCTATACAAAGTATTCAATATGCATAGAGAATTTAAATCCTTTCCATTTTCAAAATCCGACCATGAAAGAGTATTAAGATGAAAGAAAATGCATAAATACAATTCAGAAATAAATTTTGATACAACACAGGAAAGTCATCTACGAACACGATTAAAACGGAAATCACTGTCTCAGTGGGCAAAAAAAAAGGATTTGAGATATCGAGTACAAAAACGTGATTCATTTTCTTTGAATTTGAAGTGAATGCATTTCGTGAATTGTATGAATTATTATAAGTTGAGATTAAGTTAAATTTTATTTTAAGTAAAGCAACGACAAACTTTTTCTATCTTTTTTTCTCATTGAATTTTTCAAGATTAATAATAACCGAAATAGATTAATCAAATGAGATAACAGGAAGATTCAAAAATTTATAAATGAATAATCACATTTATTCTTGATTCACAGGTCAATTTGTATTTGAACACAGTAAGTCAATGGTCAACGTAATTGATCTTTAAATGTAAATGGTAGTTGGTTCGATTCTTGATGTAAATAAACATCAGTTCTGAGACACGATTACATTCATTTCCTACTATCTGCTAACAAATTTTTGCATAGGAATTCCTAAATGTTCTTTCTAAAAACAAAACAGCATTGAACTTTATCTATGTAAGTAAAGCAATAATCAAAGAATGTTCACTGTAAGTTTCAACACAAAACAACTGTTTATTTTTATTGCTTTCTCACTTATACATATATATATATATATATATATATATATATATATATATATATATTTATAAACTTATTTTATGAAAATAGTTCACAGTAAATATCTCTAATTGATTTCGATTGGCAACGAATTACATCTACATATCCGTAATCATAAGAGAAGAAGATAAATTCCTTTATGTTTTTTGAAAATTTAAAGTCATTTTCTATTAGTTCTGTTAAATGAATTTGAATAAATTTCAAGTTTTAGATTAAATGCTTTTTTTCCGTAAAGCTCTATTTCAGTTGCATCAAATGTTTTGATGACTAAATTCTCCAATTAACAAACATTTCTGATAAATTTTGCAATCGGTTTGGCCGAAAAAAAGACACAGTGTTTGTGAGGATTATTAAGAAACATGTATCTGCACATATGACGAGAGTGTTGTAGCCAGGATCATTTCAAGCCACAATTGAAAACGTTATACCTAACTATTTAGGGAGAATAAATGAACCACTTTAAGCAACAAGATGTAGATAGGTTGAAGCTAAGTATAGTCTTCATGTTTTTTTTTAAATTGTTCAAAATCTATAAATTAACCAAACCTGACATGATACCATACACTTTTCAATAATTATTTCATTTTAAATATTGTAGACTATTCAGTGACTTGTACATATAATAGGATTATAATACTGTTTGAATAAAATTTAAAGATGCATTTTGTTTGAATGAATTAGTTTTAATGAAACACTCACCAATAATTTTTTGGCGCTTAAATCAAAGCCAAAACTGATTCTCAGAGAGATTTATTTATTTAAAATGTTGTGAACTCGTCTCAAAGTTTGCTTTTTACAGACTGTTTCATTGACTAATAGTAACAATTATTATTTCTGTTTATCGATTTTGATGCAAGATCTATTAAAACAAAAATGTTTATTGCTGAGAATAGAGATTAAAAGAAAATAACGAAGTATTCATAGTTAAATAGAAAGTACATAATGACAGCAACTCTTATTATTTGATTTAGACTTTGGAAATTAAAAAAAATAATTGACTCCAAAAGTTTTTAATACGTTATCACATAAACATCACCTGTTGCACCACTGGTTCTTATATTAAAATTTTAGGAGATATTGTACTTTCTTAGGCAGATGGTTTAGTACTTAAGCTTTGATCTTCAATTTAGACAGTGTCATCTGGGTTTTACTTCAAAATGTAAAGAGCTAATGGCGTTTTTCCACAGCTGATCAACATATTTTTCTGTTGATCTGGTTGCTTGTTGTCCGCAATCGTGTACCTAATGTTTTAGCATTTATTTTGATAGTTTCTTCTTCTGATTTGGTTTTTGATATTGCAGTTATCTATGCTTATTTTCTTAAATGACAAGTTAGGTTGATCTCAAAATTAAACTAATCTGTTCAAAAATTCTCTAACTGTCAATATGTGGCTGCAGCTTGACGTTTGTTTGTCTTTAGAAAAGTTCTATCTATAACTGGTGATAGTTCATGGTTCATTTCTTCGCTACTTATTTCTGAGTTATTCTTGACACGATAGACAGAAATATGAATATGCTGGCGCTTGTTTTTATCTATATTGACAGCATATATGTTACCATGTGCAAAAAGTACTAAAACAAAGATCTTTCCCGATCTTTAATCTACTTACTAGTATGCTTTCTGAAGTAAAATGTTTTGTAGTAAAAAAGATTAATTGTCCACAAGAAGTATTTCTGAAACATTTTACATCAGATATGTTTTTTTAAAATGCATAACATACATTCAAATTGTAGCAAGATGTTTTCTTGAAACCAACGATTTAATCTAGGTGTCTTGAAAATACTTTATTTTTTTTGGAGTTATTCTGACGACAATTTATTAATATTTTATAGAATAGAAAAAGGACATCATTATGCTGATTTCCTAACTAAGTTGTACTTTTTACGCTATCAGTTGACAAAATAAAGTTGAGAAAAATGGTTTTTCATACAGTGAAAACCTTTGGAGAACAACTAGCATTGGATAGCCATTTCGTTTCAGTACTAAGCTAATTAGCACAATAATATATGGCGCTTGCTATATTTCAACAACAGACTGAAGCTGGATGTAGTGACAACTGAGTGTCAATTGAGTGGTCTAGATGCGACGCCTAAATGTTTGAGACCGATTGTAAGTAAAGTCGTCGATACAAACTGTTGGTAAAATACACTTTTGCACTGAACAAGTCAGTAAGTCAGTCAGTTGCAACGTAGAACTTCGTACGTATGTACATAAGTTCATGTTGCCATACCACATTAGCACACAGACGCAAATGTCGAGTCAAATCCCATAGTGATAAAGATATTAGAGGTACTAATGGTAATAAGAACAATAGAGTTCGAAGATATTATTCAAGAAGTATAATTCAGTGAGATAAGGTTAGAAAGACAAAGGTAGTGGTGCTGATGAATCCAGAAGATTAGGATTTAAGAAAGCACAACAAATGGACGCACCTGCGCCATTGAAAACGATTTTGAGCCACGTCGTTCAAGGTATCTAACCAATGGTAACTTTCGTCTCACGTATTCCAAACAGGTAGCCTACATCTACCAACATGACTCAGTCCACTTGTCAGTGACTTCATGGATTTGTGTTATGTTTTGGTTTGTCCGCCCCTAGATTTCTTCCGACCTACTCCTACACCACCAAACATCGCTCGTCGAGACAGTCGGTGGTTAGGCATACGTGCCAAATGTCCCGAACACCTCAACTGATGAAGTTTCACCACTTCATCTATTTATCTGCCATCCTTACCTAGTACTCGTTTCCTAACGACAGCATTGCTTACTCGGTTGTCCCACGGATATACGAGCAATGCTTCGGAGACACCTATGATCGAAGACATGCAACCTACGAATATCTTTTACTCAGATTGTCCATGTTTCGCATTCATATAGGAGAACGGAATGAACCGCTGCACAGTACACTCGTCCTTTGGTTAGCAAACGGATATCTCGTCTGCGCCATAAGTGACGAAGGTTGGCGAAAGCAAATAGAGCTTTCTGTATCCGTGCTGAAAATTCATCATTCACCAAGCCATCAACACTGATGAGACTCCCGAGATAAGTGAGGCAGTCTACACGTCCGACTACTTCACTACTTATCACTAGTTCAGGTGCCGACTCAACATTTTGCGTTTCGGGTGGGGGGGAGTGTGGAGAGAGTGGACAGCCCTGACGAACACCACTTGATGTACAGGATTCCGATGACAGTTCGCCATATGCTCTCACCCGACCAGAAGTGTTCGAGTCGAGAGCTTGTATTAGGTTAATGTAGTTCTTTGGTACACCTTTCAATGACAGACACTGCCACAGAACCTCACGATCCACTGAGTCAAATGCCGCCTTAAGGTCCAGGAACACGACTATTGTCGGACGTCTAAATGTGTGTCTGTGTTCCAGGACCTGTCGTAGTGTGAAGATGTGGTCTAAACAGCCACGTCCAGGTCGAAAACCAGATTGGTTGTCTCTAGTCTGCTCTTCACGAGCTTTCGTTAAGCGTCGAAGTATTATTGAGGCCAGTATTTTAGATACTATATTAGTTAGACTTATTCCCCTGTGATTGTCACAAGAAGACTTTTGTCCTTTCTTATAGATTGGGACAATTAGCGACTGAGACCAGTCGGATGGGATTACGTCCAGTTCCCAGATTCTACCTAGGATCTCGGTCAGTCTAACTCTTAAAACTGGACCACCATCCTTAAACATTTCAGGGGTAAGCCTATCAGGACCTGCACGTCCATCCAAGTTGTTATACCCTTTTGAGACAGCAAGATCATTACCTAGTACATCATTTCTAATTTAGATTTCGCCTACTTAGTAATCCTAAAATTTACGAGTACTGCTTTGAAGATACCTTTGGTTGAATACCAATAACCTACAAATATCATCTATTCTTAAGGGATGTTTCTCACTTACAAAGATGAACGAAGCAAACTTCTGCACAGTAAACTCATGATTTGGTTGTTGGGTCCTGACCTCAAACGGTGGTTGTGATTGTTTTAAATATCTCAGGAGTAAGCCTTTCAGGACCTGCTGCTCTGCTTCCCTTTAGATTTCCTATAGCCTTTTCAACTTCCTAACGGTTCGGAGGACTTAAATCTATTCGCCATTCAGGATGACTAGAGATCGTGGGTAACCGAAGTGCAGCTGAAGACCAGTTGGACTGGTCCCTAAAAAGTTCTGCCCATCGGTCCAATCTCCTGGATTGAGAACAAATGTTACAGCCATCCTCACATTTGGGTTCCTAATACTAGTTTCCTTGATGAGTCTAAATAGTTGCCCACTATTGCCTATCGTCGCTGACTTTTCCACCGCTTTCGCTTTCGCCACCCACCACTGTTCGCAGTCGCAAGAGAAGACAAACGATGCAGTGACACGATAGACTATTCTGATTTGATTTTCCCTGGCCTTGCTAACTAAATCAAAATTCTTGGTGGGTCGAGGAAAGTGTATTCTACAATCACCCAGAAAGTACGAGGTCGATAAGCAAACAAATCGAGCTTATTTATACATGATAGAAACGTCCTCGGGTGAACCACAACAATAGTGTGCCAAAACAATCCGTCAACCAATGACAGTTAAATACTTTCCGAGTGTCAAATGTAATCTGAAGGCCAACTAATCAAATTATGCGTGAAAACATAAAAAATCCAAAATTGGGACCTTTTCAAGTGAGTTCTGGGGATGTTACATCCCCAACAGTGTTTGAAGAGGATTTTTGCTCAAAGAAGGGATTAATTAAGCGATTATCTCTTGATATTAATTTATAATATTGTGTAGTCTCATCTTAATAACAATAATAAATACTGAATAGAAACATGGTTTTAATGTAATATTCAATAACATAGTGATTAGTAGCTCAGTCTATCGTTCACTAATAACAAATGTTATTACTTAATAGTACTTAGTTAGATTCTTCAAATGTTAATTTTCCTCCTTATCGACTATTTATTTAATGGTTAGTTAGCTGTCAATATCATTAGCTTAATTAGTGCAATACATTAAACTACTCGTTAAGTTCTCTGTGTATCTTAATAGTTGATCAAATTAAAAGTAGACTAGGAAAGTTTCTATGCTAGTTTGTCAGCTATTATATATATATATATATATATATATATATATATATATATATATATATATATATATATATATATATATATATATAATCATCACTATTACCTCATTGATTGTATACCGATTGAGAACATCGACGTAAAATATGCTCTTCATATTTATTCAATCATTAAAAGAACGAATAAGAAATAGTGACCTTATACAAAATCATGAGAACAGCTTGAAAGAAGTTTCTAACACTGACGATTAAATTGAATGTATACACACATACACACACACACAGAAAGAAATAATACATTTTCATATACTACAATTACTCAATATCCTATTAATTCAATGAGGAAAGATTACCAACTTGAATATTGAGCACAAGCCGTAATACCTGGCTTGCGTGAAACACGCAATTGAAATCTCTAAAATAAAGTGACATCTATCTAAAAATTAATGAGTACATCTAATTGCACTTGTGTTAAACACCGAGATCATATTGCCTGAAACTAAATTTACCATCGGTTTCAATTAGTTTGTGAAGATCATTTAAAAAAGAATCAGTATAAATACTACTTGAAATAAAAGTCAATATATCTAGGGATTTAGATTCATGCTTCTGTGACCATAAGACTTTTATGATTTATTTCAACATTGAGAAGAAGAGTGAATAGTGATAATTAAAGACGCGAAGTGTGTTTAACAATATGTTTCCAATATAACAATTTGACAAAAAGTTATATTTTAGTTGCAATAATCTTATTTATCATTATTTCAACTGCACTGTATACTAGGATAAGGTGAGCTTACTACTTAATTATTTAACAGGAAATTGATAAATGTAGCATTCAAAATATAAAATACTAAGAATTTGTTCAAATGGTAAATTATTGATTGATTGACCATAATAATGTTCTTTCGTCTGGAATTTGAATAAATGAACAACACTAAACCTAACACAATAATATGAATTGATATATGTTGAAAATTTTATTGAGTTAACTACAACCGATAAACGTTATTATTAGCTGTTCAAAATCTGTGCACAAATTTGTATTATATTATCGGAAACGTTCTGATCTTTGAAGAGTCACAAAAACATATGATTACTATAAATAAGTTATAGCATAATTGAGAACTAAGAAAGATTTTTGATTAAATTTATAACTTTTGTTTAAATCTTTTAATAAAATTGACTCCGGAACATGACTACTATTCAGCGGAAATAAGATCGATAGGTATAAGCATATTGAGATGAGGTATTTTAAGCAATTACAATAGTAAATAAATCTCTACCTATGAACAATGTATTCCAGTTCTCCATTCACTGAGTTGCATTAATTGGAACAAGGCATCATTAGTGTATTCTTGGTTATTGATTAAAATCGAGAAATATTTCTAAACATACATGTGATAAAGTTATTGGTAGAATGTTTATACACATAAGTAAATTAAGTCGATTTATAACTAACTATCCTTAAATGCATGTACATCAATTAGTCCTAGATTTTGAGATCAAAGTAACAATTCCAGATCGAGTAATCAATCTTCCTATCAAAATCCCTATTTGTTTCTTATTTCATACAAATTCATATTTTAATAATCAAAGTCAAACTGACTTTTGCAGTATTTGTCCTATTTTCTTAATTTGACTAAATCATATGAAACTTAATGAACAGTTTTAGTATCATAAGTGAACTAAATGTACCATTATGCATTGAAGAGCATAGATTTCTTGAAATGATGAATTCTATCCATCGTTTTTTTAAGATGCGTATTCAAGATATGCAGGAAATAATTATTCCATTCTGATCGATAATTGTGAATACAAAAAATATCATCAAAACCTCATTGAATATATGTACACAAAAGTATGCTTTGTAAAATATAATTCATGAGAATAAATACTGTCAAAGTTTGGGCAGAAGCGGGAAAATTAATAAAATGAAGTCCAAAGCAAATGTAATAAACAAATTTTTTTTTACTTAAGATCAAATGTGAATGTCACCACTTAAAAAATTAACAATATTATACAATATATATTGTAAGTTGAAAATTATTTTGCAGTTAGTTTGCTCAACTACGGTATTGACTAGTAAAAGAAAATATTGCTTAAGTGCTAAAAAGATACCAATGATTTAAACTGAATGATTTGTATTCGTTAAAATCTTAGTTAAGTAGGAGAAAATTTATATATACATATGTAATTATGATTTCAGTGTGGCGGAAACTTGGAAAATTACGAAATCTATCATTCAGAAGATACAAGTATTTATTAGCAAATGGCGGTGTAGTATACTTCCGATCCGTTGGCTAGACAACATCATCAAAAACCTACTGTGAGAAAGAACAAACCAGATTTCAGCGGAGGAGGAAATCAGGAAGAATCGGTGGAAGTGGATAGGACACACTCCGGAAAGCAGACGACTGCGTTACAAGACAACCCCTCACTTGGAACCCTCCAGGTCAAAGGAAAATAGAAAGGCCAAAGAACACATTACTCCGAGAAACAGAGAAAGACATGAGAAGAATAAACAAAAAGTGGACGGAACTGGATAGGGAAGTCCAGGACAGAGTAGGTTGGAGAATACTGGTCGTTGGTCTATGATTCGTTAGGGGTAACCGGTGAAAGTAAGTTAGTAAGTAATGATTTCAGTAAATAATCAAGCCATGAAAGATGGAGTTCAACCATACCGAGTGTGAGGCAGATAATCACCATAAGCATCGGAATCAAGTCGCTGAATGCTGTAAACTGAATAAAGTTTGACGTAGCAACTCAGTAGTCTAGAGGTTGTGTTCAAGAACGAGAATGAAGGTCCTAAGATAGATTCCCTGTACGATAATCGTAGGTGCTAGGGAACCTTGTAATAAGACAGAACAGTTGTGCATTACTTGCAGAATTTTAATACAGGGTTCGTTAAGTTCCGTTCGTAAAGTAAACTGAAAATAATTATATTCTAGTTAGAATACTTAAAATCATTATTTTCGACCACAAAATTGGTTGAATAGTTTCGAGTAAAAATAGTTCTGAAGGAAATTCATGAAATTTAACAGATATTTGTGACCTATATTAACCGAAAGAGAAAGAGAACTAGTATTGTATAAATCATAATCAAGAATTTTAAGTAGACAAAGTCCTTGATAATAATCAATTAAAGTACGATAAACAGATAGAAATTATATAGTAAATGTGATAAAACTAAAAACATGGAAAAAAGAGAGAATCGGAGTATTGGTTTTGTTAACAAAATATCTCCATTTGAACTACTAGTGAATAAAATGTTCGAAACTGAAATCAGCTCCAAGTGTCAAACTCTTAGAATATTTGTATTACGTGGTTGTGAAGATTGTTAAGTTAAATATTTGAAATCATGAATCAATCAATGTTAGACCATCATCAGAAACCTGAAAGCACTGGACGGCTGTTTCGTCCTGGTATGGGACTCCTCAGCACAGCGCATCTACGATTCCTACACCCCTCAGTATTCGAACCCTGGACCTTCGGTCTGACGTGCGAACGCCTAACCTCTGGACCACTGAGGTCGAATTATTTCTCATCGTACAGATTTTTCAGTGTAAAGCTTGGTATCTATGATCGTTTCAATTCGAAAATTAATCAGAATTAACTCTGATCTTCGTTTCTGATTTTATTCTTAAGTAGAGTCGAAAAGGCTTATTAAAACCTAAAGTAACTGTATAAAGAAAAATTAAATCATTAATTCACTCTGTGAAATATACTTTATGCCTAGCACTTTAATTTTACAGTCTTATATGCGCATCAATTATTCAATTGGTGTGGAATGAAATAAAGTATTTGTTGAAATTAAGCATGAAATATATTCTCTTCCTACAATTTATACGTATATCGCAAATTTTAATACCATATACCTTTAAATCAATTCATCTAAAGATAAATTTCGACCTAAAGAATGCACATGTATCAAGGAAAAAGTTTGCACTATAAATGGCATTTGAATAGATATTTTATATGATACGATACTTTTGCATTTGATCAAAATTATTGGGGCGAAACAATTCACGTTGCAAGCATTTGAAAATAATGAGACTTTCATCAGGTAAATAATGAAGCATAAATTATATAACACAAGTACATGATTTTATACATGTAACTCGAGTTTGATGTTCATTGAAGGGAGGGTGGAGTGCAAATGTTGAAAGCGACAAATACTAGCAAATATTATCATGAGTCTTTTTGAAATTCTAAATTAATATAAATAATGGAAGGTTATTTCATTATACTATGATTGAAAATATAAAGTATTTCATTTCAGTGCATTTATCAATAAAAAATAGTATGTTATTATATATATATATATTTACGTCAAGTTAAGATGTACATAATAAGGTCTAAATGTTTCATTATTATGACATTTTATTGAAAGTCATTAAATGAATTAAATTTCGGTTGTCTATTGCACATATTTACCTGACTAATTTACCAGCCATCATTGAATGAAAAGATAAATTTATTTTTCAGTCAACTGTCAAATCTACTTAACATTATCCAGATTATTAGTAAAATGTCATTGATTCTTAACATTACGAAAAAAATATTTATCTGAATCTCTTCTAGTTGAGTTAACAAAATGTTATGAATTCACTTGCTTGTGTTATATACTATGATTTCTACACCATGATTTAATATAAAAAATACTTTTATAAAAATATAAATATTTAAAATTTACAATGTCATAATAATTATATTTTTTTCAGAAATATTCAATTGAGAAAAGGTCAACAATTTTTAAAATTTCACAAGAATTAAGTTATTGAAAACTATACATTGTTTGAAAATTAACGAAATGTTCATTAAAGTGAAGTAAATATTAATTTTGTACAAAATTACTTTATAAAAGTTTAGGTATAATTTGAAAATAATCTTATTATAGTTGAAGAATAATCAGAAAACAAGTAGCATCACTAAAATGAAATTTTGTTTCTAGTGAGCAAAATAATTCGATCTCTGCTATTTTATAACTCCATGAAATACCATGAATCTCCTCCACACAGCCATTCAATGGATACACTTTCAACCGCGCAGATAACATGCTATTAAGAGGAAAGAATCCAATGAGATTTCAAAGGCCTATTGTGAACTGATTTTTATACTGTTTTTTAAGTTGATTATGCGAATGACA
This sequence comes from Schistosoma turkestanicum, assembly GCA_944470395.2. NCBI lineage: Eukaryota > Metazoa > Platyhelminthes > Trematoda > Strigeidida > Schistosomatidae > Schistosoma > Schistosoma turkestanicum. Next base: position 68,292,442 of record OX103971.1, read on the forward strand.
ACGAAGTTGGATGACAGTTTTTAATATTTGTGAGTGACCAGCTTAAATGTACATGATTAGATTTAATGGAAAGCCTTGGATGCGCGCTGCTGATGAGTCCCATACCAGGACGAAATGGCCGTCCAGTGCTTTCCTGTTTCTAATGGTGGTCTAACATTGATTGATTGATGTTTTCAAATGTGTGAAATCAGTTATATCAGAAGTGGAACAATAACTCATCAATAACAATTAATAACAACTGAATTTAGAGATGTAAATCAAAGGAATAATACTCAGTAGCTAAACCATGGAATATTTTTCATGATAAGTAAACGTCTCCAGCTGCAAAAGAAATAGGTCTATGCTGCTACTTGTATAGCCAAATAACACTGGACTTTCATGAAAAAAATCTTCAAAGTTAAACTTAACCGAAAATTACGTCTAAAATTAGCTTTATTCTAATTAAATTTAAAAAGTCAATTACATATCTCATTCGACCTACCTTGGTATTATTGATTAAAACTTCATCATAAATTGTGGCATAAATATTATCGTTGATTTATCCCTCATTTTAATGTTATTTTGACATTTTCAGATAAATTGGTTTGAATGTTTTGTGCTTTATTTCAATAAGTAAACAAGTTTAACTGCATATGTAATTGCAACATGTATGAAAACGTACATCATATGATTCTAATCAAACTAATCTACTCAGGTGGTATCGAATCACGTACAAATATCAATGTTTGAAAAACACTGAGTTACAATCAGATAGTTATGTTAATTATAATATAAACATTTGTATACACTTATAAGTGTACAATTAGGTCTTAATCAAGATCAGATTGTTGTGAAAAATATTTTTCATCAAAATTTATCAACAGAGATAAAATAAAATGATTACCACTTGATGATTTGTATACATAATTTATAAATCTAATTAGCTCGGTTCACATTAGTATAAATAAAAACTATACATAGTTCAAGGTTATAATATATGTCTTCTTTTAACTTAATTTCTAACAAATTTTTAATCATCATTTGCAAACAACTGATTATTACCTGAGAAACATCTTTAAGTTTGCCTGGAATGTTTTGTTTCTAATCGATGAGAGTTTCGAATTTAGAAGAAGTAGGAAACACTTTCGGGGAAAAAAATTCACAGTACTCTGTTTCAGTAAAACATATTTAGAATATTTTATCAATTTAACCCCTTAACATTATGGCACATATGATTATCTCACATCACTGATTTTCATTTCAATGATCTTAAAGACTAGAGTCATTCAAGACATTCCAGAGTAGCATAACCATATCACAATTTAATCATGAATACTATTTTAATCAATGTTTTCAAGTGATTCAGTAGTATCTAAAGAATGACCATGTCTAAATTTTTGCAAACATACTATTAATTCTTGCCAAAAAAACGATACTTTTTTAAATCAATAAATCGTTAAAAAGTCAATGTGTATTTTTATTTGAAAATGTTAACTGAGGCAATTCGAAAGGGACAAAAAAAACAACCACCGGAAATTCACTACTTACAAGAGAATATCGATCATGTTAACATCCTTTTAGAACACATTTATTTATAATTTATGAACATATGAATGAAAAGAAAATTATTCATTTTTTTTTATTTACTATTTACTTATTTATGCATTATTCTGTGGTTAACAATACAATACAATACAGCGCATTCAATAATTATAGATAGTATGGCAAATAAATTCGCTGAATAGTAAAACACAGCATAATAAATATCCTTCGCCATATTTCCAACACATTCATGTGTATCGATTGGAATCAATTTTGAAAAAATGATTAGTTTTATTGTGATCTATATGAAAAGGATGTTTCAAATGTTTCAAATGAACAGTCGTAGAATATCATCAGGTCATAGGATTTTATGTTTGTAAAATGAGTAGATTAGAAAAACAAATAGTTCTTTTGAATTAATAAAGTATTCATATCCACGGCAGACAATATTTTTACAAGAATTATAAAAATAATAAATATTCAACCATAGATCATAATATATATTTATAAAAATACACCGTTGAAAGTGAAATGAATAGTTTTGTTTTAATTGAAAGTAATGACATTTTTAATGCATATTAATGTTTGATTTTCTGGTTTCATTTGAAGTAGATAATAATAATAATGATTTCAATACTCAAAGAGTTTTTTATTGATTAAACAACCAAAGAAATACTTGACTGAACTTTTACACGTTGTCCATCTACACCTAGTACAGTACGACTTAGACCAGGTGATGGACGTCGTCGAATTTTTGTAGTTAATAAATTTTCATTTGTTGAAGAGAATGATGCAGCAGAATTTCTTAGTTTTCTTTGTGAAAAATTTATTTTACCTATAGGGTTTAATGAATGTTTACTGTTATACATACCAGTTGAACGTTTACCATTTAATAAGTGTACACTTAAATCAATATCTGCATCAGTATCTCGTAAGAAATAAGATTGATTTCTGCAACAAAATTGAAATAGTCGACAAAATTCTTGACGAAATTGTTTACTTGTTGCTAAATATATTGGAAATTTTGCTGCATAATGTGTCATTGCAAAACATTCAATTAATACACGTACAGTGAAGAAACGAAAATAAATTGTCCAACCAGGATCATTACGTATTTGTTCATCAGTTAAATATTCATTACCAGTTGGTAATCGTTTATGAATGACAACAGCGATTGCTACAGACAAATGTGCAATAATAAGATAAAACGATGTACATAACAATGTCAATGTACTTGAACGTGCTCCTTTACTTATTGGCTGAGCAATTTGATTACCATCACTATTTGTATTTGAATTGCCATTTATAGATGTTGTTACAATTAAATTATTTCGTTTTGATTTAATACTTTGGCGTAAAACTCCAATAACCAGTATATTTAATACAAGACAAGTAATTGGCAAACAAAAGAAATATAATGATTCAGTGATAAAAGTCCAATTTGTGTATAAACTAAATCCAATAGAATTAGGATCTTCAACTGATGGTCTAGTGGTACATACACCATGATTATAAGCATACACAAATGCTTGTACACTAGCTGTGATTAAACAAAATGTAAACATAATTCCAATAAATTTAAAAGCACTTTTTACTGTAGAACGCATTAGACTTCTTTGTGAACGGAATGGATGACATATTGCTAAATATCTTTCTAATGTGAATGTAAATGCCAGCGTAGGACTTAGATATTGTATTAAATAATTTATAACAGGGAATGTTTCACAAATTACCGGATGATCAAGTACACCGAGTTGCCATGCCACATGTAAATACCAATTCAAATGTATAATAAAAAAACATAAATCCACAACACCAAGACTAGCTTGATAAACTGCTGCTGCAGCACTACCACCACGTCTCATTGGACGACTACTCCATACAATGATGCTGAATATACTTCCAGGCAATCCAAGTATAGCCCATAATGGAAAATTTGCTCTTTCCACTATAGTTAAATGTGGTGCAAATGTTTTAAACAATAAAAGATCACTATCATTATAACGTTCCCAGACGGATATATTACTCAGTTTATATTCCATGATTAAGTTTTTAGAAGCACTGAAATCTTATACCTATGCATTAATTCCACTAAGTTCAAAGAAATAGATGACATTTTCAAATAGATTGTAATACTTTATTCATTCCATCGTTTGTAGACCTATATAGTGTATCAGTGAACAGCCAATCAAATAATAGAATATTGAACAAATGAAATACGTAATTCGTTTAGAAGTTCATTCGCCCTAATCCTAATTGGTTTGATTTTTTAATTAATCACACTAACGTAGTGAATACACCATATATACTCTGTAAATATATAGTTTCATTAATTTCATACTACTAAAAAATAATTAAGATGGGATCATTTTAATAATTTAAATTCATCAATCCAGCATAAAAAATAAGGTGTAAATGTCAGTTTTAAAAAGTGAATTCAAGTTGATTTTGGTCGTGTTCAAAGTTGGACTTTTAGTAATACTGTTTTTCAAAAGTCACATGAAGCCAAATATTTAAATGTCAACAGTTTGAACATCAAAGTAAACCTTTAGTTATGATAGTGACTAATAGATGAAGGTAACTAAAAGGAGATAAAACGCGAGTAATGAAGATAACAGTCAAAACGAAAGAAAACCTGACTTAATTATGCCTGTTACCCCTAATGAAGCAAAGCCCAACGACCAGTTTTCTCCAACCAACTCTGCCCTGGGCTTCCCTCTCCAGTCCTGTCCGATTTTTGTTCGTTCTTCTCATGTCTGCCGCCATTTCTTGGCGTGTATTTTGGTCGTTCTCTTTTCCTTGGACCTGGAGGGTTCCATGTGAGGGCTTGTCTTGTGACGCAGTTGGGTGTTTTCCTCAATGTGTGTTCAATCCACTTCCACCAATTCTTCCTGATTTCCTCTTCGACTTGAATTTAGTTGGTTCTTTCCCAAAGTAAGTTGTTGCTGATGGTATCTGACCAATGGATCTCAAGTATTCTGCGCAGACACCTGGTAATAAACACCTTTATCTTCTGGTTGATTACTTTCGTAGTGCTCCAAATTTCCTCCCTAGACAGTAGAACTGTAGTCACACTTGTATTGAAAATTCTCATTCTGGTGTTGGTTAATTGTTGTTTGAGTTCCAGATGTTGTAGAAATGCAGCCGTTGTTTTCCTTATCTACGCCCTCACATCTGCATCAAATCCACCTTGTTGGCGTCTTAGTAATCCAGGAAAAAGAAAAATGGTGAGAGCAAGCAACCTTCCCTGACACCGGTCTTCACCTCAAACGAGTCTGTCAGCTGTCCTTTGTGCACAATTTTGCAGTTTAATCCATCATAAGAATTCCGTATGATGTTGACTATTCTCTCAGGCATGCCGTAGTGTTGAAGAAGCCTCCATAATGCTGTCCTGTCCACGTTATCGAACGCTTTCTCGTAGTCGATGAAGTTGATGTAGAGTGGTGAGTTCCATTAGACTGATTGCTCCAAAACAACACGTAATGTTGTAATTTGGTCGGTACGTGATCGATCCTAAAGAAATAAAGCCTATTTATCTCGAGTTTGTGCGTCTAAGAAGTCCTTCATACTGTTTAACAGTACCCTATTGAAGACTTCGTCTGGTATTGAGAGACAAGTGATATCCCTGTAGTTCTCACACTTGCTGAGATCGCCTTTCTTTGGTATTTTGATCAGGTATCCTTCTTTCCAGTAGGACAATACCTATTCTTCATCCCAAATCTTGTTGAAGAGAGTGTGAAGTATTTTTGCAGTTGCTTCCACGTCTACTTACATTGCCTCTGCTGGAATTTTGTCTGGACCTGTTGCTTTGCCACTCATGATTTTTCTAATGGCCATGCTGATCTCTTCAATTGTAGGTGTGCCAACATCGACTGGGAGGTCCGTGGATGCTGCTTCGATGTTGGGTGGGTTCAGTGGAGCTAGTCGAATCAAGAGATCCCTAAAGTGCTCTACCCACCTGTTTAGCCCTTCTCTGGTGGTGCTGATTACTTTGCCTTCCTTACTTTTCACTGGTCGTTCCGATTTACAATAGTTTCAGAGAGCTTCTTTGTTGTACCATACAACTGTCTCAAGTTTCTTTCCCTTGCAGCCTTTTCCGCCGACATTGCTAGATCTTCCACATATTTTCGTTTGTCGGCTCTTATGCTTTCCTTCAGTTTCCTGTTGACTTCTGTGTATTGAAGTGATTGCCCCCTTTATCACATTCCAGTTGTTCTGCAAGGTTGTTTCCTTATTACTGAGGGCTATCCTAAATTCGCTGAGCTTTCCAGGATCCTAAAGAAAGATTGTATTAAAATTTTGAGATGTTGGCTGCCCCGTTGTTCACTTCTCCTCGAGTTTCAGTTTAATTTTTGTGATCAGCAAGTGGTGGTCTGAGGTTGTATCAGCTCCTCTCTTGGTTCTCACATCCTCCATGGTCCTTCTGAACTTCTTATTGATACATATTTGGTCGATTTGGTACTGAGTAATGTGTTCCGGTGAAATCCATGTAGCTTTGTACATTCATTTGTGTGGGAATACTGTTCCGTCTATGACTAGTTTTTTTGAAGACACGTTTTTAAAATTGACTTCAGCCTTTCGTAGAATTGTTCTTTAACGTCGTCATTGTAGTCACTGGTTGGTGCATAACATTGGATGACGTTCATCGTAATTTTCTCTTTCTTTGTTTTGAAGGATGCTTTAATGATCCTGGGTCCATGAGATTCCCATCCAATCAGTGCCTTTCGTGTATGTTTGGACAGCATCAGTGCAACTCCTTGTGTATGTGAAGCATTTTCCTGTTCATGACCAAAGTATAACAGCAGTTCCCCTGAAGCTAGTCTCAGTTTTCCTACCTGGGTCCGATGCGTTTCACTGCCTTGAAGTTTTATATTTTCATTTCTGCCACACCTTGAAACAGTCTTCCAGTCTCTCACAATGTTCGAACGTTCCATGTACCTAAAAAAATGGTTGCTCTGGTTGTCAGAAGAGGCATCGGCCCCGTGACTTCCGAGGGGACTCGGCTTTCATCACGAGACGTCATAATTCTTCTTCCAACTCCCAGGGCAGAGTTAAAATGGTTTGAATTGTTTCTTCTGGTTAGCGTTTTTTGGCAAGTTAGTTTATGATTGGGATGGGGTTGCCAACCCCATGCCCAACACTCCTCCTTTATCCGGGCTTGAGACCGGCAGTAATCCCAAAGGGTCTACAGGCGGAGTTACATATAATTTGAAGTAAAAATAAATTTTGAATACCAAATGAAATAATATTCAACTATGGACAGATGATCATAGTAGTAAGATGATAACAAGTAGACAAAATATCCATACAGTTTAAAATCAAGATTAATTCATAATAATTAATGTAGATGAATTTAACAGATTCTCGAACTCTCATGGCTGATATTATTAAGAGAACCATCGGGAAACTGGAATCACTAGACCTACGTTTTATGATATGGTAGCTTGCATCAGTGAGCGTCCAGTTTCAAATAGGAAATCAAAGTCAGGATCGTTCGTTCATAGTGGGTGTCTAACCCCTGAACCAGCGTTCAGGGGTGAAAGTGTAAAATTTCAATCAGTTCACGATAGTGTATGTCCAACTTCCTCTGCATGTGATGGATAACTGTCTCATATGAGATGTGACTGAAGTTCACTGATCGCTCTTTCTCACCAGAACTCTTGGAATTATTTCTCAAAGTGAATGGTATGTGAGGGCAAGTATGTTATAAATGTAAACTATAAAAGTTGCAAGTTCAAGTGAATGATTCTTCCACATTGTTGATGCTTCAAATTAGTTTTTTTTTGCTTTCTGCTTTATTGTTGTTTTTCCTAGATTACACACTATTTAATGCCCAAAATAATAAACGTATTACTTTTCTATTTTTTATTTTTATTCAACTATCATGCAGATTAGAGTGATATGATATTTTAATTTTGTTTGGTGCAGTTTATATTTTTATATTGTTGTCATAACAGACTAAATGTAATAATGTAGAAAATCCTAATTAATAAATAATACATACAAATGATGAAGTTAATCTGATTAATTATTATTTTTGTGATATATGAAAGTCAGTTTTTTAGAATCAGTCAGAGATAGTCAGTCAGATGCTAGATGGGAGTCAGTAAGAATGTTTGAAAAACCATCTTGTGAACAACTATGTTTTCCCTTTTAATAAAATAAATTTGCCTAGCTTGCGAATTAATAATCTAGGAAAATGAATACAGTTAGCGTAAGTCCTACAAATCACTATAAACAAAATTGAAAGACGCATAAACTAGACCATGCGTTCTATTATATTGTGTTCAATGATTTGAATTTTCCATTAAAAATGTAAATAGTTCAACATTAACATGACAATAATTTCATTGATAAGTCACCTAAAAAAAAGCGAAATAAAACTAACAGTAAAGAGTGATATTTACCTTACAAATGGTAATATATATTGGTAACAGTAATAAGTGCATTATTCATTATAACATATTTTGTATCATATGCATAAGCCCTTACTGTGAGTGTACACGATAAACGCAATGTAATATCTTAACCACTAAAATATAACCATTATCAATTCATTTTAGGTGAAGTCACTTTTAATGACTAAATTATTTGCCATATATGCTGGAATGAATCATAAAAGAAGTTTGCATAGAAGCTGCGTTTCATTACACAATCTACAAAGAATCGATCTTGTTGGTTGTATTCTACTTTTTTTCCTGAATCTAGTTATTCATACTACTATTAATAGACGAAGTCGGTTATTTTATTCTACATAAATATAAGTGAATATTCAGAATTCTGTACGCAGTTGTCAACTTGTTTATGCACAATGAAAACTGTGGTGGTGTTTCGTTCTCTGAGCTGGTTGTTTTGGTTGTGGAGCTTTCATTGTTCGTCTGCTGAACAACATCATCAGCACAAACTTCTGATAGAAATTCTATCTGAGCTACAAGTTTTCTCCACCATCACAATGAAAACTGTACAGTATGAGTCGTTGAGGAAGAAATGTCTCAATATTTTAAAAATCAAATAAATATGTTCTGATTAAAACCAAAGTTTCTCTTATCATATTTAACTTGACTATGATAATAAGTGTAAATCTGGAATTTGATAAAACATCTAGTGTTATGACGAGAATATAAATAAGAGGACATTATTTTTTAATTCATAAGGTAATTTACTTCGTGAATTATGTTTTGGAAAATGTATCCTTTGTGTTAAGATAATATATGATGAAGTAATTTATGTAAGTTAATATCTATAATAAGTTTAAGTAGCTAGAAAGTGGCATTTATTATTTTCTAGTACTTATCTTTCTTATGCCTGTTACCCCAATGGAGCATAGGCCTCCAACCAGTTTTCTCCAACCAACTCTGTCCTGGACTTCCCTTCCAATTTTTGTTCACTCTTCTCATATCTTTCTCTATTTCTCGGCGTAATGTGTTCCTTTGCCTTCCTCTTTTCCTTTCACCTTGAGGATTCCATGTGACAGCGTGTGTTGTGACGCACTTCGGTGCTTTCAGCAGTATGTGTCCTAACTTATTCCTGTGCTTCTTTCTGATTTCCTCCTCCACTGGAATCTGATCTGTTCTCTCCCACAGTAGGTTGCTGCTGATGGTGTCGGGCCAACGAATCCAAAGTATATTGCGTAGACAACTTGTATCTTCTGGAATGATGCCTTTCGTAGTTCTCCACGCCTCTGCTCCATCCCGTAGAACTGTCTTGACCTTTGTATTGAAAACTTTGATATTGGTGTTGATTGATATTTGTTTGGAGTTCAGTTGTAATAATGCAGCCCTTGCTTTGCCGATCCGCGCCCTCACATCTGCATCGGATCCACCTTAGTTGTCGATGATGCTACCAAGATATGTAAAGGTGTTAACGTCCTCCAAGGCGTGTTCATTAAAAGTGATTTAGTTGGCGCATGTTGTGTTGTATCTCAGAATCTTGCTTTTCGCTTTCTGTATGTTGAGACCTGCTGCTGAGGCTGTCGCTATACTGGTCGTCTTCTCTTTCATTTATTGTTACGTGTGAGACAGAAGAGTCAGATCATTGATGAAGTCAAAATCGTCCAGCTGTATCCTACCTGTCCATTAGATACCGTGCTTTTCTAGTACACTAGAGATTATATCCAAGGTATCAACCAACTTAGGTTGAAACAGTCTATCTTTAACTCACGAATATCAAAACAGACTCAAAAAAAATTAGACCAATCATTCTACCTAACGTCTCAAAGAAAGTAGTTTCATCAAAGGACCAAATTGAATCCTTTTGTAATCGATAGTTGCAGTTTTTTTCAATTCATAGGAGAAAATTATCTGATACGTTTATATTCTAAAAAGATCAAGGGATTAAAATGACATTAAATAGCCATTCAACGTCAAAACAGGATCATTATCTAAACATTCATTTCTCATCTCAATTATTATGTGATCTGTCAATAAAACTGCTCACTCTGTTTAGTTGATAAAAATGTAATTTCTTTAGAGGTTATTTTCATAAAATCTTGAATTGCATCACTGACAATTCACTTTTATATTATCAGACAACTTTAAATTTTTGAAACATTTTTTATTTTAGGTTAACATTATTTCATTAACATTGCATTATATTACTAACTATCAAACGTATACATTTAGGAAAAACTATGACAAAGAATTAGTTTCGGAAATGTTTTTGAATAGAGTTTGTGCTTTTAAAAGTTTATGTGGTGTTATTTAATCGTTCGTAACGGTTCATTTTCAGACGCTAATTGGGGTTTACGAAAAAGTCACATGGTTATTTCTTTGAAAGATGTTATTAAGTTCATCGTGGCCTAATAATGTACCTTCCTGGTAAACTGTATTGCCACTAAATATAAGTTGATGGGGTCTTTCGGAATTTACAGATACTAGTTACGCGTTAATTAATTTTTTCCTTTAAAGTCTGGTACGACTGGCATTTGGGGCCTCTAGTTCGATCTCATATTTGTTTTTACCTGGCTGGTATGGTAGGAACTCAGAGGACAGGTGTTCAAGACCAACAGAGATCGGTTGCGTTATCACAAAAAGTAAGATACATCACAAATTTAAGGTGGCAAATATGCACAGTGCAGTTGCTCTATTTACTTAAACACAACTGAGAATTCGTAGGTTTGCAGTTCTCGATCTATTTTCCCTGGGGCAAGCTATTGATTTTTATTGAAACGCCAGTAACAAAAATTTTAGAAATTATCATCAAAATGTCTACTTTTGAAACATATAGAAATTTCTGAAACTGTACACACTTCTGCTCTTAAACAAAAGATGACTAATTGTTCTGTAAAACGCACAGGTAATTTATTCTATACCTTATATTTGATTTTTATCTCTTACTAAAACTCTTAGTCAGTTGCATAAATTATAAAATACAAATAATAACCGATATCCTTCATTGTAGCGATAATTAAGTATATTTTCATGTAGTTCCATAGATATCCGTTAGTAAGTCGAATAGGCCGTCACTATATGTTGATTTAGCATGAGATGGTGAGTTCTTATTTGCTCCGAATTCGTTTAACATTTTATGATATAAAGTGTACTTCCAGTACATCACGTTGGTCAGTAAGGTATGGAATAACATCACTTCAGATCATCATGTTTATATCAATAAATCTATGAATATGATGCAACTTAACATGTGTTAGCTTCCACTCAGTGTGACAATTATCATTACATTACAAAAATATCCCGGATCCATTACAGACGATATAGGAATAGTTTGGACGAAAGCTAAGGGCGGCCAAACCAAAACATGGCACAGATTCATAAAGTCACTGACAAGTGGACTGAGTCATATTGGTAGGTGTCGACTACCTGGTTGGGGTGCGCGAGATGATGATAATAAACGATGGTTAGAGACCCTGAATGACATGGCTCAAAACTGTTTGCAATGGCACAGGTGTATCCACTCTTTGTGTTCTATGAAATTCTAACCTTCTGAATTCCTCATCACCTTTATCCTTCTCTTTCTAAATTTACATCACTGAATTGTACTTCTTGAAAAATCTAATCTCTCTGATTACTACGTGCAAAGTTCTACGTTGCTGTTGATGATGATTACAGACAAAATATTGATAATACTAAATAGTTAGTTTCAATCCGTATGATAGATTTCAAGCCATTTTAATTCTTAAAGAAAAACCAAAAGGAAACAGACAATTCAACTAGAAACAATTACACTATTTATAAAATACCATGATAATAATCATACTCAAAATAACATGATAATAAGATAATAGAGATTTCAAGTTAAGAAAAACATATGTTATTATTATTATTATTATTATTATTATTATTATTATTTTGATCTAAAGTTTAATCTGTGGTTTATAAACATTCTTTTGTTTGCATTACAGATAACCATAAACAATTCTTATCAGTCTGTTATTAGTCAAAACAAATTAAAAATATACTTGGATATGCTAATTAATTCACTATTTGTCTTATACTAAGAAAGTTTACTCACTTGATTGCCTCCTATAAGATGGTCTGAAGAAATTAAAAGTATAAACTGCCTACAAAATGAAATGAAGCTCATTTCCAATGTAAGCAATATGAACCTGCTAGTATGAATAACTGTCCGCCTAAGAGTTATGGTGAGAGAACGATCTATAAGAACGAATCTATACATCAAATTTATCAAGTTTGTGTGAATATATTCTGAAGGAATTCTGTCTCCATCTTTTCTCTTTTAGTACATTTATGTAAATTGACCAAAACGAAATTATCTTAAGGAAAGTTTAACATAATTATTTAATATGCAGATTGTTTTCCAGTGTGTTATAACGTAAATATACAATGAGATTATGGAGTATACAATCTTTCTTTTCAAAACTGAAAAAAGTTACACACACACACACACCACTTAAACGTTTTTATTCAATATTCCTCTGTCTTCTTTTAAATTGATTTTATCATATTAGTCCATCTTAGACGATTGCATTAATCTCTTGTTTCTGTCTGCACTTAAGAAAAAAAACGAATGTATTCATCTGAAAATAAGATTGGGGCTCATTTACGTGTATGGAACATTGTTTAAAAATGTGTTTTATCAGTTCATTAGAAAACTGCAAATGAGACAATTTCATGCATCACTTTGGAGTGTTGAAAATCCCGATGTTTATTGAACATGAGGTGAAAATAGATGGAGACTCATTATGGTATTCAGCTAAATCATATGTTGCAAAGCTGGTTCAATTGTATAACTCAGTTTATTTCTATCTGGTAATAGATTTAAGTAATAGGGTATTATTCTCTTAGTACAGGAGAAATAGGAATTAAACAGAATTCCAGTAGTTTGATGATGCATGATGAAATAGTAATTATTCATCCCCAATTATCAGCACGTGTATTTACGTGAATACTTCTAGCCTATTAAAATGGGGAGAATTTATTAAAAGAAAACAAATTCTGAATAACTTTAATACGACATTCAGGTCATATATTTATTTATTTTTTACATTCAGATTATAATTGGTACATGACAGAGATGGTTGGAGTCGGCTGGTCAGTGGCCTATGCTCGACGAGTGGTAACAGGCCTAAGTAAGTAAGTATTCAGAAGTTTTAAACCATTGTAGTTAAGAGAATTATAAAATATATGAATGAAATTGGTGAGAAGTGGACGACAACATTTAATACAACTCATGGAAATATGCATAGAATTGATCAGAAATTTGTGTATGAATGTATGGCATAGAAGAATCATAAAATGACTGAATCATTAATATATTGTTTGAATATTGAATAAGATACAACTAGTAATAATAAAAATGACAATAAAATAGAATAATAAAAGTACATTATGAAACCAATATTCACTATTGACCGAAGTAACCTAGGCAAATATGATTATTGTTGTAGTTTAAGGGTTGGTGTTTGTTTAGTTATGACTAAACAAAGAATTTTTATTTTGCATAAATTTGGTTAAAATATTCTTCTTATGGCAATGACCTCAGTTATGTTTAGTAAATAGTCATTCACTTTTAATATGATGTTGAAAATTATATTCATGTAGATGTTTTTGTTCTACATCCGTTAAAACAAACTGTATTGGGCTTTGATTAGAAATACCTAGTTCTTTACCGAACCAAACAAGATAATGCTTGAGAAGGTGATGGTCAGTTCATGTAGCTAGCTGTCTTCACAGGATCAGTTCAACAAATTAAGACTTATAGCGGTAGTCAGAGCCAGGCGTCTATTATTGATTTTCATCTACAGTAAACACTGCGAGTGTCTAACTTCATTTAATCAACGATATTGCTCAACCTCATTCACTGCCTTCAGAGAGTAACTACCTCCCACTCAACACAGCTGAACTCTACTGGTCACAGCTTTTCATTGGAACTCTGAGAATTTCTTCACGAAGCTAGTCACTAACGAGCACTTGGTGATAACCATCATAGTGTGGTGGAGACTGTTTAGTTTCATTGAAATCATATAAAATAACTCTGGTTCTATGGAAGATTTTGATCACTGGGACACGAACAAGAATTACAGCTTCGGTAGCTTTACAATACAATAAATTAAAACTAATAAGTATTCATTTGAATTAGTAAAAATGTTGTATAAAGTTACAGAAGATAAATATGTTAAAATTAAAATGTCCAGAGATTTAGATTGCGTAAATCTATGAAGCAAATGTTTTTGTTTTATTTAAAAATTAGTTTTTTTTTGTATAGAACTATTTAAAAATTAAGTAACCATAGATGACATTGTATTGTTTAAGTAGTGAAAGTCAAACAAAACTTGATTTAAAATAATATATTTTGATTTAATTTACAAGAAAATTTCATTAACTATTCATCTGAGAATGAAATATTTGCAGGAAAAAAAAACGTCTAGAAAAATACAATTATTTCGTAATAAAATTTATCAAATTTTTTTTTAAATCAGACAAAATCAAACATACAATGATAGTTTTGGTGTACAAAAATGATATATACTTAAAATAGTTAATCATAATGATGTTCAAATATAAAAGAAAATAATATTGAATTTATAATAAAATTCATTGCATCCAAATAATTTATCATTATTCATCGTGAACAGCAGACAATAAATGACTTTGGTGTTGGCTGATAGTTGTTTCGAGTTCCAAATGTTCTCCACATGTAGAAATGTTGCCACTGCTTTTTCAGTTCATGCCTTCACATCTGCATTAGATCCACCCTGCACTTGAATAATACTACCCAGATGCGTGAAGGTTTCTAAATGCTCCAAAGCTTCTCTGTCAATGTTATTTGGTGCATGTTGTGTTGTAACGGAGGATCTCGCATTTTCCATTGTATATGTTGAAACCCACTGCCACAGAGGCTGTGGCTACATTGGCTGTGGTTTTCTGCGTTTGTTGTTGGGTGTTTGGGGTGGAAAAGCTAGGTTCTTTGTAAAGTTCAAATTGTTCAGCTGCCGCTGAGGTGTCCATTGTCTTCCTAGCTTCCCATCAGATGTTTACGTCTTCAGAACCCAGTCAACCAACACATGAAAGAGAAAGATTGAGAGTAAGTTACTTTGCCTCACACCGGTCTTCGCTTCGAACGAGTCTGTCAGCTGTTCTCCGTACACAAACTTACTGGTAAATCCATCGTAACGATTCCGTTTGATGTTGACTATCTTTTCAGGGATGCTATAGCGTCGAAGAAGCCTCTACAGTGTTGTCCTATTCACGCAATCAAATGCTTTCTCGTAGTCAATGAAGTTGATGTAGAGTGGTGAGTTCCATTCAGTTGAATGTTCCACAATGATCTGTAATGTTGCAATTTGGTCGGCACACGATCTATAATAAAGAAATTCAGCCTGTTGATCTCAAAGTTGGGCATCCACGAAGTCCGTCATTCCGTTTAACAATATCACGTTTAAGACTTTGTCTGATAATGAGAGAAGAGTGATGCCTCTGTAGTCCTCACTCTTGCTGAGATTCTCTTTCTTCGGTATCTTTCCAGTCTTTTGGGACTTGTTCTTCCTCCCGTGTCTTTGAGTTGATATAATTGTACTTTTTTAATCGTGACACTACATCAAAGTGTGCATCTACTACTTGAGGTTAACACTGGCACTGTCCAGAGCAACGAGAAAAGAGATACCTAGTCGATACGTTTTATAAATTAAAGCTATTATCACATATCCCTAGATTTTAACATAATAAGGTAGACCTATAAATATCACAATAACATCAATATAAACTAAAATGATATTTAATTGTATTCACTCCTAAACACCGATAGAATTAGTCTCGTTGCAATGCAGATTAAATATTATTATTATAATGAATATTTTGTTAACCGATTCATAAATATTTCATTTAAATAGATTGGTTAAATAATAAAGTTCATAAATCATTAACAAATTGATAATTGTATTAGGCTAGAATTTTGAAATGTTTTTATAGAAATAATAATTTAATTTTGAAGTGTTCCCATCAAAAAATATTGAATTATTTACATAAACTTTTCTGTCCTTCACTATTTTTAAAGGGCCGCCTAATAAACTGTAGTCATAGTAATGGAAGTGATATATATATATATATATATATATATATATATATATATATATATAAAGTCTGTATGACGTAAAAATTGTAGCAGCTGACCTGAACATGTTGATTATTGAAAGTTATACAGATTCTTATCTTTTCAATAAACATTTTATTTCACTCTAGATCGTTTATTTACTTACTTCTAATAAAGAGACATAAATGCAATTATCGATTGTTTTGTTTCTGTTGGCGAAACTTATTGAAATAATTGTATGCTGTGAATATTGAAAAAAGCCATTTTAATTAATAATAATAAAAATAATCATAATTCGATAATCAATTTTTTTCTCTAAAACACTGGATTTGTTTTTATTAGCTAATATTAATGAATCCTGTTACAATCAAACAATCAGCATTATTTTGTTGTAAAAAGTTAAGAAAATTACGTCAAAATATTATCTGATGTTTTAAGAATAGTCATTTCTGAAAGTACATATATGGAAATAAATTTAATCGAAGATTAAAGTTGGACCATCAATCAATAGAAACGGTATTTCACTGGAAAGGTTATTCAATTATATTTTTTGACACTCTTTAGCGATATAAGAAGAAAAGTGTTAAATTTGTCGTCTCTTCTTTTAGCTTTTTCAAGTTTGGATTTGTGAGATATTTACTAAAATAGTTGGTACCAAGAGTAAAATCAACTAATGTTAGTGTTAGTAAAGATCTCTTAACTCTTGGGTTTTCTGGCAGACTTGACCAATTATACATGTCACTTCAAGGTTGAGTGATATGTAGAAGAGGAATACATGTCCATGATATTTGTCAAGATTTGGTTCAATTTTTTAAAGTAAACAGATGTACGCTATTAATCGAAAATATATCTTAAGTATCTAAAGGAAACATTTGTGAGTTTGTGTGTGCACTTAGATTCAGTTAGTCAATGAAAGCTACTTATGCACTGTTAACTTTCTCATCAAAGCAAGTGATTCAAAAAGTAAATTGGAAGCGCGCATTAATATCAAAAGGCTCAGATGACTACGCAACAGAACAATTCCCATTGCTGAAACTATTCTATATAGATATATGAAATTCCTTTACTAAAATTGTATACTTGTTTGGTTTCCTTCCAATCGATTTTATCAATCGATCACAACATAATAATGCTGTTTTTTCCAATCGTATCAGTTAATTACAAATGTCTGTATGTTCAGTATTACAATCCAATTTTATATTTCTCGTGATATTATAAATATTTTAAGTCGTCGTTTTTACATTGATTTGTGTTCTTCCATATGTCGTATTAAAAAGATTCCTGTTTTCTAAATTGTTCAATGAGAAT
Source organism: Schistosoma turkestanicum (assembly GCA_944470395.2). Taxonomy (NCBI): domain Eukaryota; kingdom Metazoa; phylum Platyhelminthes; class Trematoda; order Strigeidida; family Schistosomatidae; genus Schistosoma; species Schistosoma turkestanicum. The sequence continues at coordinate 68,309,776 of OX103971.1, forward strand.
ATAGCTTACATTACAGATGGATAGATGGTTTTACTTGAAGAGCCAGTTAAAATTAGCATATGCCTAAGTAGTTGTATCTTTCTGAATTCATTATCTTCAGAAATGCTCACGCAAGATCTATTTATAGACTTACAGTTCTCCCGGCGAATGCTTTACCTTTTATCAATGAATTTGGAATTGTTCGGTTTATATTTCTAGTTTCATTCCAACCACAATATTGTACAATTGTAGTGAAGGAGAACACAGGTGAGGGCAACCAAATTGTATTTAACGAAAATTACAGAGTTACTCAGTAAAATCGGAAAACCATATCGTAACCGTTAATTTGCAAATCTTCAATCCATCATCAATCCATTGTCTGACATTTCACTATTAATACGCTTCGTACAAATTCCATTGTGTTCCCACTCTTCCTTTCTTGATCTTCCCCCATCTTCTGCTGCCAGACATTACGTTTACACTCACGTCACATACTACTTATAAGTAGCGCGCAACACACAATCTTTATTCTGACGAATGTAATCAAAACTTTTGTGTTTGTGATTAATTAGCAACAATAAATTGTGATGAATTTCACTTTAAATTGTTAATTTTTATTAATTTGATTAGTTTTTACTGTTTCAGACATTCTGAAATATTTTTCTCTTGTGGTTGCAAGGTTTGATCAGGAATTTCCTTTATTAATTAGATAAATTTAATAGTTTATAACACGGATTGATTTTGGACTAAATTATCATTTAAAAAAACAGCTTGTAGTGTAATCTATGAAAATTCTACAATCTTCACAACCTCTCAACGAAAATAAAGTTAAAATAATTGTTTAGGCTAGTTACTAAAAATTCAATAATAAAAGAAATTTATTAGAAACGAATTCGTTAAGTATGTTTGAAACAAATACGGGTTCACAATAGTCGATAAACGCGAACGAGACAATGAACCAGAGTCCAGGTAGGCTACCCTGATCTGCTGACTAATGAAAAGTCTCGATGTGGCGTAGAAATTATGTTCTAAAAACACCCAGCAAGCAAAATGCCATCAAGCACACAAATCTCCTTTATTTATACATCATATGAACGTCTTTGGGACAGTCACAAATATAGCTGACTAAAATACACAGCAGCCAATCACAGTCAAGTATTTTACTGGTGGGAAATTAAATCTGAAGGTCAACTGATCAGCCCATGCTAGCAAACGTGAAATCCAAAATAAGGCAATTATCAAGCGAGTTCTGGAGATGTAACGTCCCCAACACATATAGCGGCAAGTTACAGTAATACTATTCTTTGTATGTTCTCAATCTGAAGAGTATCGGATGATAGTTTTGAAAATCTTTGATATTTTTGTTTAGTAAATCTAGAAAAAATCACACGACCTAAAAGCAGAAACACAAATTCGAAACCTAATACAAGTTATTCCAAATACGTATACTATAACGCTGTGAAATCTTTCTTTGAGGCAGTAATTTTTTTCAGTTTCTCAGGCATCTACAAACATGATAATAATATGTGGATTTAGGTAGTTTCACGGGTAATTTTAAAAACAAATCTAGTTCCACGATTTAAAACACTGTTCCTTAATTTTTTTCGTAATGGATTGTCGATAAAGCAATACGGTAAATGGAAAGTATGCTCAGTGTTTAGGGACAAGAGTCACTAGTTGAAATTACTTTTATTTTTACGTGAGTAGATTTCTTATAGAGATAAATAAATTACATTTATCTCTTTCTAACAAACTTCGCTAAATCATACAGATTAAACGGCTAGATTTTTATTTATGATACATTTTCCAGCCATAACAAGAAATTATTCAAGCAAATGATGACATGAAGCTACCGTTTATTGAGATATAACCACTTATTTTAGACAATTCGAAAACTATTAACTTACATTAATTAACATTTATTTGAAAATCCAGTCAACTAGTTATTGAACGTAGCAAATACAGACAAGATGTTAGAGTCTAGAAAGCAGTAATAACTAAAAGTTCGGCAGCAAGTTGAATTAGTATACTTACTTACTTACCTACCTACCTACTTACTTACTTATTTAGGTACTTACTTATTTACCTACTTACTTATGTCTGTTACTTCCAATGGAATAAAGGCCCACCGACTAGCATTCTACAACTTACTCTGTCCTGAGTCTTCTTTTCTAGTTCTACTCAAACTGCAGTTCATTCGTTTTACGTCCGCTCTTTCTCTTTTGTACCTTGTTGTCTACTCCTTCAGAGGTTGCTGAAATAATGGTTGTCTTCCTTTGCATTTGTTGTTTCAGTCCTCCAACAACCAATCATTTTTTTAAAATATTTCAATACTTTTCCATTCCTGTGTACCAAGTTATCATTACTTATGGCATATTTTGTAAGTCTTTGGTTAATGTCCAAGTCTTGTCTAATTTAAGTTTTGGCATTTTTCAATTTAACCACAATGTTTATGCACGTATTCTGATGCTTTGTCTTAGGCGATACAATTGTTATGGAATTTTAGCTGTAAAGTTTGAAGAGTTTATCGAACACAATCATTAGTTCCAATGTGATTTGTCTTTTAAATTTATCTGTGTTATTACATGATGTTTTCTAGGTAGTGAAAAAGGCCTGGACAAAAAGAAGATAACTTGCTCGAAAATTGATCAAACCCAAACATGAGCGCCTGGAGTTTTCCTATACTTATGACTAGTTTCTCGACCTCAAAATAGTAACATATATATTTGATTCATTCATAAAATCATAAAATATTTTCTAGGTAATTTCATTTAACTTTCATATTTCACGTCAAAGCATTCTTTGAAATAATAAAACACTATTTTAAAATAAACAAGATAGATAGGCTTTAGTTAGAAATTGTAATCAATTTAAGCATTCGTACTGCTATGAAGTATTGAGTATTTCTTGAATCATTAGGATGGAATTTGTTCAGAAGAATAATTTAAACGAACGGAGAAAAACTGTTGATCGATGTATTTTATGAGTAAATAACGTTTACTAAGACTTTTTCTTTAACACTGCAAACAACTGATTACAAAGATACTCGCTGCTTTTAGTGAATCGTTCAATTCTCTAAGCGTGATGATCAAATTATTCATCGGCTATTCATCGATAAATCATACTGTAGGTGTCAGAGCCAAATGAGTGTGCTTCAAATCTGCGACCCAGAGACTGAATGCTGAATGCTTTGAACATTAAACCATAACTCCTATTATCCAGTTCTATGCAGTTCACCTATCTGTATAAATGCATACTCATTAGACTTATTGACAGAAAAACGTCAACTATCTCAATCGTGAAAATTCTAATTCCTTTTTCTTTATCTCATAATCGTTGTTTATTTACTAATCCAAATTAAGATTAATTGCCATAATAAATTTTGCAGTACATTTGAGCTATTTATTTTCATTTCAATCACATATGATTGTTTGAAGTCAATCGATCAAACGTAAACCATTTATAATACATCCTTCGTTAAATATGTAAATACATATTTATAATCACGAATCAATAATCAACAACAAAATTTTTGACCTAAATCATCAAAACAGATAAATATTGATGATGAGTGAATCTCAAAATGTTGTTATTTTGCTAAGAATGAAAAAGTCAAAAGGTAGAATAGTCAAAAGTAGAAAGTGATACGGGGAAATTTACTTTTCTCTATGTATGTATCTTCCTGAAACATATATATAAACATATTATTATATACATATAAATATATATATTTATGAACTAAATCACACATAAACAAACTGTACAACTACAGTGAAATTCTTACACTTTTCTTATTCGTATGTTGTTTTGTAAAAGCTAGTTAATTTTTGTTTTAAACAAGTAATTTTCAAAACAAATGATAATAATTTATGCTGATTTTTATTTTCTGCTTCTCTGTGTCTGAGAGTACATTTATGAATTCAATGCTGAATAAATAAAAAAAATACACTCTAATTTATGTGTATTTATTTATAATATTTAGTTCAATTTGCTCAATACATACATATATGACTTGTCAAATTTTTTTTTCAACATTCTTTTTCATTTCTGTTCAATGTTCAATGGATAGATTTGTTTCAGTTCTCTTGTTGTTGTTGTTGTTGTCGTTCTGTATAAGATGGATTAAATAAATTGCTTTGATTTTAGCACTAAATTGAAAACATTTTGATATTATTATGAATCGAAAATAATGAGCTGGTAAAGTGAGATTGAATTTTATCCAGTATGAGGGGGATTTACGCTTCATATTCTTGGAGATAATTGCATTTTAATCTACGAGAATACTAGATGCATTAGACTAGAATTTCATCATTTATGAAAATGGCGTTCTGGATTAAACCTTATCGATCTTCTTAAAACGCTAAAATAAATAATCCAGTGATGAAATTTAGTATGCGAAATCGTATAGCTTTAGCTCATCTACTAGCTCTTTCTCAAAAGTGAAAATATCTCACTTTATTTTGAACGTTTCTGTTTCTAAAACAAAGTCATTAGCATCATTTATTCTTGGCATAGGTGATAATTTGACGCTGCCTTCAAAGAATGGTGTGGATATATATTCTCTCCATCAGTGAAATTATAGGAAAAGTAAACATACGTAATAAACATCTCTTTCAGCTAATATTTAATACTTACCATCATACTTCAGTTTAATTTGATAAATATAAATAATATCTATCTAATTCAAAAGGTCATAAACACAATCTGGCATATGCACAACTTTCTCATCACTTTTGATGTTGTAGTTCTTTTTTCTATGACTTCTTTTTTTTTACTTGTAAATTATTATAATAAATCTGTAACGGAAATGTAATTACACACGTCAATAAATAAACTACTCTTACTTCAACAAGATCTCCTAGTCATCCAAATGGTCATAATGACAAACTTCTTTTCATAAGTAAATTATCAGTTATATCTTTCCAAACAGTTTACCTGTTCTTTCTTTCTTATCTGTAACAGACTGATCATGCCTAGAAACTGTCATACATTTCTCTAATTATTTTCATTATATGAATTGTCTTTTCATTATAGGAATATGGAGGTAACTGTTTATTACCGAAACCACGCGTCAGTCATCGTTATATTACCATTAGGTTACCTAGATTGGTCAGAGTTAGACATTAACAGAGTTCGATGCCAGTTTATTGGTCCCATGACAGGACGAAATGGCTGTCCAGTGCGTCCAAGTTTCTAATGGTGGTCTAACGAAGATCAAATCATGATCTCATTGTTAAAGATTTTGACAAGTTCCACTTAAAGTGACCCCAGTAATTATAGTATGTTTTATATTGTCTGAGAGACTTGACATAGAGTTAAGTAGAGAAAATGATTTTTTATAAGAACGAAATGTCAAATAAATTTGATTCACTTTATTAAGAGTTTATTCAGAAATATAATAGTGTTAACATGCATTAAACAAGTGTTAGGATATTCACCAAATATCCTAAGAGGATTATTTGTAAGTCTAATTCTATTGGTCAATTCCTATTGGTCGTCCTAACTATCAATGTCACATACTTCAATGTTGTTTCCTATTCGACCTAACTGTATAAATACGCATTATCTGTAACGTTTTATGACCCGGATCCTTAGTTCGGGATCCATATTCTATTCTGGACTCGAACCTCGTACTTTCTGGATGTTTCAAGAATACGCGTTCTGCTTCATATCAAGTCTTCTTCTTCTACTCAATGGAGGTTTGGGACGTTCGGATTACAGTAGCCTGCCGTGTCATGTAATCATCGATCCTCGTTCTCGTTTACTGACTAAGGTGAACTTGTGATAGATCAAGCATATCAATGGCTCGGTCACGTGCATTCATAACAATACGATTATGAGATAAGTACCTATGCTCACGTATGTTTGAATATATCACGTTCGAGGTGTATAGTATTTTTTCTAATTATAAAAAACCATACCAATACAACCTTTGATCTTTATTAAGCTAAAATGTTGAATGTATTGAATTTACTAACCAGTTTATCTGATCATAAAATTCCTCATTGTCATTGATCTTTCCCTTTTGCATTTAATAGGAAGTCCGTTCACCATTATAGGTCACTGAAACTATTTAGGCTTGACATAGCTTACCATCTCATAATAAATTGTTCTACCATCTTTCGAATGACCTAAATAGTTATATAGCCAAAAAGAAAATTCACTCAGTTCGATTATACAAATTTGTTTGAAATAATGAAGTCAGCTTGAGCTCAGCAAAGGATTCAGTCTGTCAGTTCTAGCTGGTCAAATTGAGTGAACTCACAGAGAGAATATCTATCATGTACAACTTATCTAAGTATTAACTAAAGTATTTCATTTCTTCAGTTCTTTTAATTAATTTGAATTTTTAGAGAATAACAGGATTTGAAAACACCAGGTAACTGTTTGCCGTAGTTCACCTCAATATGATGTATGGAAATCAGATGAAAGATTCATTTTCTAGCATACTCTAATGTTCGTACAAACTAAAGTTAGATCGCAGGCCACTAAAGTGGTGAACCCTACTTCGAATCTAACACAGTCACTAAAATTATCTCATATCTTCATTCTCATACTATAATTCTTCATAGCATTTAAGAGATGCTTTGTATCCTGAAAGCAATATTGAGGATGCATATATAACAAGCAGACTGATCAATTACAGTGATAAACATCAATGGCAAGATCCAAAAAACCAATACAAATGAATTTAAAAATATTCGTTTGGACTTGATCGTCTAAAATATGCCAAAACATTTTTCTTCAATAATATCATTGTTTGTAAGTTTATATAACATTCAGACGATATAAAATCTTGGAATAGAATATAAGCCCCCCGTTTATTCTACAAATTCTATTTCCTTTTCTTTGCTCAAAATAATTATATAGAACAATGAACATTCACATGTATCATTCATACAAAGTAAAAACTTTTTTAAATACATCAAATAAAATTAGTTATTTAAACAGTTTGTACGTAATGTTATTCATCACTTGTTCATAGTTTTGAACTCATTTAAATTCTAATCTTTTACTCAATACGTGATATTACAAAAAATTCTCTATTTTACATAAAGTTAGAACAAAAATTTCAACTTAAAAGTAGAATCAATTGTATGAAATTTTCTATTTTGTTTTTAAAAAATTTTAAAAAATGAATTTATTATTTATTGTATCTTATTTAAACAACCATTCACATTCACTTTTAAGCAGAATTAGAAAGTGAAGCAATGCACAATGCAATCCCGGATAAGTGTTTCACTGTATTCGGGACTCGTTATTTTGAAGTACCTTGTATACCACTTTTGACATTTTTACAAAACTCGAACCACTTGTCTTTCGCCTTAAACGCCAGTGAGTTACCTATTTAACTAGATATATATTGGCTTTCGCAACAAGGATGTATTCTAGTTCAGTCGTAACGGTTTTAATCTTCCTCCTCCTAATGATGCTTGTAGCTGGTGATAGTATCGAATAAGTCAGTTCGGAATGCACATGTGCAAAAGAGAATGATCAATTACAGTGTCAAACACAGGTATTTTACATCCTTATCATTCAATTAGAGTTCATATTGATTATGAAAACCATTGAACTGTTTCGTAAGAATCACTAATTCATAATAAATTTGATCATTTTAATATTTCTTTTTAATACTTATTCTATTTTTGTTGGCTTATTCTCTTAGTGAATTTATGGATTTTGTAGCAGTAATCATGATTTGTACAAATCTCATTTATTTTGCGTCCTAATATGACAATATTGTTTAATAGAACAATGAAAGATCTGCATTTCAACCATTTAACACACAAAACATGCTAACATCAAAATCGATAACCTGAATTACAAATCTTTTCCATCAGTTCATTATTTTACATAGTGTATACTAATCGAACCAGCTGCGTCACAAGACAAGCCCTCACTTGGAACCCTCAAGGTAAAAGGAAAAAAGGAAGGCCAAAGGATACATTACACCAAGAAATAGAGAAAGATATGAGAAAAATGAACAAAAATTGGATTGATCTGGAAAGGGGAGTCCAGAACAGAGTTGGTTGGAGAAAAATGGTGTGCGGCCTATGCTTCATTGGGGGTAACAGTCAAAAGTAAGTAAGTAAGTAAGTAAGTAATACCAATCGAAGATAATGAAATCACCTAGGAATTTCAAAAATACTTATCAACAACATCTATGAACAACTTTATCGTTAAAATAATATACTACTTTTAATTGCTATAAGACTATATGTTGAAAATTCGATGAGTGAATTCTCAATTAACAGAATTATTTAATCATAATTGTAGTTAGATTTATGTTCAAACTTTAAACACTTATGCCTATAACCTAGTTTTGTTTTCTAAATTTTTTGAAATAATCACATTTCTTTTTTAATGTCATGATTAATCTTTTGTTTTTCGATAAATATATATAAATAAAAAGTTTATTTATCGTAAACCAATCATAAATTTTAAAATTGTTTGTTTAAAACAATTTTGAATGTCAATAAAACAGATAATGCCTAAATGAGAATAGATGTCTTTCTTATTTGTTGAAAATAAAAATCTACAATTTATCAAACTTTGAAAAAAAAATTTAAAATATTATCTAGTGTTAGTTTTGATCTTGGATAACTCAATTTCGTTTAACAATATCTAAAGTGATCCTGCCTGTAGTAGTTTTTTCTTTCATTGGCACCAACTGGCTAGTTTTCTAGTTGTTTGTATTTGTCAACTAGTCAAACTTTAGGAAATTTTCAGTTGAAATCTGATCTATACTTACAAAATAAATAAAACTTACTTTAATTTATCATATGTCAACTTTAGGGCAGTTTTCCATCTTTTAAATAACTAAAAATATTCTTCTGTCATACATAGTGTCTATATGTTTAATTGAAGAACTATTTTTTGCTTTTAGAATATTTAATCCTCCAGGACAAAAGTACAAATCAAAAATAAATTTGTTGAAATCCAATTTTCTTGTTCGTTTCGTTGAAAAATTTTATAATTCTACTCCCAAAAAAAAAAATGAATAAACCTTACCCGCGAAATAAAATATGAACTTTGGGAATTGACAGTTTTCAAATGTTATCGCTTGTAAAGATCAATGAGTTATATGGTTGCTTGGTAAAAGATTGTAAGAAAAAAAAACTGTTCAGTCCAAACTTCTGTTTAGACAATAAGTCTACTTTTGACCAGGAAATAGCTTTATATCAATGATTGATTATATAAGCATACATAATGACAACAATAGCATATTATAATAACCAGACTAGCTATATTACAAATATTTATCATTGAATAATTATGACATTGAAAATTTAACCAGTTTTATTTCCTGAACAAAAACCTTTTTTTTTCTCTGTTTGATTAAATTTTACGCTTCCTGTTGATTTGTTGAATGGGACTTTTGTCATAAAATTTCTACTGGTTATCAGGAAATTATTCAAAGTATCTCACATTGAATCGGACATTATTATGATTACCAACATGCAGAATAATTGATTAGAAGTATTATTACTACCAATAATTTTTTTTTGGCTAAAGGTTAAAATCTAAAGATAATGACATACATTATTATGATTTCACCGAACAGTATATGTTGATATTAGTTTTTTATAATACGCGTATAGAAAATGTAGTACAAATAAAATGTGTGCTATTGTTTCAGTGAGGAACATTTTCCTGTTAGAAATAACTGATGTTACATGAATCAGTGTGAAGAGAACTCTAAAACCATTGTTACCACTAGTGAATATATTTAAAGGTGTTGTGTCACTGGATAATGGAAAGTAAAACTTCAGGAGTCAAATTTATGCATAAATTATTTTGCTTGTATTGTTAACGACGATAAAACAGTTATCTATTTAAAAAAGGAAACTCTTCAGAATAACATGGTGAACTAGAATCTGTTGAGTATTGAATAACTGATCAATGATTAATTTTGTGTTCAGAAAGTTGACGCTTAATTGTGACTAGATGAATGATATCTCTACTGTTTTGATGGCTACATAAACATAATGTTATCTTTGAGTACAGAAACATGAGAAATAGATTCTTTTGGAGGCAAGAGATATTTAGCACACTGATGCTGATGTAATAAAGAAGAATATTTTGAAGTGATAGAATTGAGCTTTGTGAGGCATTTTTCAAGTTTGATTCTCATATTTATTAGATATTGACTGAATACACTTATTCATCAATGAAAATAAAAAGTCTACCTTTTCGTGTGAAACAATGAAAGAATACTTGTAGTTATCTACAACAGTGAAATACTAAGTATCATTCAGTTTTTGATATAAATATAAAATTTTTATTATAAGGTTTTGGAGACTGTGAATCGATCATTGTAAGACCACTATTAGAAACCTCGAAGCGCTGCGCAGTCACTTCATCCTAGTATGGGACTCTTCAGTGGTACACATTTCCGGCCCTCGCTTTAGGGAATCGAAACCAAGACATAAGCTCTCGCGCTCGAGCGCTCAACGTCTAGACCACTGAACTGATAGCCAACGGCGTTATTGTCTAAATCTGACCAAAGGTTTCATGCAACCTCATTCATTGTCTTCAGTAATAACTGCCTAAACCTGACAGGTTTGAACTCCACTGGTCATATCTAATGATGGTTCCAACAATAACTGATTCGTGTTTTCAATGATGGGTTGGACATGTTTTTTAGATGCCATGAAAGGAAGCCCTGAGTCTCTATTTGTCATTGTGAACATCGCACACATGGTTTAAATCTTTTTATTTTCTAAATAAGAAATTATTTGGCAAATTTAAGTGAGCTGCTCTAATTCCGAACGCGAAACAACAATGAATTAATCCTCTCCGGTTAGTGTTATGATAGATCAATAGACACTTTTGTGACTAAATGCAATTAATTATCAATAAAATATTTATTTACTTTTCCAGAGGGAAATGAGAAAACAACACCAAATCACACCTGAAACAATTAATAACAAATAAAAGCTTATTAAGTCATAAAAAAACTACAATAGTTCAGTAAACAAAATAGAAACCCTTTATTTTTTAAAAAAAAACACACATCACTGTTTATCTGTGTACTGTTGTATTTATGTAAATTACAGTTAATTATTGTTTATTAATTATAACAAATCAAGAATAAGTTCGTTTTAGTGTCAAAGTAATCATACTCGAAAAATTGCTTCTTAAAAAGGAAATGAAGCAATCATTGAGTCAGAAAATGTCAACTGAGAGTTGATTGCAAAATGACAGAAATGACAATGAATTGTCTACTTAATAAATGAGAATAATTTGAGGAGAATGTGATTGAAGCAATAAGGTGAATTAACTCAGTGAAGTTTTTAGTCCTAGGAACAAAGTCAAAGAATTGATTTATCATTTATGTACTGAAATTTTGTAAAGGAACTACCAAATGCATTGTATTTCTATATTTTAATAGTCATGACTAACTTCATTTGATTTTGCGAATGACTTTGCAAACCATCTGTAATGTAATGTGTTCAGTATCAATGTTATATTCTGTCACATATTCTAGGAAACTCAGTAAAAATAAGGCTACAACAGAAAGATACATGTAGGGTAGAAATACTTGTATTTAATCTTTTTTTAATTGACTATCAAGATTATTAGACAAAGTTCAACAAAATGTATATCAGTTATTGATCATACAATCTATCCGGGAAAGTGTGATAGGTTTGTGAGTTTATTTAGTTACGCAAGTGTTAAAGTTTATGCTTTATTTTTTGATCATGAAATGCAACAAAATCGTAAAACTATTAGGAGATACCAACGGAATAGCTTTTTCCCGTTTGATTACTATTATTCAGCTAAAAGAACAATCCAAACCTCAAATCATTTTCTTGTTATCTTGTTTTACGTACTTTATACACAAAAACCAAATATATTTTACTGGATATGAAATTCAAATAGATTTGTTTACACCTACTATCACCAAACTGTTAGATAGAAAAATCGTTAACATCAAACCATTTTATTTTCAGTCAGTTTTTTAGGTAATTCAGGCTTCCTACTTTGACGCAATAGTCATTAGTTTGCAAAAAATTATCATACCAATGCATAGTTGTTTGAAGACACTCAATATATATGTCTCTTCAACAAATTTCAGTTTGCATTTGTAATTTGCTTTCTTTTAGTTAAAACTATGTATTGAACAACAAAGTTAGATTGTTGATTAAGAAGTGTTATAAACCACTGTTGTCCAGATAAAGTATAGGAGACATAAAGTGTAATGTTACTGTGAGATTTCACTCACCAACAATATATATATATATATATATATATATATATATATATATATATAACAGTGTTACCAATAAGTTCATAATTATTTAAAGTATTATCGCCGCCGCAAGCAAAGATGGATGATAGCTGGCACCACTGTTCTATTCATTATTTTGTAAAAACAAATGATGTGTTCATCTTCGTGTCACTTCAAATTTAACAATCACTAGGCTGTTTATTATTCCTATTATTTTCACTCTAAACACTTTAACGCAAAATAAAGTTTAGTGTATACTAATAATTCAAGCCCACTTAGCTTGTCGCAGCCTATAGACAAACTAATTAATTCATTCTTTTCGAATGATTATTCATATACCTTTTGACCTTCTCTTTTATTCGCTTATAACCTTGATTGTTTTTCAGTGTATGAGCATTACTTATGGTGCATGTCAAATGTCCAGTTTATTTTTGTCTGACTGTAAATACTAAGTCATATCTCATCGCATTGAGTTGACCCACTCACCTTCTCTGAATGCTTTGCTTCGCATTTAGTTATCTGTCTGAATGTATAGAACATAATGATCCGCAAATCCGTATTAAGCCTTTAATAATCACCGTTGCATAAACAGGGTTTACCTAAGAATGATATGCGAAAATTAGATGGAAGATTTAGTGTATAAGTCAGTCAGTCAGATGCAACGTGGAACTTCGTACATAAGTACATCAGTTCATGTCGCCATACAACATCAGCACAGAGATATAATTGTCCATTCAAATCCAATAGTAGAAGAGGTAGTAAAGTTATTAGAAGTAATCCGAGAGGTTAGGATTAGAAGATATTATTCAAGAAGTATGATTTAATGAGAAAATTTTAGAAAGTCAAAAGTAGAGGGGTTGAAGAATCCAGAAGATCAGGACTTGAGAGAACACAAAGAATAAATGCCCGGCCCCATTGCGAACGATTTTGAGCCATGTCATTCAAGGTCTCTAACCATCGATTTTTATCATCTCGCGGACCCCAACCAAGTAGTAGACAATTACCGACATGGCTCAGTCCACTCGTCAATGACTTCATGGGTTTCTGCCATGTTTTGGTCTGGCCGCCCCTAGCTTTCTTCCAACCTATTCCTACACTACAAAACAAGGCTCGACGAGGCAGTCGGTGGTTAGGCATACGCAACACATGTCCCAACCACCTCAGCTGATGAAGTTTCACCACTTCATCGATTGATCTGCCATTCTTACCTAGCACCCGATTCCTAATAACAGCGTTGCTCACTCGGGTGTTCCACGATATACGAGCAATGCTTCGAAGACACCTATGGTCTAAAACCAATGACCGACGAATATCTTCTACTCTCACTGGCCATGTTTCACAGTCATAAAGCAGGACGGAGCGAAATACTGCACAGTACACTCGTCCTTCAGTCAGCAAACGGATATCTCGCCTACGCCATAAGTGACGCAGGTTGGCAAAAGCCAATCGAGTCTTCTGTATCCGAGCTGAGATTTCGTCAGTCACCAGGCCATCGGCACTGATGAGACTCCCAAGATAAGTGAAGCGGTCTACACGTTCGACTACTTCACTCCCTATCACTAGTTCAGGTGCCGATGAAACCCAGTCTTGAAGCAACATTTTGCATTTCGAGGGGGAAAACCGCATCCCGAACATGCTTGCATTGTTGCTTAGGGTAGTCAGAAGACTCTGCATTTTGTCAGCGTCTTCACAAAGTAGGACAATGTCATCGGCATATTCTAAGTCAATAAGCGAGCCACCTGGTAGAAGGTCTACTCCAGAAAATTCAGACGAGGATAAGGTTATTTCTAGGAGCATCTCTATGATAAAATTAAACAAGAATGGAGTAAGTGGACATGGCTGACGGACACCACTTGGAGTAAAGAATTCCGGTGACAGTTCGCCATAGGCTCTCACTCGACCAGTGGTCTTTGAGTAGAGAGCTTGAATAAGATTAATGTACTTATTTGGTACACCTTTCAATGACAGACACTGCCACAGAACCCCACGATCCACTGAGTCAAATGCCTCTTTTAGGTCCAGGAACACGACTATTGTAGGACGCCTAAATGTGTGTCTATGTTTCAAGACCTGTCGTTGTGTGTAGATGTGGTCTATACAACCACGTCCAGGTCGAAAACCAGATTGGTTGTCTCTAGTCTGCTCTTCACGAGCTCTAGTTAGGCGTCTAAGTATAATGGAGACTAACAATTTAGAAACTATATTAGTTAGACTTATTCCCCTGTGATTGTCACAAGAGGACCTTTGTCCTTTCTTGTAGATTGGGACAATCAGTGATTGAGACTAGTCGGATGGGATTGCGTCCATTTCCCAGATTCTACCTAAGATCTCAGTCAACCTAGCTGCTAAAACTGGACCACCATCCTTAAACATATCAGGGTTTAATCTATCAGGACCTGCTGCTCTACGTCGCTTCAGATTTCCTATAGCTTTCTCAACTTCATGTAGAGTAGGAGGACTTAAATAGATTGGCCATTCAGGATGACTGTGGATCGTGGGCAACCAAAGTGTGGCTGGAGGTCAGTTGAACTGGTCCCTTAAGCATTCTGCCCATCGGTCAAATCCCATTGATTGAGAATGGATAATAAGACCATCCTTTTCCGAGATAGTCTCACTTACACTAGGATTCCTAATACCAGTTTCCTTGATAAGTCGGAAAAGTTGTCTACTGTTGCCGATCGCCGCTGCCTTTTCCATCGCTTTTGCTTTCGCCACCCACCACTGTTCACGGTCGTTACGTAGGCTTTTTATAAGTCTGCGCCTAAGTCGACTTCGTTCTTCATCATGTTCAGAGTTAGGTGGGATGAGTCTTCGGGCATCCATCAGATCGGTGGATGCTACTGAGATCCACGGTTTCATTCTAGCCTTATGGTCAACCTTACTAGCAGATATCACTGCTGTTTCCACAGCCTTTTGATATCATTTCATCCTGCTTCCGGATGGGAATCGCTTAAATGGTCGCCTAACTGTCTTTCTAGTTGTTCCTGAAATATATTCTTCGCCGTATTATCATTAAGTAAAACCCTAAGAGACTTTCTGATGGTGTCTTTCCTACGTCCAGTAAGCTTCAAACAAATACGCGCTCGCATTAGGGCATGATCTGAATGTAAACATGTGCCCCAGAACGAGCGACAGTCTTCTATCAAACCCCTCCATCGGTGGCTGATGGCAATGTGATCTAGTTGCGTCCAACGTTGAAACGACTTTGGAGGTCGCCAGGTCAACAGATGCTTTACCTTATGCCTAAAGTTAGTGTTTGCTAAGAATAGGCGGTTGTCTGAGCATAGTTGCAACAGACGGTCACCATTGTCTGTTCTCTGAGCCGCGACACCATAACATCACCCTACGTGTCTTTCATTTCCACTTAGTCTACCTACTTGAGCATTAAAGTCACCAGCCATTATAACTATATCAGAGTGCCTAGCTTTTTGGAGGAGGTCCGAAAGCTTTCTGTAAAACTCATCTTTAACCTCGTCTGAACTGCAGTCAGTGGGAGCATAGGCAGATACGATGAAGAGGCAACGGCGAGTGTCCCTATCCTTCCGAGTCCTTACTGTCCCGTTCAGTCGGACGGCGCACAAGCGACTATCTACAGGTAACCAGTCTAGGAGAGCTAGTTCTGCCCTACGACTCAATGCTATACCTACAGCAACGAGAACCCTGGAAGCAGCATCAGGGCTACCGGATACACGAAGAGTGAATCGAGCTGCTTCTTTATTTTGACAAGGTGAAATCAGATTAATAATTTTACTAGGATCCTGTATGCGCGTTTTCGAGATGCAGCATACATCGATGGCACGAGATTCTAAAGTCCTAGCTGTCCTAGCCTGTTGCCCTATTCGACACAATGTTCGTACATCAAATGCTCCAACATTTAGACTAGAACGAGGTTTCAAGAGACCAGGAATGACGTTTCGTGAACTCGCATCGTTTGCATTAGCGGTGCAGTCAGATAAGGGAATGTGAGTACAGTTAGTTTTGGAGAGACGAGAGGTATATGTGGGTGTAGGAAGGACTTGATTTCGACCACATTGGTCTCTCGTGCTGTTACGGGTATGAGGGCGGTTGCCACTTCCCGGCTGCCCACACCGTGGAAAGTTGTTTCTTGAGGGACCTGAAAAGGAAAATAGATTAGTGTTGGCCTTGGAGACCTGGTTGCGTGACCGCAGAGCCCAAGGGACAACTGCTTGAGGCCGGTCACACACGGCCTTTTTATGAAACGTTTTTTGAGGATTAGCTCCGTTCTTAAAGGCCCTTAGTGGGCACCCTTACCCAAGGAGACGGAAATCCGTGAGTTAGGGGAGGTGTGACATTTTTAGGGTCGACCTTTTCTAACCCTTCCTTCCTTGTGAGAAGGCAGCATCGCTGCAGATGCTGGTTGTCCGAGGGAAACACCTTACTGCTGTCACACCCCTCTTCAGTCAGCAGTACGACTTCGCCCTCAGACCTTGGGTAGCTGCTTATAGTCTCATCGTTCTCCAATCGACCTGCCTGACATGGTAGAACCTTGAGGAACATAAGTTCCAGCCAATATAGCTCGGTTGGGTCATCACGATAGGCAAGCCCGACCACCACGTCAAGGTAGCAGCTACGGCCGGGCTTTATTGCATAACGTATCCAACTGTTCGTAATAGTTCGAGTCGAACCCCAAACCTCTGAAAACCTTACAGCAAAGGTAACAATAAAACATGATGAAACGCATGCTTGTAATCATCTATTTTTTCAAACAACTACCCATGGTAAGTTAATGTTAACAATAGTTAATTAAATTCTTTAACATTTTCAATATGCCTGACGGCCAGATTTACATGTTTTACCTTACTTGCCTCATTACTTTCTGAGCATTTGCTTTGATTACTTCAATTTTCTATCAAAACAAAGATATCATCATTTTTTTTTAAAACTAAATAACCAGTTAAAATGTAGACAAAAGATTTTTAAAAAAATCACTTTATTGCGATTATTCTAATATGTGTTAAAAAACAATTACTGAGAACTGAAACGAAAAGTATTGTTCTTTTCCACCCTAAGGCAACAATACAATGATGTTCGTTTATTCAACTGGTTTTTTTTACTTAATTTACTTACTTCACAAGATCACAGACTATTGAAGAATAATGTTAAATGTTGAAAGTAAGTCCAGTAGTAAAGTTGACTTAATATGTATTAAACTCTATGTCAACTTGTATTAAATCTAATGTTTATTAGGTATGTTAGTGAACATAAATGCGAATATTAGTTCAAAGCGTGATACTTAACTTACTTCAGTAAACAATCTCCTTACCAACAGTTCCAAATACGTTTTAAGAATAGTCGTCTAATTTTAGCAGTTGGATTTAAAGCTTGTGGTCTCGACATTTTAGTGGTGACCGAGTCGAGATTGACTATGATCACCACTAAATACTAATTACTATACCGTCACGATAATCAGAAGTAAATTCAGGGTAAGGAATATATTTTAAGGAGGAGGAGGGTGATACACTGAACAGCAAGTTATGAGTGACGGCAGCAACGTGTAAATAAGTGTTTTTAGTACAGTTAAACGAAAAGAGTACAATAATAAATATTTTCTTTTTATGAATTGCGTTTCGTTCGTAGAAGTGTTCCACTAAAACCTAATGGCTGCTGCTCTCAACTTCTAACTGTAAACGCTAGAGCAGTAGTTAAAGAAATATTATCGAAAATGTCAGGTACGATTAATCAAGGCTAGAAAGTAAAAAACCTTAAAAATCAGACTGATTTAGTGTCTGATAAAATCTCTTTGGGGATTCAGAAGGATCGCTAAAGCTTCGTCAACTGATTTGACTTATCACATGAACAAAAGTACACGGCTTAGCAGTTCTCTGTGAACCTCATTATGGCTGTGAATCATGGCCGATCAAAGCAGAAATCATGTGTAAGCGGTATGTATTTCTTTGCATGTGTTTTGAAATCGTTGGATGTGAGTTATTGCGCCCCTAATGGATTATTATTAAGGTTTCGGAAAAGACAGTAGATACAAACAACGATCGTTTTCATGAACCTATTAACCTTAATCAACTGAGGTAATTAAGACTTGTATTACGTACGCCTAATAATTATCTACTTCAACGCACAAACCTGACTGATGTATAAGTAATTTGGATTAAAAATATAGGATTACCATTTGAGATAATGGGATCAATCAATGAGTTTATTGACTACTAGTCAGAGACATGTGCGAAAGCTTAATATTCCGGTTTGCGAGAAGTTTAGTAACTGCTTAACTAGGAAATTGATATCGAGACTATCATCTAGTATTTCATCGTTTCCATTGTTAATTCAGAGGATTCATATGAGGAAATTATTTTTAATTAAATAAGTCATCACAAATTATTAGACATAAAGATAAACAGTGTGCTAATCTTTAAGTAGCCGAATGGTGTTTTACTACAAATAGTTCCTTTAATTAATTTAAACTTGGCCATAACAACAATGGAGACAGAATAACATAAATTCATTATATAACGTTATTTCTTATCAACAGCTTACAATAAATTATAATAAAGGGTAACAGTGAATATGATATACTGTCAGTCACTTTCCCTTTTATCATACCTCCTTGTTACTCTCATAGTTGTAAGTAGCTGATTAGAAACCGCAAAATATAACGAATAATCATGTTTTCATTCCAAAATATACAAAAGACCGCTGATGTTCAAGAAGTTTTGATTGAATAGATATTTTTCGTGTCAGTGTAAAATGATGATTGCACTTTCCAATACTGTAAGATTATGAAACATTTAAACTAGATCAATAGACACTGTCTGGATTTGTCTATGATAGTTACACTAATATTTTCATGCAAGTTAATCTATTTTTTGTGTCATACAAGAATTTGAATATGTAGTTGATGAATATTTCAAGTCGCAGTTCATTTGAGATAATATTTTTTAGACAATCCGTATAATTTATTTGTCACTCATTTGTGGCTAAAGATATGCATACTTCCTTTATTTATGAACCAAGTGAATAGTTGATAAACGAGAATGTATATTCTGTGTCATTCATAAGGATAGTAGGATAAAGAAGAAAATATGTATTTTAAAGTCAATATACATTTACTACAATATAGAGAATTCTATTAATCACGTAATTACTCTAAACTGAACATATCTTTTTGTTTGATTTCAATTTTAAAAGTTGAATTTTACAGGAAGTGTATTAATGATTGAAGTTTAAATTACGGAGTGTTTTAAAAATTTAAAAAGAAGCTTAAACACGTTTGCAATTAAAATCAAAACGAAACTAATGGTTTCGTTTGATAACGACTAATCAATGCAAACACACACACACATCTAAGAGTAGCCTGAAGTTAAACACGAAAAGTCAACAGATTGGTGAGGATCGTCGATCATTACAAAATTATCAGGTATGAAAAGCTATCCTAGTAAAGCTGTTTTTTTATAATTGGAAAATCAAACATTCTTATCCCCATAAATCATGAATAAATGCAATATCATAAACGTCAAGTGAAATATTTATACATATGTGTTGGTTTAAACTAACAGACTGAATTTGTATACTCGTTTTCACTGATATTCATTCATTAACTAAAGTGATAAATATTTAATTGTCGATGTAGTCATTTAATTAGATAATTAAAGAAATAACTACTTACGTGATTTTCTTCGTCTGAACTTTTGAATATAATAATCTAGGGTAAGCAAATATTCATTTCAGGGCATTCAACATATTTCATACAGTGATCAGATCAAAATTATCTATTGTAAATTATTTAACGGCCGTAATAGACGGATCTAGTGTCTTCAGCATATAGCTGAATAGCTGCTAACTGTTATATGTAAATAAAAATATTTGTTAGTGATATTTTAAGTATTTACATATTTAGCTACATTTACAATAGTATTTGATATAAGAAATGAAATTAACAGGGATCATAATGACAAAAGAACTTTCTTTTCAAAATTGCCTTATCTATCATGACATTTCATAGTTAATTTGCATATTTTGAATGTTTAAAATCATAGGAATTAGTTTGAAGAAGCGAGTATTTTGTTAAATTTCTTCAGTAGCCAAATCTATAAAATGGTTAAAACAGAAATGAATTTATGATCACCAAAATGCTTTTATACAATAGACAAAAAGCCGACTATCAAATTTTATTAAGATGGAATATATGTGACTTCCAAGAATGCTATTACATACATTGTACTCGCAAATGATTTGAACTTGAATCAATGTTTCAAACTTGAATCAATCAACAACTAATATGTACAATGATCCGGATCATAATTTAGCAGTACTCAGTCAGATGAGCAACTTCATGATAATTTAAAATGGTAGATATACCAAACAGCATATTTGTTCAGATATTATTAATGTCGATAAACAGTTGGATCTTATGATTAATAACATATTCAATGAAACAAAATACTCAAGTGGTATTCGTGTCGTCATTATGTTTAATTTTAAGTAAATCCACTTAAAACTCTAAATAACACTGATTAGTATTCTTTTAATGAATCTATAGATAGATGTATGTTTAATAACAAAGTGTAGTTATGTACCTTGTCATCTCTTTCAAGAACTCATATCCACTTGGTATGTATGTAACACGAAATAAAACGATATAAAGACTTCGTCGTAATAGACAATCACAACGTATTAGTTTTATAGATTCAACTGATGATTAACTCTGTAACCAGTTACAGAGGTCCAAATTCAAATCCTGTCCAAAAATAGTGTCACAAAAAATACAATTTGAAATTTATCAGAAAAAAATCCCGAGAAGAAAAGTGTAATTGATGTTCAAAGAAGGAAAAAAACTAAACAAAACTAGTTTAGGTTGTTAAAATTTGCAGATTTTCACTTTGTGCTTTAATTTACATCTTTGTCTAATCAATCTAATCCAACAGAACTAAAATAATCAATTGGAAATATTGAAAAATGATTAGTTTTGTTAGTGGAATGCTTTTATGAAGAAATGGTGAAATTGGTGAAATGAAAACATTTATTATTGTACATAATTGTAACAATGACTATTTTATTGTACTCTTTTTGTTTTTACTGTAATAAGAACGCTTACTTACGCGTAACTTGTAGCATCTCACCATTCATTCACTGTACTTTATGAATTAGTCGTTTAAATTATTCCATAATTGTATAGACCGTAATTTTGTATTTGTAATAATTCGATTACAGTATCGATTATTATATATTAGATTGTATGTGGATGCTTACTCGCTTATCACATGTCTAGCCTATTATTGCTTAAGTGTAAACACTTAGCCATTCTTCAGCTAATGGAGAGTTGGCTTGCTCGCCTTCTCCAATTCGCTTCGTTTTGCTTGTACGCTTCCCTTCTCATGTTTGTCTGCATAGATGAACGCAACAACACCGTATTTGGCTTCTTACTACTGCCGTCGCACAAACGGGGTTAACCTAAGTATAATATACGGAAGTAAATAGGAAGATTTATTTCATTGCAGACTCGATCATTTGTCCACATTGAAGTCCAGTAGTGAGCCGTTAACAACTTTTGTTTGTGTTTCTGGAATCATTCGTTAAATGCAGCTCTTTATGTCGCCCACTTTCTTGTTGTGATTTCGATGTTCTTACGAAATCACGAAATCTCCAGCAAATCTATTCTTTACCCTGGATTTATTTATCACTCATAATGGCGGGCAAGTAATTAGTATTTAGTGGTGATCATAGTCAACCTCGACTCGGTCACCACTAAAAGTTAATCATAGATAACGGTTGTTGTTCCAAATTGTAAAGACGTTAATCTAACAATCGATAATTTTGAGCTTAGTTTTCAATAATCGAATTCCGGTTACAGTTGAATATTTTCATCTTTGTCTGAACAACCACATATTCATTGTAAAAACAATAACCAGTGTACAGTACAAATAGGTCATTTGCTTTTTATATTCTAATCATAACCTTTTTGTAAGCAGTTATTCTGACAGACTTAATAAAACAGAATGACAGCATCACCCAGATTAGTTTACAACGTTCTGTATACATGGACATGTCAGTGATCAAACACAGAACCAACAGGTATATTTTGAACACATGGTTAAGACCCAGTGGGCTTGCAGTCGATGCTCGACCTAGTACGAAAATCACCGTTTGCACTTACTGGTTAACTACTGCAAATCAAGTATCATGAAATCCTTCTTGAAGCTAGATATACTTGTGATTCCCTTCATCCAGTAAAGCACATTCAATAGACGATTGTGACTCAGTTTCAGCCCATTCTTCAGAGAATAAAACAATTACCTGTAATCTAAGTTCAGTTCTCAAACTATCAACTAAGCAGAGTAGATTATAAGGATCCAGTCTTGAATCTAGTCACTATGTCAACTAATCACTCGATTGCTTACTATCATGATCATGATACTTTGAATTAATTTTATAGTTTAAAAACTGTAATTAGGATATTTATCGATGCTTATTGTGTTCGAAAATTTATACTGCGTGAATTAAATCAGAGTGAGCTTTATCATTCAGTTCAGATTATATTAAACGACTATTAAGAATAAATTGTTGCATTGAAATCATATAATTTACTTTATCAACACTATTTAGTGATTTTTTACTCATATTAGATTAATGTAGTGCACTTTCTGTTAGTTTACATCACCCATTCAGGATGAGATAACTAGTCGCTTTTTGGACTTCATAAACAAATCGTTTACTATGATGATGGATTATTATTTTTAAACAGTTGAGTTAGTGTACAAAAAACTTTAGCTCATTTTTTCCAGTGTATATACGAAAAGTGTTTTATTATAAGCTGCTAGATGGATAAAAGATATATTTAATTCTGATGAAACGTTTCTGGGACATTCTCAAGTCGAAGTCCGAATTCCGGGCATTAACATCTTAATTTGATGAAGTGTTTGCAAGCACTTTGTGGAAAATCATTCCTACTGACTGCCACCTTAGTTCGGACTCCGTAGTGTATCAGACTAAAACCTAAATGTATTATATTTTATTAAATTACTTCATGTTTTTTGGATCAACTATCCTTTATACACAATAAAATATTGACGGAACAAACCTGTGATAAAAGAACATCCGATTCTCAACAGATCGTGTGATTCAACTACTGATGATAGTTTATTTTCTTAGAAACTTAAAGTCGAAACTCCAGTTAATCGAAAAGTTTCTACATATTTGACCTACGCAATGCCTTGTGTTATCGTCAGATGCGTTTATACCATATCGATCAATTTCGTTTTACTCGTGAGAAAATATCAATATGCAGATTGCTTTCATGTGTTTTCCTTTATCTGTGTTCAATGCTAGTTAGAAATCAGTATTCTGAATGTATATGGTGTAAAACATCCAAGACTACCATTTATTGACTAGTTCAGATTACTTTATAAAGTATGATACAGTACAGTCCGAAGCCTAACACTACACAGTTGACTATGACATGAAACCCAAAACTTCATGCATCTATATGTCATGATATTGTAACTGATTCCTCAAAACATTGTCAATTAGATCGAAGTAAGCATTGAACAAATTGCCAAGAATCAATTTAGCTGAGAGACTGTAATTAACTCGTTCAAATTCAATACTGTCCTAGATATGATTTGGCAGCAAAATTTGTCAACTTAAATAGAAATTAAAAAAGTTGAACGCGATGCATAAATGTAAAGTAAATATAATCTTATAAAAACTATTTTATGAAATTGATGTGTTTTTTTTTTCATTAATCAAAATATAAATTCGCTTCGTTTAATTTAGGTTATAAATGAATTTTTCAGTAAATGTTTAAATAAACTGTGAGGTTGAAGATAAATTTTTATCTTCTATTTTAATTTCTATTTAAATCGAATGTCAGTTGATGAAAGAAAAAAATAAATAAGAGAAAACTAGTGTATAAATAATCATTTAATAGGTTATTGTGAAATGTAAACATAAAAAAATCAATAATTTTCAGACATTTATTTCTCTAATTTTAAATTAATTTACTCATGAAATTGAATTTTTCAGTAATTCATTGTCAAAGAAAACTACTTCATTGAATAAGTAATATACAATTTCTTGCGATTTTTCTCTTTCCTACTAAAGAGTTTAAATTAACCAAGAATAATGAACATATAAGGTGATTTAATTGGGCGTACAACCTAGAAACAATTTAACTATTTAGAAATAATCTATCGTATAAATTAAATTTGTATCATATTAATGATGATTAATCAAGAAGAAAAACAATTTTATGTAGAATTATTAAAAGATTGTTCTTGTCGTTAAATTTCTATACGCTAAATTAGTTGAATCTATTAACGATTGTAATAACTTCATAATGAAAATTTTAAAAATTCCATGAAGACAAGTTTCTAGAGAATTAAAACTGGAATATAAAGTTATGTGAAAAAAAAATGGGTAGACTAGTGGAATAATCTGAGTAAAACTCACACAGTGACTTAATAAAGAACAGAAGGAATTTATAATTAACAATATTAAACAAGAAATTACATCATTAGATAACAAAAAAACAGAAGTCATCAAGATAGCAAGAGATGTACAACTTTATCATTCTCGATGCATAGGCTTCGGTTCAATGTTTCAATAGTAGTGGCCTCAGTGAAATGCGTTCATTTCAAAGTTGTCTAAATTACTGATTATTTTGAAAAAGTTGGTAGATGAAGAACAAAAGCAATGTAAAAAAAATACTTGAACTCATAATTCTTGTTTATTACGGAATAGGTTCCAATATACAACAACAACAACAATAATAACTGTCCTTTTTGTTATTCCAGTGTCAGCGTTTCAGAGAGTACACATGCAATATGAAACTCGTTAAAAAGTAAACACCTCTAATATAAAGAAAATAAGTAAATACTTTTTTTTGGATGATAAGAATTATTAAATAAGATTTGGTAATTGACTCAATATTCTTACTTGCATAATCAATTTCAAAAAGACTTATGCTGTACTTTGGTTTTTATGCTTTGTTTTGTATACCATCGAACTGATATCAGTCAGAGAGCTAGCTAGATACCTGGATTTTACATATATTTCTAAGTGCTCATTCTATACAGTGAGAGCCGATATTGTTTCAAATTAATTTTGTAGAAGGAAAATTTGATGATGTAACATACTTATTGTGATTACGAAAGCTGCGGCCAACTGAGTAAAAGGAGAAAAAATAATCAATACATGGATAATTCCGAAAAAGGTACGTTGACCTTGAATTCCTAACGTTGCAGAAATAACTGTGTCATGAAAAACCGTGGACAAATGAAAAGATGGGTAGTTGTGTTATATACGACTAATCATTACTTTGTGATCCAACTTGTTCGGAATTCAGATTATTAATTTTTTTCAAGGAAAACTTGTTTTAGAAATCCTCTATTCTGTTGAATCTTTGATAAGACTATTAAGCTTACCAGTATGAATGGTCAGTCAGTCAGTCATCCACTTACAACGTAGAACATCGTACATGGGTAAATAAGTTTAGGATGCCATACCACATTATCACAGAGGCACAATTGTCAGTTCAAATCCCATTGTCAGTCAGTCAGTCAGTTACAACGTAAAACTTCGTACGTACGTACATCAGTTCTGGTTGCCATACCACATTAGCACAGAGAAGCAATCGTCAATTCAAATCCCATAGTGGTAGAGATAGTAGAAGTATTACTGGTAATGGAGAAGATTAGGATTTGAAGATAATATTCAAGTTTAATTCAGTGAGATAAGGTTAGAAAGACAAAGGTACAGCTGTTGATGAATCTAGAAGATTAGGATTTGAGAGAGCACAACAAGTGGATGTACTTGCGCCATTGCAAATGATTTTCAGCCATGTCGTTCAAGGTCTCTAACGATTGGTGACTTTCGTCTCGCGGACCCCGACCAGGTAGTATACATTTACCAACACAACTCAATCCACTTGTCAGTGACTTCATGGATTTCTGCCGTGTTTTGGTCTGGCCGTCCCTAGCTTTCTTCTAACCTACTCCTACACCACAAAACATAGCTCGACTAGGCAGTCGGTGGTTAGGCATACGCAGCACATGTCTCAACCACCTCAACTGATGAAGTTTCAAAACGAGTATAATAAACCATATGAAAAAAGAAATTAACACCCATCATCATCTGAATGCTTTAATGGAATCAATTTTACAAAACTATGCTTCTTCTTCATCAGTCACGAAGTAACAATATGATACTGACTCTCATTTATTGAAGAGTACAGATTTGTGGCAGTGTGGTGTGGTGTAGATTTTTTTCTAAGAAATAAAGAATGTATTTACAGTTTTCATATATCGTCATCAAAAAATATTCACCCATTCCATTAATAGTCGATTCTAACAAACATGTGTAAATATCACTTCTTTTGTCTGCCATATTCATTTATATGCTTCTTTTCATGATTACTGTTTTATTGTCTGCAATAATATTTACATAAAACCAAAAATTCAAAAAAAATTCATTAGTATTTCATCATGTTGACATTTAACTATGCATTAATTCTATAAATTATAAACTAATTACGTAGGTCTGACATATTCAGAAAGAATTTCGATTTGCACAATCTATGATTTTATCAATTCGATAAGGTTGTTTGAAAATGTACAAACTTAACCTTCAATATTAAAAGAAGGCAGTTAGCAAATTGTTTCACGTGCTATTCTCTACATAATTAAGAGATGTTTAATTAATGCAGAGAAATACAATCGATTGACTGACCAATGGTTCTTCAGTAGTTATGTATTTATGAAATGAAATTGAATAATTATAAAACGTGAAATTTATTTAAATCACAGCTGTTTCCTTCACATTTATCTGCGTGAACTCGAAGTAAATTCAATGTTCAATTGTCAAATGTAAATAAACAGAAAACTAAACAAACGGAACTTTATGCTTTTCACACTCTCAGTATTAGTGATTCATAATGAAAATACTGATGTTTAGGAATAAAAAGGCATAAATTAAATTTAGAAAATTTAAATTCTATGTTTATTGACGAAGTCATAGATTAAAATGAAACAAAACTTGAAAACAACTAATTTGTCAAGTGACAAATTCTGTGAACATGTCACAGAACTTCAATCTGTTCTGGTAAATATTTTGAAACAAATACAATACAATAAATTCAATATTCCACGAGCATTAACTCAAATAAATTGTGTGTGTGTTTTGCTAGAGGAAGGATGTAAACACTGAATAAATAATCATGACAGTGACAATAATAATAATAATAATCGTAGTGGCAGAAATACCAACTATGTTGCGAAATTACTCAGCCATCTGTTGGAATATTTAATAGATACGTATGTGTAAGTAAATAGAGAATAAGATAACAAGCATACTTTGAAAATAATTTTCTTTGATGCGGCTATTTCGGAAATTTGAATTAGCCTGGTTGTGTATACAACAAAAGCAAACAAACAAACAAATACAAAATCCCATTCGCAACAAACCAACGGTTATCTAATCAAAGAAAATGATACAAGAAAAAAATATTCAAAAAAAACAGTTGACTTCATATATATCTATAGCATCTTACCTACGCTTGAATTTGTGTGTATCTAATTTTGTTAAGCCCCTTCAGTTAATTTATTTAACAGACAATGTCATTCAGTAACAAAGTGTCTATTATCTTTGTATCCTGTTTGATGAGCATGTTTGCTTGATCACATGCCACAGCCTTGACGCACAGTCTTCATACTAACTTAAATAATTCGATATGACCCGTTCATTTTCAGATCTAGAATGTGATACTTAGTTTCGATTCGTCCATTTTTACGTATCAGCAAATATGTTTATATTCGTTTCGTGTGTTTCTTATAGTAAACTGAATTCAGTGCTTCTTACTGTCATCGGAAATTTATACACCATTGAGTATTGTCCAATAACCATTATCAGGAGGAATAATATACATAGTATAGGAATGATCTCAAATATATTCCATAATATATCAATCAGTGTTTAGTCAAACTGAGTAAAGAAAAACAATTTTAAATTAGCTAGATAGTAAAGTAATTAACGTTAATTGACCAGACAGTTAACTAAATTAATTCACTCATTACTAACTGATTGAATAAATCCTTAAACTGATATGCTAATTTCAACTTTGATACTGCAAACAAAGTTACTTCTGTCCAATTCTTTTTTCTGTCCCATTAGCTAGGGTTAATAAGTCAGTTTTGTAGATGAAGCTTTTTGGTGTTCATCTAGCATAAAGCTAATCCAAAGAATGTGAAGTCCATCAGTTATACATGTGAATTTTAAAAAATGGTCAGGATACTTAAATTCCATAATTGTCATGACCACAAATCATGGTGAAGTTATTTCTTCTTTGAAAGAACTAGTAAATTATTTGAAAAGCGTCATCTGCAACTAACACACACACACACAAACATATACGGTTCTATTGTTTTAAAGATTTGGTCTAATTCCCCGACTTCACTAAGTTATCCATGGTCGTGTTTCCTCGTAAAATGTTTGTGTCACAGAATAAAGACACTCACTATCTTACGTATAGTTATTCACAAATCAATCATAAAAATCTACACAAATGTTTCTTTTATTGTCTAAAACAAAATTTCAAATTTATGTGTAGTGATTATTGTTTTATGTTTTCAATGTCCAACGATTGAAAAGTAGGTGGGAATACATTTTATCTGATTATTGTAGTGTGATTTATATTCTGTGTAGAATTTTATACTCTTGTAAAGCAAATAAACTAGCTATAATCAAATACCAGTTTGAAATCAAATGAACATGAACTAACTTACAGACGACAAGACAGTAATTAAAAATATTACATACATATTTAAATAACAGTAATGAAATCACTGCACGATTTCGTACGTATAAAATAGTTAAGAGACTGATTTTTCATATGCCGCATAACTTACATGTCGACTAATATCAATGTACCCAAATAGTCACAACTATCTCATATTTAAAAAATTAGCAATAATTTTTAGTAGTTTACTTCAAGAGCTGATTATGATGAAATAATGATCGAACACCCAAAAGTACAGGATATATGTTATGCTCTACAACGAAACTCAGTTTTATCGACTCATGTCCCTCCAGAACAGGGGTCGATTCTTGAACTCAAAGGACGCCCAGAAAGTTTAATCCCATATAACGACGAAAGATTTATCTAGTGCTTCTTGATTTTCACTGCCTTCCTGACTGAGATTAGTCTGTGGTGTTAACTACAGTACTGAATGAACCATCTATCTCCATAAAGCCTTACTAATAAAAATTGTTATTAGATAACATGAAATAATATGAAAATTCAACCTGTTTTTCTGCTTCAGCTACTGTACCTGAACTCCTTTCATATATTAAAGGAAACTGATAGAGAGTTAATGATTTTAAATCAACTGAGTAAGCAAATACAGGTTTATATAATCGGCTTTTCGGTCAGGATCTACTTATTCCATACGGTTACTAACAGTAATGTACGCGGTGTAGAGACTGAACTTCCGCTGTATAGTTGAAGACCAAATATTATACATACTAGGTCTACTGCTTCACATCAAATGAAAATAACAGCTGAATGCAATCCCTAAGGGCCTTTTGTAATTTAATTATTCTTGTCGATATATTAAATATAAGTTCACAGTAGTGTAATTCAATTTCTGCTAAACTAAACATACTTATATTTAAATAAGTCTCACACTTGAAAGAAACACCTTCATTTAACACAGACATTTTAATCTGATTACCGAAACAAACACTCTGAAATTCTCGCAGTATTTTTACAATTCAGTAACATTTTTTTCACATAAATAATAAATTTAGAAATCAGATTATTTCAGTATTTGGTTTTAAATACTGTTTTAATTTCAACTACATCGTTTTCAAGTAATTGAACAATTCTAATTTGATCTATTTAAATTCTTTCAAGTATGCATCTTCAAGTTGATCTAACTCACTTGAAGCTGAATCGATTTCTCACTAAACTAATACAAATATTAATAAAAATTAAAGGGTACAGCAGACTGTTAGAAAATCATTCAAATAAAACTGAAAATAAAGTAGTTTAATTCCTTAAAGTTATATATACATATAATAAATTGTAAATAATATCACAATAAAAATTATACATCCCTTGCAGATTTAAAAATCAGTTAATAAATTCTGTTAAGACTGTGGAATTGTTATTGCTAACAAATATGAGCTTCAATTTTAAAATTCTTGATAAGAAAAAGAGAGATTTACTCAACTGACTACTTAATGGAAGTCAAGCAGTTTACAAAGATATGTGAGAAAGTTAGCTACAATATAGAGCCTGGTACATGTGTATGTCAATCAGTTGAATTTGCCGCAACACATTGTGCATCAACGTGTTCTGCATTTGTTGATATGTATAAACATTGAGTATGTGACTTTAAAACACTTAACAATTTACGAAGATCTTGAATTTACAACATCCAGTAATACAATCGTAGCGTGCATAATTAAACTCTTACAGTCACTTCTAACACTCTGCACGAAAAATATTATGATACAAACTGAAGGAATACCGTTCACATTATAAACTCGTTTTAGTCAACAAACAATCACGGAGATTAGAAATTTTAAACTATTCAATTTTATTCAACAAAATCCCATTTTAAAAAAATAAGATTCAAGGTATGTAAAGAACGCATGCAAATTTTGTTAAACATGAAACCTTAGTCTTTTAAAGTTGAATGCTGTCTTCATTCATTCACACCGCAGTGGCACAGAAACATGGAACTGTTACGTCAAATCCCAGAGTAGCACAACTAGTAATTGTATCAGTAGTAATAGAAAAGACTAAGCATCGAGGATACTATTCACGAAAATGTAAATCAGTGAAATAAATAAATAAATAGAAAGTTATAAGGAACTCACAAAAAAGACAAAGAATGGATGCACCTGTCTTACTGAAAACAATTTTGAGCGATGCCATTCATTCTCTAACCACTGGTTACGATTACCACTCTAATCCAAACCAGGTAGTCTACACCAACTTACATGGCTCAGTTCATTTGTCAATGAATTCATGCATTCGTGCCAAGTTTTGATTTGGCTGCCCCTAACTTTCTTCCGTTCGGTCGCCACCAGAAATCATCCCTCTAGTTAAGCAAGGGTATGTGCATACGCAACATATGTTCCAACCATCTCTGCTGATGGAAATTTACTACCCTATTTATCGATCAACCTGAAGTCTGTGCAACTAGATCAAGCCCTCATGACTTATACTACATTTTCAGGAAACTAATTAACATATTTTTCCCGGTTCATCATCCACACATATATTTGATCTTGTTGACTATTCAATTAAAACCATGATTGTTTTCATATGAGCGTGTGTGTACCAATTACCATATACATCAATTCTTTACTCTGTCTGACTGCAAACAGTTCGTCACGCCTTATTAAATGGAGTTGGACTATTCGCCTTCTCCGCATCATTTCTGTTTTCCACTACCCATCCCAGTGAGTCGGACTACGGGCTATTAAAAGCCACATTTACCTAGTTTTCTATTCCTAACCCGCTCAGTCGTCCCAGAATTAACGAACAATACTTCGAGCTGATGTGCAGTGAATTCGTTTCCTGGTTGACAGATGGATATCTCACCTACGCCATAAGTGACGCAAGTTAGCGAACCCCGATCGGGTTTTCTTTAATCGTGTCAAGATTTGGTCACACACCAGATGATCGGCACTAATGAGAATTCCAAGATAAGTGAAGCAGTCACTAGTTCAGGTTCCGATGCAAGGTAATCCTGCAGCGACTTTCTGCATTTCCAAGGGGAGAATCTCATTCTGAACATGCTCACATTGTTGCGCAAGGTGGTTAGAAGACTCTGAATTTCGTCAGATTATTCACCAAACAGAACTACATCATCTGCATAAGTCAAGTTAACAAGTGAATCTTCTGGTAGATCAACTCCTGAAAAATCAGACAATGAATATACCATCTCTAAAAGCATATCGCTGACGTTATTTTTTGAAAAATAAAAAAAGCTTCATAAGTTTTTGTGAAATTCCCTTTTTAGAAATTCCAGTTATTCATCATCTTAACAAGCAACAAACCGAACCTATCCTATCGGTACTAAACACATCTATGTAGACTAACCACTTGAAAAAGTGAAACTAATATATTGAATACACATTACAATCTAACATTTCCCTGGACAAATAAATAGCTATTAAATCATAGCTTTTAATATATATCCAAACTGTAGCTCAGGCTGATAAAAATCAACTTGTTATGCCTAGTAGTTTATAATTATCATTCTCCACATTTCAACTAAACATTAGAAATATACTTTGTCTGTCCAAATGACAACTGACTTGATGATATTCTTTCTCTCTCTCTCTCTCTCTCTCACACACACACAACTATTTACACAACTTCATATCTGTTGTATTTAAATAAAGAGACATTTCATTTTTCAGACAATTCTTGAAAAGAAACCATTTATTGTTCAGTATTTGTGATATTTTTCAAGTTGATTTATATCTGTACTTTATTTATTATGTATAAACAGAGATTATCCCAAAGAATTTCAACAAGTTATTCATCCAGAGTATTGCGGTAGAGAAGAATGGATATTAGGAAAAACACACAATTAAAATTGCACAAACTAGAATATATTGGTTTTGACGAATAAAACTATCTCTTTTCTTTATCCACTTAGTATAAAATCATCTATCATTTCACTCGCCAAAATCTCATCTCTATACACATACAAGCGGTGTAATCAAAAAAACTGTATAAATCTTCCGGTGCAAAATAATGAACGAAAATTGAATTAAAGATAAAAGTGTTTGTTTCAAGAGGAATATACACAAGTTTATTATGTGGGCGCAGAAGGATAGCCAGAATTTTCTATGCCCGGAAAAAGAAAGCGAAGATTACCAAGAAAATATTGTGATGACAGTAGGAGTAGTAGTAGTAGTAGCCAAAAGTTGCAAAAAAAGTCATTTATATACAAATTGGACAATGGTGAAATGTTAATCACAACTATCAGAAGAACCTGAGTTCGAAGAGCCAGAAGAAGAGATTGATGTTTTACGAGAAATTTTCTTATCCTTCTTATGTCGTTTTTTGTGTGATTTTTTATGTTTTCTTTTAGTGCTCTTGGATTTTTTATGTTTCACCGAACCACGATTAACAAGATGAGATTCCTAAAATGAAATAGAAATAAAATTTTAGTTGAATTTTTTTAAAATGTGAAATTATAGTTAAGTATTTGAACCATTAGTAGGCCGTAAGTTCGAACCCAACTTCGATTTGGACATCCCGGTAGAATTACTAAATCGAATTCAGTGTGGCTCGTAGTCCAGTACATAGGAAAACCAGCTACATTGAAATCATTCGCGCATTTCACTTTCTACACACCTTGTCCTATCATCTTTTTTTGTGTTAATATGATGTGACAACTCAGTCTGATGTATATGTGTGTTAGGTTTCACGTTGCTTAGCAATGACATACCATTTCTACACAATAAACGATCTACAAACATCATATTTATATACCCATTTGTGAAAATGTTGATTAAACAATGAAAAATCAAAGACTAGTCACTTTACACAATTCATAACAACGTTTCTTCATCAATTGACCTAATTTAAAAACATTAATTTACTGTTTCCTGTTTGTTACACAGTTATCTGAAATCATAAAACTAGGTTAATAATGAAATTTTAATAATATAACTTGCACATACATTTTACTAAAAATTCTATCAACACACAATGACAATTATCTTATAAAAATTTCAAATATTTTTTTTACTATCAATCAATCTTCAATTGGGGCAGGTAATAATATTGAATAATATTGAATACTGATTGGCGGAATCATGTCACTTACCACAAATAAAATATCATCTGACTGATTAGAACATGATGTTACTTTTTGGTCTTTTGTCAAAGAAATCGAATCAGTTTTATCAGATGTAGGGGCTAAATAAATAATGAAGTAATATATTAAAAAGAAATCACGTAAATATGATGTGCAAATATACAATGATTTTAAATAAAGGTTGTGTTGGGAAAATTACTCATTAGTATGACACGAAAATGAATGAACAATTTCAGATGAACAAATATTTCCAATAATTGCAGTCAGCTTACTCGCTTAAATATACTAATGTATTTACTGACGAATAATCTGATTACGTTTCCTACTACGTATACCCAACCACCGACTGCCTCGACAAGCGTTGATGTCTGATGGAGGAAAAGGCTGGAAGATAGCTACAGGCAGTTGAATAAAAACATAGCACAAATCCATGAAGTCATTGACAAATGGACTAAGCTATGTCAGTAGGTGTAGACTACTAGGTTGATGTCCGCGAGACGATATTAAACGATTATTAGAGACCTTGAATGATATGGCTCAAAATCGTTTGCAATGGCGCAGATGCAACCATTCTTTGCCCTCTCCCAAATTCTAGTCTTCGAAATCCCTCATGACCTGTTTTCACTTGTTAAACTTATTCCATTCAATTACACTTCTCGAATCAAATCTTCGAATCCTAATTTTCTCCATTACCGCTAATAATTCTGCTAACTCAATTACTATAGGATGTGGATTGACAATTGTGTGTCTGTGCTAATGTGGTATGGCAACTTGAACTGATGTAGTACGTACGTACGAAATACTACGTTGTAACTTACTGACTGATTGATCATCCTTTGTATACAAACAAAGGTTTTTTAATACATTGATAAGTTCGGCACTTAGGATGCTTGAGGCTATTACGAGTTTACCTTAGTCGATAAACGCGAACGAGACTTTTACCAGCTTCCAGGAAGGCTACCCTGAATCCCAGAACCGAAATAGAAGACTTTGTAGGCGTAGAAGTATATTCTACAAGCACCCAGCAATCCCAGTACAATCAGCATACGACTCTCGTTTATTTATACAACATAACAACGTCCTTGAGACAGTTAAGAAAATAGCATACTAAAATACACTGTAGCCAATCACAGCCATTGATTTTCCTGGTGGGAATTGAAATCTCAAGGTCATTTGATCAGCCCCTGCTGGCGAACGTGAAGACCGAAATACGGCATTATCAAGCGAATTTTGGGGATCTAACATCCCCAACACTCCTCCCCTTTTTAATAGCGTGTTCTCCTGTGGTTGACTTGCATCTTGACTATTGTTCGCCGCTGTCTGAGGGGATACCTTCGGGAACGAAGAACAGCTTGCTGCTGAGTTTCTTATCGTGGCGGGGCTCTCGGTAGGTTGAAGGTATCGAGCAAGATGTCAAGGGAAAGGCTTTCTGCTCTTGATGGGCGATCTGGGGCTAGCCGTCTGCGTATCTGATTCCGATGACGTGACCATTTATCACCTCCTACCTCTACTTCGTACATAACTCGACCAACCCTTCTGACCACTCTCGCTTCTACCCAAGGACCATGGTTCGTTCTGTAGTCGCGGGCAAACACAGGGCATCCCACCTCGTAAGCGGATTGTCTTTGCTGCTTTGTCTCTACTGATGAGGGTGCATTGGTCGGATGCATCAGGCTGTGAATCGTTTTCAATCTTCTTCCCATCAGGATTTCAGCTGGGGACTTTTGCTCCGGTAACAATTCATTTGGTGTTGTCCGATAGACGTACAAGAAATTTTGTAACGTTTCGGCTGGCGTCCCCTCCCCTTTTGACTTGAGCAGTGCTCTTTTAAACGTATCCACAAACCTTTCCGCCTGCCCATTCGATTGCGGGTGGTATGGTGGCGAGCGTAAGTGTTTAATAGCTAGCCGTTGACAGAAATTCTGGAATTGGGAAGAGGTGAATTGAGAGCCATTGTCGGATACGATCACATCTGGTATGCCATTTCGTGAGAAAATTTCAGTTAGGAGCTGTATAGTCTTAGTTGTAGTGGGCGGCATAACGGGGCTGATTTCCGGCCATTTAGAAAAGGCGTCGACGACAATTAAATACATAGTTCCATTTATTGGGCCAGCGAAGTCGACATGTATCCTGGACCAAGGATGCTCAGGTTTGGGCCATGAAACTGGCGGAATTTTGGCATTCATCTTTGCCGCCTGCCGACACCGGATGCATTTTTCAACCAACGCTGTGACATGTTGATCCATGTGAGGCCAGTATGCATAACTCCTGGCTATGGACTTCATTCGTTTAATCCCAGGATGACCAAGATGGAACTGTCTCAGCACTTTTGCACGAAGGGATGCTGGCACCACTACTCTTTCACCAAACATCAGATAATCGTTCACGATGCATAGTGACTCCCGCCGCTGATACAGTTGCTTCATGTCACCTTCAAACTTTTTCGACGGCCAACCGTTAGTGACATATTTCATCGTCATCTTGATGATGGGGTCGTTTCTAGAAGCATTTTGTATGTCTGTTGCAGACACCGGTAATGCGCGAACTGCGGTTGTCAGATAACATTCTGCGTGGTCTTCTACTGACAGAGATGCGATCACCATGTTTTCCTCAGCCGCCACTTGATCATTAATGAGTCGTGACAAAGCGTCTGCTTGACCGAATTGTAGAGTACGTCGATATTGGATTTCGAAATCATACCCCAAAAGTACCAAGGCCCATCGCTGAAGACGATTTGCAGAATGGGCTGGAATGCCGGACTTTGAACCAAATATTGCTAAAAGAGGCTTGTGATCTGTGAGGAGCGTGAATCTCCGACCGTACAGAAACTTATGGAAACGGCGAACAGCAAACACAAGGGCAAGAGCTTCTTTCTCTATCTGGCTATACTTCTTTTCTGCTGGGGTCAGTGTACGGGATGCATGCATAACGGCTTTTTCTGACGCGTCTGGAAATTGATGTGAAATAACAGCACCTAGGCCATATGCTGAAGCGTCTGCTGCTACGATGATCGGCATGGATGGATCGTAGTGTGTTAATAACAATTCCGAGCTAATTATAGACTTGAGTTTACCAAAAGCCGCGTCACACTCTTTAGTCCAGTTCCATGTGCTATGCTTCTGCAGTAGACAATTCAATGGAGCGCGAATATCATGCATCGAGGGAACAAAAGCTGAATAATAACTGATCAAACCGAGAAAAGATCGTAATTCGGAAACATTAGTGGGAGTGGGCATCAGTTTGATAGCTCGGATGTTTTCAGGATCCGGTCTGCGACCGTCGGCATCAAAGATGAATCCCAAATACTTTACCGACTGCAATAGAAACTGGCATTTTTCTGGGCGTAACCGGAAACCATTGTCACTGATGCGTTGTAGTACCAATGTCGTGCGTTCCCGTAGCTGTTCTAACGTCTTCGCAACAATCAAGATATCATCGAGATAAGCTGCAACCCCTGCGATATCTGACAGGATAGTATCCATTAGTTGTTGGAAGATAGATGGGACAGTCTTAACTCCAAAAGGTAGACGGTTATACTGGAACAAACCACGATGAGTGTTGATAGTAAGCAGCTCTTTAGATGCTTCATCGACTTCCACTTGCAAATAAGCATCAGCTAGGTCAAGCTTTGCGAAGAACTTTCCTCCATTCAGCATAGTGAACAGATCTGCTGGGACTGGCAGAGGATAATGATGCTGTTCTAGAGCTGCGTTGAGACCTGTAGAGAAGTCAGCACATATACGTATCGTGCCGTTGGCCTTCTTGATAACGACTATAGGTGCTGCCCAACTGGAGTAAGAAACGGGAGTAATAACTCCTTGTCGTTGAAGGCGATCCAGCTCTTCATCTACTGTTGCTAATGTAGCATACGGTACAGGTCTCTTTGGACGAAAAGCAGGCTTAGCCCCATGTTTCAACCGAAGTGTTGCTTTCATAGCAGTGCACCGACCTAATCCAGGTTCAAAAATGGTTGAAAACTCTGTCATCAGCTTCTTCGTATACGCTTCTGGGTCATGTCGTTGTGATACCAGGCTGCATATGGTATTTAGCGGGACATCAGCCAATTTTAGCTGGTCGAACCAATCTAAACCAAGTAAATTTAGATCAGCTGGCGTTATATAGCATACCCCAGTAAACGACGAATCTCGGAAAGCAACTTTACATTCCAATTGTCCTAACAGACGAAGATAATTACCACATGCTGTACGAGGCTTTTGTGTTGTGTGCTGCAGGCTTGGGCTGCCCAACTTGGTCCAATTTTTGCGTGAGAGGATAGTGACATCAGATGCAGTATCTATTTGCATTCTACACAAATAACCGTTAATATTAAGAGTAATAAATTTCCTCTCACCTGGTGATGAACTTTGGCAGGAAGATATTAGGCTCAATGCATTGGTACTGGATCTAGGAACAGGCTTCTTAGCACTTCTGGATCGCTTTGGCTTTTTCTGTAGGCAAAAGCCATCTTTATGACCGATGACTTTACACTTCCTGCATCTATGCTGCCTAAATGGGCAGTTCCGTACATAGTGCCATGAACCGCAGTGCCAGCAAGCAGAAGGTGGATTCATTTTGGGTTTTTGGGCCGAATTGGAATTTTTCTTTTCACTAATGGAATGCACGTATGATGAGAGGCCCTTGTTTTCGACCATGGAGGTATCATGCTTCAAGTTTACTAATCTCTGGCACTCTGCAGTTATTTCTTGAAGCGAGATGTTTGGGCACTGTTCAATTTTACTTAGGATTCTGGTTCTTATATCAGCATCGTCGGGAGATTGTAAGCTGCACACAAACACAAGGCACTTAAACTGATCTTCCGTCATTGATGATAATTTAAATCGTTCGCATTCACGATTTACTAAGCCAGCATGCTTTACCCAGTCATCTTCATTTGACTTGATTATTTTGAGGCATTGATAACGAATATTAAAGAGAGATGACTGTTCAGAGAAGATTTGCGACAGCGTATCAATTGTAGCATCAAAAGAGAAATCTCGTGGGTTCTTTGGGAGGATGAAATTACTATAACGTTCGTGTTCGATTGTGCCGAGCTTTCTCAAAAGGATTCTGACTTTGGTGGCGTCATCAAGATTGTTGAGGTCGACCTTGAACAAATCCTCATACTTCTTAAACCAAGACTCGAAAGTCACACCAGCAAGGCCATCAAAATGAAATTCATGAATGGAATTAACTATCGAGTCTGTATGCGGATTATATGAATCATCGGCAAAACCTCTGTGATTCAAATTCATTTGTTTCATTAACAGCTCCAACATACGTTCCTGGAACTGTTCATATCGTTTACCTTGACGTTCCAGTAAAGATTCTAACTGTTCAAGATTAATTGACATTGTGAATTGTGAGCCCCGTCGCCACTGATATGTTCGTCACTTAGTATGCTTGAGGCTATTACGAGTTTACCTTAGTCGATAAACGCGAACGAGACTTTTACCAGCTTCCAGGAAGGCTACCCTGAATCCCAGAACCGAAATAGAAGACTTTGTAGGCGTAGAAGTATATTCTACAAGCACCCAGCAATCCCAGTACAATCAGCATACGACTCTCGTTTATTTATACAACATAACAACGTCCTTGAGACAGTTAAGAAAATAGCATACTAAAATACACTGTAGCCAATCACAGCCATTGATTTTCCTGGTGGGAATTGAAATCTCAAGGTCATTTGATCAGCCCCTGCTGGCGAACGTGAAGACCGAAATACGGCATTATCAAGCGAATTTTGGGGATCTAACATCCCCAACATACATGTTGGTAAATGAACTTCAAAATTAGCTTGTTAAGGCAGGGAATTTCTAGTTCTAAAAGATAACACAACTAAGTCCTACGTGTTGCACACAGTCTTTCATGTGGACGATATAAAAAAAATATATGCATGAATCAACTAAAGATTATTAGTTCAAGTTTTCTGTTTTCCTTTCTTATC
Organism: Schistosoma turkestanicum; assembly: GCA_944470395.2. Taxonomy (NCBI): domain Eukaryota; kingdom Metazoa; phylum Platyhelminthes; class Trematoda; order Strigeidida; family Schistosomatidae; genus Schistosoma; species Schistosoma turkestanicum. The sequence goes on from OX103971.1 coordinate 68,349,749, forward strand.
GGTTCTTTCTAAAAATTCCCACTAGTCGAGTGATGACAGGCAGTTATCCAGAATTAAGCACGAATGTATACATACTTTACTGTCAACTGAGAAAAAAAAGCTAATTTTGGGGTTTATCTAATCATAAATGTTGAAGAACCTTTGTTTGTATATAAACGGTGGTCACGTTATTCAGATACGACGTAGGACTTCATACGTACGTATATCTGTTCCAGTTGCTATTCCACATTAGCACACAGACGGCCTTGTCAATTCATATCCCATAGTAGTAGAGTTAGTAGAAGTATTAGCATTAATCAAAAAGATTGATGATCGAATATATCATTCGAGATGTATACCTCAGAGGAATCAGTTAAAAAAAAACGGTCATGAGGAATTCAGAAGATTAGGATTTGAAAGAACACAAAGAATAAATGCATCTGCGCCATTGCAAACGATTTTAAGCCATGTCATTCAAGGTCTCTAACCATCGGTTAATATCATCTCGCGGACCCAACCAGGTAGTTAACACCTACCAACAAGACTCAACCCAGTTTTCAGTGACTTCATGGATTTGTGCCATGTTTTGGTTTTGCCACCTATGGCTTTCTTTCAACCTACCCCTACATCGTGAAACATAGACCGGCGAAGCAGTCGGTGGTTGGGCATTCGTAACACATGTCCCAACCACCTCTAATGATAAAGTTTCACTACTTCCTCTATTGATCTGCCATCCTTACATAGCACTCTTTTCCAAACAACAGTATTGCTTACTCGATAGATCCAAGATAATTAAATAAGCAATGCTTAAGCGACAAAAATGATCGAAAACCAGTAACCGACGAATATCTTCTACTCAGACTGGTGATGTTTCAAAGTCGTAAATTAGGACGGAGTGAACTACTGTGCAGTCCTTTTGTAAGCAGACGGTTATCTCATATATCCATCCATATAAAGGATGGAAAGATAATGTTTATAATGTATATGAAATTAGACTGCATGGCACTATTTAGCGTCTCATAGGCTAGTATTATTCAAATGAATAAATTTTAAACAATGTCAACAGAATAAACTCGAAACCTACTGAAATCCGGTGGTAAATCTGGTCCATATGATAATAAATCTGAATTGATAATCTTCTGTGACGATGTACGAACAATTGTGGATACTAGTTCAGGTTGTTTACTGGTTATTCGTGTTAAACCGGACAATGGTCCATCTAATAATAATAATAATATAGGAGGAGTATATTAGTTCAATCATAAAAAATCAATTAAAAACTTACGAATATCTCCATTCGGTTCAAACAGATGTGAAAATAATGCATGTCCTTTAAATAAATCATGATGATGATGATGATGATGATGATGATCTAATAAAAGAATAGTATTAAAATAGTTAAAATTAGAAAAATTACCATTGGACAATTCAAGAGGTATGGATTCACTAACTCTTGTTGGTACAGTTAAATTATCTTTTATGAGATTTTTATTGCTGTTGCTGTTGTTATTATTATTATTAGTATTATTCTTGTTATCATCATCATCATCATCATCAGCATGATCATCGTCTGATAATGAAGATGAACTCAATTCTTCATCAGATGCAAATATTGATTTGAACAAATCCATCGGGGGATGTTCTGTTTGATCAGCAAGGACATCTATTCCCGCTTTTGAACGTGCAGGACCCATAATCCGTGTAGTCTAGAGAAATAAAAGGTAAATATGAAATATAAATGACTATTTTATAGAGTTTAATTAGTGAGTTTTAATTTCTTATTATCAGGATATGAAAACAGAAATACAACACAATACAACATTGATCTCATGAAAACAAGGCACTACTATTATTGAATAACAGATCAACACATCAGATCTGTGTACATGATTTGTTATTATTCTGTTCAATAACTCATTAAATAGATCTGTCTTATGAATTAATTTCGGTTTATGGTAATCAACGTAGAACTTGTTAAAAAGGATTATTAGCTCAAGTTCTCACACATCATCAAATCGAAATAGATTTAACAAGGATAAACATTGACAATATGGTTCAACAAGAAGATATGTATGAAAAGACATTTTTACTCAAGACTTGGGGGAAAGAGAAAGAGTGAATCCATCAGCACTACCGCGATCAATTCACGTACATTGAACCCACTAAGAAGTTTTACATCAACAGATGATACATTTTGTTTTGGATATCCCTTGCTTCTTCCCCACCATATCGAGGTAGTCGGTGGATGGGAATACTCAACACATGTCACAGCCACCTTAGTCAATAAAAATTTCCGATTTTCCCATAGTTTCTGACTTCCATTTTTAAAACAAGTCACTCGGCTATTCCGTGATGCATGAGTAACTCTTCAAACACATCAATGAAGAACTGGGAGTAACAGATGAATGTGCTCTTCTTCCAAAAACCGAGATATTTATATCACTATAGGTCTTATTCAAACGAAGTGAAAGCATAAATACAAGATCCATATCTAATCTTAATAGCTAGACAAAAAACGTGCTTATTACTTCGCTGAAATTTGAACTCAACTAATACTAGGTTTTAATCTAACAGTCATTAAGGATGTCTAATTCACGTGATGAAGAAAATAGACATGTAAGAAGTGCCATTTTAAAAAGAAAGAATTAAATCATAAAATATAAAATTATAACTCCGAATTTAAACAAATAAAAACGATCAATACATATCTCGATGCCACTGTGATCGATTTCGACCTAACGCCTTCATAGTAAGAAGATAAGTGATACGAAAGTTTAGTGTTAACATTGAAGATATCGGATAATAAAGATGATAAAACTTACTGATTCATTCTCTGTCTCATCAGTCGTATGAGAAGAAATTTTATCTGATGATTGAGCTTTTTCATAAAAACTATCATTATTACTACTATTGCCTTGAACACTATCTGTAGTTTCAGTGGTTTTACTGTCCTCCATCGATTGGAACAAAGTTGCAAATAAAGCTTTTCCACGAGATTGAAAAGTTGCGCCAGTCATACCAGTTCGATTAAGTGCACTATTAGCTTGAAGTTCTGATATAGTATTAGAAATATCATTATTGTTGTCACTATCAGAAGTGCTAGACTCATCAGTTGATTGTTGTTCAGCAGTAGTAATATTTGAAGAATTTAATTTTTGCATTGAACTAGTAGTATTTACATCTAATAGATCAAAAATAGAAAATTCATTTGTCGTAGAATTGTCAGAGAATCGACTTTTTCCATGTTTACCAAACTTTTGACGAAAACGATAACTAGGACGTCTTTCATCTGGACAACCAACAAAAGTGGAACTATGAATGGAAGAAAGTAAAAAGTAAAATTTATTGTGTACTTATAACAATCAATTATTTAGTTTTGATTAAAGCAAACTATTTTTTTCAAATAAATGGAAAAGCACCAACTAACATTGAATATTTGTGTTAAAAGAAACTGAAAAACAATACAGTTAGATTAACAAACATTCAATGAAATAGAATTCTATTATAAAATAAAATTTTACAATCGAATAAGTTTTGAATTATTCAGTCAGATGCAACGTAGAACTTGGTACGTAAGTACATCAGTTTATGTCGCCGCCATACCACATCAGCATAGAAATATAACTGTCAATTCAAATCCAATAGTAGAAGAGGTAGTAACGGTATTAGTAGTAATCGGAAAGGTTAGGGTTAGAAGATATTATTCAAGAAGTATGATTCAGTGAGAAACGTTTAGAGAGTCGAAACTAGAGGTGTTGAAGAATCCAGAATATTAGGATTTGAAAGAACACAAAGAATAAATGCATCTGCGCCATTGCAAACGATTTTGAGCCATGTCATTCAAGGTCTCTATCCATCGATTATTATCATCTCGCGGACCCCAACCAGGTAGTCGACAATTACCGACATGGCTAAGTCCACTGGTCAATGACTTCATGGATTTCTGCCATGTTTTGGTTTGGCCGCCCCTAACATTCTTCCAACCTACTCCTACACTACGAAACAAAGTTCGACGAGGCAGTCGGTGGTTCGGCATACGCAACACATGTCCCAACCACCTCAACTGATGAAGTTTCACCACTTCATCGATTGCTCTCCCATCCTTACCAATACTCGTTTCCTAACGACAACATCGCTCACTCGGTTGTCCCACGGTATACGAGCAATGCTTCGAAGACACCTATGATCGAAAACCAGCAAACTACGAATATCTTCTACTCTAACTGGCCATGTTTCACAGCCATATAGGAGAACGGAGCGAACTGCTGCACAGTACACTCGTCCTTTAATTAGAGAACGGATATCTCGCCTACGCCATAAGTGACGCAGGTTGGCAAAAGCCAATCGAGCCTTCTGTATCCGCGCTGAGATTTCGTCAGTCACCAGGCCATCAGCACTGATGAGACTCCCCAGATAAGTGAAGCGACAAACACACTCGACTACTTTACTCCCTATCACTAGTTCAGGTGCCAATGAAACCCAATCTTGAAGCAACATTTTGCATTTCGATGGGGAAAACCGCATCGCGAACATGCTCGCATTGTTGCTTATGGTAGTCAGAAGACTGCATTTTGTCAGCGTCTTCACCAAGTAGGACAATGTCATCGGCATATTCTAAGTCAATAAGCGAGCCACCTGGTAGAAGTTCTACTCCTGAAAATTCAGACGAGGATAAGGTTATTTCTAAAAGCATGTCTATGATAAAATTAAACAAGGATGGAGAATGTGGACATCCTTGACGGACACCACTTGATGTAGAGAATTCCGGTGACAGTTCGCCATAAGCCCTCACTCGACCAGTGGTGTTCGAGTAAAGGGCTTGTATAAGGTTAATGTACTTCTTTGGTACACCTTTCAATGAATTATTCAAAAAAAAGAAAGAAGGAACATCTCAAATGCTGAATGAACAGAAACTATTCAATGATGATACAACAATCTAGTCGAAATTATGACTCTTCACATGTGACTAAATGATTAAAGCAGACAACTCTACTACTAGTGGAAGTGAATATGATCTTTTCTCTTTTTTCTTTTTTTAACAAAAATAAAACAATAGGCCTTGTCTTGAATTGCTGTTGTTGTTGCCTTTTCTCTCTTTCTCTCTCTCTCTGTCTCTCTCATAAAATAACATGCTTTTATTTTGACAAGCGATTTAAACATAACAATAAATCATGCATAAAAATTGAGCTACAGCGTTCAATTTGACAGTAAGATTAGAAAAATTTCTTCTTGTGGGACTGTCTGAGCTCTGGTGCGATTAAAAGCATTATTATGTTTGGATGAGGAGAACCAGAGCGGTGAATATAACCTGTGCCGTAACCAGTGTGCAACGGTCGACAGTACACCTTTGAAGTATTTAGTCTGAAAGAGTATATTGTTAAGTGACGACTTATTTACCAAGGTAATTTGGATACTTGATAGTTATCATGTATCACCAATAGCACTGGGCCTGGAGTAAACACGGAAACTTCTATGCACTCATAGAATGGGCAGACTAGACGTATACCAGCGACCACATCTATCTATGCGTAGGTGCATGTCACTGACATACACATGTCTCTGACAGATGTGTATTATTTGTGCGTATAAAGCATACTTGGGAGAAGCGACTACGTTCCATACACAGAGTACTCATTAATTCTTACCAGCTTCTGAACATGGAACGAAAAACAATTATAATGGGTTAGGCTTGCACCAACTCCGTTTGCTTCGTCCGCAGAAGACCGTGGTTAATTCATTTGTCTCACTCACATAAATAAGTAGACTATATTTAAAACGTCTGCCTATATGCGTATAAAATAGACTGCAATAATTATGTCCGCTTCAAATAGTATGTTCGTTTCGATATGTCTATCGGAAAAAATCGCTTTTTCCTTTTTCTTTTGCACAAATCTGGCATAATACTTTAACATAACAGCTCTTCTTTTTCACCTCGAAAAGCCCAGCTGGCTTCTTCTCTCCATGTGTGGTGTGGTGAGGTTAACTAACACAACTAAATAAAAAATAATGTTCAACATCTTTTACATAATCATAATAATAAATTCAGTTCACTACTAAATTACATTCATGATGGAATGTAATGTAATGTAATAAATAGTTGACCTAAAATGATAATTTCAAGATTTTACAATTAAAAAAATAAAAAAAGAAAGTGAAACACATTTAACTTCTCCATTTAGTTTACACATTACAATAATGACTATGTATCAATAATCAGTGGAAAGTTTTATTTAAGGTCACATAAGAAAATCTTTTTTTTCACAAGTTTTTTCTTCTCTAAACAAAAACAGAAACAGTTGTCTTCATATCCCATTAAGTTTACTTGTTCTGAGTGACAGTAAATGTTATCTTACAAAAAAAATTATTAAAATAAACATCTGACCATCACGTTTGTAGTAGTAGTAGTAGTAGTAGTAGTAGTAGTAGTAGTAGTATTGGTAGTGAAATAAATTTAAATTATTGTCTTGATTTTAAGTAGTGAGAAAAAAAGCAGAAATCAAAACAATAAAATCAGGAATGTATACGCATTCATTATATCGTCTGTATTACTTACTATTCCATGGCTATCTAGGTCTATCCTCAAATGACCTATATATATATATAAGCGAATTCATGTTACTGGAATTACACACAATAGTTCTTAGTAATTACATCGTAGTTTCAGTACTATCAGTCTATCTCTCTCCTTTTTTCTAACAATACAAATAAAATTTTAAGTAGTTGAAAACAATTCACAAAATAACAGCATCTTTAAATTCATTAGAAGTCACTAGAGTTCTTTATTTTTATGCCAAATAAAATTTCTATCAGTTTATATAGTCGAAGTTAAAACGAAAACAATCAGCGTTCCTATCACAAGAAAGTTGACAAAAGCTGCTTAATTTTATTCTACGAATTGAAAGAGTTGAACTGTTGTTTATCAACGAATTCGTATTATTCTTTATTGCAGGAGTCGTGGATTCGCACTGCTAATGAGTCCCATACAAGGAGGAAAGGGCTGTCCAGTGCTTCCAAATTTCTAATGATGGTCTAACATTGGTCGATTCATGATTTCACAACCTCACAACCTCGTAATACAAATTACCTGTGCTCACTGAGTAAACTAGCTCCGTGAGGAACCTTCTCCGAGTTCTAGTGGGGAGTCGAGACCAATGAAGTTCAACCTGTTCGGGTGTAGACATTAACGACCAAAGACAGTGAATGAGGTTGCGCAAGACCGTGAATCGATCAAAGTTAGGCATTAACACCGTTAGATACCGGCTCAGTGGTCCAAAGGTTAGGCATTCGCGTGCAAGACCGAAGGTCCTGGGTTCGAGTCCTGTGGGGCGCAGGAGTTGTAGATGCGCACTGCTGACGAGTCCCATACCAGGACGAAAGGGCTGTCCAGTACTTCCAGGTTTCTAATGGTGGTCCAACAATGATCGATTCATGATTTCAAATGTATAACTTGACAATCATCACAACCTCAAAATGTTATAGATAATTATTTCATTTCAATAGGTGATTCTCAATAGTTTAGATTATATATATATATATATATATATATATATATATATATATATATACACTTGTGTCCCATTAATAGAAATTGGTAAAACACTTACTCAGGATATGGATCAGGAACATTGATACGTTTGCATAAAATTTTCTCTGGATGCCATTTTAAACGTCGTCTGGTTAACGCTCCATACGATTCTGTTGCAACAGCATGATCACGTGGTTCCATTGTATCTAAACTCTAAATTAAACGGATTACATAAACATTATACAGTTGAATTAATGTAATTAGATAATTTGACAATATTATGATTAGGATAAAAAAAAATAATATCAGCTTTATTTAGGTAGTACACTTTTAGTTTCCATATCGAAAAAAAAAAAGATTTATTACTCGAACAACGACTTTAAAGGTGACACACAGTTACAGAGAGGTGAGAAAACAGTTCGAACTACCTTGGAAGCATGTCTATTATAGTAATATAATTGAAAAAAAATGACGTTTGGGCGACAGGTTTTCTAATATCCTAAATAAAAACAAGTACATTTGCTTCTGATCACCTTGATATGAGCTGATCAATGTACTTGCTTTCGTTGAGCACTATAATATATCAGTCATTTGAGATATACCTACATTAATAAAATTGTTACACTCGCCACCAGTTGATATGCTTGGACCACTACGAGTTCGCCTTTGTCAATAAACAAAAACGAGGACAAACGATCCAGTGACAAGATAAGCGTCCCATGGTCCCATTAAGTGGAGGTAGAAGTCTTGTAATGGCGTACACAGTGGATTCTATAAGCACCCAGAAAATCGAAGTTTTCAAGCACACAAATCGAGTTTATTCATACATCATAGAAACGCCCTTCAAAGAACCATAAAAATAGCGTACTAAAATAATGCATCAACCAATAACAGTCAAGGATTTTTCGTGTGGGAAATTTAATATGAAGGTCAACTGATCAGCCCATGTGAGAAATCACAAAATTCAAGTTTAGAACCTTAACCAAATGAGTTCTGGGAATCTAACATCCTCAAAAAAAATCAATAGCATTAAATTGTAATTGAAAATGACAAACCTTTCAATTAATTGATTATCTAATTAGAAAAAAAGACAATCATCATCTATGGCATACCGGATGCAGCATTCACACTTAATAAAAAAGAATTCTCAATAATTTGTGTAAAAAAGAAAAGAAAATTTGCTCAACTGTATTTTTTTTAACAGAGACGTCGGTAATTTCTAGTCAACAGAAATCTTCAACTAAATGTATAACTTTTTTTCAAATTTTATATTATTTTAGAATTCATTTTATCATGTGCTTGCAATCGAATCCTATTTTTATAATTATCGTTTTATTTTAGTTACCATTAGTCAGTTTAAAATGTTATTTTTAATAATAATAATTTTGGAAACGTAAATTTGTTATTTAAAAATAGCATCACTCTTTGGTTACTAAATTAAATGAACTATGATTATTATTATTATTATTATTACTATTATTATTATTAAAAACGAGATGTCGATTCGCTAAACAGAAAACTTGTACACATTTGAATTTGAGAATAGGAAAAATTCCCTAAAAAAAGAGATCATTTCACTACATTATTTGTATACTGCAAGGTGCAGGATAAGTGGATGCTCAGTCAGTCAGTCAGTTGCAACGTAGAACTTCGTACATAAGTACATCAGTTCATGTCGCCATACCACATCAGCACAGACACGCAAATGTCAAATCAAATCCAATAGTAGAAAAGTTAGTAAAGGTATTAGAAGTAATCGGAGAGGTTAGGATGAGAAGATACTATTCAAGAAGTATGATTCAGTGAGAAACGTTTTGAGAGTCGAAACTAGAGGTGTTGAAGAATCCAGAAGATTAGGATTTCAGGGAACACAAAGAATAAATGCACTGGCGCCATTGCGAACGATTTTGAGTCATGTCATTCAACGTCTCTAACCATCGATTATTATCATGACGCAGACCCCAACCAGGTAGTCGACAACTACCGACATGGCCCAGTTCACTTGTCAATGACTTCATGGATTTCTGCCATGTTTTGGTTTGGCCACCCCTAACTTTCTTCCAACCTATTCCTACACTACAAAACAAAGTTCGTCGGGGCAGTTGGTGGTTCGGCATACGCAACACATGTCCCAACCACCTCAACTGATGAAGTTTCAATATTTCATCTATTGATCTGCCATTCTTACCTAGCACCCGATTCCTAATAACAGCGTTGCTCACTCGGGTGTCCCACGATATACGAGCAATGCTTCGAAGACACCTATGATCGAAAACCAGTAACCTACGAATATTTTCAACTCTCACTGGCCATATTTCACAGCCATAAAGTAAGTGGATGCTCACTGCTGATGAGTCCCATACCAGGACCAAAACGGACGTCTTTCAGTGCTTCCAGGTTTCTAATGGTAGTGATCTAACAATGATTGATTGATTGATTAATGATTCCCATGTGCGACAAACACTAATCTCCATAATTCTCTAATTGAAAAGTCTCTATTTATTATTTTCATATAATTTAACAATCACGATAAATGGATATTCGATTTTTCATTTTTTTTCAAGTAAATGTAACATTACACTAAGTAAAAATCAATCGATTTTGAAGTTTAAAAGAAAATCAAAAAAAAAAAATGAACTGAATCCTACTTCAACACGTGCACGTTGAGCTTTCTCTTCTTCTTCAGTTAATTCTTTACTAATATCCATACAACCAGCAGAACGAAATCGTAATGCTAATTTCGATGAAATTAATTGTTGTTTATGCAATGGTAATTTATTTGATAATGGTAATAATAATGATCGATCCGATGCATGAGAAGATGGAATGCTTGTCGGAGTGGTGATGGTGATGGTAGTGGTAGTGGTATTGTTGGTGGTGGTTGTTGTCAACGTTGGCGCCTCACAAATCATTGTATTATTATTATTATTATTATTATTATTATTATTATTATTATTATTATTGACATTGATTTGTGACGAATTATTGGCATTTATCATTTGATTCATTTTCATAATAGTTTGAAATGAATTAGCTTCACGGATTTTCTCTTCATCATTTAAATCTAATAGAGTTGAACAACGATGATAAGCATCTTCATCTATAAAATAAAGTGAATAGATGAGGAGAAAAAAAAATTAAAATTTTTATTGAACATAGAACATAAGAAAAATTGGATATGATAAGACAATAGAATAAACCAGTGCTTCCAGGTTTTTTAATGCTGGTCTAACATTGATCGGTTCATGGTTTCAAAAATGTGCAACTTAACAATCTTCACAATCCCGTAATGCAAATTACCTGTGCTCACTAGTGACTAGCTTCTTCGTGAGGAATCTTCTCCGAGTTCTAGTGGGAAGACGTGACCACTGTGAAGTTCAACCTGTTCGGGTGTAGACAGTAACTACCGAAGACTGTGTATGAGGTTGCGCAACTCCGTGAATTTGATCAAGTTAGACATTAACATCGTTAGATACCGGCTCAGTGGTCTATCGGTTATGGCGTTCGCGCCCAATACCGAAGGTCCTGGGTTCGAATCCTGCGAGATGTAAGAGTCGTGGATGCGCACTGCTGAGGAGTCCCATACCAGGACGAAACGGCCGTCCAGTGCTTCCAGGTTTCTAATGGTGGTCTAACATTGATCGGTTCATGGTTTCAAAAATGTGTAATAGAATAAAAGTTTTTTTTAAAAAAACTAGTTAATAAATTATTTCTATATTACACGATTCAAGCAATTACTAATAATCTGAGTGTAGTTTTAGCCTGCTTCTCTTTAAACAATGCAATACATTCACACTGACAGAAGTTCGGTATTTTCCATGGATAAATTTGTCAACTAGTTTGTATAAGTAAGAGTTTCACAACTACCCCTAGTACTGTTCATGCTATCATGATTCAACCATCATAGAACGACGCCATCTTTCCACATAATTTATGTAAAATTGCCGTGTGACAACACTAGTAAGAATTCGAAATAAATAATCTCAAAACTCTAAAAAATATTCTCTTAGCATATAAAAATTGAAATAAATATACTATGAAAAACTAGTGTAGATTTCGCCTACAAGAACACTTGTATTTCGAAATTAGATACCAGAAAACAATTAGTCATGCTATAGTCGTTACATTAGTTTGCATTAGATAAGCTGCTGTCACCTTAATGGATCGCACAATTTACTGGCAAAGAATTTTATTAGAGTATCACTACAAACATCCCAATCTACAGTATTTAGTAAGGCAACTGTCTGCTGATTCCGATACTACATTTATAATCAGTTTCCACATAGTAAACATACTTGAGGTAGGATAAAACCATAGGTAATAAAGCCAATGGAAAACAGTCAATGCTGGAGAAAAGAAGGCGGTACAACCTGTTCAATATAGCTTAATGAAGATTGATTACTTCCACATGGTGTTCAGTACGGATATACCACTATTAGACTACTAGCATGACTCAAGAGTATGAACAGAAAATAGACACTGAACTTAGAACTTTCAGGTTTCGAAACCGAGACCCGTGCAATTTAAATATGTCTGCAATTAAATCCATCCTCAATGGTAATGGATAACTGTCCGACTGTTTCGTGCATTAACTGAAGTTGAGAATGTTAAGCGGTTACTGTGAGGCATAAAGAACCTGGATTTAATCCCTAGCGATGCAGTAGATATGAATCACTGAAAGGCACATTCAGTAGCATCCTAAAACTGAAGTTAAGATGTAACCAATACCACTAGAAAATCAAACAAATCATCACAACACCTCGCCACCAGAATATCAATTATAAATGGGATTTAGTTTACTAAACAAATGTCACAAACATCAATTGATGAAGTTATGTGTTAAGCACTCTACAATACTACAATATAATACAATAATTAGTATATCAATAAAGTCAAAACTCAAGTATCCTAATGTAAATCATTGATGAAAGTAAGAAATTATTTGACTATACACTTTCTTAGTCACTCCATAAATAATAATAATTATTATAATTATTGAAATAAATAGGTTAAAACCATTATGTTTAAAAGGTTAAAAATGTGTTTTTTTCTCTTACTAATCATAATTATACTAAAAATAATAATAATAATAATATTATTATTATTATTAAATAATTAAAATTAATCATTATCATCATTTCGTAATGTGAATAAAGGAGTTGAATTTCTTTGCACAAAAGAGGAAAAAAAAGTTCACTACATATACATAGATTTACCACTTTTATTTTTATTTATTTTATACACATCAAGAGAAAAAAAAGGTAGAAAAAAAAATAATCAAATTGGTTGGAAAAATAATAATAATAATAATCGTAATAATCATAATTATAATACTAATTTTATAATTCATATTTAATCACATAATGCTTACAACACAAATTGTGTGTGTGTGTGTGTGCCTTGTCATACATACACAATCAGATCAACAATCATTCTATTAATTTGTTTTTTTTCCACCAAATAAAAACAACAAATTATTGGTCAGTAAAATTGCTTTTGAATACTTTACTTTGAAATATCTCTATTAGTAGTAGATACATGGTTTTTTTCAAAAAAAAAAACAAAGATTATTGTATAACAGAACAGAACAGATAAAGAGAAGTATACATAATGTTGTGGTCGATTCGGAAGTGTACCGATTCACAACGACACTTTGTTAATGGTGTATTAGTAATTTTTCCAAAAATCAAATAGGAAAAAAAACACAACAACATGGCAAAAGATGAAGAAAATCAAAATGACCTAAATTAGAGATACACTTTATGGGCAGTGCATAGTTATGTATTTTGAAAAAAAAAATAATGTATTCAAGATTTTGGAATAGGATAAAATATTAATGCTGATAATTTCAGTCAGTCAGTTGCAACGTAGAACTTCGTACGTATGTACATAAGTTCATGTTGCCATACCACTACATTAGCACAAAGACGCGAATGTCGAATCAAATCCCATAGTGATTAAGATAGTAGAGGTATTAATGTTAATAAAGAAGATTAGGGTTTGAAGATATTATTCAAGAAGTATGATTCAGTGAGATAAGGTTAGAAAGACAAAGATAAAGGTGCTGACGAATCCAGAAGATTAGGATTTGAGAGAGCTCAAAGAGTGGATGCACCTGCGCCATTGCAAACGATTTTGAGCCATGTCGTTCAAGGTCTCTAACCATTGATGACTTTCGTCTCGCAGACCCCGAACAGGTAGTCTACATCTACCAACATGACTCAGTCCACTAGTCAATGACTTCATGGATTTCTGCCATGTTTGGGTCTGGCCGCCCCTAACTTTCTTCCAACCTACTCCTACACCACAAAACATAATGCTAACAATTTGGTAAAATCAACTAGGAGAAATTGTTCTTTCACCTGATAATGTTCAGCATGTTTATAACATGTTTCGAAAAATTTTTTCTACTCATTGCCATAGTATAAGTTGTGCTGTCCGCAAGATGAAAGTTACCAATGGTTAGAGACCTTGAACAACATGGCTCAGGTGCATCCACTCTTTTTGTTCTCTCTAATTCTAACCTTCTGAATTCCTCCTTCTAAATTTATCTCACTGAATTATACTTTTCGAATCATATCTTCGCTCCTTAATTTCCTCCATTGCTGCTAATAATTCTACTATCGCTATCACTCTTGGATTTGAACTGACAGTTACGTCTCTGTGCTGGCGTGGTATGGCAACCTGAAATGATGTACTTATGTACGAAGTTCTGCGTTGCATCCGTCTACGTGTCTGTGTGTTGTGCTGTTAGAAAACTGAAAGGGATGCTTAGTGCTTAAATCAAGTTGGTATATACATATGCACAATTCATCCAAAGAAGGTGGATATCATGAGTACATACAGGTTCTAGGATTTTAGATCAACCAAAAGCCTATACATCTGGCTTGATTACTTACTACTATGGGAGTGAGCCTGTGATAGCTTGCAGATGTGTTCTTATGTTTAACATCTATAAATAAAAATATGACTGAAACTGAAATTACTTTAATCATCTGAAAATTAACTGGCACTGGAAATATTCAGAACCCTGGACATTAAAATTTGCGATTCTCCGAAATCATTAAACATTAGAATATAATTGAATCGTTGTTAAAAATTTTATTACCGTTTTATATGAAATGAACATAAATAGACCTCAAAACTTAAACTGTTCTTAAAATATTACTATGATAAAATCAGTAGTATATTGGCCAATAAAATGTTGTATTGAAAAAAATCTATCAATTTTTACAAAAGATTTCAGATTTCTCAAACGGAAAAATAGGATAACAAATAATATATATTAAGAAGTCCACAAAATGTATCAGAAAATTAAAAAAAAATTACATACGTGAAAATCCTCGACGAACAAGCACTTGATAAGCTTCAAATCGTGCTTGTTTATTACTATCCGTTTTGAAAAGTTTCAACAAACCAACAGTTGGATTATTAGACATAGTAAAAGCGGCTAGTTCATTGGCATTTTCACATGGTTCAATATGTTGTTCATTCGGCAAAGATTTGGACACTAGAGATGGAACAGGAAGTCCTGCTGCTGCAGCTTTTAAACGAAGTTGTTGAATAGGATCTAATTTTTCATAAACTGAATCTAAAATCAAAATAAAACCAAAATAGGTTAACAATAAATTCGAACAGGACCGTATTATTGGTTTTTGACTGTAATCAACCAAATTGTATTTAACGAAAATTACAGAGTTACTCAGTAAAATAGGAAAACCATATCGTTAATTGTTCATTTGCAAAATATCAGTCCATGATTATATCGAACTGGACTGTTGTTCCTGTTGCCAAACATCAATCCATTGTCACTACTATTCATGCGTTCGTTTCATACAAATTCCATTGTTTTCTAACTCTTCCTCCTTTCTTGATCTTCCCCCATCTTCTGCTGCCACCAGACATTACGTTGACGCTCACGTCATATACTACTTATAAGTAGCTCACACCACAATATAAAGAGTACTAGCATTAAAATGTTTTCGCTTTTTTGTTCAGTATAAAGAAAGAAGACTAGAAATAAGACTACATATATATATATATATATATATATATATATACAAAGTTGCCAATATGAATGAAAAGCTGATAGAAATATAAGA
>OX103971.1:68365453-68392257 GCA_944470395.2 Schistosoma turkestanicum
TCATAGGCTAGTATTATTCAAATAAATTTTAAACAATCTTAACAGAATAAACTCGAAACATACTGAAATCCGGTGGTAAATCTGGTCCATATGATAATAAATCTGGATTGACAATCTTCTGTGACGATGTACGAACAACTGTGGATACTGTTTCAGGTTGTTTACTGGTTATTCGTGTTAAACCGGACAATGGTCCATCTAATAATAATATAGGAGGAGTATATTAGTTCAATCATAAAAAATCAATTAAAAACTTACGAATATCTCCATTCGGTTCAAATAGATGTGAAAATAATGCATGTCCTTTGAATAAATCATGATGATGATCTAATAAAAGAATAGTATTAAAATAATCAAAATTAGAAAAATTACCATTGGACATTTCAAGAGGTTCGGATTCACTGACTCTTGTTGGTACAGTTAAATTATCTTTTATGAGATTTTTATTGCTGTTGTTATTAATATTATTATTATTATTGTTATCAACATCATCAGCATGATCATCGTCTGATAATGAAGATGAACTCAATTCTTCATCAGATGCAAATATTGATTTGAACAAATCCATCGGGGGATGTTCTGTTTGATCAGTAAGAACATCTATTCCCGCTTTTGGACGTGCAGGACCCATAATCCGTGTAGTCTAGAGAAATAAAAGGTAAATATGAAATATAAATGACTATTTCAAAGAGTTTATTAACGAGTTTTAATTTCTTATTATCAGGATATGAAAACACAATACAACACAACATTGATCTCATGAAAACAAGGCACTACTATTATTGAATGACAGATCAACACATCAGATCTGTACATGATTTGTTATTATTCTGTTTAATAACTCACTAAATAGATCTGTCTTATCAATTAATTTCAGTTTGTTGTAATCAACATAGAATCTGTTACAAAGGATTATTAGCTCAACTTCTCACACATCATCAAAGTGAAATAGATTTAACAAGGATAAACAATGGGAAAATGGTTGAACAAGAAGATATGTATGAAAAGACATTTTTACTCAAGACTTAGGGGAAAGAGAAAGAGTCAATCCATCAGCACTACCGCGATCAATTCACGTACATTGAACCCACTAAGAAGCTTTACATCAACAGATGATACATTTTGATTTGGATATCCCTAGCTTCTTCCCCACCTAATCCTACGTTAAGCATATCGAGGAAGTCGGTGGATGGTAATACTCAACATATGTCACAGCCACCTAAGTCAATAAAAATTTCCGATTTTCCCATAGTTTCTGACTTCCATTTTTAAAACAAGTCACTCGACTGTTCCGTCATGCATGAGTAACCCTTCAAAGACATCAATGAAGAACTGGGAGTGACAGATGAATGAGCTCTTCTTCCGAAACCCGAGATATTTATATCACTATAGGTCTTATTCAAACGAAGTGAAAGCATAAATACAAGATCCATATCTAATCTTAATAGCTAGACAAAAAACGTGCTTATTACTTAGCTGAAATTTGAACTCAACTAATACTAGGTTTTAATCTAACAGTCATTATTGATGTCTAATTCAGGTGATGAAGAAAATAGACATGTAAGAAGTGCCATTTTAAAAAGAAAGAATTAAATCATAAAATATGAAAGTATAACTCCTAATTTAAACAAATAAAAACGATCAATACATATCTCGATGCCACTGCGACCGATTCCGACCTAACGCCTTCATAGTAAGAAGTGACACAAAAGTTTAGTGTTAACATTGAAGATATCGGATATTAAAGATAATTTGCAAATACATGATGAGCCATTAATGGTAATTTTGGAATACATAATAAAACTTACTGATTCATTCTCTGTCTCATTAGTCGTATGAGAAGAAATTTTATCTGATGGTTGAACTTTTTCATACAAACTATCATTATTACCACTATTGCCTTGAACACTATCTGTAGTTTCAGTGGTTTTACTGTCCTCTATCGATTGGAATAAAGTAGCAAATAAAGCTTTTCCACGAGACTGAAATGTTGTACCAGTCATGCCAGTTCGATTAAGTGCACTATTAGCCTGAAGTTCTGATATAGTATTAGAAATATCATTATTGTTGTCACTATCAGAAGAGCTAGATTCATCACTTGATTGTTGTCCAGTACTAGTAATATTTGAAGAATTTAATTTTTGCATTGAACTAGTAGTATTTACATCTAATAGATCAAAAATAGAAAATTCATTTGTCGTAGAATTGTCGGAGAATCGACTTTTTCCATGTTTACCAAACTTTTGACGAAAACGATAACTAGGACGTCTTTCATCTGGACAACCAACAAAAGTGGAACTATGAATGAAAGAAAGTAAAAAGTAAAATTTATTTTGTATTTCTCATAACCGTTTAGCTTTGATTAAAGCAAGCCATTTTTCAAATAAAAGAAAGGTTTCAACTAACATTGAATATTTGTGTTAAAAGAAACTGAAAAACAATACAGTTAGATTAACAACATTCAATGAAATAGAGTTCTATTATAAAATATAATTTTACGATCGAATAAGTTTTGAATTATTGCAAAAAAAAGGAACATCTCTAATGCTGAATGAACAGAAACTATTCAATGATGATACAATCTAGTCGAAATTACGACTCTTCATGTGACTAAATGATCAACGCAGACAACTACTAGTGGAAGTGAATATGATCTTTTCTTTTTTTTTTATGAAAATAAAACAATTGACCAACCGAAAAAAAAGTTGTCTTGAATTGTTGTTGTTTCTCTCTCTCTCTCTCTCTCATAAAATAACATGCTTTTATTTTGACAAGCGATTTAAACATAACAATAAATCATGCATAAAAATTAAGCTGACGCGTTCAATTTGACAGTGGGATTAGAAAAATTTCTTCCTGTGTGACTGTCTGAGCTCTGCTGCGACAAAAGCATTATGTTTGGATGGGGAGAACCAGAGCGGTGAACATAAACTGTATCGTAACCAGTGTGAAAGGGTCGACACTACACCTTTGAAGTATTTAGTCTGAAAGAGTATATCGTTAAGTGACGATTTATTTGCTAAGGTGATTTGGATACTTGATAGTTATCATGTAAAACTAACACCACTGGGCCTGGAGTAAACACGGAAACTTCTATGCACTCATAGAATGGGCAGACTTGACGTATGCCAGCAACCACATCTATCTATACGTAGGTGCATGTCACTGATATACACATGTCTCTGACAGATGTGTATTATTTGTGAGTATAAAGCATACTTGGGAGAAGCGACTACGTCCCATACAGAGAGTACTCATTAATTCTTACCAGCTTCCGAACATGGAACGAAGAACAACTATAATGGGTTGGGCTTGCACCAACTCCGTTTGCTTCGTCCGCAGAAGACCGTGGTGAATTCATTTGTCGCACTCACATAAATAAGTAGACTATATTTAAAAAGTCTGCCTATATACAATAATTATGTCTGCTTCAAATAGTATGTTCGTTTCGATGTCTCTACCCAAAAAATCGCTCTTTTCTTATATTTTCACAAATCTGGCATAATACTTTACATAACAGCTCTTCTTTTTCACCTCGAAAAGCCAACTGGCTTCTCTCTATGTGTGGTGAGGTTAACTAACAACTAAATAAAAATAAATCATAGTAAATTAAGTTAACTACTAAATTACATTAATGATGTAATGTAATAAATAGTTGACCTAAAAGATAATTTCAAGATTTTACAATAAAAAAAATGAAACACATTTAACTTCTCCATTTAGTTTACACATTACAATAATGACTATATGTATCAATAATCAGTGGAAAGTTTTATTTAAGGTCACATAAGAAAATCTTTTTAAAAAAAAAAATTTACAAGTTTTCTTCTCCAAACAAAACAGAAACAGTTGTCTTCATCCCATTAAGTTTACTTGTTCTGAGTGACAGAAAATGTTATCTTACAAAAAAATTATTAAAATAAACATCTGACCATCACGGTAGTAGTAGTAGTAGTAGTATTGGTAGTGAAATAAATTTAAATTATTGTCTTGATTTAAGTAGTGAGAACAAAGCAGAAATAAAAGAATAAAATCAGGAATGTATACGCATTCATTATATCGTCTGTATACTATTCCATGACTATCTAGGTCTATCCTCAAATGACCTATATATATATATATAAAAGAATTCATGTTATTGGAATTATTCACAATAGTTCTTAGTAATTACATCGTAGTATTACTATCAGTCTATCTCTCCTTTTTTCTAACAAACCAAATAAAATTTCAAGTAGTTGAAAAGAATTCACAAAATAACATCATCCTGAATTCATTAGAAGTCACTAGAGTTCTTTATTTTATACCAAATAAAATTTCTATCAGTTTTTATAGTCGAAGTAAAACGAAAACAATCAGCGTTCCTATCACAAGAAAGCTGACAAAAGCTGCTTAATTTTATTCTACGAATTGAAAGAGTTGAACTGTTGTTTATTAGCATAGTTTTAATTTTAAAATGATTTCTTATTAATAAGTGAATCATTTTTAATAAATACAATGGAAATAGGTAATACAAATATCCAAACGAATCAACTTTACAAATGATTTTTCTTTCTCATTAATTAATCGTTTAAATTAACTGAGCCTATATAGAAATATGATTAAAAAATATTTGATTGAAAATGAATTCAGAATCAACGAATTTGTATTATTCTTTATTGCAGGAGTCGTGAATTGGCACTGCTGATGAGTCACATACCAGGACGAAAGGGCCATCCAGTGCTTCCAAGTTTCTAATGGTGGGTCCAACATTGGTCGATTCATGATTTCAAATGTATAACTTAACAATCTTCACAACCCCGTAATGCAATTACCTGTGCTCGCTGAGCAACTAGCTCCGTGAGGAACCTTCTCCGAGTTCGAGTGGGGAGTCGAGACCAATGAAGTTCAACCTGTTCGGGTGTAGACAGTAACTACCAAAGACAGTGAATGAGGTTGCGCAAGACCGTGAATTGATCAAAGTTAAGCATTAACACCGTTAGATACCGGTTCAGTGGTCCAAAGGTTAGGCGTTCGCGTGCAAGACCGAAGGTCCTGGGTTCGAGTCCTGCGGGGTGCAGGAGTTGTGGATGCGCACTGCTGATGAGTCCCATACCAGGACGAAACGGCCATCCAGTGCTTCCAGGTTTCTAATGGTGATCTAACATTGATCGATTCATGATTTCAAATGTGTAACTTGACAATCACCACAACCTCAAAATGTTGTAGATAATTACTTCATTTCAATAGCGATTCTCAATGTTTAGACTATATATACATTTGTGTCCATCAATAGAAATTGATAAAACACTTACTCAGGATATGGATCAGGAACATTGATACGTTTACATAAAATTTTCTCTGGATGCCATTTTAAACGTCGTCTAGTTAACGCTCCATATGATTCTGTTGCAACAGCATGATCACGTGGTTCCATTGTATCTAAACTCTAAATTAGACAGATTACATAAACATTATACAGTTGAATTAATGTAATTAGATAATTTGACAATATTATGATTTAAGAGTATTAAAGATTCCCATTGTGAAAATCAGAACAACACATATAAGGCCTCCTCTATGTGCATTTACAAATTCAGCGGCTCCTGTGGAGATACCTATATCGGGCGTACTTCCAGGCAACTTACACAACGAATGAGTGAACATCTCTCAGCATGGTTTACAAAGGGTCAGTCAAAAACAATACGCAGTTCTATCTTAGCACACCTGGTAGATAGTGGTCACATTGTAGATAAATCTAGATCTTTTCGGGTGATCTATCGTATACCTACATCATTTCCCAACAGAGTTGGATCCCGTCTCCTACACATTGCAGAAGCCATAGGAATACGCACATTCAATCCTAATTTATGTGTTCAGAAGAAATTCGTGACACCCTTTTTTCTCTTCCGTGGCCGGATACGACGTCAGTCAGTTAGTCAGATGCAACGTAGAACTTCGTACGTAAGTACATCAGTTCACGTTGCCATACCACATCAGCACAGAGAAGTAATCGTCAATTCAAATCCAATAGTAGAAGAGGTAGTAAGGGAATTAGAAGTAATCGGAGAGGTTAGGGTTAGAAGATATTATTCAAGAAATATGATTCAGTGAGAAAAGTTTAGAGAGTCGACACTAGTGGTGTTGAAGAATCCAGAAGATTAGCATTTGAGAGAACACAAAGAATAAATGCACCGGCGCCATTGCTAACGATTTTGAGCCATGTCATTCAAGGTCTCTAACCGTCGATTATTATCATCTCGCGGACCCCAAACAGGTAGTCGACAATTACCGACATGGCTGAGTCCACTAGTCAATGACTTCATGGATTACTGCCATGTTTTGGTTTGGCCGCCCCTAACTTTCTTCCAACCTACTCCTACACTACAAAACAAAGTTCGTCGAGGCAGTCGGTGGTTAGGCATACGCAACACATGTCCCAACCACCTCAACTGATGAAGTTTCACCACTTCATCGATTGATCTGCCATCCTTGCCTAGTACTCGTTTCCTAACGACAGCATTGCTTACTCGGTTGTCATACGGTATACGAGCAATGCTTCGAAGACACCTATGATCGAAAACCAATAACCTACGAATATCTTCTACTCTCACTGGCCATGTTTCACAGCCATAAAGTAAGACGGAGCGAACTACTGCGCAGTACACTCGTCCTTTAGTCAGCAAACGGATATCTCGCCTACGCCATAAGTGACGCAGGTTGGCAAAAGCCAATCGAGCCTTCTGTATCCGAGCTGAGATTTCGTCAGTCACCAGGCCATCAGCACTGATGAGACTCCCAAGATAAGTGAAGCGGTCTACACGTTCGACTACTTCACTCCGTATCACTAGTTCAGGTGCCGATGAAACCCAGTCTTGAAGCAACATTTTGCATTTCGATGGGGAAAACCGCATCCCGAACATGCTTGCATTGTTGCTTATGGTAGTCAGAAGAGGCTGCATTTTGTCAGCATCTTCAACAAGTAGGACAATGTCATCGGCATATTCTAAGTCAATAAGCGAGCCACCTGGTAGAAGGGTCTACTCCTGAAAATTCAGACGAGGATAAGGTTACTTCTAGGATATGACGTAACTAACGATTGACATTATATATATTTTTTATTTAATTTTATTATTTTTATTATTTTTACACATCTGCTTATTACGTAATGTTTTTGATGTTTTTCTATTCATCCACCTTTGACCTACTTTAGTTATCATATTTTATAAATTTTCTTACTACTATCGGTTTACCTATCTTCCTACTGTCCACTTGTACTTCAGCCTTTTTCATTTCATTGTGATTACTGACTCAAATTGCCTTAATTAGTTTAACATTTTCATACATAAATATTCATGTATATTAGAGTAAAGCAGCCTGATGACGATCTAATCGAAAATAATATTGTTCGCTTATATGTGTTGTTCTAATATTATAATCAATATAAAAAATAATATCAGCTTTATTTAGGTAGTACACTTTGAAAGAAACATTTATGCATCAAAATTTGCAACAATTGAACATTTGGATAAGAATTCATACTGAGTTAGTTATTATGTACTATTGTTGTTGTTGTTGTTGTTGTTTTGTTTTTTTTTGACGATTGCGAATATGTCTCATTCATAACACCAACACGATCAAGTAAGTAAAAAAATATAATTCATGAAGTAAATAATAATACTCGAACCTGTAATGATATCAATAGTTTTTACATCGAAAAATAAAAGATTTATGAGACGAACGATCTTAAAGGTGATACACAGTTACAGAGAACTGAGAAAACAGTTCGAACTCGCTTGGAAGCATGTCTATTATAGTAATATAATTGAAATACATGACGTTTGGGCGACAGGTTTTCTAATATACTAAACAAACAAGTACATTTGCTTCTGATCACGTTGATATGAGCTGATTAATTTACCCGCTTTTGTTGAGCACTATATATCAGTCATTTGACACATACTACATTAGTAAAACTGTTACGTTTGCCACCAGTTGACATACTTGGACAACTACAAGTTCACCTTAGTCAGTAAACGAGAACGAAGACAAACGACCCAGTGACAAGATAGGCTTCTCTAATCCAAGCGTCTCATGGTCCCACTAAGTGGAGGTAGAAGTCTTGTTATGGCGTAGAAAGTGTATTCTACAAGCACCCAGAAAATTGAAGTTTTCAAGCACACAAATCGAGTCTATTTATACATTATAGAAACGCCCTTCAGAGAAAAAAAAACATAGCGTACTAAAATAATACATTAACCAATAACAGTCAAGGATTTTCCGTGTGAGAAATGTAATCAAAAGATCAACTGATCAGTCCATGTGCGAAACCACAAAATCCAAATTTAGGACCTTAATCAAGTGAGTTCTGGGAATTTAAAGTCCCAAACAAAAATCAACAGCATTAAATTGTAATTGAAAATGACAAACCTTTCAAATAATTGATTATCTAATTAGAAAAAAAACAATCATCATCTATGGCATACCGCATGCAGCATTCACACTTTATAAAAAGAATTCTCAACAATTTGTGTAAAAAAAAAAAAGAAAATTTGCTCAACTGCTTTTTCTTTTAAGTGAGACGTCGGTAATTTCTAGTCAACAGAATAGTCTATTGATCTTATCTTAAACTAAATGTATAACTTTTTTTGAATTGTATATTATTTTAGAATTCATTTTATCATGTGCTTGCTATCCAATCCTATTTTTATAATTATCGTTTTATTTTTTTTGTAATTTAGTTACCTTAGTCAGTTTAAAACGTTATTTTTAATAATAATAATTTTGGAAACGTATATTTGTTATTTAAAAATAGCATCACTCTTTGGTTACTAAATTAGATGAACTATGATTATTATTATTATTATTAAAAACGAGACGCCAATTCGCTAAAGAGGAAATTTGTACACATTTGAATTTGAGAATAGGAAAAATTCCCTAAAAAAAGAGATCATTTCACTACATTATTTCTATCCTGTGAGGTGCAGGATAAGTGGATGGGATGCTCACTGCTGATGAGTCCCATCCCAGGACGAAACGGTCGTCTTTCAGTGCTTCCAGGTTTCTAATAGTGATGGTCTAACAATGATTGATTGATTGATTAATGATTTCAATGTGTAACAAACACTAATCTCCATAACTCTCTGATTGAAAAATCTCTATTTATTATTTTCATATAATTAAACAATCACGATAAATGGATATTCTATTCTTCTTTTTTTAAGTAAATGTAACATTACACTCAGCAAAAATGAATCGATTTTGAAGTTTAAAAGAAAATGAAAAAATGGATTGAATCCTACTTCAACACGTGCACGTTGAGCTTTCTCTTCTTCTTCCGTTAATTCTTTACTAATATCCATACAACCAGCAGAACGAAATCGTAACGCTAATTTCGATGAAATTAATTGTTGTTTATGCAATGGTAATTTATTTGATAATGGTAATAATAATGATCGATCGGATGAATGAGAAGATGGAATAGTTGTCGGAGTGGTGATGGTAGTGGTAGTGTTGGTCGTTGTTAATGTTGGCGCTTCACAAATCATTGTATTATCATTATCATTATTATTATTATTTACATTGATTTGTGACGAATTATTGGTATTTATCATTTGATTCATCTTAATAATAGTTTGAAATGAATTAGCTTCACGGATTTTCTCTTCATCATTTAAATCCAATAGAGTTGAACAACGATGATAAGCATCTTCATCTACAAAGTGAATAGATGAGGAGAAATAAATTAAAATTTTATTGAACATAAAACATAACAAATTGGATATGATAAGACAATAGAATAAAAGTTTTTTCAAAACTAGTTAATAAATTATTTCTATATTACACGATTCAAACAATTATTAATAATCTGAGTGTAGTTTTATCATGCTTCTCTTCAAACAATGCAATACATTCACACTGACAAAAGTTCAGAATTTTCCACGGATAATTTTGTCAACTAGTTTGTATTAGCAAGAGTTTCACAACTACCCCTAGTACTGTTCATGCTATCATGATTCAACCATCATAGGACGACGCCATCTTTCCACATAATTTATGTAAAATTGCCGTGTGACAACACTAGTAAGAATTCGAAATAAATAATCTCAAAACTCTAAAAAATATTCTCTTAGCATATAAAAATTGAAATAAATATACTATGAAAAACTAGTGTAGATTTCGCCTACAAGAACACTTGTATTTCGAAATTAGATACCAGAAAACAATTAGTCATGCCATAGTCGTTCCATTAGTTTGCATTAGATAAGCTGCTGTCACCTTAATGGATCACACAATTTACTGGCAAAGAATTTTATTAGAGTATCACTAAAAACATACCAATCTACAGTATTTAGTAAGGCAACTGTCTGCTGATTCCGATACTACATTTATAATCAGTTTCCACATAGTAAACATACTTGAGGTAGGATAAAACCATAGGTAATAAAGCCAATGGAAAACAGTCAATGCTGGAGAAAAGAAGGCGGTACAACCTGTTCAATATAGCTTAAGGAAGATTGATTACTTCCACATGGTGTTCAGTACGGATATACCACTACTAGACTACTAGCATGACTCAAGAGTATGCACAGAAAATAGACACTGAACTTAGAACTTTCAGGTTTCGAAACCGAGACCCGATGAGTTCAAATATGTCTGCAATTAAATCTATCCTCAATGGTAATGCATAACTGTCCGACTGTTTCGTGCATTAACTGAAGTTGAGAATGTTAAGCAGTTACTGTGAGGCATAAAGAACCTGGATTTAATCCCTAGCGATGCAGTAGATATGAATCACTGAAAGGCACATTCAGTAGCATCCTAAAACTGAAGTTAAGATGTAACCAATACCACTAGAAAATCAAACAAATCATCACAACACCTCGCCACCAGAATATCAATTATAAATGGGATTTAGTTTACTAAACAAATGTCACAAACATCAATTGATGAACTTATGTGTTGAACACTCTACAATACTACAATATAATACAATAATTAGCATATCAATAAAGTCAAAACTCAAGTATCCTAAATAAATCATTGATGAAAGTAAGAAATTATTTGACTATACACTTTCCTAGTCACTCCATAAATAATAATAATAATTATTATAATCATTGAAATAAATAGGTTAAAACTATTATGTTTAAAAGGTTAAAAATGTGTTTTTCTATTACTAATCATAATTATACTAAAATTATTATTATTATTATTATTATTAATAAATAATTAAAATTAATCATTATCATCATTTCCCAATGTGAATAAAGGAGTTGAATTTCTCTGCACAGAGGAGAAAAAAAAGTTCACTACATATACATAGATTTACCACTTTTATTTTTATTTATTTTATACACATCAAGAGAAAAAAAAAGGAGAAAAAATAATAATCAAATTGGTTGGAAAAATAATAATAATAATCATAATTATAATTATAATACTAATTTTATAATTCATATTTAATCACATAATGCTTACAACACAAATTGTGTGTGTGTGTGTCTTGTCATACATACACAATCAGATCAACAATCATTCTACTAATTTGTTTTTTACCCCCAATAAAACAACAAATTATTGGTCAGTAAAATTGCTTAGAATAGTTTACTTTGAAATATCTATCTCTATTAGTAGTATATACATAGTTTTTTTTTTCAAAAAAAAACAAAGATTGTTGTATAACAACAGAACAGAACAGAATAGATAAAGAGAAGCATATAATGTTGTGGTCGATTTGGAAGTGTACCGATTCACAACGACACTTTGTTAGTGGTATTAGTAATTTTTCGAAAACAAACAGGAAAAAAAAACAACATGGCAAATGATGGAGAAAATCAAAATGACCTAGATTAGAGACACACTTTATGGGCAGTGCATAGTTATGTATTTTAAAAAAAAAATGTATTCAAGATTTTGGAAAGGATAAAATATTAATGCTAATAATTTGGTAAAATCAACTAGGAGAAATTGTTCTCCAACCTGATAATGTTCAGCATGTTTATAACATGTTACGAAAATTTTCTACTCATTGCCATAGAATAGTTGTGCTGTCCGCGAGACGAAAGTCACCAATGGTTAGAGACCTTGAACGACATGGCTCAGGTGCATCCACTCTTTGTGTTCTCTCTAATTCTAACCTTCTGAATTCCTCATCATCTCTATCTTTCTCCTTCTAAATTTATCTCACTTTTCGAATTATATCTTCACTCCCTAATTTTCTCCATTGCTGCTAATAATTCTACTATCGCTATCACTGACAGTTACGTCTCTGTGCTGACGTGGTATGGCAACCTGAACTGACGTACTTATGTACGAAGTTCTGCGTTGTATATGTCTGTCTGTTGTGCTGTTAGAAAACTGAAAGGGATGCTTAGTGCTTAAACCAAGTTGATATATATGCACAATTCATCCAGCGAAGGTGGATATCATGAGTACATACATGCTCTAGGATTTTAAATCAACCAAAAGCGTATTACATACTACTATGGAAGTGAACCTGTGGTACCTTGCAAATGTGTTCTTTAGTTTAAAATCTATAAATAAAAATATGACTGAAACTGAAATTACTCTATTTATCTGAAAATTAACTGGCACTGGAAACATTTAGAACCCTCCGAATTATAAAAATATATGACCTTCTAGTGGAAATTAAAATTTTCGATTGTCCGAATTCATTAAACATTGGAATATATTTGAATCGTTTTTATAAATTTTATTACCGTTTTATATGAAATGAACACAAATAGACCTCAAAACTTAAACTATTCTTAGACTATTAAATTGATAAAATCAGTAGTATATTGACCAATAAAATGTTGTATTGAAGAAAATCTATCCGTCTAAAAAAGATTTCAGATTTCTCAAACGGCTAAAATAGGATAACAAGTAATATATAATAAGTCCACAAAATGTATCGGAAAATAAAAAATAACATACGCGAAAATCCTCGACGAACAAGCACTTGATAAGCTTCAAATCGTGCTTGTTTATTACTATCCGTTTTGAAAAGTTTCAACAAACCAACAGTTGGATTATTAGACATAGTAAGAACGGCTAGTTCATTGGCATTTTCACATGGTTCTATGTGTTGTTCATTCGGCAAAGATTTGGACACTAGAGATGGAACAGGAAGTCCTGCTGCTGCAGCTTTTAAACGAAGTTGTTGAATAGGATCTAACTTTTCATAAACTGAATCTAAAATCAAAATAAAACCAAATAGGTTAACAATAATTCGAACAGGACTGTATTATTGGTTTTTGACTGTATTAGCCTTAATGTTTTCGCATTTTTTTCAGTATAAAGAAAGAAGACTAGAAATAAGACTACATATATATATATACAAAGTTGCCAACATGAATGAAAAAGTGATAGAAATATAAGATATAAAATATCGACTAAAAATATATTACAACATTCGAGATGTTTTTATAAATGATTACATACGATGATAAAACAAAAAAGTAGTATGCATAGTGAAAAAAGCATATATATATATGAAATACCCAACTGTTGCGATAACATTCAACTTTTTTTGCTTTCAAATATTCTGTTTCTTGCAAAATTTTGAAAGATTTATTTACCATTATTATTATAAAGTGTGTTCAGCTGACCTTATTATTATTATTATTATTATTATTATTATTATTATTATTGAAATAAATCACTACTTTTGTTAACATTACTGTATGATTATTACTATGTACATTTATATTTTTTACTTAACCTAGTAAATAATATTTGTTACCTTTATATGGAATAGATCGTATCTAATTTTATGAATAATATTTTTTTTTCAATGTATTCATTTCTTTTCAATGTTGAGTATCTCAAATGCAAAAAAACGGATAATATTCGTTCAAATGCACTAGTTATTGATTTATTTGCCTATTAAATTTGATTGTACACATTTAACAAGTAATTAGAATGAATAATGATTCTTTTCATTGATTATCATTTAATATCAGTTATTAATATGAGGTTCCCAAAAAATTGAAGAAGGCGCTAAACAGAGCGCAAAAACTAAGAGTGGGTAAAAACCTTAATTAGGACTTATAAGATAGATATATATATCTGTAGATATGTTTATACCATAGTTGGGTGGTGGCTCAATGGTTAACGCAGTTAGTTTTCAACTAATAGGTTATGAAATCGAACCCCACCACCTCTACCTAAATGTAGATAGCTGAGTAGTGTTATTTACATTCATTTCTTGAATGTTATTTAAATTCAGGCACGCCATAACGTATATATATTGATTCAGACAGAAATATGTGGGCGACGATCTTGGCAAAATAAATAATCAATCCACTTGCAGTAAGCTTAGCGATACTTGTATCTATCACTTAGCATGTAGCCTTGCAACAACTGGTGTCGATAATTCCTAAAACATGAATTTAGTTTTATTATACAAATTGGCTACAATATTATCACGAACAATAAAACTGAATTTATTTCCTTATGAATATTTAATAAGCGTGACTTATAAATGACATCGAATTGTTGACAGGAGAAACGTTATGCTCACGATCAATGATCTCAAGCATCGATTTTTTATCATTTTAGTCTGAATACAACTGATAAAATTTGTTACAAGAATCAATGAGTCAATAGCAAAAGGTACTATCAGTTAAACCAAAAATTCGCATTCAAAATACATAACAAAATAAAGTTGCATACATCTTTATTTTCGTGTGAAGAAATTTGTTTGAAACACTTGGAACTACTTATTAGTAGTATAAAACATCAAACAACAATAACATCTAGAAACCATTCGATCACTTGTTTGCACCATATTTCAGTCAAGCTTACATAAACCATTTCACATTCTCAAATGCATTTCACTAAAAATATTGATTATAGCGTTAAATTATATTGAAAATCTCGTACCGAAAATGGATAATCGACTAACTGGATCACCATAACGAATAAACAATTTGTTAGAAAATAAGGTCAGGAAGCCCTTTTACGGTGAGAGTAATCTTAAAGGATATATACTGAACAATGTGACTTAAAAAAAAATTTAACCACGAAAGAAAAGAACTTTTGCTGCATTGATAAGTTGACATGAGAATCGTGTGAAATAATAAATACTTTAGTCTATCTCAAGCTTTTATCGCCAATAATAGTTAGAGGTGATCAAATTACTGAAATCCGCCCGTAAAAGTTATTATTTCGTATTTATTTAGTAAAATTTTAAACTTCCGTTCTTCAATAAAAAATTTGTTCCTTCCAGTATTCCTGTTTTTTTATTATTTTGTCAAAGATTTAGAAATAATTAGGTAATTCCCTATTCTGTTTGAATCCTTTTATAAGGCTTTCGTGAAATGGTGCATAACACATATAAGCGAACAATATTGTTTTCGATTAGATCGTCATCAGGCTGCTTTACTCTAATATATACATATATATTTAAATGAAAATGTTAAACCAATTAAGGCAATTTGAGTCAATAATCACAATGAAATGAAATAGATTACGTCACTACATATAATAGGTGCATAACCAGCCGAAAGTTTCAAAATTTCACAAGAAAAATCAAACACACTAAAAAAATTTTCCTTAATTCAAATCGTGAAAAAATTATATTAAATAAGTTACTTTAAAGAGAAATCAAGGTGTTGGTTGACTTTGTAATCCCTACTCACTATGCTAAAAATGACAAGTAAAGTAAATAGATATAATAAAAAATTTATGAGAACAAAATTTGATGTTTATATGAGCATCACATCAAAACTTACCTTCTTGGAGAAGACGAGCTCGTGACAGAGCATCATGTTTGGTATGAACATGATTCGATTCACTAGATGAAATACTTTGTTTATTATCACAAGCTAATAAGCACCGTGGATTAAAGACCGGAATATAGCCTGGAGGTAATGACACTTCAGTTGAATGAATTTTCACTTTGTCATGACTTCTTGATTCACTACAAAATCCAGGCAAAGCATCTGACGATGATTTATTCAATTTTTGAGATGCACCTATTAAAATATGACAGTAATTTAAATTAAGAGTTTGAAATTCTTTTTTTTTACATAACTTGGTCCATATTTGTAAAAACTGCCGACTTATATGTACTGTGTAAATTCATTATTAAGTGGATAGATAGTTAAGTAACATGTGAAGCTATGAATCAATGATAAATGTTGTTAGTTCCTATCGAAATAAAGAACTAGACAGATGAGAAGTACAGTCGTATAAGCAGTTTGATTATTTATTTATTTGAACACATAAATGTGTTACGATTGAAGTAACCCGAAAATATATGCATCGTGATTGTGAAAAAAAAGAGAAAGGGATATGAGTTAGGACGCAACTGGACGATTTGGACTTCGCAGATGATCTGGCTCTTCTATCGCACACGCAACAACAAATGCAAGAGAAGACGACCAGTGTAGCAGTAGCCTCTGCAGCAGTACGTCTCAACATACATAAAGGAAAAACCAAAATTCTCCGATGCAACACAACATGCACCAATCAAATCACTCTTGATGGAGATGCCTTGGATGACGTTAACACCTTTACATATCTTGGCAGCATAATCGACAACCAAGGTGGATCCGATACAGATGTGAGGGCACGGATTGGCAAAGCAAGGGCTGCATTTCTACAGTTGAAAAATATCTGGAACTCCAAACAACTTTCAACCAAAACCAAAATAAGGATTTTCAATACAAATGTGAAGACTGTTCTACTGTATGGAGCGGAAACTTGGAGAACTACCAAAGCCATCATCCAGAAGATACAAGTGTTTATTAACAGCTGCCTACGCAAAATACTTCGTATTCGTTGGCCAGACACCATCAGCAACAACGAACTGTGGGAGAGAACAAGTCAGATTCCAGTGGATGAGGAAATCAGGAAGAAGCGGTGGAAGTGGATAGGACACACACTACGAAAAGCACCTAACTGCGTCACGAGACAAGCCCTCACATGGAACCCTCAAGGCAAAAGGAAAAGAGGAAGGCCAAAGAATACATTGCGCCAAGAAATAGAGAAAGATGTGATAACAATGAACATACATTGGACAGAACTGGAGAGGGAAGCCCAGGACAGAGTTGGTTGGAGAAAACTGGTGAGCGGCCTATGCTCCATTGGGGGTAACAGGCGTAAGTAAGTAAGTAAGTAATAATAGTAATAATGCTAACAAAAACAATAATGATAGTAATAATAATGAGAAGCAGTTCAGTTAAGAAAAATACAATCAGAGAAAATTCATTCGATTCAGGACCTCAACTAAAGAGTCGTAAAGGACTAACAGAGGCCAGTCCTATACAGATTTTTTTTCCCACCAAAACACCATATCATACATGTTTTATAACTTTTATCCGCTTTTTCTAACTAGTCCCGCTACTAAAAAAAACATTGGATGATTTGGCTTTCACTGTACATGAATTTATCACATTACTCATACTACCGAAAATACTTACACAACTACTCAGGTACAAGAACTTCTCGACTACTTCTACCAGTCACTACCAAGAGTGAATGCAAGCACAAAATGGTGAAAATCTTGCAAAAGTACCTTGTACTTAGAAGATGCAAAGCACGTGCCACACCTATGGATTCTGATTGCCAACTGATTAAGTAAGGACTGCATCGTTTTAGTATAATCACACAGTAAGACAATATCATCCGCATGCTCAAGGTTGAAAGCCTTTTTTCAGGTAACAGATCCACACCACCATCAGAGCTGTATACAGAACATCATCGATGGAAAAGTTAGAGAGGAACTGTAAAATTGGATAACTCTGCCAAACCGCACTGCATGAATGAAACAATGGAGAAGTAGTTGTATGACCTAACTCTGCCTTAGATGTTCGTATTTTACGCTTTCTGGGTGTTAATAAACTCTTCAGGTAGACCCTTATTCAGTAGGAAATCACGGAGAAGGGTACTATCCAACGAATGGAAGGTGGTTTTAATATCAAGAAACACAACGACTGCTGGTCAGCAATAAGTATGCCAATGTTTTAACATTTGGCGCGGGGGTGGAAATTTGACCGATACATTCTCAACCAGAATGAGCATTAGCCTGCTCCTCGCGAGTTATTCTTTCCGGATTTCGAACGATCTGCCGAGTGTGACGGGAAACAATAATTTGGAGGCAATCGAAATTAAATTTATTCTTTGATAGTTGCTACATAACTGACGTTAACCCTGTTTAAAGATAAGGAAGACTATTGACTTATTTCCACGATGTCGAACACATTCTAATCGCCAAACGGTTGTAAGCAACTCATTCTCCGAGTCAGCTTTTCAGAATCTTTAAAAAGGACCAGAAGTAAGTCATCTGGGCCTAGTGGTTTGCGGTGCTTCAACAGTTGAAGTTTATCGTAAACTTCTGCTTCATTAAACAGATCGTTGACGCTGGTCACGAAAGACAGGACAGTTTGAATGATGTTGCCAGAGCAGTGAAATAGCTAAACTGTTCCTCATCCCAACAGCCTCACAGACTGTCTTACTCACATCAAACTTCTTGCTTTCAAGTGAGCCGAAAGAGCTTCAGACAGTTACCAGATACAGTTGCTGCTTTTAATTCGTCAGCACACTCCGACCACCAGGAGTCAGAGTCGTTACACAAACTTTGCACAATTTCACTAGATAAGAATCTATGTTTATCAACAAACCTGTGATTATTTAGCGTTGAATGACGTGCTTCAATCAGTTGTAAGGAGACTTTAGAAACCCAATAAGAGGGAAAGACGACTCTCCGTATCCTCAGTCGTTCCAGGGGATTCGGGGCACAGTGTATAACACCTAGTTAAATATTCTACACCATTACTTATTGCAATTCATGTATATACCTTAGGCAACTATTATATCAAATAGTAAAATCTAAAACAGAAAATTACTTCACAACCAATTAACAAGATTGACAAATATATTGTTAGAGACTGCGCGTAAGTAGTTTACATGTTTAGCTGTAAAAGACAAGATCTTTCAAAAATTTGTATGGCTGACGTAACCAACGCTTAACTTCATAGACTTTACATATAAGACGTATTGAATACATCTTTGACTGACATGTACAATAATAATACTTACGATGTTGTGAAGGAGCAGTCCACCCGTCAATAGTTTTAGTACGTTCAGTAGAATTATTCTTTGACTTTTTTGTCAGTGTAGATGACAAACGTCCAAGCCTTGCAGCTTCAATTTCAGCTTGTTCTTCATCTTCTTCTTCGTCATCATTTGATTCACCATCCCCAATTTCCCAATCGTACTCTGCTAAACGATCTTGTTCGTACACATCAGCATCTTCTTCTTCTAAAGCGCCAACACCAAAAGCATGCCCTAAAGAAGAGTATCAAAAGAAAAAAATACACATGATAAGATAAATTTAATAACTACTCAAGAACGGTTAACTCATTGGTCATCTATAATATTTTTGTTGGAAATATCACTCATTATTTAAAACAAATGAAGATATAGAATATGGATCAGTATGAATGATTAAACTAATTAACATTACGATGAAACTGTCAAACAAAACCATTAAATGAGAAAAACAATTAGCATAAATTAAAATATATTTCTTCTGATTTTAGGACTGTTGATGTTTAATTCATTCTCTTACAATAAAATTTGAATCTATTTGAATCATTGACATCAAGTTCAAATAATAGTCAACCACTAGGTATTGAAATTGCACATGTTTCAAATGGATTAGTTGATAGCAATTTAGGATTTCAACTGTTTTACCGTTTTCTTAAATATTACTTCTGTAACTGAGCAAATAACAGCAGCAATTAACAATCTATCGCATCATATAGAAAACATCTCACCGTACTAATTTACTGTATAAATAAGGAGAATACCGAAACAATTACGACAATTATCCATAGTATGTACAAAAAAATATGTGCATTACACCACAACATCTTACCTACCGGTTATACCACGACGTTTTAATCCACTTTTAAGATCGAATTCATTTTCGCTGCGGATTTTCTGTTGTCTGTGTAACAATGCACTGACAGATTCTTCTGGATGTCTGTTTGACCAAATATTCTCAGCATTGCTTGAGTCAGCTTTACGTCGACCCATAGCAATTTCCGGATCCAATGGAGAGTAGCCCAAACCAAATGTATTAGTTTTAGCCACAAAACTAATTTTAGCGAACATTTTAGAGCCTGATATGAAAAAATCAATAATGATTATTTCTTTATGTTATATAATTATGGTGGTATATACAGGTTAGTGATCGGTGATAATACAATGAATCAATTTATATGCTTAGTCTTTGACTTAAACTGAAATGCAACAGCATATACCCAACACCATATGAAAAAACAGTATTCATGCTTCAAAGTTTATTTACACAATTCAACAATATTTAAAAATTCTTAGTAGAAATGTTTCAAACTACAAATTCTTGAACGACACCAAGATAATTGTTGACCATATTATTCATCAATAGTATTAATTGAAAACAGACGACACAAAAGATTTGAAACAATAATAATATGGTCCTCTCCAGATCGCCAATTGAAGGTCATATTTTTAAATGGGATACTTGGGTACAATAAGCAGGATATTGTGTACCTACGTTCTCCATTTGTCGATATCTATCAGCATTGACTTTTATCTACATCGTCCAGCAATACAATCATAATGTGCATGATTAAACTCTCATTGTCACATCCAATACTCTACACGAAAAATATTATGATACAAACTGAATGAATACCGCACAGTTTTTGCCAACAAACAATCATTGAGATGAGGATTCATAAACAATTACATTTTATTCAACAAAATCTCATAAAAAAAAAGTAAGATACAAGGCATGTAAAGAACGCATGCAAATTTTGGAAAACATTAAACCTTAGTCTTTTGAAGTTAAATGCTTTCTTCACTCAGTCACAAAGCAGAACCTGGTAGATGTGTACATCAGTTCAAGTTATCATACCACACTGGTACAGTAAGATGTAATTGTTAGGTCGAATCCCAGAGTAGCACAACTAATAACTGTATCAGCAGTAAGCAACGAGGATACCATTCACAAAAATGACAGTCAGTGAAATAAATAAATGAATAAGAAGTTATCAGGAATTCAGAAACTCGCAATTTGGAGACAAGACAAAGAATGGATGCAATGTCTCATTGAAAACAGTTTAGCGTAATGTCATTCTATCTCTAACCACTGGTT
Organism: Schistosoma turkestanicum; assembly: GCA_944470395.2. Taxonomy (NCBI): domain Eukaryota; kingdom Metazoa; phylum Platyhelminthes; class Trematoda; order Strigeidida; family Schistosomatidae; genus Schistosoma; species Schistosoma turkestanicum. The sequence continues at coordinate 68,386,587 of OX103971.1, forward strand.
ACGATGATCCATCCAATTCAAGCCAGGAAGTCTACACGAACTTACATGGCTCAGTTCACTTGTCAATGACTTTGTGGATTTGTGCCATGTTTTGGTTTGGTCACTCCTAGCTTTCTTCCATTCGACTCCTATATCAGACAACATCAGCCCTCTGGTGAGATATGGGCATACGTAATACATGTCTCAACCATCTCAGTTGATGAACATTTACTACCCCATTTATCGATCAGCCTGCAGTCTGTGTTACTAGGTCAACAAGCCCTCATAGCTTACACTAGCTTTTGGAAAAACTAATTACTCTATACTTCCCGGTTCATTATCCACATGTATTTTGATCTTGTTGACTATTCACTTGAAACCATGATCGTTTTCATTTGAGCATGTGTGCGTATCCTTTTACTGCATATACCTTACTGATTTTTTTGGTCCTTTTTACTGATAGGTATGATTTCTATTTCCACAGCTTTTTGGTAATCATGCCGAGCTACCTCATGGTGGATATCACTTCTTCGGTTTATTCACTCTTTGTTTAGTCGTTCCTGAAACATGTTCTTCACTTTTTCATCATTAAATTGAACTTCAAGGGGTTTTCTTGTTGCGGCTTTTAAAGGTCCAGTAGGGTGCAGATAAATATGTGCTTGTACTGGAGCATGATCTGAGTCTAAACTTGTGATCTACAATAAGCAGCAATTTCGAATTGAGCCTCTCCGACAATGGCTTAACGCTATGTGGTCTATGTAAGTTCATCGTCGAGTCGATTGTGGGGGTTGCCAAGATGATGTTTTTCCTTTGGCTTAAAATTGGTGCATGCTAGAAACAGACGGCTATCTGAGCAGAGTTTCAGCAGACTGTTTTCGCTCAGCCGCGACGCTGTAAAATTCACTTAACTGTCTTTCAGTTTGGTTTAGTCCACCTACTTGGGCATCAAAACTATACGACATTATTACGACATCAGAGTTTAGCTTTTTGAATGAGGTTGGAAAGTTTCCCATAAAATTCACCTTTAACTATGCCCTAGTTGCAATTAGCGGGAGCGCAGGCAGACAACGAAGAGATAAGAGCAAGTTTGCACCATCTTTCCAAGTTCATACTATCACGTTTAGTCAAACAGCGCGTTCTGGAGAACTTAAGTTGCTGCCTTTAGTTGCATCGTCCTACAACCAATCTTCCTGACAATGTAGGATCAAAAGGAACATGGGTTACAGTCAATATAACTCAGCTAAGTCATCACGACCGCCAAATCAAAGAAGCAGATACAGTTGGGACTAGTTCCTTAAGAGTAAGAAATTACCTCTGATAGAAAATGATGCATCTGAGGAATTCCAACTGAAAAGAACTTAAATTTTATCAAAAGTCCGAGCATATCTAATTAATGGCAATTCATGAGTGTACTGAATCTCGAACTAATTAACTCTACACATCTAACGATTCTAGGAGAATATTTTGTCCTTAACTTCATATATTGCAACTTAGTTGATAGCGGTTAAGACCACAAAATAAAAGTTCTACAAATATATTACATCTTACTTGAATTTTTCGATTCGCTAAAACTTTCATCAGTGCCTGTGATAGATTCTGCTTCGTTTGGAAATTTATTTTGATCCGCATCTTCTACACTATCATCATTCAGTATAATTGAATTAGCATTCTTCCATCCAAGACGCCGCAATAACCTTTCAGCCAATGTTCCCCTACGGTTAAACAAATACAAAAAACAAGGAGGTTAACTAAACAAAGTTGACAGTTTTTTTTAAAAATATCAGTAATATTTGGATCATTAGCCATAATATATGAGGTCAACAGTTTTCATTGGAACTCAATTAGTTAAGGTGGGGGGTTTGATGTCCTAGATAGACAGATAGAAGGATGAAAACTAAAAAGAATCTCGTATGAAATAATACATGTTAGTATTCGGATGAAAAAACAAAACATACAGCAAAGGATTTCAAAGTGAATAAGAGACGTGAGTAGAAAAGAAACAAATATGGAGTGATAAATACAAAAGTACATGTATTCAAGTCACAGTGATTGATTATAAGCTATAATTCGATGTTATTAAATTGCAATATAAATCAAACTGAAAACTTTAACTAGGGAAATCGATTCATCTAGCAAATTTTATGGTGAATAGTTGATGGCTTCACTGAGTGCTTTTAGCTTCTTACAAACTAACACATAAACTAGACAACAGCTTTTCGGAACAATACTAACTGGAGATGTGTGATACAACTATCAGTCATCAAAAACTGTCAGTGATCGTGACCTTTTCAATTAATCAACACATTTCTACGCCTAATAACAGGGTTGCACCATATCTGTATGATTATTTAACGACACTGGAAAGAATCCAGCAACCAAAGGTGCTTCACAGCGTCCTCCCCTTTTATTCATTTAAATACATAAACATTGGTACAAAAGAAACTCAACAATTTATGCACCACAAAAGTCATTGAATTTGTGTGTGGCTTGAAATATTGTACGGGTGCCCAAACAGATGGTTTTCTTAGATGACCAGCCCCCAAGTCTTTAACCTAGAGGTTTAACTCACAAGGTGTTAGAGCAACGTTGAAAGATGCAATCTCATGATGGCCTGTGACTAACAATGAGTTACGTGTACCATCGGTTTAAGATCAGGGTTTTTCAACTCCTACATGGATCATTAGTGCTCACCAACCCGGTTTGAGGGCAGGATATTCGATTTTCGTCACCTAAATTCCTCAAACAACACCCCCAACAAGGAAGCAGTGAGTAAGGTTTTTCTGTAAACGGCTATATACTTGTGGCCGTGTAAAAATATTTCGAGAGGGGAATGGACTCTCCCCATCGTCGGGTCATACTAGGGCACTTGGGGGCCTCATCTTTTAGTAAATTCTGTTTTAACAGTTAGTGAGACAGACTTTCTGTAATCATTCTGAGATCCTGTCAGTTTACAGACTATGGGAGTTGATAAGATACTTAATTTGTCAAATAAGGCAATTGAAACGTACGTTCACTTTACTCCTTCTTGCTATACTAAACGTTCACGGTTACAAATCCCAAATAATCCATAGTTTGGGCGATAAACACATCAATAATGTTTTCACATAATCACAAAGAGACTTAGAAAATTCAGAATTCTGTGTGTCCATTCGACAGAACTCTATTTTTTGTGTACTACTAACTAATAAAGGTCTAGAACGATAAACCAATTTTTCAAGTTAGGCACAGAAAAAATTTTCTCTAAAACATGACATAATTGAATGAAATTGAGGGAAATGAATAGTTTTTGTTCGTATTACTCAAAAGCCAACCCAGTAAAACCAACCAAAAGTTTTCGAGTAGGGACGTTTCCATACGGATTCTCAATCAACTAAAGTAAGTGTTCCCTTTGGTTTGAGAAATATGGGTAGGGTGCAATAAAATCTGAAGAAATACAATGATTCGTTTGACATACTCACAAACGAAACAGAAACCTGTCTTTTTCATCTTATAACTCTCTACCTCCAGTTAAAAGTCGAATAGTGATAAAGATTTTAAATAGTTATCTAGGGTTACTCAAAGCTATTAATTTTTCATATTACATAGTAGATATTGCTCAAAAAACTATTTGTCGACTGCATTTTGCACAATTAACACTATGGAAGGATAAGATATTGAAACATGCAAAACTCACCTGGTAGCCACAATTAATCCTTTCAAAAGTGAACCAGCTTGAGGAATTACAGATTGTTCACCTAATGCTATTTGTAATGTATCACGTACATGAGTGTCATCAAATTCATGAGTCGGTCGAATACGTCTTGGTGCAATGCCGAATTCACCAAAATCCTAAAACGGATGATTAAAAAACATTTTCATATTACTAGATAAAACTACGGTTTACTACAGTACAGTGCATCAATATAATATTCGTTTCTATTGTACAGTTTTATATATCAGTACATAAACTTATAGTTGATTAATGGGTGACATTAATTGACTAAATAACTACATGCATGTACATTGGAACAATTATTCATCGGATCCAGGTGTACTGTCAATTTTCACATGCTCGTGGAGAGACAAGTATACATATTGACAGTATACCCAGTTCTACAATATGACTAGAAGACGTGGTTATTGGTAAATAAAGTTATCTGATCACTGACGTATTAGTGATACCACTAAGCAGTGAAAGGTAAATTTGTTGATGAGGTTTTAAGTCTGTGGAGCCAATATCCCTTGGCACCACCTCAGTATTTAGTTTTCCCTACTAAAGTAACAACAATTTAGGTCTAAATATCACCCTTTGGAGTTATTGTTTTAATGTATTTAATCCGGGTAGTAGGGAAAAATTAATTCATGAATAATACTATAAGGAGAGATAATGTGTAGTTATTCTGCCTTGAGCTCTTCTAGGGTTATTGCCGGACCCATGCCTGGATAAAGGGGTGTTTGGCATGAGGTTTACAACCCCATCTCCTGCAAAACAAACTTGCTAAAAAAAACGTTATTCATTATGCATTGAACTGTCTACGATGCTTTACCTCAATATGTAAACCAACATTGGTAATTATCCTGAACTCAAAAGTAGTTGGTACCTTGATGTGTTAGTCAGGTGTGCTCGTTTTGACGACTTAGTCGAGGTATTTACATGGAACGCATTGCTTTGGATTTACTAGTGCCAGGCGGATCACTAAATTACTTACAGCAAGTAGTAAATGTCACTAATCAGAATCACGTAGATATCTGACTGCTAAACTAGATTGATAGTTACGGAGGACCTATATAGAACATTTGGAAAACTGGGATCCCAAACCAATGGTACACATAAGCTATGGAATCTTGAAGGAACAAATGGAATGTGAACCTATTGTTAGTCACAGGCCACCATGAGACTAGATCTCTTAATATTGCCCCATCACCTTGTGAGTTAGACCTCTAGGTTAAACAGAATCAACCGTTTCGGTTTGGCACATGAGCAATATTCCAGCCAACACACAAATTCAATGACCTTCGTGGTGCATAAATATTCAGGTTTCTTTTGTACTACTGTTTACATGTTTATATAAATAAATAAATATGTAGAACCGATCACAACAGAAATGTACTGTGACTGATTTACTCCAAAGACAAATATTACCAATTAACCTCAGCTTTCGAAAAATCTATATCTGTTTCCATTAGGATTTTTCCTAAGTAGAGGGTCATATTAAATTAATTCAAATTCATAGGACTCAGTACTAAGTAAATCTTACTTCATCATCCATAAAATCCTCTGGATGTTGAGCAAACTTTTCATCTAAATCCCTTTGTCTGTTTTTGCGAGAGGATTGAAAGCTTTTAGGTTTAAAACCTAAATAAATAGTGGTAAAATAGCCAATTATATGAGTAGACTGACAGGTTTGTATGCTTATGAATGTAATAAATCTAAGAGGTACGTATACCACGTAAACATCAAAAAGAGCGTATTACAATCTCTTAATTTAAATAGAATTAAAAGATGTTTTATTAGGAAAACACACTAGAGAATAACTATGAATTAAACGTATATATTAAATCGATACTAAACAATGAACCCAGTTTTTTTCCCAATATACAAGCAAGGTGTATAAAAGTCTCTAAAGGTTACTCAACACCATAAAACAATCACAACCACCGTTTGAGGTCAGGACCCAACAAACAAATCACGAGTTTACTGTGCAGAAGTTTG
>OX103971.1:68392754-68412131 GCA_944470395.2 Schistosoma turkestanicum
GAGGTATACATCTCGAATGATATATTCGGTCATCAATCTTTTTGATTAATGCTAATACTTCTACTAGCTCTACTACTATGGGATTTGAATTGACAAATCCGTCTGTGTGCTGATATGGAATAGCAAGTCGAACAGATGTACGTACGTATGAAGTCCTACGTTGTAACTGAATGACGTGACTGAGTGACCAACCATTATATACAAACAAACGTTCTTCAACATTTATGATTAGATAAACCCCAAAATTAGCTTTTTTTTTCTCAGTTGACAGTAAAGTATGTATACATTCGTGCTTAATTCTGGATAACTGCCTGTCATCACTCGACTAGTGGGAATCGTTAGAAACAACCGATAAGAAAGGAAAACAGAAAACTTGAACTAATAATCTTTAGTTGATTCATGCATATATTTTTATATTGTCCACATTAAAGACTGTGTGCAACACTTAGGACTTAGTTGTGTTATCTTTTAGAACTAGAAATTCCCTGCCTTAACAAGCTAATTTTGAAGTTCATTTACCAACATGTATTAAAAAACCTTTGTTTGTATACAAAGTATGGTCAATCAGTCAGTCAGTTACAACGTAGTATTTCGTACGTACGTACTACATCAGTTCAAGTTGCCATACCACATTAGCACAGACACACAATTGTCAATCCACATCCTATAGTAATTGAGTTAGCAGAATTATTAGCGGTAATGGAGAAAATTAGGATTCGAAGATTTGATTCGAGAAGTGTGATTGAATGAAATATGTTTAACAAGAGAAAACAGGTCATGAGGGATTCCGAAGACTAGAATTTGGGAGAGGACAAAGAATGGATGCATCTGCGCTATTGCATACGATTTTGAGCCAGATCATTCAAGGTCTCTAACCATCGTTCACTATCGTCTCGTGGACATCAACCTAGTAGTGTGCACCTACTGACATGGCTCAGTCCAGTTGTCAATGACTTCATGGATTTGTGCTATGTTTTTATTCAACTGCCCGTAGCTATCTTCCAGCCTATTCCTCCATCAGACATCAACGCTGGTCGAGGCAGTCGGTGGTTGGGCATACGTAGTAGGAAACGTAATCAAATTATTCGTCAGTAAATACATTAGTATTTTTAAACGAGTAAGCTGACTGCAATTATTGGAAATATTTGTTCATCTGAAATTGTTCATTCATTTTCGTGTCATACTAATGAGTAATTTTCCATACAATCTCCATTTAAAATCATTGTATCTTTGTACATCATATATACGTGGTTTCTTTAATATGTTTACTTCATTATTTATTTAGCCCCTACATCTGATAAAACCGATTCGATTTCTTTGACAAACGACCAAAAAGTAACATCATATTCTAATCAGTCAGATGATATTTTATTTGTGGTAAGTGACATGATTCCGCCAATCAATATTCAATATTATCCATATTTTACCTGCCCCAATTGAAAATTGGATTGATAGTAAAAAAATATTTGAAATTTTTATAAGATCATTGTCATTGTGTGTTGATAGAATTTTTAGTAAAATAAATGTATGTGCAAGTTATATTATGAAAATTTCATTAATAACCTAGTTTTATGATTTCAGATAACTGTGTAACAAATAGGAAACAGTAAATTAATGTTTTTAAATTAGGTCAATTGATGAAGAAACATTGTTATGAATTGTGTAAAGTGACTAGTCTTTGATTTCTTCATTGTTCAATCAACATTTTCACAAATGGGTATATAAATATGATGTTTGTGTAGAAGTGGTATATCATTGCTAAGTAATGTGAAACCTAACACACCTGTACATCAGACTGAGTTGTCACACCATATTAACACAAAAAATGATGATAGGGCAAGGTGTGTAGAAAGTGAAATGAGCGAATGATTTAAATGTAGCTAGTTTTCTTATGTACTGGACTACGAGCCACACTGAATACGATTTAATAATTCTCCTGGGATGTCCAAATCGCAGACGGGTTCGAACTTACGGCCTACCAATGGTTCAAATACTTAACTATAATTTTACATTTAAAAAGAATTCCACTAAAATTTTATTTCTATTTCATTTTAGGAATCTCATCTTGTTAATCGTGGTTCGGTGAAACATAAAAAATCCAAGAGCACTAAAAGAAAACATAAAAAATCACACAAAAAACGACATAAGAAGGATAAGAAAATTTCTCGTAAAACATCAATCTCTTCTTCTGGCTCTTCGAACTCAAGTTCTTCTGATAGTTGTGATTAATATTTCACCATTGTCCAATTTGTATATAAGTGACTTTTTTTTGATGATACGTTTTTTACCACGTTTGGCTCCCACTGTTACTACTGCTACAACAACAACAACAACAACTACTACTCCTACTGTCATCACAATATTTTCTTGGTAATCTTCGCTTTCTTTTTCTGGGCATAGAAAATTCTGGCTATCTTTCTGCGCCCACATAATAAACTTGTGTATATTCCTCTTGAAACAAACACTTTTATCTTTAATTCAATTTTCGTTCATTATTTTGCACCGGAAGATTTATACAGTTTTTTTTGGTTTTGGTTACACCGCTTGTATATGTGTATAGAGATGAGATTTTGGCTAGTGAAATGATAGATGATTTTATACTAAGTGGATAAAGAAAAGAGATAGTTTTATTCGTCAAAACCAATATATATTCTAGTTTGTGCAATTTTTTTATTGTGTGTTTTTCCTAATGTCCATTCTTCTCTACCGCATTACTCTGGATGAATAACTTGTTAAAATTCATTGGAACAACAATCTCTGTTTATACATAATGAATAAAGTACAGATATAAATCAACTTGAAAAATATCACAAATACTGAACAATAAATGGTTTCATTTTCAAGAATTGTCTAGAAAATGAAATGTCTCTTTATTTATTAAATACAACAGATATGAAGTTGTGTAAATAGTTGTGTCTGTGTGTGTGTGTGTGAGAGAGAAGAATATTATCAAGTCAGTTGTCATTTGAAGAGAAAAAGTATATTTCTAATGTTTAGTTGAAATGTGGAGAATGATAATTATAAACTACTAGGCATAACAAGTTGATTTTTATCAGCCTGAGCTACAGTTTGGATATATATTAAAAGCTATGATTTAATAGCTATTTATTTGTCCAGGGAAATGTTAGATTGTAATGTGTATTCAATATATTAGTTTCACTTTTTCAAGTGGTTAGTCTACATCGATGTGTTTAGTACCGATAGGATAGGTTCGGTTTGTTGCTTGTTAAGATGATGAATAACTAAAATTTCTAAATATGAATTTCACAAAAACTTATGAAGCTTTCTTCATTTTTAAAAAAAAACTAGTGATAGGGAGTGAGGTAGTTGAGCGTATTGACCGCTTCACTTATCTTGGAAGTCTCATTAGTGTCGATCATCTGGTGTGTGACGATATCTTGACACGATTAAAGAAAACCCGATCGGGTTCGGTAACTTGCGTTACTTATGGCGTAGGTGAGATATCCATCTGTTAACCAGGAAACGATTTCTCTGTGTATCAGCTCTTTGTGTTCTGTTTTATGGGTGTGAAACATGACCGTTAGGAATCAAGAATATTAGCATTTTACTAGTACTCGAAGGTAGATGTCTTCGAAGTATTGTTCGTTAATTCTGGAACGACTGAGTGAACGGTTGACTGACTGCGGGGGCTAGAAATAGAAAACTAGGTAAATGTGGCTTTTAATACCCCGTAGTCCGACTCACTGAGATGAGTAGTGGAAAACAGAAATGATGCGGAAAAATATGTTAATTAGTTTACCCAAAAGGTAGTATAAGTCATGAGGGCTTGATCTAGTTGCACAGACTTCAGGTTGATCGATAAATAGGGTAGTAAATTTCCATCAGCAGAGATGGTTGGAACATATGTTACGTATGCACATACCACTGCTTAACCAGAGTGATGATTTCTGGTGAGGGTCGAATGGGAGAAATTTAAGGGCAGCCAAACCAAAACATGGCACAAATCCATGAAGTTATTGACAAATGAACTGAACCATGTAAGTGTAGACTACCTGGTTTAGAATGGAGTGATAATCATAACTAGTGTTTAGAGAATGAATGACATCGCTCAAAATTGGTTACAGGTGTATCCATTCTTTGTCTTTTTTGTGAATTCCTTATAACTTTCTATTTATTTATTTACTTCACTGATTTACATTTTTGTGAATGGTATCCTCGATGCTTAGTTTTTTCTATTACTACTTATACAGTTACTAGTTGTGCTACTCTCGGATTTGACGTAAAAGTTCCATGTTTGTGTGCCAGTGCGGCGTGAATGAATGAAGAAAGCATTAAACTTCAAAAGACTAAGGTTTAATTTTGAACAAAATTTGCATGCATTCTTTACATACCTTGAATCTTTTTTTTTTAATGGGATTTTGTTTGATGAAATTGAATAGTTTAACAATTCTAATCTCCGTGATTGTTTGTTAACTAAAACGTGTTTATAATGTGAGCGGTATTCCTTCAGTTTGTATCATAATATTTTTCGTGCAGAGTGTTAGATGTGACTGTAAGAGTTTAATTATGCACGCTACGATTGTATTACTGGATGCTGTAAATTCAAGATCTTCGTAAATTGTTAAGTGTTTTATAGTCACATAATGTTTATACATATCAACAAATGCAGAACACGTAGATGCACAATGTGTTGCGGCAAATTGAACTGATTGACATACACATGTACCACGCTCTATATTTTAGCTGACTTTCTCACATAGCTTTCGAAATCCAAAAATTCTTTAACTTAAGTTATTTCTAAACTGCTTGAATTCCATTAAGTAGTCAGTTGAGTAAATCTCTCTTTTTATTATCGAGAATTTTAAAACTGATCATCATATTTGTTAGCAATAACAATTCCACAATCTTAACAGAATTTATTAACTGATTTTTAAATCTGCGATGGACGTATAATTTTTATTGTGATATTATATATATATCTTTAAGGAATCAAACTACTTTATTTTCAGTTTTATTGGAATGATTTTCTAACAGTCTGCTGTATCTTTTAATTTTTATTAATATTTGTATTGCGGTGTTGTTGTTAAGATTGTTAAGTTTTATTTGTAACCATGAATCGATCAATGTTAGACCACCATTAGAAACCTGGAAGCACTGGACGGCCGTTTCGTCCTGGTATGGGACTCATCAGCAGTCGTGACCAGTGAAGTTCAAACCTGTTCGGATGTATACAGGGTATGAGGTTGCGCAACTCCGTGAATTTTATCAAGTTAGACATTAACACTGTTAGATAAGGGGTCAGTGGTCTGACGGTCAGGGCGTTCGCGCACAATACCGAAGGTCCTGGGTTCGAATCCTGCGGAATGCAGGAGTCATGGATGCGCACTGCTGAGGAGTCACATACCAGGACGAAACGACCGTCCAGTGCTTCCAGGTTTCTGATGGCGGTCTAACATTGATCGATTCATGGTTACAAATAAAATTAATATTTGTATTATTTTAGTGAGAAATCGATTCATCTTCAAGTGAGTTAGATCAACTTGAAGATGCATACTTGAAACAATTAAAATAAATCAAATTAGAATTGTTCAATTACTTGAAAACGATGTAGTTGAAATTAAAACAGTATTTAAAACCAAATACTGAAATAATCTGATTTCTAAATTTATTATTTATGTAAAAAATATGTTACTGAATTGTAAAAATACTGCGAGAATTTCAGAGTGTTTGTTTCGGTAATGAGATTAAAATGTCTGTGTTAAATGAAGGTGTTTCTTTCAAGTGTGAGACTTATTTATACATAAATATGTTTAGTTTAGGAGAAATTGAATTACACTACTGTGAACTTATATTTAATATATCGACAAGAATAATTAAATTACAAAAGGCCCTTAGGGATTGCATTCAGCTGTTATCTTCATTTGATGTGAAGCAGTAGACCTAGTATGTATAATATTTGGTCTTCAACTATACAGCGGAAGTTCAGTCTCTACACCACGTACATTACTGTTAGTAACCGTATGGAATAAGTAGATCCTCAGCGAAAAGCCGATTATATAAACCTGTATTCGCTTATTCAGTTGATTCAAAATCATTAACTCTCTATCAGTTTCCTTTAATATATAAGACGAGTTCAGGAATAGTAACTGAAGCAGAAAAACAGGTTGTATTTTCATATTATTTTATGTTATCTAATAACAATTTTTATTAGTAATGGTTTATGGAGATAGATGGTTCATTCAGTACTGTAGTTAACACCACAGACTGATCTCAGTCAGGAAGTTAGTGAAAATCAAGAAGTACTAGATAAATCTTTCGTCGTTATATGGGATTAAACTTTCTGTGCGTCCTTTGAGTTCAAGAATCTCCCCATGTTCTGGAGGGACATGAGTCGATAAAACTGAGTCTCGTTGTAGAGCATAACATATATCCTGTACTTTTGGGTATTCGATTATTATTTCATCATAATCAGCTCTTGAAGTTAACTACAAAAAATTATTCCTTACTTTTTAAATATGAAATAGTTGTGATTATTTAGGTACACTGATATTTGTCGACATGTAAGTTATGCGGCATATGAAAAATCAGTCTCTTAACTATTTAATACGTATGAAATTGTGCAGTAATTTCATTGCTGTTATTTAAATATGAATGTAATATTTTTAATTACCGTTTTGTCGTCTGTAATTTAGTTCATGTTCATTTGATTTCAAACTGGTATTTGATGTGATTATAGCTAGTTTATTTTCTTTACAAGAGTATAAAATTCTACACAGAATACAGATCACACTTCAATAATCAGATAAAATGTATTCTGGCCTATTTTTCAATTGTTGGACATTGAAAACATAAAACAATAATCACTACACATAAATTTGAAATTTTGTTTTAAACACTATAAAAGAAACACATTTTTGTAAATTTTTATGATTGATTTGTGAATAACTATACGTAAGATAGTGAGTGTCTTTATTCTGTGACACAAACATTTTACAAGGAGACACGGTCAAGGATAACTTAGTGAAATCGGGGAATTCGATCAAATCTTTAAAACAGTAGAACCGTATATGTTTGTGTGTGTGTTTCAGTTGCGGATGATGCTTTTCAAATGATCTACTAGTTCTGTCAAAGAAGAAATAACTTCACCATGATTTGTGTTCATGACAATTATGGAATTTAAGTATCCTGATCATTTTTTAAAATTGATGGACTTCACATATTTCGGATTAGCTTTATGCTAGATGAACACCAAAAGGCTTCATCTACAAAACTGATTTTCTAACCGTAGTTTAATGGGACAGAAAAAAGAATTGGACAGAAGTAACTTAGTTTGCAATATCGAAGTTGAAATTAGCATATCAATTTAAGGATTTATTCAGTCAGTTAGTAATGAGTGAATTAATTTAGTTAACTGTCTGATCAATTAACGTTAATTACTTACTATCTAGCTAATTTAAAATTGTTTTTCTTTACTCAGTTTGACTAAACACTGATTGATATATATTATGGAATATATTTGAGATCATTCCTATACTATGTATATTATTCATCCTGATAATGGTTATTAGACAATACTCAATGGTGTATAAATTTCCGATGACAATATGAAGCGTTGAATCTAGTTTACTATAAGAAACACACGAAACGAATATAAACATATTTGCGGATACGTAAACACGGACGAATCGAAACTAAGTATCACATTCTAGATTTGAAAATGAACAAGTCATATCGAATTATTTAAGTTTATTTAAGTATGAAGACTGTGCGTCAAGGCTATGGCATGTGATCAAGCAAACATGCTCATCAAACAGGATACAAAGATAATAGACACTTTGTTACTGAGTGATATTGTCTGTTAAATAAATTAATTGAAGTCCGTCAGTCAGTCAGTCAGATGCAACGTAGAACTTGGTACGTAAGTACATCAGTTCATGTTGCCATACCACATCAGCACAGAGATATAATTGTCAAACCCGACCGTACCTGCTACCTTGACGTGGTGGTCGGGCTTGCCTATCGTGATGACCCAACCGAGCTATACTGGCTGGAACACATGTTCCTGCAGGTCCTACCATGCCAGGCAGGTCGATTGGAGAATGATGAGACTAAAAGCAGCTACCCAAGGTCTGAGGGCGAAGTCGTACTGCTGACTGCAGAGGGGTGTGACAGCAGTAAGGTGTTTCCCTCGGACAACCAGCATCTGCAGCGATGCTGCCTTCTCACAAGGAAGGAAGGGTTAGAAAAGGTCGACCCTAAAAATGTCACACCTCCCCTACCTCACGGATCTCCGTCTCCTTGGGTAAGGGTGCCCACTAAGGGCCTTTAAGAACGGAGCTAATCCTCAGAAAACCCTCCATAAAAAGGCCGTGCGTGACCGGCCTCAAGCAGTTGTCCCTTGGACTCTGCGGTCACGCTCCAACACTAATCTATCTTCCTTTTCAGGTTCCTCAAGAAACAACCTTCCACGGTGTTGGCAGCCGGGAAGTGACAACCGCCCTCATACCCGTAACAGCACGCGAGACCAAATTGGTCAAAATCAAATTAATTGAAGGGGCTTAACCAAATTAGATACACACAAATTCAAGCGTAGGTAAGATGCTATAGATATATATATATATATTAAGTCAACTGTGTTTTTTTGAATATTTTTTTTTCTTGTATCATTTTCTTTGATTAGATAACCGTTGGTTTGTTGGGAATGGCATTTTGTATTTGTTTGTTTGCTTTTGTTGTGTACAGCGGGCTAATTCAAATTTCCGAAATAGCCGCATCAAAGAAAATTATTTTCAAAGTATACTTGTTATCTTATTCTCTATTTACTTACACATACGTATCTATTAAATATTCCAACAGATGGCTGAGTAATTTCGCAACATAGTTGGTATTTCTGCCACTACGATTATTATTATTATTATTATTGTCACTGTCATGATTATTTATTCAGTGTTTACATCCTTCCTCTAGCAAAACACACACACACAATCTATTTGATTTAATGCTCATGGAATATTGAATTTATTGTATTGTATTTTTTTTTCAAAATATTTACCAGAACAGATTGAAGTTCTATGACATGTTCACAGAATTTGTCACTTGACAAATTAGTTGTTTTCAAGTTTTGTTTTATTTTAATCTATGACTTCTTCATCAATGAACATAGAATTTAAATTTCCTAAATTTAATTTATGCCTTTTTTATTCTTAAACATCAGTATTTTCATTATGAATCATTACTGATACTTAGAGTGTAAAAAGCATAAAGTTCCGTTTGTTCAGTTTTCTGTTTATTTACATTTGACAATTGAACATTGAATTTACTTCGAGTTCACGTAGATAAATGTGAAGGAAACAGCTGTGATTTAAATAAATTTCACGTTTTATAATTATTCAATTTCATTTCATAAATACATAACTACTGAAGAACCATTGGTCAGTCAATCGATTGTATTTCTCTGCATTCATTAATTATCTCTTATGTATATGTAGAGAATAGCACGTGAAACAATTTGCTAACTGCCTTCTTTTAATATTGAAGGTTAAGTTTGTAGATTTTTAAACAACCTTATCGAATTGATAAAATCATAGACTGTGCAAATCGAATTTCTTTCTGAATATGTCAGACCTACGTAATTAGTTTATAATTTATAGAATTAATGCATAGTTAAATGTCAAAATGATGAAATACTATTGAATTTGTTTTTTGAATTTTTGGTTTTATGTAAGTATTATTGCAGACACTAAAACAGTAATCATGAAAAGAAGCATATAAATGAATATGGCAGACAAAACAAGTGATATTTACACATGTTTGTTAGAATCGACTATTAATGGAATGGGTGAATATTTTTTAATGACGATATATGAAAACTGTAAATACATTCTTTATTTCTTAGAAAAAAATCTACACCACACTACACTGCCACAAATCTGTACTCTTCAATAAATGAGAGTCAGTATCACATTGTTACTTCGTGACTGATGAAGAAGAAGCATAGTTTTGTAAAATTGATTCCATTAAAGCATTCAGATGATGATGGGTGTTAATTTCTTTTTTCATATGGTTTATTATACTCGTATTGAAACTTCATCAGTTGAGGTGGTTGGGACATGTGCTGCGTATACCTAACCACCGACTGCCTCGTCGAGCTATGTTTTGTGGTGTAGGAGTAGGTTAGAAGAAAGCTAGGGACGGCCAGACCAAAACACGGCAGAAATCCATGAAGTCACTGACAAGTGGATTGAGTTGTGTTGGTAAATGTATACTACCTGGTTGGGGTCTGCGAGACGAAAGTCACCAATCGTTAGAGACCTTGAACGACATGGCTGAGAATCATTTGCAATGGCGCAAGTACATCCACTCGTTGTGTTCTCTCAAATCCTAATCTTCTGGAATCGTCAGCACGTCTACCTTTGTCTTTCTAACCTTATCTCACTGAATTAAACTTGAATATTATCTTCAAATCCTAATCTTCTCCATTACCAGTAATACTTCTACTATCTCTACCACTATGGGATTTGAATTGACAATTACGTCTCTGTGCTAATGTGGTATGGCGACATGAACTGTTATTAGACGTGTTTACTTTATAACGAGTTTCATATTGCATGTGTACTTTGAAATGAACGCATTTCACTGAGGCCACAACTATTGAAACATTGAACCGAGACCTATGCATCAAGTTTTGAATCTCTTGCTATCTTGATGACTTCTGTTGTTTTGTTATCTAATGATATAATTTCTTGTTTAATACTGTTAACTATAAATTCTTTCTCTTCTTTATTTAGTCCATGTATGAGTTTTACTCTGATTATTTCACTAGTCTACCCATAGTTTTCCAATAACTTTATATTCCAGTTTTAATTCTCTAAAAACTTGTTTTCATAGGATTTTTAAAATTTTCATTATGAACTTATTACAATCGTTAAATAGATTCAACTAATTTACCGTAGAGAAATTTAACGACAAGAACAATCTTTTAATAATAATTCTACATAAAATTGTTTTTCTTCTTGATTAATCATCATCATTAATGCGGCATAAATTGAATTTATACTGTAAAGTATTTCTAAATAGTTTAATTGTTTCTAGGTTGTACGCCCAATTAAATCCCCTTATATGTTCATTGTTCTTGGTTAATTTAAACTCTTATAATAGAAAACAGAAAATTTGCAAGAAATTGCATATTACTTATTCAATGAAGTAGTTTTCTTTGACAATAAATTAATTACTGGAAAATTCAACTTCATGAGTAAATTAATTTAAAATTAGCGAAATAAATGTCTGAAAATTATTGATTTTTTTATGTTTTTAGATTTCATAATAACCTATTAAATGATTATTTATACACTAGTTTTCTCTTATTTATTTTTTTCTTTAATCAACTGACATTCGATTTAAATGGAAATTAAAATAGAAGATAAAAAAATTTATCTTCAACCTTACAGTTTATTTAAATAGTTGCTGAAAAATTCATTTATAACTTAAAATTAAATGAAGCGAATTTATCTTTTGATTAATGAAAAAAACAAACACATCAATTTCATAAAATAATTTTTATAAGATCATATTTACTTTACATTTATGCATTGCGTTCAACTGTTTTAATTTCTATTTAAGTTGACAAATTTCGCTGCCAAATCATATCTAGGACAGTATTGAATTTGAACGAGTTAATTACAGTCTCTCAGCTAAATTGATTCTTGGCAATTTGTTCAATGCTTACTTCGATTAGATTGACAGTGTGTTACGGAAATAGTTACAATACCATGACGTATAGATGTATGAAGATTTGGATTTCATGTCACAGTCAATTGCCTAGTGTTAGCACGCGTACCGTACTGGATCACACTTTATAAGGCAATCTGAACTAGTCAATAAATGAAAGTCTTGGATGTTTTATACCATATACATTCAGAATACTGATTTCTAACTAGCATTGAACACAGATAAAGGAAAACACATGAAAGCAATCTGCATATTGATATTTTCTCACGAGTAAAACGAAATTGATCGATATGATATAAACGCATCTGACGATAACACAAGGCATTGCGTAGGTCAAATATGTAGAAACTTTTCGATTAACTGGAGTTTCTACTTTAGGTTTCTAAGAAAATAAACTGTCATCAGTAGTTGGATCACATGATCTGTTGAGAATCGGATGTTCTTTTATCACAGGTTTGTTCCGTCAATATTTTATTGTGTATAAAGGATAGTTGATCCAAAAAACATGAAGTAATTTAATAAAATATAATACATTTAGGTTTTAGTCTGATACACTACGGAGTCCGAACTAAGGTAGCAGTCATTAGGAATGATTTTCCACAAAATGCTTGCAAACACTTCATCAAATTAAGATGTAAATGCCCAGAATTCGGACTTCGACTTGAGAATGTCGCAGAAACGTTTCATCAGAATTAAATATATCTTTTGTCCACCTAACAGCTTATAATAAAACACTTTTCGTGTATACACTGGAAAAAATGAGCTTAAGTTTTTTGTACACTAACTCAACTGTTTAAAAATAATTATCCATCATCATAGTAGAATTTGTAAACGATTTGTTTATGAAGTCCAAAAAGCGACTAGTTATCTCATCCTAAATGGGTGATGTAAACTAACAGAAAGTGCACTACATTAATCTAATATGAGTAAAAATTCACTAAATAGTGTTGATAAAGTAAATTATATGATTTCAATACAAAAATTTATTCTCATTAGTCGTTTAATATAATATGAACTGAATGATAAAGCTTACTTTGATTTAATTCACGCAGTATAAATTTTCGAACACAATAAGCTTCGATAAATATCCAAATTACAGTTTTTAAACTATAAAATTAGTTCAGAGTATCATGATCATGATAGTAAGCAATCGAGTGATTAGTTGACATAGTGACTAGATTCAAGACTGGATCCTTATAATCTACTCTGCTTAGTTGATAGTTTGGGAACTGAACTTAGAATAAAGGTAATTGTTTTATTCTCTGAAGAATGGGCTGAAACTGAGTCACAATCGTCTATTGAATGTGCTTTACTGGATGAAGGGAATCACAAGTATATCTAGCTTCAAGAAGGATTTCATGATACGTGATTTGCAGTAGTTAACCAGTAAGTGCAGACGGTGATTTTCGTGCTACGTCGAGCATCGACTGCAGGCCCACTGGGTCTTAACCTTGTGTTCAAAATATACCTGTTGGTTCTGTGTTTGATCACTGATATGTCCATGTATATAGAACGTTGTAAACTAATCTGGGTGATGCTGTCATTCTGTTTTATTAAGTCTGTCAGAATAACTGCTTACAAAAAGGTTATGATTAGAATATAAAAAGCAAATGACCTATTTGTACTGTACACTGGTTATTGTTTTTACAATGAATATGTGGTTGTTCAGACAAAGATGAAAATATTCAACTGTAACCGGAATTCGATTATTGAAAACTAAGCTCAAAATTATCGATTGTTAGATTAACGTCTTTGCAATTTGGAACAACAACCGTTATCTATGATTAACTTTTAGTGGTGACCGAGTCGAGATTGACTATGATCACCACTAAATACTAATTACTTGCCCGCCATTATGAGTGATAAATAAATCCAGGGTAAAGAATAGATTTGCTGGAGATTTCGTGATTTCGGAAGAACACCGAAATCACAACAAGAAAGTGGGCGATATAAAGAGCTGCATTTAACGAATGACTCCAGAAACACAAAAAAAAAGTTTTTAACGGCTCACTACTGGACTTCAATGTGGACGAATGATCGAGTCTGCAATGAAATAAATCTTCCTATCCACTTCCGTATATTATACTTAGGCTAACCCCGTTTGTGCGACGGCAGTAGTAAGAAGCCAAATACGGTGTTGTTGCGTTCATCTATGCAGACAAACATGAGAAAGAAAGCTTACAAGCAAAACGAAGTGAATTGGAGAAGGCGAGTAAGCCAACTCTCCATTAGCTGAAGAATGGCTAAGTATTTACACTTAAGCAATAATAGGCTAGACATGTGATAAGCGAGTAAGCATTCACATACAATCTAATATATAATAATCGATACTGTAATCGAATTATTACAAATACAAAATTGCGGTCCATAAAATTATCGAATAGTTTAAACAACTAATTATTAAAGTGCAGTGTTTGAATGGTGAGATGCTACAAGTTGCGCGTAAGTAAGCGTTTTTAGTACAGTAAAAACAAAAGGAGTACAATAAAACAGTGGTTGTTACAATTGTGTACAATAATAAATGTTTTCATTTCACCAATTGCCATCTCTTCATAAAATCATTCCACTAAAAAACTAATCATTTTTCAATATTTCCAATTGATTATTTGAGTTATGTTGGATTAGATTGATTAGACAAAGATGTAAATTGAAGCACAAAGTGAAAATCTGCAAATTTTAACAACCTAAACTAGTTTTGTTTAGTTTCTTTCCTTCTTTGAACATCAATTACACTTTTCTTCTCGGGATTTTTTTCTGATAAATTTCAAATTGTGTTGTTTTGTAACACTATTTTTGGACAGTATTTGAATTTGGACCTCTGTTACTGGTTACAGTTAATCAGTTGAATCTATAAAACTAAAAGCTTGTGATTGTCTATTACGAAGTCTTTATATCGTTTTATTTTGTATTATATACATACTAAGTAGATATGAGTTCTTGAAAGAGATGACACGGTACATAACTACACTTTGTTATTTAATATACATCTATCTATACATTCATTAAAAGAATACTAATCAGTTATTATTTAGAGTTTTAAGTGGATTTACTTAAAATTAAACATAATGACGACACGAATACCATTTGAATATTTTGTTTCATTGAATATGTGATTAATGATAAGATACAACTGTTTATCGACGTTAATAATATCTGAACAAATATGCTGTTTGGTATATCTACCATTTTAAATTATCATGAAGTTGCTCATCTGATTGAGTACTGCTAAATTATGATCCGGATCATTGTACATATTAGAACTTGATTGATTCAAGTCTGAAGCATTGATTCAAGTTCAAATCATTTGCGAGTACAATGTATGTAATAGAATTTGCGGAAGTCACATATATTCCATCTTAATAAAAGTTGATAGTTGGCTTTTTATCTATTGTATAAAAGCATTTTGGTGATCATAAATTCATTTCTGTTCTAACCATTTTATAGATTTGGTTACTGAAGAAATTTAACAAAATACTCGCTTCTTCAAACTAATTCCTATGATTTTAAACATTCGAAATATGCAAATTAACTATAAATGTCATAATAGATAAGGTAATTTTGAAAAGAAAGTTCTTTTGCCATTATGATCCCTGTTAATTTCATTTCTTATGTCAAATACTATTTTAAATGTAGCTAAATATGTAAATACTTAAAATATCACTAACACATTTTTATTTACATATAACAGTTAGCTATTCAGCTATATGCTTAAGACAGTAGATCTGTCTATTACGGTCGTTAAATAATTTACAATAGATAATTTTGATCTGATCACTGTATGAAATATGTTGAATGCCCTGAAATGAATATTTGCTTACCCTAGATTATTATATTCAAAAGTTCAGACGAAGAAAATCACGTAAGTAGTTATTTCTTTAATTATCTAATCAAATGACTACATCGACAATTAAATATTTATCACTTTAGTTAATGAATGAAGATCAGTGAAAACGAGTATACAAATTCATTCTGTTAGTTTGAACCAACACATATGTATAAATATTTCACTTGACGTTTATGATATTGCATTTATTCATGATTTATGGGGATAAGAATGTTTGATTTTCCAATTATAAAAAAACAGCTTTACTAGGATAGCTTTTCATACCTGATAATTTTGTAATGATCGACGATCCTCACCAATCTGTTGACTTTTAGTGTTTAACTTCAGGCTACTCTTAGATGTGTGTGTGCATTGATTAGTCGTTAGCAAATGAAACCATTAGTTTCGTTTTGATTTTAATTGCAAACGTGTTTAGGCTTCTTTTTAAATTTTTAAAACGGTCCGTAATTTAAACTTCAATCATTAATACACTTCCTGTAAAATTCAACTTTTAAAATTGAAATCAAACAAAGAGATATGTTCAGTTTAGAGTAATTACGTGATTAATAAAATTCTCTATATTGTAGTAGTTGTATATTGACTTTAAGTTACACATTTTCTTTAGTGATATTATCCTACTATCCTTATGAATGACACAGAATATGTATTCTCGTTTATCAACTATTCACTTAGTTCATAAATAAAGGAAGTATGCATATCTTTAGCCACAAATGAGTGACAAATAAATTATACGGATTGTCTAAAAAATATTATCTCAAATGAACTGCGACTTGAAATATTCGTCAACTGCATATTGAAATTTTTGTTTGACAAAAAAATAGATTAACTTGCATGAAAATATTAGTGTAACTATCATAGACAAATCCAGAGAGTGTCTATTGATCCAGTTTAAATGTTTCATAATTTTACAGTATTGGAAAGTGCAATCATCATTTTACACTGAAATGAAAAATATCTATTCAATCAAAACTTCTTGAACATCAGCGGTCTTTTGTATATTTGGAAATGAAAACATGATTATTCGTTATATTTTGCGGTTTCTAATCAGCTACTTACAACTATGAGAGTAACAAGGAGGTGTGATAAAAGAGAAAGTGACTGGCAGTATATCATATTCACTGTTACCCTTTATTATAATTAACTGTAAGCAGTTGATAAGAAATAACGTTATATAATGAATTTATGTTATTCCATCTCCATTGTTGTTATGGCAAAATTTAAATTAATTAAGGGAACTATTTGTAGTAAAACACCATTCGGCTACTTAAAGATTAGCACACTGTTTATCTTTGTCTAATAATTTGTGATGACTTATTTAATTAAAAAATAATTTCCTCATATGAATCCCCTGAATTAACAATTGAAACGATGAAATATTAGATGATAGTCTCGATATCAGTTTCCTAGTTAAGCAGTTACTAAACTTCTCGTAACCCGGAATATTAAGCTTTCGCACATGTCTCTGACTAGTAGTCAATAAACTAATTGATTGATCCCATTATCTCAAGTGGTAATCCTTTATTTTTAATGCAACTTACCTATACATCAGTGAGGTTTGTGCGTTGAAGTAGATAATTATTAGGCATACGGAATACAAGTCTTAATCACCTCAGTTGATTAAGGTTAATAGGTTCATGAAAAGAATCGTTGTTTATATCTACTGTCTTTTCCGAAACCTTAATAATAATCACTTAGAGGCGCAATAACTCACATCCAACAATTTCAAAACACATGCAAGCAAATACATACCGCTTACACATGATTTCTGCTTTGATGGGCCATGATTCACAGCCATAATGAGGTTCACAGAGAACTGCTAAGCCGTGTACTTTTGTTCATTTGATAAGTCAAATCAGTTGACGAATCACCTGAATCCCCGAAGAGGTTTTATCAGACACTAAATCAGTCTGATTTTTTAGGTTTTTTACTTTCTAGCCTTGATTAATCGTACCTAACATTTTCGATAATATTTCTTTAACTACTGCTCTAGCGTTTACAGTTAGAAGTTGAGAGCAGCAGCCATTAGGTTTTAGTGGAACACTTCTACGAACGAAACGCAATTCATAAAAAGAAAACATTTATTATTGTACTCTTTTCGTTTAACTGTACTAAAAACACTTATTTACACGTTGCTGCCGTCACTCATAACTTGCTGTTCAGTGTATCACCCTCTTCCTCCTTAAAATATATTCCTTACCCTGAATTTACTTCTGATTATCGTGACGGTATAGTAATTAGTATTTAGTGGTGATCATTGGCAATCTCGACTTGGTCACCACTAAAATGTCGAGACCACGAGTTTTAAATCCAACTGCTAAAATTAGACGACTATTCTTAAAAGGTATTTGGAACTGTTGGTAAGGAAATTGTTTACTAAAGTAAGTTAAGTATCACGCTTTGAACTAATATTCGCATTTATGTTCACTAACATACCTAATAAACATTAGATTTAATACAAGTTGGCATAGAGTTTAATACATATTAAGTCAACTTTACCAATGGACTTACTTTCAACATTTAACATAATTCTTCAATAGTCTAAGATCTTGTGAAGTAAATAAATTAAGTAAAAAAAAAAAAACCAGTTGAATAAACGAACATCATTGTATTATTATTGCCTTAGGGTGGAAAAAAAACAATACTTTTCGTTTCAATTTTCAGCAATTGTTTTTTTTTTTTTTTTAACACATATTAGAATAATCGCAATAAAGTGATTTTTTTTTTAAAAAACTTTTGTCTACATTTTAACTGGCTATTTAGTTTTTTAAAAAAATAATGATGATATCTTTGTTTTGATAGAAAATTGAAGTTATAATCAAAGCAAATACTGAGAAAGTAATGAGGCAAGTAAGATAAAACATGTAAATCTGGCCGTCAGGCATATTGAGTGTATTTAATTAATTATTGTTAACATTAACTTACCATGGTTAGTTGTTTGAAAAAAATAGATGATGATTACAAGCATGCGTTTCATCATGTTTTATTGTTACCTTTGTTGTAGGGTTTTTAGAGGTTTCGGGTTCGACTCGAACTTTTACGAACAGTTGGATATGTTATGCAATATAGCCCGCCCGTAGCTGCTACCTTGTTGTGGTGGTCGGGCTTGCCTATCGTGATGACCCAACCGAGCTATACTGGCTGGAACATATGTTCCTGAAGGTTCTACCATGCCAGGCAGGTCGATTGGAGAACGATGAGACTAAAAGCAGCTACCCAAAGTCTGGGGTCGAAGTTGTACTGCTGACTGCAGAGAGGTGTGACAGTAGTTAGGTGTTTCCCTCGGACAACCAGCATCTGTAGTGATGCTGCCTTCTCACAAGGAAGGAAGGTGTTAGAAAAGGTCGACCCTGAAAATGTCACACCTCACCTAACTCACGGATTTCTGTCTCCTTGGGGTAAGGGTTAGCGGAGCTAATAATCAAAAAACGTTTCATAAAAAGGCCGTGCGTGACCGGCCTCAAGCAGTTGTCCCTTGGGCTCTGCGGTCACGCACCCAGGTCTCCAAGACCAACACTAATCTATCTTACTTTTCAGGTCCCTCAAGAAACAAGCTTCCACGGTGTGGGCAGTCGGGAAGTGACAACCGCCCTCATACCCGTAACAGCACACGAGACCAAATCGGTCTAAATTATATCCTGCGTACACCCACACATACCTCTCGTATCTCCAAAACTAACTCTACTCACATTCCCTTATCTGACTGCACCGTTAATGCAAACGATGCGAGTTCACGAAACGTCATTCCTGGTCTCCTGAAACCTCGTTCTAGCCTACATGTTGGAGCATTTAATGTACGGACATTGTGTCGAATAGGACAACAGGCATCATTAGCTAGGACTTTAGAA
>OX103971.1:68412627-68486779 GCA_944470395.2 Schistosoma turkestanicum
TGTTCCGCCGTCATTGCTAGATCTTCCACATATTTTCGTTTATCGGCTCTGATGCTCTTCTTCACTTTCCTGTTTGCTTCGTGTATTCAGCATGTGCCTTAACTTTCTCTGCTCTTGTTCGGCTGACATTCACTGCTGCCTTCTGGTTCCTCCTTTCTTCAATTTTTGCAAGAGTATCAACAGAGATCCATTCCTTGTGATGGTGCTTCTTGCGACCAAGGACCTCCTGACATGTTGAAGTGATTGCCTCCTTAATCCCTTTCCAATTGTACTCCAATGTTGCTTCCTCTCCATTGAGTAGATCCTGAAAGGCCTGTAACCTATTGGTGAGGGCTATATTGAATTCGTTGAGTTTTACGGTATCCCAAAGAAAGGCAGTATTAAACCTTTGCAGATGCTTTGGTGATCATGATTCCATGAGATTCCTATCCTATCGATTGTTTTTTTTAATTGTTAGGATAGCATCAGTGTAACTCTTTTTGTGTGTGGGTCATTTACTTCTTCATTGCCGGACTAAAAAAGCTGCTCTTCTGAAGCTAGTCTTAGTTGTTCAACCTGCGTCCAATGATTTCCACTGATTTCAAGCACCTCCAGGTTGTATATTTTCATTTCTGCAGCATCTTGGAACAGTCTTCTAGTCTCCCACAATGTTCGAAATTCCATGTACCTAAAAGAATAGTTGCTCTGGTTGTCAGAAGGTGCATCGGCCCCGTGACTTCCGAGAGAACCCGGATTTCACCATGCTACGTCATAATTCCTCTTCTAAGTGCCAGGGCAGAGTTAAAACGGTTTGAATTATTTGTTCTGGTTAGTATTCCTTTTTATCTAAATAAACCAAAGGACTAAGCGAGTAAGGAGCATAAAGGCAATAAGGGAAATCACTGGTAGAAAACAGTTACGATGAAGCTCAGGGATTCCCCTCCCTTCAGTACATACGGACCCACCACAATCGAAGAACAAACTACTTGTCAACTGATTACTGGCACTGTCATCGAATCATCGACGAATGGAACTCGTTCTCCAAATAAGTGACTGAAACTCCAACTGCCGATGCATTCGAAATAAAATTATGTCGCTTGAGAGATCACCTCTGTTAGGACTACCTTAGGACAATCAGTTTCATGACCTTCGCAAACTGAAATTGAGTTTCAGATGTTGGAGATTGTACGTTTTTATGTCACGACGTATTTGAATTACAGCGATGCGGAGTAATAATTGCGAGTTTATCCATCTGAAGTTGACTGAGAGTCTTCTGTGCTGTCTGGAAAATGTGAAACAAAAGGTAAAAACTCTCTTATATTTTATTACTACTTAAGGGTGGTAAAATCGCACTTATTTGTGAACCCCAACAAAATCCGGTAAGCTGTAATGTCTTTCCCCTGTTGTCATTTTAAGATACTTTTACTGGTTATTTATCAATTTAAAAGACTGATAAGGCATAGTAATTTGTTGCTGACCACTCATTTTTTATGGTTATTTATTTCGGTTCTGTTATTTTCTCATCTACCCCACTTTCTACTTCATCCTTTAATTGAATATTATCTTTTTCGTACTAAGTTTATTTAAGTATGCAAACAATTAACATGCTTCATTGATATATCTCCGGCATAATTTCGCGAAGCCATATATATTCAAGCTATCCAAATATGTCTTAGACGTAGTGTCCTGGGCTCTGACTCCATTGTGGACCAAAGGTTAAATACTCCATGAAAATGAATCCGCCAATTAATGCCATATATTACACTCTAACTAGCCTTGTTCATGAAAAAGCGTTAATAGCTTCACTGATCCACTTCAAGTCCTGTTTATCTAAAATGAAGTCGAAAACGAAGTATTTCTTCTGTTAGTCATTTATTTTGTCTTACATCAACTTAAGTGAAAACAAAGGGTGTGACCTGCCACGAACCCAATACTTGTTGTAATCGAAAGCCAAAATCTTTTGTGTCATTTTTTTATATTAGTTTGTTTTGACTGATTAACTGCCGATTCGGCATATTTTGTCAACTCATTGTTTTCCTTAGAGGATTGTAGTTACTATATCAGGATCAGATTCTGTTTTCGAACTGGAGCCTGATCATGGTACGGTATATTTCTCGCTCGTCAATGTTAGAAAATCAGTGTAAGTTGATATTTTCCTTGAAGTTTCTAAATATCTTTTAGCTACCAGATTCAAACTTGTCTTAGCTATTAACCATTGATATACAACTAAACTCTTTAGTAACCAAAATGACTGCTATATTGTAAGTAAGGAAAACGTTTTCTCAGTTAGTTCCTGGATTTCAAAATCTGGTCAGTTTTTTCTGACCTTTACCACCATATACAAACCCACCGTCTTACATTAAAAGACTTACTCAATAGTGTCGCAGTATTTTGGTGTTTCAACCATTAGCCTTTTAACCATTCGTCTAGTCAGCCACAACGTAGAACTTCGTACGTACGTACATCAGTCTAAGTTGTCACTCCACAATAGCTCACAGATGCAATCTTCAGTTCAAATCCCACAGTGGTAGAGGTAGTGAAATTATAAGCAGTAATCGGAAAGATTAGGGTTCGAAGAACTCATTGAAGGAGTATTATTCGGTTAGATACATTTAAGGAGAGAAATCTAAAGGTAATGAGGAATTCAGAAGGTTAGGATTTAAGAGAGCACAAAGAGTGGATGCACCTGCGTCATTGTGAGCGATTTTGAGTCATGTCATTCAAGGTCTATAACTAATTATTATTATCATCTCGTGGACCTAAACCAGGTAGTCTACTCCTATAATTGGATGCTAGTAACCTACGAACATCCTCTAATCTTACTGGCCATGTTTCATGCTCATAGAGTATGACGGAGCGAACTGATGCGCAGTAGACTCGTCCTTTGGTTAGCATACGGACATCTCTCCTATGTCATAAGTGACGTAAGTTGGCAAAAGCTAGTCGAGCCTTCTGTACCTATGGTG
The DNA here is from genome assembly GCA_944470395.2 of Schistosoma turkestanicum. NCBI lineage: Eukaryota > Metazoa > Platyhelminthes > Trematoda > Strigeidida > Schistosomatidae > Schistosoma > Schistosoma turkestanicum. Next base: position 68,415,573 of record OX103971.1, read on the forward strand.
AGATATCATCACATACTAGGCCACCAGCACTGACGAGACTCCCAAGATGAATGAAGCGGTCAACACGCTCATCTGCTTGCCAAATCCTGCAGCGACGTTTTACATTTCGAGAGGGAAAATCGAATCCCGAATATATAAGTCAACAAGTAAATATTCCAGTAAATGGTCACGATAAAAGTTGTTGATTTTTACTTATTATTGCTGCATGAAATTCTATGGTAAATGTATGTTAACTGCATTTTCATTCATTGATATTTCTGGTTGTCGAAATTGAGTCATAACTATATTATACTGTTGAATTTCAGCGAATTTGTGAGTTGCTTTGAGGCTATTTAATGGAAACTAGAAAACCAGATTCTAGCTTTTATGTAAGACCTCTAAAACGTAGAAAAGTGGTAGAAATACAGAGGACTAGGAGTTTTTAAGCCATTAATAAACTTAGTGCTAAATATCAATATCTCAGTCTGGATATTACGGTTCTTTAACCCAGATAAACCCTAATTCTGCATCTTCAAAAAACCTTAACCCTTAAATATTTTGACCCTAATTCCTAACTCTAACATACCAGCCTTAACGATTTATTCCACAAAAAAGTATCTAATCCTTCCAGAATACGTGATATAATAGAAATCATGAATCTCGACAACAAGCTATTCTCAACGGTATTTTAAGTCGGTTAGCTTAGTTTTGATTGATCCGCTAATGCTGTCGGTATAGTACAGTTTGCAAGTATTTTGTAACCTGATGTAACTGTAGCTGACGTTTGAGCGATTTTCAAAGTGACATAACACAGAAAACCACTTAGTTTAGTGTTAATGATCAGTGGGAAAAAGGACTTACTTTGACCTTTAAGCTTAACTTTTAGTCGCTCCAAAATGTCCTTGTGCGGCCGAGGATAGGGAGAGTCCGTTTCCCTTCTCGAAATACTCTTATATGCCTGCGAATATATAGCAGTTGACAGAGAAATCTTACCCCCTGCCTTTTCGTGACGGAGACGTTTGGGAAATCTAGATGACGAAAAGCGAATATCATGTGCTTAAATCGGATAAGTGGGTACGGAGGATCCATGTAGGAAAGTTGGAAAGCTCTGATCCCAAACCAGTGGTACACATAAGCTAATGGATCCTGTAGGAACAAGCAGAGTGTGAACCAATCGTTGGTCACAGGTCACCATAAGACTGCATCTTTTAATGTTGCCCCCATTGCCTTGTGAGTTTACCTCTAGGTCGGAGAGTCGCGGGGGGATGACCACCTGAGAAAACCACCTGGCTCGGTTTGGGCACCCGAACACTATTGCAGTCCACACACAATTCAATAACTTCTATGGTGCGTAAATACTTAGGTTTCTTTTTTACCAATGTTTATATTTTTAAATAAATAACGAATGCCTCTATTCATACATTTTTCAATAGCCTTAGAAATCAACAAAAAATAACGAATAGAGTACATTTACTCACTTGTAGAGATAGAACATTAATGTTATTTTGGCTGTCAATCAATGTAACTTCATCACTAAAGTATTTTTTCCTCTAGTTTTTTCACGTCTATAATACTTCATTATCCGATCGATTCCGGCATTTTGTGGAAAATACGTTTGGTTCACAGCATCTGCTATACCAGATGTGTATTGTAGCTTACTTTCGTGTGTTTGACGGAGTATTTTTCGAATTTTACCTCCTTATCTGATGAATTCCTGGTTATGGATTAAGATTATCATTTGCTTTAATTACTTTTTTATCCTTTGGTAAGAAAATAGTCAAAGATTAAATCTTGCTGAGATGTGATGTTCTTTAGCAAAGCGACATTTTGATCTGCTTCACTAGATAGTGTTACGACTGTCGTGGCTATTGTGGCAGTGCTAAGTTTATATTACGAGTAAATTTCTCCAAGAAAATGAATTCATAGACCGCAAGTATGCTTCTATGGACACTTTCAGTCAGTCAGTCAGCTACAATGTAAAACTTTGTACCTACGTACGTCATTTCAAGTTGCCATACCATATTAGCACAGAGAGGTCGAATTATCAATTCAAATCCTATAGTAGTATAGGTAGTAGAAGTATTATGGGTAATAGATAAGATTATGCTTCGAAAATATTATTTAAGAAGTATAATCCAATGATATAAAATTAAAAAAGAGATAAAAGAAACCGTCATGAGAACATTGTTTTCTGGTTTTATTCAGTCGGTTTGTATGTTTCAATATCTTTCAAGTGTTTTCGAACTACCAACTATAAATACATATTTAAGTAGTTTCATTCTTTCCTTTGATTTATGCCAGTGGAAAATATCTACAAAATATCCAGTATAGATATCGAACTAAAGCAACGGATGACAGCTTCGTCAAAGCACGTGAAAATCTTGTCAAGGAAGTGGAAAACAGTCGCCAACAAAAGTAAGTCCCCGAAAAAAATTCGACCACGATAATTATTTATTTCAGAATTAAGGCTCTTGACTATCAGTTGAAATCGGCTATGTTAATTAAAGATGAACGTAATACAAAGGCTAAAAAGTATGTTAAGTTTTTTATCAGTTCGAAAATTTTGCTTATTTTAATACGTACACGTATGGTTCCAAGTTTCTTATAATATTTATAAGAGTTTTGTTATTGTTCAGTAGTTTGATAGACAACATTGTATAACATGATGGAAATGTAGATTAGGCTGTCATTCTTTAAAGCAGTAGGTATAAAAATGTAAAAATAAGCGAATAGTTAATGAAAAAGGAAAATATCGGTTTAGGCTAGTAAAATGTTCAAGATTAAAAGAAAAGTAAAATATCAGTGTTTATGAACTCAGTTTCAGTTATTGGTTTTTTTTAGCATTTTAATGACTTTAATCTGGAATCACACTTCGCACAAATTAGTTCAATAGTTAATGAATTCATTACCGTTTCTATGTTTTTAAAGATTTTTCTCCGTTCTACATATGTGCAGAAAGCACTCAGCATCACGTTTCGGGGTGAGTGCTATCTTAACATATCGTGGTTGAAATGCTGTTCTCCTCAGTCGTCTACTTTTATCAACTGACTTTTTTCAAAACTTCTTTTAATAGTTCTTATGTGCTAGCATTACTTCTTAGACAATTGTAATTATGTACTTACACTCAGTAATTGAAAATTGCTAGTCATATATATTATTTAAGATTAAACAATAGCGCTTCTATATTACGTGTAATATCATTACTTCTTTGCATCTCCATGACATAGGCTATATAAAGAAAGCATTGAGTATTTCAAATTACAGACTAGAGTAGATTTTATTTTCTAGTCAGTCAGTCAGTCAGTCAGATGCAACGTAGAACTTCGTTCGTAAGTACATCAGTTCATGTCGCCATACCACATCAGCACAGAGATGTAATTGTCAATTCAAATCCAATAGTAGAAGAGGTAGTAAAGGTATTAGAAGTAATCGGAGAGGTTAGGATTAGAAGATATTATTCAAGAAGTATGATTCAGTGGGAAAAGTTTACAAAGTTGAAGAATCCAGAAGATTAGGATTTGAGAGAACACAAAGAATAAATGCACTGGCGCCATTGCGAACGATTTTGAGCCATGTCATTCAAGGTCTCTAACAATCGATTATTATCATCTCGCGGACCCCAACCAGGTAGTCGACAATTACCGACATGGATCAGTCCACTCGTCGATGACTTCATGGATTTCTGCCATGTTTTGGTTTGGCCGCCCCTAACTTTCTTCCAACCTATTCCTACACTACAAAACAAAGCTCGACGAGGCAGTCGGTGGTTGGGCATACACAACACATGTCCCAACCACCTCAACTGATGAGGTTTCATTACTTCATCTAATGATCTGCCATTCTTACCTAGCAGCCGATTCCTAATAACAGCGTTGCTGACTCGGGTGTCCCACGATATACGAGCAATGCTTCGAAGACACCTATGATCGAAAACCAGTAACCGACGAATATCTTCTACTCTCATTGGCCATGTTTCACAGCCATAAAGTAAGACGGAGTGAACTGTTGCGCAGTACACCCGTCCTTTGGTTAGCGAACGGATATCTCGCCTACGCCATAAGTGACGCAGGTTGGCAAAAGCCAATCGAGCCTTCTGTATCTGTGCTGAGATTTCGTCAGTCACCAGGCCATCGGCACTGATGAGACTCCCCAGATAAGTGAAGTGATCAACACACTCGACTACTTTACTCCCTATCACTAGTTCAGGTGCCGATGCAACCCAATCTTGAAGCAACATTTTTTATTTCGAGGGGGAAAACCGCATCCCGAACGTGGTAGCATTGTTGCTTATGGTAGTCAGAAGACGCTGTATTTTGTCAGCATCTTCACCAAGTAGGACTATGTCATCGGCATATTCTAAGTCAATAAGCGAGCTTTTATTTTCTAGATGAATTTATGAAGGTGGCTTCACTTAGTTTGGTTTATTTAGCTAACACCAACTTGTCGACAGTTAGGTTGATAACTAGAGATCATTGGCTGCTAGATTATACCTGTGGAAAAAAGTTCGGAAGTAGAAAATACTAAAGCCGGATGGTAGCCATGTACATATAATTATAATCTTTAGTAAAATTAGGAGTTGAGATTTCTTTAACACTTTTCATAAGAATCTTGTGCTAGTTATTGGTAAACTAAAGTACGCTATAATGTCACATCATCTAGTTTCGTGTCCGTATCACTATTTGGTCAGTTAACTTCAGGACTTATCAGGATGATATTAATTGCTAATACTAACTGCTAACCAACCGATCGTTGTAAATAATACTTCTCCGTAGGTGATTGGTTGTTGTTTGAACAACCTAGTAATAACATCAATTATAATCCTGAAAAAAATGTTCGAATATCCCAACACAAAATTGAAACTGATTGAGTTTGAATTGTGAACATCAATAGCTAGTTCAGTAAGCGGTTGAAGTGGCTCAATATTTATGACATTCAGGTTTTGATCAATAGGTCAAATCCGACCAAGTATCTTCACTAGCCATCACAATAACAATATTACTCAAAGCCAATTATATCTATACTTGTTAAACGGGGTTCATTAAAATGATACTGAAATAAGTTATTCCTTTGAATTATAATTTTTGGTATGCATTGCTTGTTAGAGGCTTCATACCTAAAAGTTATGAAATTCTATTCTATTTATATTTTGATGAACCAGAAATTTGAAAAGGAATTCACTTCCTGGGCCTCCGTCGAAGATGGCGAAAATCTCGATTGCTAACAATGTAAGTTATGTTGAAGGTATGCCTTTTATTCGAAAATATGACGTACTGTTTCTGAATAGCATATAATTATACTATTTTTAGCCTTTTATTAAAACCTCACAAAGTTAAGTTTTGGTCATATAGTTGGACGGTTGTATCTATTCGAAAGAACCTTATTTAATTTGTGTGTACATTTTTTTTTAACTAATAACTTTCAGGTTTAATAGTTTACGGGTTTTCCGGCTCCGAAAAATGTCTTTTTACCTCAAACAAACTCAAAATGGGATAAAAACAAGCTAACTAAGGTTAACGAAAAATTGGTTATTAATTCTTGTGTACTGAACATTGCTGCGGTATCAAGTTACGAAAACTAAGCATATCTATTCCAACGCATAACGTTAATTCCTAAATAGAAGTTTAAATGATCTAAATAGAGTTCCTGAAATGTTAAACATTTATCAGTGTGAAATTTCAATTGACCTGATTCGGAATCAGTTACAAGACCATAAAATTTATTCACTGTTTAATTCCTTTTAAATTCCAAACATCTTATCTATTGACTATTCGTCCATCTACATTATTATTTACTTTGAATGACATGGCTCAAAATCGTTTACAATGGCTCAGATGTATCCGTTATTTGTTTTCTCTTAAATTCTAATCTTAATTCCTCATGACGTTGTGTCTCTACCTAAATTTAATTCACTGGCGTATAGTTCTCGAATGATATCTTCAATCCCTAATCGTTTTGACTACCGCTAATACTGCTACTACCTCTACCACTGTGGGATTTGATTTGACAATTACATCTCTCTCTCCTAATATGGTATGACAACTTGAACTGATGAATGTACGCACGAAGTTGTACGTTGTAGCTGACTGACTGACTAACTGAATATTAACTTATCTTCTTCTCTTCTATGAGAAATTAAATCCATTTAATTTTTGCCAAGTTTTCACTAAGTGTTTATCTACATTTATATGTTTTTTATAATTAAGGAAGTTGACTCAGTCAGTTGCAACTTAGAACTTCGTACGTACGTACTTCAGTTCAAGTTGTCATACCACATTAGCACAGAGATGCAATTGTCAATTCTAATCCCATGGTAATAGAGGTAGTAGAAGCATTAACAGTAATCAAAAAGATTAATGATCGAATATATATCATTCGAGATGTATGCCCCAGAGGAATCAATTTTTTAAAAAAAAGAAAAGACGGTCATGAGGAATTCAGAAGATTTGATACATATTTGAATCTTACATTGGATATAGAATATTCATGTTATCGTGTCATCATCAGCTTAGCTTCACTAACTAAAAGATGACATACACACCATTTAAAAATTTCAGCTTTTTAAGTATTTGAACTTTTCAGTTGATTCGTTTAAATCAGATCATTAATTCATAAAGTCACAATTAGTATGTTTATTGGTTAAGGCATATATACCACTTATATTTCACTTGCAATATTCAACTGTACTTACTTACTTACTTACTTACTTACGCCTGTTACCCCCAATGGAGCATAGGCCGCCCACCAGTTTTCTCCAACCAACTCTGTCCTGGGCTTCCCTCTCCAGTTCTGTCCAATGTTTGCTCATTGTTATCATATCTTTCTCTATTTCTCGGCGTAGTGTGTTCCTTGGCCTTCCTCTTTTTCTTTTGCCTTGAGGGTTCCATGTGAGGGCTTGTCTCGTGACGCAGTTAGGTGCTTTTCATAGTGTGTATCCGATCGACTTCCACCGCTTCCTCCTGATTTCCTCCTCCACTAGAATCTGGTATTCAACTGTAGATCAGTTTTAAAATTTTTCTGTATCAAGTTAATCTTGTAACTTTAATAATAAAGTTCATTCCTATCAACTGTTTATTTATTCCAAGAATAAGTAGTAAGTAGATGTATAGAAATCGCAATAATTTCTTATGTATGCTATTTTTTGCTTATATATCCACAATATTATAGCAACATTGTAATCTGTTTATGATATTTTTATGTGGCATTATCCTAATAACTTGATCAGTATTTAAACATTCTTAAATATAAATCCTAGCCTAATTATTTTTCTGTAAGTTATTATTTTGTACTTCTTTTTTGTAGAAAACGAGAAACTCGGATATTCTACCTAACAAGTAAGTTATAGACTAGTTGTTATTTTTACTGTTCTTGATTCTACCATATCTAAGTAATGGTTCTCTCTTATTTAAGTGTTTTCAGTTTGTACTGATTGATGGCCTTGTAGTGCCTCTACATATATTCCAGTTCGCTTACATCTAACTTGGTTAGGCCCTTTCGATTAATTTATTTAACCAAGCCATTTGTATTGCAACAATTTATATGTACCATCCGTTCTTATTATTATTGTCTGGTTTGTATGAGGAGCTCACATGATCTGTCATTTGACCTTGTCAATCATTCGTCGCTTTTATTCATGTGTGCCTATTTCGCTTGTTGCATGTGTGTCTTATATTTGTCTGACTATATATTCTTAGTCATGTTCTATCTCTTGAAGTTGGCTCTTAGCCTTCTACAATACGCTTCGCCTATTCGTTCGCTTCCTTCGCTCATTCTTTCGCTGCTTTTCAACTTCGCTATGTGGTGTGTCCAAAATATAAACGTATTCATACTTCGAATTCGCCTTCTGATTTATAAACCGTCAGGCGCTATCCGAACACGCAGATAAATGGACCCCACAGCCTAATTTCTCTTTGATATTAAACATTGACGATAATAAGCCTATTGATATAGAATAAAACAAAGATATCATTGTAAAAAAGTAATGAATTATCCTTCAGTGAAGAATTTGCCACTTGTATCACATAAGGATTCCGTACTTGATATGAACTCATATTTATTTTGTCGGAATTAAAAACTACCTCGTTGCATAAACCGAAGTGAAACGTAGTGTAAAACTTGGTAATTTAAAACCGTTCGTCCAAACAACAGTCTGTCCATACTTCTGTTGAGGTGCCACGAAATATCTCAGAAACACCAGGATACGTTCCATCCAATCAGTAGTGAATAAAACCTTTGCAGAAACATGTAGAAAGTGGTAAATCACTCCTTACAATTCTGATAGGATATTTAGTCATACCGCCACTATATTTAGCGTGCTTCTCGAACCTTCCAAAGCCCAAGGTCATCGATAACTATAAATTCCATCATTTTTTCTGTACATAAACTAACCTTGGAGTAAAGTGTTTTTGTACCTTGCACCTTTTCTCTTGTGTTCAAGTTGCAATGTAGATTTAGTCTGAAGTTATTAGAAGCCAATAGGAACTGGGATATTGCTTTCATTTAGCAGACTCATCAACTTCCACTTACATTTCTATTTCTGAAAATGAAGTGTTTTAAGATTTCTTTTTATCTTAGTAATAATACAGAACTTAATTGTGACGTATGAACGATGTGTGCTTTTATTAGTTATTTTCTACAACAGACTTATGTATATAATATTTACCGATGGTTATCTTTTTCAAGCCATCTGTCAAATAATATATTTACAACTTAGAGTCACGGACTTGGCTTGGCTTTCTGTAAATGTTATTAATATCATGGACACTGAATTGCCCAAAATGATTCATATAATAATCAGTAAATTGTTTGTTCTAATTCTTCTCAAAAAGTATTCGTATGAGTAAAATGGCCACTATGTTTTAAAAAGTATATGTATCCGGAATCATTTATTCACAATGAACTTCATAACTTGTTTACATAATCCTTGTACAATCTGTTATTCGCTTGTACAATCACTCATCTGTACAAGGTTGTATACTGAAACGTGAACTGAACTCTTTGTTTGAGAGGTTGAACTAAGTTAAGACTCATCATTCGTTAGTTGAAAGTTGAGTGACACAGATACCACCTGATTTATTTGGAGCATGCTAGGTTGACTGAGATCTTAGGTAGAATCTGGGAACTGGACGTAATCCCATCCGACTGGTCTCAATTACTGATTGTCCCAATCTATAAGAAAGGACAAAAGTCTTCTTGTGACAATCACAGGGGAATAAGTCTAACTAATATAGTATCTAAAATATTAACCTCAATAATACTTCGACGCTTAACGAAAGCTCGTGAAGAGCAGACTCGAGAAAACCAGGCTGGTTTTCGACCTGGACGTGGCTGTTTAGACCACATCTTCACACTCAGACAGGTCCTGGAACATAGACACACATTTAGGCGTCCTACAATAGTTGTTCCCCTGGACCTAAAAGCGGCATTTGACTCAGTGGATCGTGAGGTTCTGTGGCAGTGTCTGGCATTGAAAGGTGTACCAAAGAAGTACATTAACCTCATACAAGCTCTCTACTCGAACACCACTGGTCGAGTGAGACCTTATGACGAACTGTCACCGGAATTCTTCACTTCTAGTGGTGTCCGTCAGGGATCTCCACTTTCTCCATTTTTGTTTAATTTTATCATAGACATGCTCCTAGAAATAACCTTATCCTCGTCTGAATTTTCTGGAGTAGACCTTCTACCAGGTGGCTCGCTTATTGACTTAGGATATGCCGATGACATAGTCCTACTTGGTGAAGACGCTGACAAAATGCAGAGTCTTCTGACTACCCTAAGCAACAATGCAAGCATGTTCGGGATGCGGTTTTCCCCCTCGAAATAAAAAATGTTGCTTCAAGATTGGGTTGCATCGGCACCTGAACTAGCGATAGGCAGTAAAGTAGTCGAGCGTGTTGATCACTTCACTTATCTGGGGAGTCTCATCAGTGCCGATGGCCTGGTGACTGACGAAATCTCAGCACAGATACAGAAGGCTCGATTGGCTTTTGCCAACCTGCGTCACTTATGGCGTAGGCGAGATATCTGTTTGCTGACTAAAGGACGAGTGTACTGCGCAGCAGTTCACTCCGTCTGACTTTATGGCTGTGAGACATGGCCAATGAGAGTAGAAGATATTCGTAGGTTATTGGTTTTCGATCATAGGTGTCTTCGAAGCATTGCTCGTATATCGTGGGACACCCGAGTCAGCAACGCTGTTATTAGGAATCGGCTGCTAGGTAAGAATGGCAGATCAATAGATGAAGTGGTGAAACCTCATCAGTTGAGGTGGTTGGGACATGTGTTGCGTATGCCTAACCACCGACTGCCTCGTCGAGCTTTGTTTTGTAGTGTAGGAATAGGTTGGAAGAAAGTTAGGGGCGGCCAAACCATAACATGGCAGAAATCCATGAAGTCCTTGACGAGTGGACTGATCCATGTCGGTAATTGTCGACTACCTGGTTGGGGTCCGCGAGATGATAATAATCGATTGTTAGAGACGTTGAATGACATGGCTCAAAATCGTTCACAATGGCGCCAGTGCATTTATTCTTTGTGTTCTCTCAAATCCTAATCTTCTGGATTCTTCAACTTTGTAAACTTTTCCCACTGAATCATACTTCTTGAATAATATCTTCTAATCCTAACCTCTCCGATTACTTCTAATACCCTTACTACCTCTTCTACTATTGGATTTGAATTGACAACTATATCTCTGTGCTGATGTGGTATGGCGACATGATCTGATGTACTTACGAACGAAGTTCTACGTTGCAACTGACTGACTGACTTACTATTTGGAGCATGCAGTCATTGTAAACCTTCTTATAAATATGGTCAAACAGAATATTTTGTGATGGTGAAGAAAATTTCTAGCTCAGGTGGATGATTATGTTGGTGTTTCGTTCTTTGAGCTGGATGTTTTGGTTGTTTGTTCTCTGGACCTCTGACATGCACTTAATGTATGTATTAAAAAATAAATGCTTCAGTTTGTCATATTACTTTTACTTTCAAAGTATTTATTTCAACTGATGGTGTTCGTAACAAACTATCACTGAAACCAGTGTTCATTCATATTGAGTACGAATGTCAGTTGCAGTTAGCAAACTTTAAAGATTCTTTCTACTTAATAACCACCAGATGTTATTGTTTTCTACTTATTATTTCATTGCACTTTACTGTGACGTTTTTGTTTTTCGTACGTGTAGTTTTCCGAACTTACCTTCCGAACAAAAGAATGTTCAAGGTCTCGGGAATTCATCTAATACTTCATCTAAATCCATACATAATCCTCTTGGAAATATGAAAACAAAGGTTTCTGGTAAAAGTAATAAACGAGAGATGACACATACTTCAGCAATGACTGAAGACTCGATAAGTGAAATTGAGAAAACTATTCACAATAAATGTTTGTCAGCTATACAAAGGAGGAAAGTATTGGAACAACGCCTACGTGAAGCATATGCAAATACCGACGAGTTTGTACGTACCAAAGAAATTGAGGTCAGTTCTCTTTTACTCAGAAAAGATATTGAAACATCAAACGTTTATTTAAAGCTAACCAGTGTTGTATTGTTCATATATTAGAGTTGCCTGATTTTTTGCAGATCATTGAAATCAGGATACAATCAGTGCTAGACCACCATTGGAAAGCTGAGAGCACCGAACAACCGTTTTGTCTTAGTATAGGACTCATCAACTGTGTACATCCACGAGTCTGCAAGAGAGAATCAAACCCAAGACCTTCGGTCTCACGCGGGAATGCTTAACATCTTGACTACTGAGTCGGCATATAACGGTGCTCACATCTAACTTCAATCAACATTGAACGATTCACGATTTGAGATATTTTCACGTGTCTGTTGAAACGGATAACTCGTCCTGTTAGATTGCAATGAGTATTCATTTATTGAAACCAGTTACCAGAAAGTTTTAAATCTAAATTTTGTTTGTTAGCATTGATCAGTAAGATACATGTACAACTTAAAAAAAACTGATCATTCGAATCTATATCACTGAATAAGAAAGCCCGGCAACATATTTTTACTGGTTGTTTTTCATTGAGAGTAACTTAAAACCTGAATCAAGTACACTAGTCAGTCATTCAACAAAGTCTAAATTCTATCGATGAAGTTTCGAATACAACTTCTCATCTAGGTAACTCTTTTTTAACGATGCAACATACTTTTGTGCAACTAAAAATAGCCTTTTTTTATTACTTATCACGAGTAAAATCCCTAAAGTTTATGGATTTTGATCTATTTCGCCTCTCATACTGAATACCTATCATCTTCTTTTCATCCATTCATTTTTACTACACAAGTAGACAACCAAAGCTAATACGATCACATAACTAACTCGAATACTTTCATCAATGTGGTATTAAATGTTTATCATCTATATTGCATTATTAATTTCTCTAATGAAAACGCCTGATTCACTTCCTAAGAGATCACATCGTCGTTCATGTGTACTAAACTGTTTAGGTTGAATGATTGAGAACTCCAAGGAGGAAGGGGGAGATTTACTCATAGATTCATATTCAAAGCTAAAAAAAAATTCTAAGACTACAAGAAAAGGGTCATGTTACTACAGATACTACTTTGTAAGTAGACTCGTTTAATGACGTTCTGAATTGCTGGAAATGATTTTTATTAGTGTACTAACATTAAGTACCCTTAGTATCATATCATATGTCATGGACTAAAAATGAAAGGTATTCGATCACTTAGTGACCTTTACATTTTCTATCCTTTATTGTTTATGTTTTAGCTGTCAAGTAATTCATGTTCATGCTACTTTAGATAATTCCTGCTCACATTTTCAGTTGATATGTTTCAAGATCTGTTCGGTTAAGTTTTCAGGGTGGTAAATTATAAGTTTGGCTATTTTATTCACTTCAACATGTCGTATCAACCAACTTGCAACATGAGAAACGCTTATATTTAAAATTCATAGTAAAAAAATACCTTGATACAACATTTCATGAAGTGAATAATCTTTGCATCGAGTTATCAACCAACAGGATTATAATAACTACTGATATTCGGTGATAATTACTTTATTTTTCAATAAACAGACACCTTGAAGTCTATTCTCATTGGGATTTTCTAATCAATCTACCTACTAACCACATACATAGCACTTCATATAAAACTGACTGATGTTATCCAACAGTTAGTTATCTGTCCCTCTTATTTTACAAAACGGAAATGATAATGGTTTATTACATTGTGAAGTTTTTCGATTTCATCAATACCGGACTGTATGGAATTATCGCATCAGTCAATACACTAAGCCTAATTATTATGATTTTATTCTTTTCATGCATTTTCTTTAGATATTCCCATTATGTTTTCCTAATTATTTATACATTTTTTCCTAATGTTTATCAATTGTTTTCATAACTCTTTTGTTGTTGCATAATAACGATAATAATAATAATAATAATAGAAAATTAAAATGGACCTATGCAGCCTCGTTGATGATTTGTACACGGATGAATTGTTGAGAAAATGGATACCTATGTCTATTGGATCTGCATAGTTCTACTGTGATATGTTTGTTATTTTCCGTATGTATATTTTCTCTTAAAAAAAAACTATGAAATTTGTACATATATACATATATCTGTATACATTTTTGTATTTAATGTAAATAAATGCACACTATACCAAGATATTGAAATTCAATTTTTTTCTTGTTCTGTTGAATTGAATTTGTTTTTGGAGAATTGTGAAATGTGCTTTTCGCTTTGTTGTCGGCATACTTGAAATGTGTTAGAATTTCGGTTTACCTGTAATTTTGTCAACACTTTTAGTTACATAAACTTGTCATTTCACGTATCAAAATTTTATCCAATGCTTACGTAAGGTGCGATACATTTTTAAAATTGAATATTCGTCTAAGCAGTGAATAATAGAAGACATTAAAATAAAGATATTTATAAAATTCTTAGTAGTTTGTGTAAATTAGAAGCTGACCGTGCTTACATATGGTTTAGATCGTTTATTGTGTATGTTGTATAGAACTGGCACTCATTCCCAGCATCTTATGATCTAATCCTTTCTGAATTGATAAATTCACTTAAAAGAGGTTTGTTTTGCTAGTGTATTTTAGCTGATGGAGTTTTCATGCAAATAACAACGTATGTGTTACCACCCATTATGTTAAATAGTATTGAGTGAAATTTGGATAGATGTCTAGTTTAACTATTAAAAGTGAGATAGTTTTTGATGTCAATTATTTAGCCCATATTGCATATTTAGTTAACTTTAGTCGGCCTAGTGACTGAAAAAAAACTTTACATTGCTTTAAAATGTTCATTTGATTTTATCTGAGCTACTCCACCTGAAGCACAGAACTACTCATCTCTCTGTCAGAAGGCGACTGTAATGCACAGCATTTCACTCCGTGTACAGCTTAGTCTCTAAACTTATAAATTGTAGTTGGTTGGTCCTATATGTCTTTGATGAAACACCAACTCACTTTCTAACCAAGAATTTACTGTAAACGTAAATTAATCGATTAAGATGGTAGATTATTTGATTTTACCAACCCTTAACAGATTATGGTAGCTGCTAATTGTCTCACATACTCCACCCACCATCTGTTGTGATGCACTAAATTGTTTAACATAGGTTGGAAAAAGATTTAAATACTGTCAGGTAAAGCAACATCAGTTTGTTTAGATATGATTGACCGGATCTTTATTAGGAATTGTGGAATTCGATTCATGGTTGGTGGGGATGAGTAGCTGGAAGTAGGTTACAGCTGCATAGATTCACCTTTTCTATGTATTACACTAATCTTTGAACGTAGTCTTATTGTATTAGGTGCTACTTTTCGTGATATCATTATGAGTGGCACTTTAAAATGTTCACTGAGTTATTACTGATCGCTTTACTTCACAACCAAATTCAAGTTGCTCACTGAGTGATGATATTCCTAATTCAGGAAGTAAATCACTAGCCAAATAAGTAGAAATATATTCAGTTTTTGATAAATTATTCATTTAAATAGAAGAATTACTTTGACAAACGATTGTGAAGCATATAAATTATAAGAAATGATATTTTACAGAGCAGAATATAAACAAAAATGTTTATTGATTAGCCCTTCAAACATATGGTCCAATTTGACAATATAATGTTAAAGATGTATCAGAATTCTAATTATTCTTGATAACATCTGAACAATAGGCAGTTTATTCTCACCTACTACTGGTAAACTCATTAACAGCACAATATCGCCTTAACAACGAAATGAAATTGGTACTAAACGCATAATCGTTCGACTAATCCCATGATTTGCAATCAGTGGAGTATGTGAATGACGTGTAAATGTTTGCTTTTTCTATGCATCATGCTAATTCACTAATTTAATAATATGCTTGTCTAATTCTTGGTTTACTAAATTTTTTTTTTTAAAAGGCACTAAGACATTGGTTACGTGAAGGATTTCGGGTGACAATATATCTTGGAGTACCAATAACTATGGTTATTTTAAGCGGTATACCATATGTATTAGACAGTATTCATGATTGGAAGAAAGCTCGTTACTTAGAGATAACAGGAGTAAGTTAAGCATAATGCTATTGCTTAATTGTTTATCTCTATGTAAATTGATTTTGGTTTTCGAAGTCTATGTACACTTTTATTTCATGGTTTTAAGGGTGCTGAAAATTAATTCAAAGTACATATATCCAACTGTAAAAACTCCGATCATTCAGAAAAAGTAATTAACTCATCAAATTTTCTAAAACAGCATTGCACAGTATGATCACTTTCACAAAAAGTGACTAATTACGTGTTTAATATATCTAAACATCTCTCGCTCACGCTTTCATGTTATGACATACATTTGTGGAGTAGGGAGACAGCAAGCCGATCAAAAGTATTTAACTTATAAGTACACTCGATTAGCTAAGAAGCGGCTTTCTTCTCCTGAGGATTAAATAAACCAGTGATAATCTTAGCTTCCTGTGATATATATATATATATATATATATATATATATATATATATATATATATATATATAGCTAAATAAACTTCCTCACTCTTCGTCTTTTCGCATAAATAACCAGGCCGTGCGTAGAAAAATACCTTCCAGTACTAGCTTTTGAACACCGCGCGTCTTTTTTTTACTTTCACTTTACCTACGTTTGTTACCCTTCATGCAATATTGGATACCGACCAGCGTTCTTCAACCTTCTCTGTCCTGGGCCTTCTTTCCTAGTTCTCTCCAATTGTTGTTTATTCTTCTCATGTATGTCTCCAGTACTCGGTGTAATGTGTTCTTTGGTCTTCCACTTTTCCTCTTTGTAATTGAAGATTCCAATTGAGGTTTTGTTTTGTGATGCAGTTGGGTGCTTTCCTCAACGTGCATCCTATATACCTCCAGTGCTTCTTCCTGACTTTATCTGGTTTGTTCTATCCCACATCAGTTTGTTGTTGATAGTGTCTGGCAAACGAATTCTGAGTACCTCGTATAGACAACTGCCAATCAATACTTCTATCTTCTGGATGATAATGGTCTTAATGGTTCTCCCGGTTTCCGCTCCATACAGTAGAACTCTCTTGACATTTGTATTGAAAATTCTGATTTCGGTGTTGGTTGATAGTTGTTTTGAGTTGCAGATGTCCTTCATTTATATAAATGCTGTCCTTGCTTTACCAGTCCGTGCCTTCATATCTATATCAGATCCACCTTGCTAATCAGTGACGCTGCTCAGATGTATAAAAGTTTTCATATCCTTCAAAGTTTCTTCCTCCTTTCTTGAATTTTTTCAAGAGTACCAACAGAGATCCATTCCTTGTGATAGTGCTTCTTGTGGACCAGAACTTCATAACATGTTGAAGTTATTGCTTCCTTGGTCCCTTTCCAGTTGTTCTCCATGTTAATTTCCTCTCTATTGAGTAGATCTTGAAAGGCCTGGAACCTATTGCTAAGAACTAAGTTGAATTCATTGAGTTTGCCAGTATGCTGAAGCAAGGCCGTATTAAACTTCTGTGATGTCTGTGCCGTTGTCCAGTGCTTCTTGAGTTTCAATTTCATTTTCGCGACCAGCAAGTAGTTATCTGAGGTTATATCAGCTCCTTTCTTGATTCTCACGTCCCACATCGTCCTCTTGAACTTTTTATTGATACATATATGGTCAATTTGATTGTGAGTAGCGTGATCCAGTGAAGTCCATGTGTGGTGCGAGCTACTTATAAGTAGTATATGACCTGAGCGTCAACATAATGTCTGGCAGCCGAAGATGGGGGAAGATCAAGAAAGGAAGAGTTAGAAAACAAGGGAATTTGTATGAAACGCATGAATAGTGACAATGGATTGATGTTTTGCAACAGGAACAGTCCAGTTCGATATGATGAACTGATATTTTGCAAATGAACGATTTACGATATGGTTTTCCGATTTTGCTGAGTAACTCTGTAATTTTCGTTAACTAAAATTCGGTTGCCCCACCTGTGTTCTCCTTCACTACACATGTAGCGCTGTGTATGCGTTTGTGTGCGAATATGGTGCCTTCGATGACCAGTTTATTGAAGGCAGAAAGGTTCGCCAATATCACCGTTTTCTTTCCGTTCTCCCAGTTCACGTCGTCACATGATATCTTCATATCCAGTGTTTTCCATGCCAACCTTGTCGTTTAGGTCTGCCATCAGAATGTTCAAATCCTTCGATGAGCATTTGTCGACGATTGACTGCAGGCTCTCATAAATTTGATCTTGGACATTCTCACTGTTATCGTTAGGGTGCGCATAGCACTATATGACGTTCATTCATTGTTTTGAAGGAGGCTTTAATGATCCTGGGTCGATAAGATTCCCATCCTACCAGTGCTTTTTGTGCTTCTTTAAACAGCACCAGTGCAACTCCTTGTGTATGTGAGGCAGTTTCTTTTTCGTGACCGGAGTAGAACAGCATCTCTACTGAAGCTAGTCTTTTTTGTCCAACCCGCGTCCAATTAGTTTCACTGATTCCAAGCACCTACAGGTCCGTATCTTTTCATTTCTGCAGCAATTTGGATGACTCTCCCGGTCTCCCACATTGTACGAAAATTCCATGTACCTAAATTAATGGTTGCTCTGATTTTCAGGAGGGCCATCGGCCTCATGACTTCCGAAGGAACTAGGCTTTCATCATGATACGTCATAACTCTTCTGAATCAAGACCTTATAACTCTCAGGGCAGAGTTCAAATGGTTCGAATTATTTTTCCTGGTTAGCGTTATTTTAGCGAGTTAGTTTTTTACGTGATAGGATCGCTAACTCCATGTACAGCCCTCCTCCTTTAACTGGGCTTGGGACCGGCAGTAACCCCAGACGGAGTTAAACACTGAGCTTTACAACAATCGATTTTTACATTATTCTTTGAAAAAATCAGACCCCTACAATTTGACTGAATTAAGATCATCACAGGCTTCCAATACCTAGATAAATAAACGACCAATCGTCCATCAGTCATGGTATTTCGGTTGGCAGAATTTGGTTTTTGATATTTTGGAGGATTTCAATTGTAACTGATCGTATATAACATATCCCGTTTTCCGTGTAATATAGTGTACTTAATTTGCAAAGGTTTGTATTTTGTTATTGTTAGCATTAGGTGCTCCATTCGAACAATCTCTCCTTTGATATACTTCTTACATCACTGAATTATCTATATACTCCCATCTGTGCCTAAGTTATTAATATGCTTATATGTTTTTTTTTCTACTGTTTCTAAAAAGTATGATTTAGATGAATCAGGCCCTAAACAACATTCAGCGAAGTCGATTGATTGAATATAATGTTATGTAGTTTACTTCTTATAGATGAAATGACCATTAGACTTTGTGTTTTACAAATGTTTGGTTTCATCCAATCAAAATCAGTTCCCTAATCTTTTATTACGATGTAAGTACAATGTATAGAAAATTTGTATCAATGGAATAAATGATTATTATTATCTTTTCACATTTTTGTTATTGGTATTTGCAAGTTTTAAGCAAATATTCGTTTATATTAATGTTTAGTTAATTATGTATTCTCACTTTCTAATTTAAATTTAAAAGATATCTTGTAAATAATGAATTAAACAGTTGATCAACATTATAAGAACAAATGATGAAGTCTTTGAAAGAAACTTATTTTCAGCGTATCTCTCCAGTGTATCTCTCCAATATTTTCGAAATAGTATAGTTAAAGTAAATAGTAATATGACAATGATTAATTAACTCTGAAACTGAAGGTTTTTAAATTTAGAGAAATTAAAAAAATTTCAACATATTTATAGTTACGTGTGTGATGTGATACACGCTTTTATTCTATATACATTCGTTAAGTAAGGATAACTCGACATAGATAACGTTTTAAAAAATTAAACAAACTTTATCTTTTTGATATAGTTGTTATCCTGCAGGACTTTAAGATATTAAATTAAAGTTGTGCGATCGATTGTTTTTGCTTTTGATATGTTCAAAAAATTAACCAATTCACTTGCTATCAGTTCTAAACCTCGTATTATATATATATATATATATATATATATATATATATATATATATATATATATATATACGGGTGTAAAACATGGGTATTAAAAGTGGAGGATATTCGTAGGCTAATGGTTTTCGATTATAGGTGTCTTCGAAGCGATACTGAGGTTAGGAAAAGTGCGCTAAGTAAGTTTGGTAGATCAATAGATGAAGTAGTCAAACTTCATCATTTGAGGTAGTTGGTATATGTGTTACAAATGGCCAACCTCCGACTGCCTCGACGAGCTATGTTTTGTGATGTGAGTGAAGGCTAGAAGAAAGCTAGGTTCGGCAAGACTAAAACATGGCACAAATGCTTGAAGTCATCAATAACTGGAATGAGCTATGTTAGTAGGTGTAGAATACTTAGTTTGGGTCCTCTAAACAATAATACCCAATGGTTAGAGATGTTGAATGACAGGATCCTAACATTCATTTTTCAGAGTGTATTTGGACATAATTAAAAATTCGTAGTAACTAGGATTTCATCGTTATAATTATAATGAATATATTATTTTTACAATTTCTAATTTTTATTAGATTTATTCAAGAAGAACCGACTTTATCAATTTGTAAAATTCCCAATCTATTGATTAAAACAATGTCTTACATGTCTATCATCAGCCATATATACGTATTATATGGTTTACAGTTTGTAGTACAGTTTCTTTTTTATTTGAAAATTTTTATGTACATGATATGAAATAAATTCACTTCATCCAATTTATATTTATTATTCTTGTTTTACAATAGAATTATTATTTTGATAAATTGTTGGTTCATTTAATTCTCAATCTACAATATTATTCAAAGAATTCGAGTAAGTCAGTCAGTTACAACGTAGAACATCGTACGTATGTACATCAGTTCAGGTTGCCATATCGCATCAGCACAGAGGCGCAACTGTCAGTTCAACTCGCATAGTGGTAGCAATAGTAGAAGTATTAGCACTAATCGAGAAGATTAGGGTTCGAAGATATGATTCGACAAGTATAATTCAGTGAGATAAATTTGGAAGGAGAAAGATAGAGATTATGAGGAATTCGGAAGTTTAGGATTTGAGATAACACAAAAAGTGGATGTACTTGCACCGTTGCAGACGATTCTGAGCCATGTCATTCAAGGTCTCTAACCATTGGTGACTTACGTCTCGCGGACCCAAACCAGGTAGCCTACATCTACCAACATGACTCAGTCCACTTGTCAGTGACTTCATGGATTTCTGCCATGTTTTGGTCTGGCCGCCCCTAACTTTCTTCCAACCTACTCCTACACCACAAAACATCGCTCGTTGAGGCAGTCGGTGGTTGGGCATACGTAACACATGTCCCAACCACCTCAACTGATGAATTTTCACCACTTCATCTATTGATCTGCCATTCTTACCTAGTACTCGTTTCCTAACGACAGCATTGCTTACTCGGCTGTCCCACGATATACGAGCAATGCTTCTAAGACATCATCTGATCGAACACTGGTAACCTACGAATATTTTCTACTCAGACTGACCATGTTCTGGATCCACATAGGAGAACGGGGTGAACTGCTGCACAGTACACTCGTCATTTGGTTCTCAGAGGGATATCTCACCTACGCCATAAATGACGCAAGTTGGCAAATGCTAATCGAGCTTCCTGTATGCGTGCTGAGATTTTGTCACAGACCAGGTCATCAGCACTGATTAGACTCCTGAGATAAGTGAAGCGGTCAACACGCTCGACTACTTCACTCCCTTTCAGGTGCAGACGCAAGCCAATCTTGAAGCAACATTTTGCATTTCGAGGGGCAAATCCGCGTCCTGAACATGCTTGCATTGTTGCTTAGAGTAGACAGGAACTGCATTTTGTCAGCGTCTTCACCGAATAGAACTATATCATCAGCATATTCTAGGTCAGTAAAATATTTGGTAAATCTGATGAATATTGATCAATCTATTTGTATGATAAAAATATGTATTTCATAGTATTATCAGGTGTTGATTTTATGAAGTAACTGCAATTAAATATTGAATTCGGTAATTATGATGAATAATGGACGCTTGTGTTACTATAGATTGTTGTTAGAAGAAATTACTCCACGAATTTATCATCAGAGTCGATCTATGTTGATTCTTTTTTTTATGTGTACATGTGATTTATGTTTGTAAAATATACCAACGTAAGAATGCGAATCATAAGAACAAAGTGGACAAACCGATCGGGCTAGCTTCATTTAATGAGACATGACTAGTTATTTATAATCAGACGAAAATAAATCAGACATAGATGATGAAACAAGCAACGTACACACACCTAGGTAGAAACAATCAAGTTTATAAATGGATGGTTGACAAGGTCGAACGATGTGTGAATAATAACTTGTGAATACCATCAACTGGCTTGTCCAAAAGTTAAAACAGGTTATGTGGGCTTGAGATATTAACTATGCACTACAAGCTGATTTTGTTTGCAATAGTAGCTAACAATAGAATCCATGATAACTGTTTCTTCAATGCCACTTTGAATATATAGACTTTCACAAATCGTACCTGTTAATGACTATAGTAATTCGATTTCCTATTTTCGAGTTCCATTATTGGCATCAACATTCAGGTGTAGGTCTCACTCGGGTAACAATGTTCAAACAGGTTACAGCCTTTATTATTTGTGTTCCATTGTTAACCACCATTGAATGCATAATTTATATGAATGGATTACAAAATCTTTTAGCTATTTGAATATTAGTCTTTCAGATGTGACAATTTTGTAAACAGAAAGTTTACAATAGTAAATCACTGTCCGTATGAAATTCGTTGAAATAGTTGCATGTTCTGTATTTAATTGGCTGATGATTTCATTTACGAGCTTAGCTTCGATAATCTGATTAACCTCTGGTTTTTGATGATAATGATAATAAACAATTTCGTCATTTTTCATTAGATTGATATCTGTTTAAAAACCACAAAACAAATATTTAAAATGATCTAAGATCCACCAGTTTCCTACTAGATCTAACAATAGTTTTTACTATTCAAATTAAATACTATTGATAGGTTTTTTGAGTAAGCAATTAGCGAAATGATGCTTTGTTTTTGGCTTCTTCAGTTACAATGTCACTTTTAAAGTCTAGTCATAGATGGACAAGTTATCGTAGTACTACATTGAATAACAACATAAGTTGCCTAGAAGTATACTTACCATTTACTGAAGTAACTGTGTTGATTATTACTTTATTCAAATATTTCAGAGTTCTGTCAATTGTATTAGCTGGTTGTCGACGCAGCTTTCATATCTTTTAAAAAAAATGACAATTATATTCCTATCTCTATTTGTTTAGTGTAGGTGTTTTTTCTTGAATGTTAAACGCCACATACTTACTTACTCACGCCTGTTACTCCCAATGGAGCATAGGCCGCCCACCAGTTTTCTCCAACCAACTCTGTCCTGGGCTTCCCTCTCCAGTTCTATCCAATGTTTGTTCATTCGTCTCATATCTTTCTCCATTTCTCGACGTAATGTATTCTTCGGCCTTCCTCTTTTCCTTCTGCCTTGAGGGTTCCATGTGAGGGCTTGTCTCTTGACGCAGTTAGGTGCTTTCCGTAATATGTGTCCTATCCACTTCCACCGCTTCTTCCTGATTTCCTCCTCCACTGGAATCTGGTTTGTTCTCTCCCACAGTTCGTTGTTGCTGATGGTATCTGGCCAACGAATACGAAGTATTTTGCGTAGGCAGCTGTTAATAAACACTTGTATCTTCTGAATGATGCCTTTCGTAGTTCTCCAAGTTTCCGCTCCATACAGTAGAACTGTCTTGACATTTGTATTGAAGATCCTGATTTTGGTTTTGTTTGATAGTTGTTCGGAGTTCCAGATTTCGTTTAGTTGTAGAAATGCAGCCCTTGCTTTGCCAATCCGTGCCCTCACATCTTCATCGGATCCACCTTGATTGTCGATGATGCTGCCCAGATATGTAAAGGTGTTAACGTCCTCGAAAGCATCTCCATCAAGAGTGATTTGGTTGGTGTATGTTGTGTTGCATCGGAGAATTTTGCTTTTTCCTTTATGTATGTTGAGACCTACTGCTGCAGAGGCTGTTGCTAAACTGGTCGTCTTCTCTTGCATTTGTTGTTGCGTGTGCGATAGAAGAGCCAAGTCATCTGCGTCCTAACTGTCCAGTTTATACCGTGCTTCCCTTCAGATATTGACGTCTTCATAACGCAGTCGATAACCAGGAGAAAGAGAAAGGGTGAGAGTAAGCAACCTAGCCTGACACCAGTCTTCACCTCGAAAGAGTCTGTTAGCTGTCCTTCGTGTACGATTTTGCAGTTGAATCCATCATAAGAATTCCGTATGATGTTAAATATTTTCTCAGCCACACCGTAGTGTCGAAGAAGCCTCCACAGTGTTTTCCTATCCATCACGCTATCGAATGCTTTCTCGTAGTCGATGAAGTTGATGTAGAGTGGTGAGTTCCATTCAATTGATTGTTCCACAATGATCCGTAATGTAGCAATTTGTTCAGTACACGATCGAGCCCTACGAAATCCGGCTTGTTGATCTCGAAGTTGGGTGTCTACGAAGTCCTTCATTCTGTTTAACAATACTCTGTTGAAGACTTTGCCTGGTATTGAGAGAAGAGTGATGCCTCTGTAGTTCTCACACTTGCTCAGGTCGCCTTTCTTTGGTATTTTGATGAGGTATCCTTCTTTCCAATCTGATAAGCGCCACGTATGCCCTTTGAAATAAGGTACTTGGCGTGACTAGTTAATAGGTAATGCTTTTTCGAAACCTGTAAATTGCAGATCGTTATTCCTGAGATCACTGACTGTCATAAAGCTTAGGTATATGGTTTTCTGTGGATAGCCTCGAATTATAAATCATTCTATACTCAAAATAATGTAGATGTACATTAAATAACCAAACATTCACAGATTATTTGATTTTAAAACTCAACTGTTACAAAGTCATGTGTTATCATCTCAACGACATTAATGGAAATTTCGCGTCCATATCATTAGATGGCTAAACGATGATAATATAAACTTTTGTTTTGTTTCTATCTCTGTGGTTTAACAATTCAAGTATAGACAAGTAGTATACAGATGTGTTCTTCTGATCAAATAGTTATGTCGTGAAATCTAGGTCGTCATTTTTTAAACAATATCAAGACTTATTTTTAAACAAATCAGCTTGACTAAGCATTTTGATATAATTAGCTTATGAAGTTCATCTCCCCGAACTAAAGGACCCTGTCAATGTCAGGAGCTGATAAGTTAATAAATGACAGTAGTCATTTCTGAATGAATCAAAAATTAACCATGATCGGTTTGTAAATGAGAAATGAATCAGTTAGCAGTGCTCCAGAAGTGTTTTTTTTTTCGAATCTGCCAACATTATTCAATCATTATCAACGTAAAATATTTCGGTGTAGGAATACAATTTAGAAATCAAATAACTGCATTAACCAATAATGTTGTGGTAATCTTCCAAAAACATATAACCTATATGAATGTGAAACTGACAAGACACAATAGATTTGATAAAAACACATTTCAGTTGATAAATTTAACTTACGATTTATTCTATGTTTAGATATCTGATTATTCTATGTGGTATTTATGTACTGCAATTTGTTTACTGTCTTATTTTATTCGCTGATTCATAAAAAATCTATTCTTAATGAATTATGTATATTAGAAATTTCTTTCTTGTTTTGCGCGGCTAGTGTTATTTAAACAATAATATAATTTATAACAACTTAAAGACTTACTTTTATTTTAAATTATCCTGTGGGTTGTTTTAGTTCAATGTATATATATATATATATATATATATATATATATATATATATATATATACCACTAATTGTTTACTTCACTGTATACAATAGATTAAACAGATAATCTTTTCTTTATTTCTGACGATTATACAAAACATTCTTTAACACATTCCACATTTAAATTAGTTATCTTTACCTGACCATATTTTTTTTTTGTTGAATCTATCAAGTACCAAAAAACAAAAAAACCGACAGTTGTAGTAAATTCATTGTCAACACTTCTTATTCAGCATAGAATATTCAGAATATTTGATGAAAAGGTCAATTAATGTGCATAAAACATGTAGATATATATATATGTGCTGGTTATCAAATTGTTATTTATACTAATATAGTTTCACTTGATAATGTTAATGTTTGGTGTATTTGATGTTTTCATGATGAAATAAAAGAAAGTGAATTATTGAAATATTTTATCTGCTGATACTAATCAACAGATAATCAATCGATTTAACAATTGCAGAGATTGAGAGAGAGAGAGAGAAATAGAAAGAAGAAGAGGAATACGATTTTGATAGAATAAATTAAGATACTTTGGAGTATATTATGACTGAAGTAATAAATGGACAGTGTAGTTCAGTAAAATTTTTTTTTGTAAAATTATTAACTAGATGATATTTTTTAAATGGAATTTATTTTTCACTGTTATATTCATAAAGATTAGTATTTTCCCATTGTTGATATTTAATTCGATCAAACTCTGATAACAACTGAACACATTGAATGAATGTCTTAATTCAACCTAATAGCTACAACTGAAATATATTGCACGTAGTTGAAAGAAGTAGAATTCACAATGTCCTCTTCATTCTACTCAATACTCATTAGCTGAATTCACTTGTATCAATGCCCGACCGTAGCTGCTACCTTGACGTGGTGGCCGGGCTTGCCTATCGTGATGACACAACCGAGCTATACTGGCTGGAACATATGTTCCTGTAGGTCCTACCATGCCAGGCAGGTTTATTAGAGAACGATGAGACTAAACGCAGCTACCCAAGGTCTGAGGGCGAAGTCGTACTGCTGACTGCAGAGGGGTGTGACAGCAGTTAGTTGTTTCCCTCGGACAACCAGCATCTGCAGCGATGCTGCCTTCTGACAAGGAAGGAAGGGTTAGAATAGGTCGACCCTAAAAATGTCACACCTCCCCTACCTCACGGATTTCCGTCTCCTTGGGTAAGGGTGCCCACTAAGGGCCTTTAAGAGCGGAGCTAACACTCAAAAATCTTCTCATAAAAAAGCCGTGCGTGACCGGCCTCAAGCAGTTTTCCTTTGGACTCTGCGGTCACGCACCCAGGTCTCTAAGACCAACACTAATCTATCTTCCTTTTCAGGTCCTTCAGGAAACAACCGTCCACGGTGTGGGCAGCCGGGAAGTGATAACCGTCCTCATACCCGTAACAGCACGCGAGACCGAATTGGTCCAAATCAAATGCTTCCTACACCCACACATAACTCTCTTCTCTCCACCACTAACTCTACTCACATTCACTTATCTGATTGTCGACTACCTGGTTGGGGTCCTCGAGATGATAATAATCGATGGATAGAGACCTTGAATGACATGGCTCAAAATCGTTCGCAATGGCGCCGGTGCATTTATTCTTTATGTTCCCTCAAATCCTAATCTTCTGGTTTCTTCAACACCTCTAGTTTTGACTTTCTAAACTTTTCTCACTGAATCATACTTCTTGAATAATATCTTGTAATCCTAACGTCTCCGACTACTTCTAATACCTTTACTACCTCTTCTACTATTGGATTTGAATTGACAATTACATCTCTGTGCTGATGCTGTATGGCGACATGAACTGATGTACTTACGAACGAAGTTCTACGTTGTATCTGACCGACTGACTGACTTGTATCAATGACATTATTCAAAGCATAAATATATAAATTTTACTTCCGATTTCTGTTATAAAATGAATAAAAGCTTTTGAAAGCGTTGAAACAGATCCTGATTAATCATTTTTCGTCGAAATGTACTTGCTATGAAACTATAAATGAATCATTCAATCATTAGTTCATATTTTCATCTGATTTACATAGATGTTGAGATTGTATCACAATAAAAAATTCATTTTGAAACTTTAATCACAGAACTAATCAAAAAGTTTTCAGT
The DNA here is from genome assembly GCA_944470395.2 of Schistosoma turkestanicum. Classification (NCBI taxonomy): domain Eukaryota; kingdom Metazoa; phylum Platyhelminthes; class Trematoda; order Strigeidida; family Schistosomatidae; genus Schistosoma; species Schistosoma turkestanicum. The sequence goes on from OX103971.1 coordinate 68,442,997, forward strand.
GTATGAATGACCTTTAAATTTCCCTTCATATACAAATGACATTATTTGTAAATCAACAGATTAATTTCTATGAAATTACAAGAATAACGCCGTTCAACTAGGTTGCTGATATATTTGTAATGCTAATATTTAGTTGAAAAAAAAATCTACAAATAAAGGAAAGTAGTTTTTGTTCATCAATTCTTCGGTACTTTTAGTATGAATGTGAAGTTGTCAGTCTGAACGATTTCCTATGAAACCCAGGAAGCATTGCTGAGTTTAGGGAAAGAGTGCTAAGTAAGGATGGCAGATCAGTTAATGAAGTAGTCAATCCTCATCAGTTGAGGTTGTTGGTACATGTGCTACAAATGCCGAACCGTCGACCAACTCGACGAGCTGTTTTGTGATGTAAGTGTAGGCTGGAAGAAAGCTAGTGGCGCCAGACCAAGACATGGCACAAATCCTTGAAGTCACTGATAACTGGACCGAGCCATGTTGGTAGGTATAGACTTTCAGATTGGCGTCCTCGTAACAATCGTGACCAACTGTTATAGACTTTGAATGACGTTGTTCGCAATCGTTTTCAGTGGCGCAGGTACATCTATTCTTTGTCTTTTCTCATCACCTCAGGACCTTTTCTTATCTCTTTTTAAATTTATTTCACTGGATTATGTCTTCAAAATCTAATCTCCATTACCGCTAATACTCCTACTACCTCTACTATTAAGCTATCGTAATTGAAAATTCGGTCTCTGTGCTAATTCGATATGGCAACTTGAACTGGTGTGTGTATGTACGAAGTTCTACGTTGTAGCTGAGTGACTGACTGAATGAAATAAACATGTGGATTTTGTATTAGTTTAATTATTATCAGTTTTTTCTAACCAGATCTCGAAATTTATGAATAAACACTAAATGAAAAAGAAATTAAGCAAGTATTGACAGGTATAAAAAAACTGTATAATGTTATGTTAACTTATTCATTAAATAAACTAAATTAACTTAAATATGAGATTTAAGTATGAATTATGATGCTAGTTACTGTAACGTATTATTCAGATGGAATGAGAAATTCTTGTCCAACAATAGCAATGATAAATTTCTTAAGAAGATCAAGAATTTAGTTAACCTGAAAAATGGAGATTCCTGTAAGCCATTAGACTGAGTACACTAACGAAGTGTAAATACATAAATTTTATTATTAATATACATTTAACTTATCCTGTTTTTGATATTTAAGAATGAATTCTAATCGGTCTTTGTTGGCATATGTACATACTGAGCCTACTGCCTAGATGTAGTTAGTATGTCACAGGTTTCTCAGAATAGATGCAGTATAAGTAGCAGTGGGATTCAGTCCATTATGTTTGGGGCTCAGATGAATGCATATACATCACAGTGTTGATTTTTATATTGTCTCTCAAACTCAGCACTTTTTTAATGCAAAAAATGCTCATTGTATTACCCTCTAAGGTACCCGGTTCAGATAATCACTACTATATTTATATCATTGTTGGGAAGGGTTTGTATAGTCGTGTTGATGATGTTGAGTACCGAACATCACTGGGATGCAGGTACATCCATTTGATGACCTTCAAACAGGACAAAAGGCATTTTCCAGATCCCACTACTATTTACGACGAATCTACTCTCAATACCCACATAAACTATGTATGAGTATATACATAAAAATCTTTTTTCTTCAAACCTTACACAATTCAATGAAATATCTAATCTTTGCAATCGCCTTAATCTTATTGTTTTATGGTACGTAGGTCAGAGAAGGAGAATATGAATCTTGAATAGCTATCCCCTTTATATATCACGATTATATTTCTAAAATTGTTTGATCACTGGTCAACGACTAATGTAATGTATATTAAGTCCTTAGTATTGATGTAATGCCATCGACAGAGTTTCAGTGTCCTCTAAGTGACTCAAAATTGTGTGCACTAGATTGAGATGTCAGATGGTGGTTGCAGATGAACAGCAGATTACCCTGAGTCCAATTGTTATGCTATTTAGCACTCATAACCAAGGTGAACCTGTAATCTTGAAGGAACTAATGTCCCTGGCAGATTCGGCTCCGTGTTATCTAGTTTCCCAATCAGAGACTATCATTGAGCTATCCTGGCCTCGACGGACTTCTTGTAGGACTGAGATATATTGACAGCTGATTGATCACGGAGTAGCGATTGATATCATGTATATCAAGTCCTTCTTAGTGCTTACTGAATTTTATCTATAGAAGTTGTGTATCAAATGATTGCTCTTTAATATTATAGAGGTAAATAAATCAGGTTTGAGTTGGCTTTTGGTATTCTCGATATAACTAATGTTACAGACATACAAACTGTTAAATTCTGGACTCATCAATGAATTTAAATCAAATACCAGGTAATCAGCTAGAAATGACAAAAACTATTTAGTTCTACAACAAGAATATCTTAGTTATGTACTTGTTACAGTTTAACAGTTTTCATACTTATGACATTATTTTCTACTTGTACAATCACTTAAATTCAATCATCTAGTCTTCTTCTTTTCGTAAAAGAAGTTTAGGAAAATATAAATTTGCGTAGCTCATTGACAATGTGAAGAACTATGGAGTAATGAAGTTAGAAATGTGTTTGTTAGTAAGCTACAAAACCTACGGGAAATTAAACATGGACTAACAAATTACGAAATTCAACTTCGAATCATTTTCATAAAAACTACACTCATGTTCAAATTGATATTTCACTCATCAGACTAATCTATTTTTGAACATATTCACTGATGTGATTATTCACTTTTTACACTAATCCGAAATTAATCTTATTCAAAAAAAATGACCAAATTATTCAAATGTATCATGTCCTCTTAACTCACTGTGTAACCATACGTGAAATTTGAAGACATTAAAAATAAGTAGTATTTTGTTATTCTTTACCTAGAAAATAAAAATCCTATCTACATTTCCACTTGATTGGTTGTTTAAGTTATTTGTCAAATAGAAAAGTGACAAAACTGTTCATTTGTTTTTGTTCAGGAGTGAACTCAGCAAAATATTTACACAGAATTTTAAAAATTTTTCAATAAGTAATACGTTGAAGTTATTTTCTCGATTATGCATATGTAGATTAGCAAGTAGCTACTAGTAGAAACCTTTTAATTTGTATTTGTACATAAACTTGTTGTTTCCTACAGTATGACATTTTCAATAATGTTCTCTTTTGTAAACCAATTGATTCTCATAATATATGTAACGTTTTTCAACCTCAGTAAGTTTTAGTGAAAATATATTAACGTGAAGTACGGTAGTTAAGACTAAAATCAATTGAAAAATATTTGAAGCATTGCGTTATTTGATTCGATGTAGGGCTCACTGCTTTGGTTGCTCGCGGTACACAATATTTATGAACATTTAAATATACTATGAAATAAATCTCCCCATCAGTTTCTGTATATCATACTTAGGCGAACCTCGTTTGTGCTACGGCGGCAATAAGAAGCCAAATACGAATTTGGTTGAATGAGTTTATTTCAGGCAACCATTTATGCAAACAAAATAATGAAAAGCATACAAATAAAGCAAAGTGGAGAAGCATCACTAAGAAATTATAGTCAGACAAAAATGAACCCAACATGTGATAAGCGAGATAGGTGTGCACATACGCGAATGAAAACAACGCATAAATGAGCGAATGACTGACAACGTCAAAATACAAGTGGGACGAGCACTGTGAACTAGGCATGAAAGCACTCAGTACAGAAGACTACAGAAAGCAATAAGTTTTATGTTCTTTATAGGTTGATATTCCTGTACACCAAGTATTTTCATTGTTATCATCATTAAACTCAGCGGTATATATGTAATAAATCTTTCATTTCGCTAAACTTAATTGTGTTATTTAAGAAATTCACCTCATTTATCAAGAAAATTTTATAACATGCATTAATTATTTATTTATTTATATGACTGTTTTGATTTTATGCTTAACAATGATAAATTGGCTAAGGATATCTTTATTGTTAGATGTCAGAATTAGTAATTATTATCTTCATTCAAACATCACTTCAAATACCAATTACTAGCTAGACATAAATATTCAATAAGTATGATGTACATTGTCAAAAGATTTTCTTTTTTTTCAGTTTTAACAATAATAATAACTAATCAAAATCTTTTTAAAATGATTAATGAAATCTATTATTTAATAAAACTTTTGTTATTGTATTTTATAATTTCCTTACTACTATTAGTACACCTCTGTCTTCCTACTAACAACTTGTACTTTTGCCTATTATGTCTAGTGTTTATTGACTCAAATTGACTTGATTGGTTAAATATTTTCGTATAAATATTCTAGTATATTAGAGTAAAGCCTGATGACGATCTAATCGAAAACAACAATATTGTTCGCTTATATTTGTGTTGTTCTATTATTAATCTCTAATAAAATTGAAAATGGTTAATTTGTTAGTAATATTTTGTTTAAACATAATTAACTGTGAACTAGTGGCTGATTAGTTATCGCGCTTGATTCTTTTTATTCAGTGATAAGTTTGAGCACTCATTTAGTTCAATGTAATCAGCTGAATAGTATTATCGGTCTGTACAACTAAATTTTGACTCAAAGTCGATTAGTTGTACTTAACACATGAGTTGTACATATCATTAATTGTAATCAACTAATCTAACTTCTAATGAGAACTATTCTGAAACATTTTCTTTAAGAATGTTTTTAAAAATATACAGTAATTAGAGTGTGTTTAGTGATATAATGTATACTATTAAAAATCACACTTATTTTTACACAGATGCAATCTTACACAAAAGTGGTACAAAGTTTACGACGTCATGAAGTTTCAGATGGAAGAATCTATGAAGTATCTATATTTACAGAAGCTGAAGATTTCAAGTGTTTTATCTTTAAATGACCTTCTAATTATGATAATTAATTTAAAGAGATTCTTTTTCTACACTATCTTTTTCGTGATTCAGTAGCCAAGTAGGGGTTTCAAACGTCTGATAATGGGTCCGAATTACATAGCTCGTAAGTACCAAATAAGATTAAACAAACGTTCAGTGTTTAGATGTGTTTCGTTGTCCAATATGACGATTAGTTAGGATCTCTATCAGATGCTACATGAATCAACTAACAATTAAACTTTGAAATTACTTTATTTGGTAAATGCAGTTTTTTTACGGTCATGTGTTTACACTGATCTAGAACTAATTAGAGCAATGAGGATGATGAATAGCAACTCATTGCAGTATATATGATTGAAAGAAGTAAAGACTATAACTCATTGGACTGTAATGTACATACGCTTTTAGTTGGCGCAACAAGTTTCGGTATTCAAGCCACTTGCCACCAGTCAATAAATTTGGATCTGAAAAATACACTCAAAACCGAAGATTTATGGGGCTTAGTTACTTTACTTACATCTTGTAACATGTGTACTTTTAGGTTGAGCCCAGAAGGCTTGTCTCAGCCTTCAGACAGTTTAATTGATCCATTCTTCTCGAGTTACTCACAAGTCTTTTGACCTTGTCAATCATTCGCTTTTATTTTGGTTGTTATTGTTCGAGTATGTGTGTGAACTGGTTATTTTGTCTGACTATAAATACTTAGTAATGATTCACTGCATAGAGTTGGCTCGCTGACCTTCTAAGCTTCGCTTTGCTCGTAAGCTTTTCATTCTCATGTCTGTTTACATGAATGATAAACTGAAATAAATTCATCCAACCGAATCCGTATTTGGCTTCTAATTATCGCCTTCGCACAAACGGGGTTCGCCTAGGTATGATAAATGGAAACTAAAGGGGAGACTTATTTCATAATGTGTTTAATAGTTCATAAATATTGGAGTTATCATGGGTCACTAAAGTAGTGAGCGGTACTTTGGATTTAACGCAGCCATAAAGGTGGTTAACCTGACACCTAATCTAACACAGCCATTAAAACCTTTCACGTCGGCGTACTCATTAGCTCACCCACAGAAATTATATCGAATACCAGCCACCACAGACACACAGCTGCCAGTAAGTTAAGAGGAGGTGGTTTAATGAGTTCAGAAATAAATCAACTGATTAATAGATACTGTGAAAACCTTTTTTCACCTGTACGGAACGAATATTTATTTAGTAAAACAGTTAAAGTTACTTAACATAACAAGTAATGTTATGATTAAAATTTATCAGATAGAATAATAATACATTTCACGAATATTGTAAGAGGCATAGGCCCTATTAAGTCACATATCAAACAAAATGTTCGTCCTTGATCTTAATAGCTATGACTAAAATGATCTTGAAACTATAGGCAGTCTTGAGGCTTTAGTTCAAGGAACCTCATCTCAAAAGAGCCAGACCAAACTCACTCCAGAATATTAAGCACACATGTATAAATATATTTGTATGTGTAAAAAATGAACAATAAATATTTCCAGTTAGATGAAGATAAACCCATAATCTAAGTGTCAAGGTACCGCTTCCAAACATAGTACATTTATCAAATTAATAGTATTGTATGAATCGGATAATTTTGTAAAGATAAAATTATCAGATAAACTGTTATCAGTGTTGAATCTTAAAAAAAAATAATACACAAATTATTTTAGTGTTAATTTCTATCTGCTGCTATACAAAAAGGTAATGTAACTCGAATGATAACATTAATATTAATACAAAATGATGTTTTCCTTAGGCAAATTTTTTTCTTGTAATGAAAATCATTTTTAATCAATGTTGTTGAGGTGGTAAAAGGCTTTTAAAGAATACATTGTTTATCCAGCAAATCGTACCAAAAGTAGTATGTTCAGGTATCAGTTTATTTCCAAGGTCAAATAAATCCTTATTCGTAGTGTTGTGTTGGTGAGTACAAGTTTGTTAAGTAGTCGTCAGACGTAGCATCTAGCTATAGTGAAATTGTCGTTGAAAGTATCATTAGATAAAAATGTAAGGTTGAAGTATACTTGTCAGTATTTTTGTGACTATCTAATGCGCATATCCTAGATTCTTCTTATCACGTCAAATGGTAGAATGAAAGTGTGGTTTTGAAAAATAGATGTTTCTGAAAATTAAAAAAGTCATTAATAATAATAAATTTGACTAAATTCAAATTGAAAAATATATATTCAACTGTTGAAGTTTGGATTATCAAATATGAGTAATGATGCTTTCGTTCTACACTTATTTTAATTATATTTAAAAACGTAATAGAGTAATCAAATCAAAATACAGTTTATTTGGAAGATGTAATTAACTCCCTCTTTCTATTGTTCTGCCAAAATGAAAAGTAATCAGTACAGGGTTGTGGAGATTGTTGAGTTTCATTGAGGTCATTAACCGACCATTGTTAGACCGCCATCAGGAACCTGCGATCACTGGATACTCGTTTTGTTTTAGTATGGGACTTATTGGCAGTTCGCCTGCATGACCCCACAAGCGGGAATCGAATCCAGTATTTTCGGTCAAAAGCGGAAACTCTCAACCTCTTAATCACTTAGTCCACACCTAATGGTGTTGATGTCTAATCCCAATCAATCCACTTTATTACGCGACCTCATCTATGCTCTTCAGTGAATAACTGCCTTACACCCGATACGGCTGAATTCTGCTAGTCACGTCTTCTCACTAGACCTCCGAAAATTCTCTCTTGAAGCTGTACAATAGAACTAAACAATCTCCACAAGCCTATGTTGAGGTATATTATAATTCAGCAAAATAAATTTTTCTAAAAAAAAAATACTGGAATATTATGATTTAGGTGTTTTCTGTCAGATAAATAAAAATCGAAAATCTAGACTTAAAATAATAAACCCAATCATAAAAATCAAATCTCATTTCTGTCTCCTGAAAGATTATTTTATTTGAATTCAATCTTTCAAACTACAAATTTAACATAAATAAAATAAATTCACTCAAATTAATTTGTTCTTTTCTTAAGAAACATAAAATATGGTTGATTGAATATTCACAAATTTCTCTAGAGATTAATACATCATATTCAAAGTTCAAAATTTTCGTAAATTATTTTTTTTTCTGTTTTGTTTGAAAGTAACGAGCAATTTAACGGCTTCAATCAAAATTGATATTTATATGTTTAAAAGGAAAAAAAAATAGAAAATAGCAATTCAAACAAATTTGCTTTTTTTTCTGACTGATGATGAGAAAATTAAAACAAATACTCATCAAAAATTAAAAATTATTAACTCAGTATGATTTTATTTTGAATGAAGTGTAGTGTTCACAATTTCCGGGCTTGTTAAAAAAATTAATAAAACGAAGTGAATCTATGCTCTTTTTTTTTTCTTCAAAAATAAACATTCTGAATTAGGTTTGAGTGTTTTGTAAATGAAAGGAAATATTATTTCATCTAGGCTTTTTTTTGTTTTGTTTTATTGTGTGTGTGTAAAAGAATAGAAGATGGAAAATGGAATATCACTAAGAAGAATCTGTTTATTTAGTTTTTGAATAGTCAACCATAACTCTGTACAATGTACATATCGTTCATATTCATTGTAAAGGAAGCATTTTCATAACTGTCGTTTTTTTTTCCACTTTTTGAAGGGAACTTGAAATATAGACAACACTTCAATGTTAAGTAGTTTTCGGTAATAAATAAAGTAGTTAAATGATTAAAATAACATACCCTTTTCAGTTATAAAAAAAATTGACTTGATTTAAAAGTTGAACATTTGATAGACATGATTTACTGAAATCATCATCATTAATTCAGTCAGTTAAATTTTATTTGGTAACCCCATCTATATTTAAATATATTCTAATAAAAACTTCAGATTTCTATACTTTCATTTAAAAAGTATTTAATTTAAAATTGTCGATACATCATTCTAGTATGCTGAAAACATTAATCAAAATTTTTATAATCACAGTGTAAAAAGATACAGATTACAATTTAATGTTGAATAGTTAATCACTCTGCTTTTTTTTTCAATGATCCATTCTTATGGAACTAAACTTTTTAGATGATGGAGAAAATTTGTAGTTCAGGTGGATGACTATGGTGGTGGTGTTTGGTTCTCTGAGCTGGATGTTTTGGTTGTGGAGCTATCATTGTTATTCTTCTGAACAATAACATCATCAGCACAAAGTTCAGATAGAAGTGAAGCATTCAAATTTCTCCACGTTCGACCTGCAGCTGTTTTTTTCGAATCGGAAAAATCATAGATGATATTAGATCAGGAAACAGATCAAAAGAGGAATACAATCAAAACAAAGGTGCAAACAATGACAGATTTAAGGTCAATAAGAACCGATCAAAATTTAGATTAGACAGACAGATACAACGCAGAACTTCGTACATAAGCACATCAGTTCAGGTTGCCATACCACATCAGCACAGAGATGTAAATGTCAGTTCAAATCCGGGAGTGATAGCGATAGTAGAACTATTAGCAGAGATGGAGAAGATTATGGAGCGAAGATATAATTCGATAAGTATAATTCAATGAGATAAATTTAGAAGGAGAATTATAGAGAATATGAGGAATTCAGAAGATTAGGATTTGAGAGAGCTCAACGAGTGGATGCACTTGCGCCATCGCAAACGATTCTGAGCCATGTCATTCAAGGTCTCTAACCATTGGTGACTATCGTCTCGCGGACTCGAACCACATAGCCTACATCTACCAACATGACTCAGTCCACTTGTCAGTGACTTCATGGATTTGTGCCATGTTTTGGTCTGGCCGCCCCTAACTTTCTTCCAACCTACTCCTACACCACAAAACATCGCTCGTTGAGGCAGTCGGTGGTTGAGCGTTCGTAACACATGTCCCAACCACCTCAACTGATGAAGTTTCACCACTTCATCTATTGATCTGCCATCCTTACCTATTACTCGCTTCTTAATGGCAGCACTGCTCACACGGTCGTTCCAGGAAACACGAGCAATGCTTCTTAAACATCTATGATCGAAGACTAGTAATCTACGAAACTCCTCTACTCCTAACGGCCATGTATCTCATCCGTATAGTAGGACAGAACGAACTGCTGCGCAATACACTAGCCTGCGCCATAAGTGACGCAGGTTGGCAAAAGCCAATCGAGCCTTCTGTCTCCGAGCTGAGATTTCGTCAGTCACCAGGCCGTTTAAAACAATCTACGGGTCAAACGTGGAGAAATTAGAACGCTTCACTTCTATCTGGACTTTGTTTTAATGATGTTGTTCAGAAGAACAGTGAAATCTCTACAACCAAATCATCCAGCACAGAGAACGAAAAACCGCCACAATTAAACTTTTAATTTGACCATATAATTGTTGACTATTAAAGGTAGGAAATTAAAAGGAATTATTATTCTTAGAAAATTTTAAATGTTTATCTTTTGTTTGCACAGATAGAAATTCAATAGTTATCCGAAAAATATTAATATCAATCTGTTTAACTTGCTTTAAGGACAATTAATATAAAATACAACAGTTTCATTGGATTTTATGTACTGTGTGACATTTTAATTTTATTAAACTGTGCCACTTAAACTGAATTTCCCAAACAAGTTAAATTTGAAAAAAAAATTTCGGTTTGTTTTATTCTATTTACCAGTGAAAATGATTAATTTATTCAATAATTCTTAATCGAATTCATAACATAGTTACCAAGTCATTGAAAAAAAATTTCATCAGACTTACTTTCACACGATATTCGAACAAAATAAGTTGTTTCTGAAATGAAAAAAAAAACAATTGTCAACTGTTTTTAACTAAATACTTTAGAACTAACAAACTCAATTATCCAAAGCAAAGTATAATGATCATTCACTAGGAAAGAAAGATTTACTTAATTTGAGTATGATGCATTTTCTTCTGTATTTCATAATGAAATTTCACTGGAATATCATACTATAAAATTGTAAATATTAAAGTAGCATATTTGAAATTTTATCAAAATAAAAGTTCTCTTTTTGATTTCAAAAAACACTATTCTTGTATAGATAGATTTAAACAACAACAAAATTGACTAGAGTTTATGCTATTCTATGGAATAAGATAGAAATCGAAACAAATAGAGTCTAAATCAAAAACTTTGTTAATAAAATTATGTAATGATTAGTTGTTTTTGTAATTTTTGACATTTTTTAGTTATTTTTTGTCTAGAGTGTAATATTTTTTATTTGTATATATAACTTGCACAACACTTGAAATTCTTGGAGGTTAACATTGAATATTGAATAAAAGCATGCAAACTCATAATATCAGTTAGAAGAAGAAAAATCTGATTTTTGTAAAAAGAAAAGGAGATTTTCTCTCTTCAATCACTTCACCTTCATCTATGTACAGTTTTAAGTGATTAGTGGATTCCACTGCTTGTTACAACCAATCTATTCTACCATCTACTTATGTCATAAAATGGCTACTTCGAGATAATTCGCGCAGGATGCTTGTATATCAACGAAGACTGATTGAATTTCAGTCAAAAGCATCAACAACAGGTTATTTCAAACTAATTGAAAATGATCTGTTTACCTTTATTTATGCCAGATATGATCTTATTTCATAAGTTTTCATTACTTACTTACTTACGCCTATTACCGCCAATGGAGCATAGGCCGCCCACCAGTTCTACTGGCGGAGTTATAAGTTTTCATTGGGCTATGATTTTTCATCGTCCCAATGGTTCAAGGGTTATGCAATAGGTTTGACAAATGATAAGTTAATAATACCTGTAGCTTGTCTGTACCACGTAAATTAGTCTAATGATTTCAATCTTCGCGTTTTTTTTTTAAAAAGTAAACATTGAATACTTAAAGTTACATGAATAATTTAATCGGTTTTATTAAAATCTTTATATTTTCAATGTATAATTTACTGATAATTAAATTTAAGTAGAGTACAAAGTATTTCAGCTAGATTCTTGTTTAACGGACTACTTGATAATGAAAGGAATCAGATGATGCAATTTAATTTTCCATTTCTCACTGCCATTAAGAAATATGCCTTGGTTTTTTAAATTGACTCAACTATTCTATTTCTAGTAATTTACTGATGTCTTCTCTTGTTGTGTTCTTGTATTGTGTTTATTAAATCAGTGTTATTTTATAAGTTTAATTTGTCTTCAATGTGTTAATTAAAAATTCTACATCGTTCAAGATCACTATCACATAGTTTTAACATAGTGAGTTGAATCAATTAACAGCTGTCAAAAAGCAGTTTTAATGCTTAAAATTATAGATGCTCAACAATTGATGCAACAATTTCAAAGCTTTAAAGCAACCTATTTCTCCTAAGTTATATTTATCGTTTTCTTTATAGGTATAGTGAGCTGTGTAAGGGTTTGAGAGTTGATGGCTTGTAGTACGAATCGAAAAAAAATAAGATAACCAATCGAAATCAGAAAGCACTGGACATCTTTCGCATCTTGATACACAACTCCTCTATAGTGCTAAAACACAACCACATCTTAGGTCGATTCTGGGACCTTTGTATATTCCAGTATGTCCTTAACCTTTGAACAATTGGTTTGTCATTTAGTGGTTTATGTTCTACCTTCAATCAGTTTGAGATAATGTGCAATCATCATCCAACTTCATTGGTAAGCAGCTCACTTACTCTCGACATTTACGTTTCATTTTCTCAAAAAATACTGATGAAGGTCTGATATAAATTCTCTGGAGATTGCATTTAAGATAAGTGGTATATTTTTGGTAAAGAAATCGTGAACACATTTAAATGCACAAAAAGCGAGTTATGTTCATGACAGGAAAAGTTTATTAGGTCATCAACTTACGAATTGTTAAAAATCATAAACTAGAAGGCATCTTTTCACTAATCTATTTCTCTATCTATCGTGAATAAAAGTTTATACTTATGTCTGAAGTATCTATTTTCATCAGTACACTACTAAAAATGATAAGATTTAATCAAATTCAAATGTGGCAATATGAATATATATAGATTAGATGAATAATATCACATAGTTGTCAATTAAATTTGTATTTATTGAAGTGATTGACATATTTTGTACACAGTATGCTTATCTTTAAACCATTCTACCATACTACCAAATCACTTCGAAAAGATTTTTTTCTTAGGATAAAATTTACTTTTTTTTGATTTTTAGTATTAAATGAAACACAGACATTCTAGTATTGGTTGTAGTTCATTAATCAAAATGGCCACTTATAAAATTTTTGGCATGTAAAATATTTTTATGATATGAATAGTTAAAAATATTATTACGAAGCAATATTCGCAGTTGTTTATGTCTTAATAGTAGGCTATATGTTATCATGAAGATAATACTTTCGCATAGCTATGCATCCGTCTGGTAGAGCTTTCATAAACACACTGAGCAAACATTTCTAAATTTTTCAATTACGGCAGTAATTTTCTCATAGTTTGAAAATTGTTGTCATTAAACAGTACTGGTAGTTAAACTCACTTATGTACAATTTTCAACTCATGAGAAAATATACAAAAGTAACTAGCCACGTATGGAGCGGAAACTTGAAAAACTATGAAAGCCATCTTCCGGAAGATACAAGTATTTGTTTACAGTTGTCTACGCAAAATACTTCGGATCTTCCGGCCAGGCACCATCAACAACCAACTATTCTGAAAGACAACAAACCAGATTCTAGTAAACGAAGTAATCAGGAAGAAGCGCTGGAAGTGGATAGGACACACACATTGAGGAAAGCACCCAACTGGGTCACAAGACAATTCTTTCATTTAGCTTTATTGATCGTTTCATCAAAAAATATCTCGAAACAATTGAACTACTTGATAGGTGAGTAGTCACAAATGTAACCTTTGTCTAAGTCTTCAATCAGTTGGAATTCTATTGATATAGATACTGATTTCAATTGTTCAACATGAAGAAAATCTTTTTCCGTAAAACTAGATAAGTACTAGGAGATGGAAAAGTATGATACTGATCATCAGTCAGTAATTGAATTATTGTTTAAAACTCTCAGTCATACAAAAGATCAGAGAACTCAATGGTATTATCTCAAATTATGAAGCTGAATCTAATTATTACAAAAATTCCTATTGTATCTTAAACATTTACAAAAAAAACATTTTCAGATAAAACAACGAATTCGTTTCATTCAGTAATTAAAATGTGAAAATCACTTTTTCACAATCACTGTTAATCGTAGATATAAAAAAAAAGTTACGTTCATTTTCAATGCAAACACTAGCATTCAGTTTATCGTTTTCATTTAACATACCAACACACACATACTCTTACACACTTGTTGAACATTCAAACAGGACAAATAAATTAAAACTAACCATTTGATCCATCACACTATAACGGGTAAATGCCAGATTCATTATCATTTTTGTTAAATTTATTATTAAACGATTGGAACAAACAACAACAACAACATCGAAACCAACAAACAACCATGTAAATCTTCCCCTATGAAATCTCGACGATTAAGCATAAACAATCAGAAATTAATTTGTAGAAGAATCAAAATCCATTAAACTGTTATTGTTGTTGTTGTTGTTGCTTTTTTTCAAAATTTTTTTATTTCGATTATTTTATTTTCCCTTTATTTTTTCTCTCTTTCTCTCTTTTAATTTTATGAATTTATTAAATAAATTTTTTTAGAAAAAAATAAATTATTGAATTCTGTATAATATGGAGATAAAAAGTTGATTTGCCTATCAGTTGTTTGACAGGCCGGAAAAATATATATATATTTATATATTTCACTTATCAATAATAAACTTGAATGCAATGAAGTAAAATTTATGAAGCCAAATTTTTGGAAGAAAAAATAACTGAAGACTTAATTTAATCGTGCTAGATTGTAAACAGCTATGGTGAAATGAAAATAGGAATGATTATTGAAGATGTGAGTCCTTTTTTGCTACTGATCGATCGATTGAACGATGACTGGAATTCATTAAGTTTTGTTGTTCTCAAAATGGATGATTGTGGAAAAATGACGAAGCAGATATTCAATATTCTTGTGAAATAAAGTTAAATACTTTTAAAATTCAAGTAGTACAATAAGACAAGAAAACAACTGTCTTGAAATTTATCATTTGTTTAGTGTTCAGTGAATGATTTATGATGTAGATAATTAGGTTGTTTAAGTAATCTTCTAATCATGTTTCGGTAAACTTGCTAAACGAAGCAAATAAAAATCCATCATTGTATTCTTTCAGAATCTATTTTTCTTTGCTTAACTTTGCATTTATGAATAGAAATAGATAGTTATTCTTTAAATTACATTCTAAATATTGTTTCTAGTACACAGACAAATTGTTGTAGTAAGTTCAAATTTTGAATAATATAGAATGTGAAATTTGGTGTGCTTTCAAAATTGTTGTCATTAACCAGTAAGTACTCTTCGTTAAACTCAAATTTGTACAACTTTCAACTCATGAGAAAATATATAACAGTAACTAGTCACGTATGGAGAGGAAACTTGGAGAACTACGAAAGCCAACTTTGGGAAGAGATAAGTATTTGTTAACAGCTGTCTGTGCAAAATACTTCGGATCTGTTGGCCAGACACCTTGAGCAACAACATACTGTGGGAGAGAACGAACCAGATTCCAGTATACGAAGTAATCAGGAAGAATTGGTGGAAGTGGATAGGACACATTCTAAATATTGCTTTGAATACACAGACAAACTATTGTGATAAGTTCAAATTTTGAATTAAACAATGTGAGATTTGGTTTGCCTTCAAAATGTATTCAGTTGAATTGTGGTTTACATTATAAGTATGTATATCTAACTAGAAGTCAATAAATTGTTTTGAGTTTATCGTATCTTGTAACATTAATTTTGATACAAAGAAACAACAGGGTGAATGCAAGTCAAATACTTGATATTATGAAATTTTTTAAACTTAACTTACTATCATCTGAGGCTCCTATTGATTTAAGTTTTTCAGAATTCTTCAGTTTTGTCAAGTTATTATGAATATTTATTTGTTTGATTTTGAAAATATTTGGATAACTCTTGAGTTTGTCAGAGAAATACAACGCTAACCAGAAAATTTACCATTCTTTTATGAATTATGATGAGGTGCAGTGACATAAGAGTTGGTCTTTATGGTTGAGTTAGGTTCTCTGAGCTAGGCGTTTTGGCTCAGACAACGAAACTCTACTCCAATCATCCACCTGAGCTATAAATCTTCTCCATCATCTCAAAGAGCTGACCTTTCTTTATTTGTGCAATAATTGTTTACTATTCTTGGAAATAACACTAATGTTTGAGACTCCTCAGCAGTGCGCATCCACTACTCCTGCACCTTGCAGGATTCGAACCCAGGACCTTCGGTATTGTAATCTAACGCCTTACCATCCGACCATTCGGCCGGTATCTGACGGTGTTAATGTCTAACTTGATCAATTCACTAAGTTGCGCGACCTCATACACAGTCTCCGGTAGTTACTGTCTACACCCGAACAGGTTGAACTTCACTGGTCACGTCTTCTCACTAGAACTCGGAGAAGATTCCTCACCAAGCTAGTCCCTAGTGAGCACAGGTTATTTGTATGACGGGGTTGTGAAGATTGTTAAGTTCGAATCTGGAAGAAATCGATAGCGATTATACTGTTAACCTTCAATTATTACACTTATTGAGGCAACAGTTAAATCTGCCTCTTTATAACTTTTCCTAATTACCTTAAAATATTCAATAGCTGTCATTCTCTTTGTGGACTACATCATTGCTGCTTTATTTCATTTGATGAATATTTTATTGAATTATTTCAAAGATGAGAAGAATGAAATGCTTGATTTCACACACAGTGAAATATTTAGTAATTCATTCAAATAGATGTAGATCAATAGCTGAACTATGTAAACATTCATCAAATGATAAATTTCATCTTTCTATGGTTACTATAGAGATTTTTTGAGATAATGAATTGATTTACACAACGGAAATCAATTACAAAATGCTAAGCAGTGAATCCAAGCTTTGGAGAAATATAACCATTTCTCTGTGAATAGACTTACTAACTAATCTACAGTAAACTACATGAATAAATGAAAAATATCAATAGTCATTTTTTTTTCAAACTGCCTACATCAAACATATCAAAGATGTAGGTTATTATTAATCATTCCGATGTTCCATTGAATTTAGCTTAAACTACAAAAACTAGTTATGTTCATTTTACATTGTTTGCTTAAGTTGAACAATGAACACACTAGTTGCTGCATATTATGAAAAATAACTATTAACTTTGATTTTGAAAGTTTTTCTCGCGTATAATTTAAGTTGATCTGTTCTATTCGTTTTGATGTTATCTTCTGTAGTTGTGCAAATTTCAAACTACAGTACTATTTTCACTTTTTATAACTAAATCGCAAACAAAGCACTTTGGAATATACTGGTAACATTAATAATATAAAATGATATTCTACATTTCATTCGGTTTTTGACTTTTAACATAATAAATTTCATATAAGTAGTCCTCTGTATTATTATTATACAAACATTGATGCAGATAATGTGAATTCACTTTATTTCGTTAGGCTAACATCAGCTACTCAACAGCACAGAATATTTTCAAATCAAAATTATCATGGAAATTGACATGCTTGTAAGTATGAAGGGGATTAGTGAAAATATATCATGGTGTTGCAAAGTTGTCAATACAGTTAATAAGGTCATAACTATGTGTGAGAGGGATAATTTTCAGAATATCGAAGTAGTGATTAGAAGTCAATGGGGTCTGCAAATGTTAAGTGGTTGTGTATTGAAGTAATAAAGGTCAAATTGATAAGGACTAACGTGAGTTGAAATGAGTCAGATACAATCAAAATTTTGAATTCAAAGAAAATGTAAATAGAGGTGAAAAAAATGTGGTTGACATAATAAAAAGGATGTAATGTTATCTGGGTAAAGAAAGACTCATTACCATATTTTTTTGGAACACAAATACGGCTATAGCTTCGGTGAATGGGGACTCGATTGCCAAGTAATCACCTTGCAAGACTTCAACATATCTACTTCATGTTCAGTATCAACGGGATATCTGGAGATTGCATTAACGGATGCTCCTAGTCCATTTGACCTTAAACTTTTCGGAGTATGTTATTTGAATCGAACATAGGCCTGTGTAGTATTTCACAATTTATTCATTGTACTTCAATAATTTGTCGTTTAAATTATTTGATAATTGTATAGACCATAATTTTGCATTTGTAATAATTTAACTATCGATTATTTTATATTTGAGTGTGTGTGGATGCTTACTCGCTTATCACATGTCTGGCTTGTTATTGCCTGACAATGAATTTTTAGTCATTCTTCAGCTCATGAAGAATTGGCTGACTAGCCTTCTCTAATGCGCTTCGTTTTGCTTGTACGTATTGCATTCTCATGTTTGTCTGCATAAGTGATTGCGTGAAATAAATTCATCCGCGAAACTGTATTTGCGTTTTTTATTACCAGCGTCGCACAGACAGGGTTGGACTAAGATGCTACAAATGTAACTGCTTTGACAGATGTTGATGAATTTATATATACAGTTGGCGGTAACATGAAAGGAGTACTTATCGACCTTTGATTGTATTAAGGAACATATTGTTTTGGAAAAAATAAGCAATTAACCTGAAGGGTATGTTCTAGAAGACTTAGCAACATCATAAAATATTTCGAAAATCATCTTCATATTGATAAGCATGTTAATTTCCATGATAATGTCGATTTGTAAATATAAGTTGTGTAGGTAGCTGATGAGAATCTAACGAGAAATTGTGTGGGTTCATATTACTCTATACCAATCTTTGTTTTTGCACTCTTCTTGAAAAAATTCCGAATAATCAAAATTATCGACGTACTCAATATTAAATAAATATTTACATTTTATTATTTGATTTTATGAAATCATTACTGAAGAATCTGTGACATGGATAACTGAACTAGAACAGGGAGCAATCAAAACTTATTTGTTTACTATGTCATATTAAATAAATGTAAAATTCTTACTGAATAATTTTCTGACTGACTGATTTTTCCAGTTGTTTCTAATTATTTCTATTCATATCTCTATAGATGTTGGTTTGGTGTTGAAATGCATGATGAAAAGGCCAGAGACTAAATTCGATAGCTTTTCAATGCCATACTGATTCGCTTCAAACGTTATGAAAGTACGAAAATTAGTTGATAAATCAATCACCACGTTCATACATCAGTTTTGACAATGTAACTACTCCTTAAAATCATGCATACATTGAACTACAGTAATTCTAAGTTTAAAAATAACATTTGTTAGAAAAATGACCAAAGTTTAACATTATTTATCATAAGTTTACTTTGGCCTCAAAATGATTACTGGACAATTTTAGAAATGATTATCTTTAAGAAAAGGATACTTCATAGTTTATATGTCTAGGGTGCAATAGATTTGCAACGACAACACTCTCTCAAACAAATAATAACAATAATTCATCGTTATATATATGTATATATATATATATATATATATATATATATATATATATTTTTAATTTTTAATATAGCCGTATGATTTTCACTGATAAGTATATATATATTACACTAGAAAGAAACAAAACAGAAACAAAATAATAACATAAAATATTATTTTTTTTTGTTTGTTTGTTTTTTAATGCAAAAAAATTCATTAAAATTTTATCCAATACTCTTGGGGGGATATTTTTATTCAATATTTTTTTTTTTTGATAAAAAGACATTTAATCTCACAATAATATAACAGGCATAGAATATGTTGAATGATTTACTAAAACAAAAAATTGCCTCCTTTGTTTTGTTGAACATTTTAATATGAAAATAGAGATGTACATAATTTTGAAGAAAACGAAACAAAAAGCATATGTACTAGTCGAAAAGTGAATAATTCCTATGGAAGAATTGAATTAACATATGCTCAATTACAAAATGTTGATAAGTTAGCCAGTCATCTACAACAAAGGAACTTCATTCCTACGCACATACAGCAGTTCAGGTTGCCGTACCATATTACCACAGTGATACAACTGTCAATTTATATCCCATAGTGATAGAGGTAGTAGAAGTATAAGCAGTAATCCAAAAAGATTAAGGTTTGAAGATATTATTCAAGAAGTATAATTCAGTGAAGTAAATTTACGAAGAGAAAGATGAAGGTCATAAAGAATTCAGACCGGTCAAATCATATCAGCGATTGTTCCGGTCTATTTTATCATATTTTGATGAATGGGATAAAAGATAAATTTTGAAATTGACACCTTTGGATAAATGGAATAGTAACTAACTTTTTCAGATATTATTTATTAGTTTTAACTGAATTCAATCTGAATAAGTTGAGTTTAAAGTAACAATGTGTCAATCATATGGAAGCGTTACACCGAACTCATTTGTCTTTTGACTATTTTTTTCATACAATAATCTAGCTATCGCTTAATGTCTAAACTCAGTCAGTCAGTTGCAACGTAGAACTTCGTAGGTATGTACATAAGTTCATGTTGCCATACCACATTAGCAAAGAGAAGCAAATGTCAAATCAAATCCCACAGTGATAAAGATAGTAGAGGTATTAATGAAATAACTGTGTTTTGTATTGAGAAAGTACGTTTCGATAAAAGACTAGGAAAATATTTAAGGTTTCTTTTTTATCTTAGTAGGAGCCGTGTTTAAGACAATGAAACGAAACTGGAAGACTTAAACCATATCGGACAACAGTAAAATGACTATATTATGATAGTTTTATTTTGAATAAATAAATCTTGTTATTCAGAAGTCTTAAGTAAAAGTTCAGTTACTAAACGTTTTTAATGTAGATAGGCTTGAAAATGTTTTGATACGATGTACTTTGTCATACATTAGTTCATTTATTCAAACCATCAAATTCTTTATCAGTTTAAGATCTCTAAGTGATCTTATCAAAAAATTTACCTAACTGATCATATTTTCAATTAAGAAATTACACAAGCACTGATTCTAAGGTAGTTTATATTTGATTGTTGAGCTAATGTTAACGTTCGCTGTTTTAAATTAGCTAACTTGTTTTCTATCTGACATGCACTTCATATGATTACACATAGGCATTGTAACAAAATGCTACTACACTAATAGTATGATTACAACATTCCACTACACTGTATGTACCTTTTACTGATATCAGTTTATTATTGCATATTTGGCATAATCATGAAAAAAAAATCATTCTTCCAGTTCATCTATCAGTGTTTTGATAACAAATACCAAATTAAGCAAGTGTCAAAAGTTTTGGCAAGTATTTGTATTTCTGTTTTGAAATTCTCGCTATCAGCAAATTCTGAAGTTGAAATGTATTGTTGTATGTAATATTGTAAATTACAGAAAAAAACTACTATTATGAATTCACTCATGCAAACAACAAGTTTGTTATTATGTAAGATATTTTGAAATCAGAATTCTGGCAATAGCTAGAAATTAATTTGACCTATAGACATTTTACTGGATTCACTTGTAAGCATCAATTTGATATGAATTAATGAAAAGAAAAAGGTGAAGAACAATTAAAAAGTCAATTAAACGAACCATACATACATATTGACTGACCTTGTCAGTTGGTATGTTGTTTAAGTTTGATAAAATCTGCCAACCTTATTATGCTACGTTTTACTTCGAATGCATATTGTTCATGGTATGTGGAAGAAATGGTTTAATGCATATGGAATTAAGTAACATTTATAACATTGGCAATGCATCGTTTGCTTTTTTTCTTTAGGAATCTGGTGTGTAGCTGGTTGAAAAAGGCTTTTCTTGATACTTGAACAAGACAAGTATGAGTTGCAACAATAACAACAAGGTGTTGTAATTACAAAGTAAGTTTACTCACTGATTGGTTTAATCTGGTAGCCAATTAAAAAACGTGAGGAATCTACAACAGTTCTTTTGTATTGTATGGAAAAATTTTTAATATTGAGCATTTCTAATCCCTGTAAGTTTCAGATCGAAGGCATAAAAGCTCGACGGTACACATTTGATATCCAGTAATCATGTATGTTGCTTACTGTCATCCATTCCAGTTCATGATAAAATGTCCCACTTTGGTTATATGCATTTTACAATCTTCATTCTCCTTAAGAAATGAAGCAAAACCCTTGTAGAGTTAAAAAGAAGTTTTGCAGCTAAAGTATATAGACAACACACAATTACCGATGACAGAACTGCCACTGTAAAACTATTGCCTTAGTGAAAAACCTCATTGAATCATCATAGAATAAGTAAGAAAGAATTATCGCTCAGGAATTTGAAGAATAATGTATTACCGCAAAAAGGTGTAAATTTCCTGGGTGTTAATTTTTGAAAAGATCTGCTTATCTCTTTTGAGCTTTTCTTACTAATGATCAGCAACTATTCTGTTTAGATAATACTTTGTTCTCGATAAACTTTTACCCCATACAAAGTGATATATATATCGACAACATATATAGTAAGATCCTTTTTTAAAGGCTTTGTTTGTAAAAATCCTTCCATGTATACATTTGTAATTTGTCCTTATTGATTCCTTCAGTTGTACATTTTGTTATTCTGTTCGATTCCATTTTCAGATGATAATATTTGTATTTTATTATAGTTTCTATTTGTTTTGCCTTTACTGAGTTTCTATGTTTCTTTCTGAACTGCATTTATGTTGTATAAGCTGATACGTAGTTTTGGTGACAGCCATACTGATTTGTTCCTCTTTTGATTGTGTCGGTTGCTTGCATTGACTGGAATTGTGCATTTTGATTGTGAATTGAGTCACCCTTTCAGAATAAGAAGCACTATGTGTTATAAAGTGACCAGATATTATCTTTTGAAGGAGTCTGATCTATCCAGAAAAGATAGAATATCATTTATTTGCTGTTGTGGATTTGATTATCTGAACAATTGTTGATGGAATAACTGAGTGGTAATATTTGTTTGGGTAATGATGTATGTTTATATTTATGTGGAATAATAGAACCGTTATTTACCCAAATAGCTTGTTTTGGTTTTCGAACTGGGCAAGGCGCGTATCCATCCTCAGTCCAAACCTCAGTTTGGATCCTACATAAATTACTAACTGTAACTAAAAACCTATATTATTTCTAACAAAATAGATTTTGATCATCTGATTAAGCTTCTTGATTTTGATTCAATTATTTCAGCTCATAACTAAATGTTAGTCAACTTTATTACTTCGCTTTATTGCTAACTGTTTACCTGCCTATTTGTCATATCATATAAACACAAAACTGTTTATATTTTCTACATAACATTTTACAATGAAATTAAAAGATAAACTGTCTCAAAAAAAAAGTCTTACAACCTTTACATGAATTTTCCCTACTGTTTAATTTTTCCATTCATTTTACTGTGTATGAGAAAAAAACCACCACCACTACTACTACTACTATTATTACAACAGCAACAACCTCAATATTTCCACTTAATTGATTCAGAAATTTATTTCAAACTAAATCATGCAGTGAATATGTAGATGAGAAAAAGAGGCGTTCTTTTGATTAAAACAGCAACAGAAATGTCTTTCTTTCAGGAAAAATGATCAGTGTATGAGCAAATCAATGTCGGATTAAGCCGCTGTTTATTAACAACTTTTATTGTAAGGAATTGTAGATATATACACATACATATACATATACATAAAAGGAATTTTAATAACTACTGAAATTAATTATACCACATATTATCATCCATGTTTTATTTTATTTTTATTAAAAAAATTAAATTTAATAAAAGGAAAATATTGATAAACTGTCACTCTCTTTATCCATTGTTCATGCATGTTTTTTTTTTAATGTTAAACGGGAAGAAGTGCGTTGCGAAATATTTTTCTACTGTATACATGTATATATCATAGGAGAGAAATGTTAATCAATGAACAGTTTTATGTGAATGTTTCAATTAAAGTGTGCACAAAAAAAATATTGAAAGATGAATGAAATAAACTCAGTAGGAATGATGGAAAATAATTTGCACAACATGTCATAAACATTAAGTATTTACATTTTTTGTTGCATATGGTATAAAGTTGATGTAATTGCTCGTTTGCCAATCATTAGGAACTGGAAGCAAATTATGTTATACTAAAACATTGCATGCCAAGTTTTAAAAATATTGTCTATGATTATTGAAGAGATAATATCAGTGAAATGAAAAGTGGTTATTTAATCATTATTAGTATGGTAAGAAAATTAAGGAATTTGTAGTTTTGACAGATAGTTTTTTCATATACTTGACTAGGTCTTTTGAATGACTGAATAATTGTTCTGTTATTTGTCTAAGAAAGAAATCAGTCAATTTAGATTGGTATTAACCTGTTAATGTTCATTTTTATAATAATTGAATAATGATACCATTTTCGCTATAATTTTTAACCGGATAAATGTTATATCGTAAGATATGAATGCTTGAATTCGAAAATATATAAGAACGTTAATTGTTAAACTTATAATTAAATTGAAATTACTATTCTGTAAAAGGAATACTGACAAAAAATATTGTAAACTGAAAAAAACTGACGATCTGAAAGATAGTAATCGATGGTCAGAGACCTTCGATAACATGGCTTAAAACCGTTTGCAATGGCGTAGGTGCATCCATACTTCGGTTTCTCTGAAATCCTTATCCTCTGGATTTTTCAACACTTTTATCTTTCTCTTTTTAAGTTTATTTCAATGGATTCTGCTTCTTGAATAATATCTTCGAACCCTAATCTCTCTGATTACTGTTAATATTTCTACTACCTCTACTACTAAGGGATTTGAACTGACAGTTGCGTCTCTGTGCTAGCGTGTTATGGCAACTTGAACCGATGTACGTACATACGTACGTACGTACAGAGTTCTATGTTGTAACTGACTGACTGACTGGAAAGATACTGATTGATTGTGACTGGTGAAATAAGTTTCTTACTAATGTTATCTGAAAAAGTGCAACTGCTTACAGAAGTCAATGAAGTCGCTATCACTGTTCTCAGAAAGTATTCATTTATCTAAACAATTACATTATACCGTTAAAACCTCATATTTTTTATACTCCCTTCATTTGTATGTTTTTATTGTTCGTGAAGTTTGTACGTTGTCTGTGTGTGCAAATTAACAGTATACATTGCCTAATTTAAGTATAATTGTATAATATTAGCTACAATCAATTTAAAGAATGTTTTGTTATTTACTATCTAAAATAAAAGATACGATATCCAATGATCTGCTGATATAAAATATGTTGATTGTCTAGAACTGAACGAATAGGTTATTAATGACAAGTTTCTTTTAACATTTTGTAAAGGAGTAATTTTTCTGATAATTTTCTGACCATCAATGTTATACTTTAACTGTTAATTTATATTCAGTGTATTATTTATCAGTATGTCATTTTATTAACTTGCTTCAAATATCTCTTAGGAATCTGAACAGAAAATACAGATCTAAAATCAATTGTTAACATTTGAGGAACTTATTCACTTATAGTTTGATCATATTTTTGAGCAAGTAGAGGTAAGAGGAATGAAGCATGAAATTTATAAATTGATTTCCCTTAATAAATAATCCTGGTACGTAAATTAACAAACTAGAGAATTACTTATATTTCAGTGTTGAATCAACCGTGGTAAAGCACAAACAAAAAGGTCAATAAAATTATGCTGCATTACACAATTCGACACACAAATTAGTGTGAAGTAGTGATCAGAGGAGTCTAACCCTTCTTGTGGCTAAGAAGCAGTTAATAAAGTTGCGCAAGACCGCGGATCGATGAAAGTTAGACATTAATACCATTGGACGTCAGCTTAGCGAGCAAGACCCAAGGTCCCGAGTTTGATTCCCGTGAATAGCGGTAACCGTACATGCACACTACTGATGATCTCATACTAAGACGATACGGCCGTCCAGTGCTTCCGGTTTTCTAACATTGATCAATTCCTGGTTTCAATGAAGTTAGTGAAAGCAGATTATTCTGTGTTGTCTTGTACAAATCAACCATTTACAGAATCTTGCCATCAGTTAGTTAGGTAAACGAAGAATATTTTACATGCTTATATTAAAAATATTTTTTATCATCTATTTGTTTCGATGCCTCTAGCTTAGTCATAAAGTTTCAATGGATTAAAGATGAAAATAGCATTCAATGGTATTCACCTATATTTCTACTTTGTTTCAGTCATGTTGCAAAATTCACATTTAGAGTTTAAGTATCAGTTTCTCCCAGTGGTTCGCATTATCCCTCTTACGTGAATCCTCGAATTCCTTTGGTAGTGTAATTGTCATAAATGAATTGCATGTGAATCGCGAAGAAATACGAATCTTAGATTCCAATTGTGTTGATTGATCCTATGAACGAAACGAGTTAAACGCAATGCAATTTTTTATTATTTATTTATGCATGTTTGTGCCTATCTATCTATCTATCTCCCTCTCTCTCTCTCTCTCTCTATATATATATATATATATATATATATATATTTATATACATATATATATATATTATTTTTAGATGCAACATGAATAAAGAAATTCAAAATTGAAATCTGCTATCATTCAACTAGGATTGAACTTAATTGAAATTTATCCGTTTCGCTTGTTTGTTTTGTTATTATTATTTCTTCTACTTTGTTTGATTAATTACTACATGTTTTTTTTCTTGACTTGAAATGAGAGAAGGCATTTATATATTGTGCTCTACAATGAGTCTTTTATATATATATATATATATATATATATATATATATATATATATATATATATTTGAATGAAACCATTGACAATTGAAATAGGAGAATGGATAAATGATTGAAACTCACTAGATTCTGACAATTATATTGTCCTGAAATTTAATTTTTTCTTTTTTAATGATTATATCGATGATTGATCAGATGAATTTTTTTTTCCACTTGATCATTATCGAAAAAAAAATTGAGATAGTTTGCTCTCTTCTTCTTGAATTTGTAGAAGAATTAAAGAGAATTCATTGAAGACAGGTTTGACTATTTCCTTACTTACTTACTTACTTACTTACGCCTGTTAGCCCCAATCGAGCATAGGCTGCCCACCAGTTTTCGACAACCAACTCTGTCCTGGTCTTCCGTCTCCAGTTCTGTCCAATTTTTGTTCATTCTTCTCATATCTTTCTCTATTTCTCGGCGTAATGTATTCTTTGGCCTTCCTCTTTGCTTCTGACTTTGAGGATTCCAAGTAAGGGCTTGTCTTATGACGCAGTTGGGTGCTTTTCGCAGTGTTTGTCCTATCCACTTCCACCGCTTCTTCCTGAGTTCCTCCTCCACTGGAATCTGGTTTGTTTCCTCCCACAATACGTTGTTGCTGATAGTGTCTGGTCAACAGACCCGAAGTATTTTGCGTAGGCAACTGTTCATAAACATTTGTATTTTCTAGATGATGGCTTTCATAGTTCTTCAGGTTTCCGCTCCATACAGTAGAACTGTCTTGACACTTGTACTGAAAATCCTGATTTTGGTTTTGTTTGAAAGTTGTTTGGAGTTCCAAATATTTTTCAACTGTAGAAATGCAGCCCTCGCTTTGCCAATCCGCGCCTCACATCTGCATCGGATCCACCTTGGTTGTCGATGATGCTGCCCAGATATGTAAAGTTGTTAACGTCCTCGAAAGCATCTCCATCAAGAGTGATTTGGTTGGTGCATGTTGTGTTGCATCGAAGAAGTTTTCTTTTCCCTTTATGTATGTTGAGACGTACTACTGCATAGGCTGCTGCTACACTGGTCGTCTTCTCTTGCATTTGTTGTTGCGTGTGAGATAGAAGAGGCCGGTCATCTGCGAAGTCCAGATCGTCCAGCTGCGTCCTAACTGTCCAGTTGATACCGTGCTTCCCTCTAGATGTCGACGTCTTCATAACGCAGTCGATAACCAGGAGAAAGAGAAAGGGTGAGAGTAAGCAGTCTTGCCTGACACCAGTCTTCACCCCGAAAGAGTCTGTCAGCTGTCCATCGTGTACGATTTTGCAGTTGAATCCATCATAAGAATTCCGTATGATGTTAACTATTTTCTCTGGCGGATGTGACTATTTCCTTAGGTTATTATTACATGAATAGTTGGTTGAATGACAGAAGGAGGATTACATGAATGTTAAGTAAGTAACAATGAAGAATTTAATGAGAGAGATAACGAAGAAACTAAATGTCAGATAAACTGTTCACGGGTAGAGTTTGACGAAGGTGACGAATAAATGAGAAACATTGTATGACCTCAAATATATCTTGTACTTTTATCATTGTTCAGCTTATATGCACATGTGTACTTAGGCATTACCTACCGCCTACGCATATACTAATTTGTCTAGCTTTATCGATTAAGAGTCTGAATAATTCAATGGCAATATTGACTATAGATGTTTGAATTAAGTTCAATATTTGTAGCAGTCATTAAATTTTTTGAATAATAAAGAAATTGTGTTGTTCTTTAGTAGCGCAATATAGAATATAAAGAAGGTCCAATGCCACAACATGACAGTGAAAATAGCTAATATTTAAGAATAAAAATGTTAGAAAGAAGTATTCACTACTTATTTCAAGTCTATGACCACTCAAAGCTAGCTATTTCTAAATTAACCTCTTATGATTATTCTACATGTATGCAGCAATCAACGCACCTCATGCATTCCACAGCTAGTCAACCATCCATCTCTGCGAATAAACCGTATGACTTAACGGCAATATTGAAGTGATCCGCATAGAATGCTAATATGCCAAACAGATTCATTAATTCTAGTCATAAACATGAGCAGGAAAATTATATAATAACCGATAGAAATTTTTAAAAAAAAAGTTGTTTAGAAATTTTTATGCGCCTTTGAAATTTCAGTGAATGAAAGTTTCATTTACAAAGTTATTTACTTAATTCTAAAAAGAATCTATTTAAGCCTAGCTAGTATTAAAAAACACACACACACACAAAACGAAAGACTGTTTGAAGTGAATAAAAAAACTCAAGAGGTGATCCCGTGTTATCATAAATAAACAAACAAATAAGTTCTTATTACTGTAATTAATGATAATAAAAAAAAATATTGAGCACTAATTTGAATGCCAAAACAAATAGTCAAACGATCAACCATATGGTTGGTTGGTTGGTTGGTTGTTTGACTGTATTTCCAAAAGCAACTTCCATTGATCTTGTACATGCGAAATAAATATAAACAACTAATAGAAAGAAAAAAAACGAGATAATTGCCTATATTTTTATTTTTCCATTATTTATCTATATAAATGCTTTTGCAAAGTTATTTTTTTATATAATACACTCACTTATAACCGTTCATTAATTGAACTGTGAGATGTGGAATTTTTTTCATGTTGATAAACTCGATTATTATTATTATGATTATTATTGCACCAAGTGAAATAATCACATTTTAATTTCAGGAAAAATGAAATTCAACTGACTGAAATGTCGTCAAATGTCGTTTTTCTCTTTGGAAAATTTTTAACCTTTCGGTCACTACTAGTAGATTTTGCTGGATTAAGTTTCTGGTCTAATTTCTAATAGTGTATTTATTTACATGTTGAGTAACATTATAAATATGACACACATGACATTAGAGTAATATCAATCCATGAATATTATTTACAATAACTTGAAATATGTGATGCTTCTGTCATTTGAAGTATCTTCTTACCTTTTATAGATTATCACCATTCATGCATGAACTCAAACAGTTACGATATGTATGAGACAATGTTGATGATCTTGAATGTTATTGCAAAAAAAACTCACGCTGCAATATACTCTCGTCAGTAATATTTGTAGTTTTAAATTTTTCTACTTATATATCAGGCAAAATACCGTTATTTTTACATTTATGTTTTGTTTCACATTTCTTATTACAGAATAAGCTCGAATGAATCGGGATAGCATAAAAATTTCCTGACCGTAGCTGCTAACTTGACGTGGTGGTCGAGCGTGCCTATTGTCATGACCCAAACGAGCTATATTAGCTGGAAGATATGTTCCTAAATGTTCTACCATACCAGGCAGATTTATTAGAGAACGATGAGACTGAACGCAGCTACCCAAGGTCTGAGGGCGAAGTCGTACTGCTGACTACTGAAGAGGGGTGTGACAGCAGTAAGGTGTTTCCCTCGGACAACCAGCATCTGCAGCGATGCTGCCTCCTCACAAGGAAGGGAAGGTTAGAAAAGGTCGACCCTAAGAATGTCACACCTCACCCCACCTCACGGATTTCCGTATCCGGTGGTAGGAGCCGCCCACTAAGGGCGTTTAAGAGCAGAGCTAATACTCAAAAATCCTTATATAAAAAGGCCCTGCGTGACCGGCCTCAAGCAGTTGTCCCTTGAACTCTACGGTCACGCTTCCAGGTCTCCATGGCCAACATTAATCTACCTTCTTTTCCAGGTCCCTCAAGAAACAACCTTCCACGGTATCGGCAGCCGGGAAGTGACAACCGCCCTCATAATCGTAACATCATATAAATTTATATGCTGGTCTCTTTGTTGCATTTATCATAATGTTAAATTCTTCAAAGAATGGGATTTTCATAGATTAATTCAACACTTTTTACCATGGTTTCTCATGAAATTTTTCAGTCAGTTTTCATGCTCGTGTTGCGTATGACGTCTTCCGCCTTAAAGTTTTGAAAATTCCCTGAGCATATCAGTTAATTAATAGGTTGATGAAATCAGATATGATGTTATGGTACGCTTCACTGAAACTATTTATTTATATTTATTCTAGTGCAATATAAAGGCTGAAAGAATTAAGAATACTCTGATACAGATGTGGTAAACATTCCTGAAGTTCTAGATGACTAATTCAGAACGTATCAATAGGCATAGATATTGTGATTTGTATGCAGAAAATAATTGTAATGTATGTCTGACTGCCTCAGATCTCATAGTACACAATGAAATAGCAGAATAGGAGATCAAAATTTATCTTTTTCGAAATCTGTAAAATGATATTAAGCGATTCAAGTGAGCTATATAAGCACTTTAATAAGGAATATGCTATTATCAGACTTGCGGAGAAATACGATATATATGAGATATTTCATTTTCTAAATCTATGTACTTTTTAAAGATGTTATGAGACTGAAAGTTCGTACATATATTTCCGACAGGATAAGATGTAAAAATATATGCAGGTTTATACAGAAAATCAAGTCACGTTTTTTAATCTCTACTATACTGAAGTTTTCCTTTATAGAGGGTAATTATAGATTGATTTAGCATTCAATCGTTTCCAAGACTTTGTTTATTTTCGAATAATTACCAGACGCCCATTTAATTGATTTTGCCCTATGAAGTCAAGTGAATTCAATTAAATTCTACATAAATTTCATTCAACACAGTGTAACATTGAATTTTTGTGCATAAAAATGACTGCATACTATTCCGTATAGACAACAGTAATTGTTTATCATATGACGTAATAAGTTTATCCAACAATATATATATATATATATATATATATATATATATATATATATATATATATGGTGTAATTAAGTACTTCATATTATATTTAGATATTTTTCATCGATTACCAAATAACATTAACGAATAGTATTTTCTGTGTAAATGTTTGTTTAGTGATAAAAGAAAATTATTTATGCCAATAATAATAATCATAATTTTATGGTACACCAGACATCAAGTTCACGTCATTGATTCTACATAGAGAATTCGTTTTTTTTCCTACTTCTTCAACTTATTGACTTTGATATTGATAATAATTACAGAATTTCATGTCAAGTTCTATTAACAATTGAATCTAAATTCAATGACTGTTACAAATACAAACGAATAATTGTTAAAAAAATATTGAGTTGAATTCTACTGAGTAATAGATAATGCTTAGTAGTAGTTGATGTTGAATGCGAAGCATAAAATATTAATGTACATTGATTTTTTGCTTTATAGTTTTGTAAATGCTTAATCTTACTTGCATATTCGTTTATTCGTTCTTTGTTCCTTTAGTGAAATGCACAAAATAGGTGAACGTTTAAAATAAAATGTATTTTATTTTATTTTGTTTGATTACCGCCTTTTTTTTTGGTTGTATATATGTTAGGATATTCATTCAATATCCTAAGAGAATTATTGGTCAATTCCTATTGGTTAATTCCTACTGGTCAATATTATGGTCGTCTTAGATATCAATGTCAAGTACTTCATTGTTGTATCTTATTGGTCATCCTGACTTTCAATGTCACAGACTTAGATGCTGTTTCCTATTCAGCCTAAATGTTAAAATACGCATTATCTCTAACGTTTTATGACTAGGACCCGGATCCCTAGTCCAGGATCCTGATTCTCTTCTGGACTCGGACTTCGTACTTTCTGGATGCTTGTAGAATACATGTTCTACTTCATATCAAGTCTTCTTCTTTCACTCAATGGGGCTTTCGAACGCTCGGATTGGAGTAGCATGTCGTGTCGCCGGATCTTCCATTCCCGCTCTCCTTTTCCTACTAAGGTAAACTTATAATAATTCAAGCATATCAAAATGACGTGTTTACGTGCATGCGTAAGAATATAGCTATAAATCAATGGATACACATATTATTAGATCCAATGTAAAATATTTAATCAACACGCGGTACAGTAATGAGTAAACTGTGCGAAGTCAGTTAGAGACATCATAATAAAGTATATACCATGTAAACCTACACTATACAGAATCAGAGTTTTATTTTACAGATAAGAATCTTTTTATGTATTGATCCAGAAATTCACTTCAAATCAAGCCATATATTATACTAATAATGCAACAGAATTTGTTGTAATAATGCATATATTGTGCTGAAGCTTTTTTTCCTGGCTTTAATTAAATATATACTACTAAAAAAATGATTACTGCTGCATATCGTGATGTAATTTGTAATTTAACTTGATAAAAATCTTTTAAATAATCCTACTAATTTCTATTAGGTTTTAATGTTTAAATTTGAACGCGTCAACTGATCACATTATTTTTTCTCACTTATTATAGGAAGCAATATCGCATTGTCTAGTGCTTAGAATCGATCGAACTCTACCAAACAACTTACTCAATATTGCAATACATTTTATTATGAATGGTTTTTGTGAAATCCATCAGAATTCATTTATCTAGATTCAGTGTTAGTAGATCCTTGTCAACATGGATATATCTGCATTCATGAAAGTAGGGTTTTCGATTATATTCATGTCTATGTTACAGTCAAGAATGTTACCATCAAACACTTTGGATGCAACTGATATGATGAAGAACTTCAAGAGTTCATCTACAGTCTTTTTTTTACTTGATTAATGGTGTAAAGACATTATATTTTAATTAATACTTTAATTATCAAGCTAAATAATGCAAATGAAAACCATAAATTGTTATCTAGTTTCTACATAAATTAACAGTAGGCATAAAATTAATCAACTAACAACATGAACGGGAACAAGTCAGCAAGATAAATGTTTTTCGTCTCATTAATTAAGCATGAAGACATAAAGAGAATTCAATAGAATGATAGTGAAAATAATTTTGAGTAAACATATCATGAAAAGATATATATATAAGAACACAAAAGTGCTTAAGATAAAAAGAACAGTAAAAGTATCAGTAGGCTGATGTTGTTGTACAACATGGATAAGATTTTTGTGCATACAGTTTAAGAGTTGTCCTATAACTAATCAAAGTTTGAGCTGTTTTAAGTAGTTGAAAAGAAAGAAGTCTGTATAGACTTAGATAAAACTGTAAACAATCACTGTTGCTTAGATCGAGGCTAATTAATTTTTAATCCATCGAAATACTAATGACTTTCCTCTTCACCTTTGTAATATAACTGAGTAGAATAAATTTAGGTGTGAATTTTGAAAGTAAATTCTAGCTGCGCTCAATTCAGCTTGTTTACTGGAGCAGGTGATCTATCAGACAAACACAAAAGGAAACCAAACATTGTTGGTTTATCTTTTACATAAACCAAGAGCAGTAAAACTAACCTTCTGAGCTTTAAACATTCTCCTAATTGCTGTGGGCAAATGGCTGTCAAATATATCATATATAAGATAACCTTTGAATGGTATATTTATATTTTAAACAGATAATTAGTTCCTATCTAGGATTAATACATTTATTATGCTACAAATCATTTAAAAAAAAAACAGGATTAATGTTTGAAGAGAGTCGATAGTAATCTCTGTAAAAGAAAACAATAGCATAATTCCATTTATTTTATAATCTAACAATTTAAAATGAAATTTATCAGACAATAACATACATTCACATTCAAAAATACTAAACTCAATGTAAATAAATAAACAAGGAGATTAAGAAGTGTTTATGTTATTTATGTTTCATATAGTTCAAAAATCTAACAATAATGTAATATATTCTAAATAGCATTACAAAACACAAGTCACTTCTGGTATGCTGAGTGCATTGAAACAATCGAATTTTATACTGAGCTAGCGAGCGATTATATGTATTTGAGTTTCAAATTGTTCCACACTAATGTTTACAACCTTAATGAATAATCACTTAAATACTTCATTATTAACGTATGTTGCTTTAAGCAACTTAAGTATTCTGGTAATATTTATATCCAAGACTTCTGTCTTCTTATTTTTTTATCATTAGGATTTTCTGTTATGCTCATCATTTGTTAAGGTTGAAATTATTACGAGTTTACCTGAGTCAGTTAACGAGAACAAGACAATGAGTCAGTGACACAGTAGGCTATTCTAATCCGTTATCTCCGGCCCGGCTAACTATATCAAGAAGTCATGATATGGCGTAGAAAGTGTATTCTACAAGCACCCAGCAAATACAATGATCTCAAGCACACAAATCGCGTTTATTTATGCATCATAGAGACATCCTTGGGAGAATCACAAAAATAGCACACTAGAATAACATCAACCAATCACAGTCAAGGATTTTCCTGATGGGAAATGTAATCTCAATGTCAAATGACCAGTCCATGAATAAAATGCAAAATTAAGACATGTATCGAGCGAGTTCTGGGAACCTAACGTCTCCAACATTTTCATTGATCGATGAGCTATACAAGAAATTTGGTCTTATTATCAGAGCTAAAAATCTCATCATGTAATAAACCAGTTTTAAAGTAGATATCTGAGAATGATTTTATATATCATTGATTAATAATTGTTCACGTTTGAACACGTTACTATCTTTTTCACATATAATCAGTTTAATATCCATAGTTTTCTTTGACGCAGTTAGTTACATCTAAAGTAATTCTAAGCTATTGTTGCAACGAAATTTGAATGAATAGTCAAAGCAATTGTAAACAGTTAGACAAGTATTTCAAGTATTACAAATGTAGTAGCTGATGAATGAAAAAAGTCTTGTTCAACTTTATTGAGCAGTAGGTTTTTAACTAGCTAGCGACTAACAGAGTATTTATTTGTCCACATCTTTCGATTTACTTCGGTTTTCGATAAAAATCAATTAACTAAACTATATAAGGAATTCACTTGGAAAAAATAAACCCATTCATCTTATTAGATTATAAAAAGAAATAAAAATAAAAATAATAATAATAATAATAGCAGTACTGAACTTTAAATAATCCTAATAATTTATCATAACCGAAAAAGAAATTTATGCATACTATGACAGTAATATAAACAAATATACATAAGCATAGATCGTGTGTAAGTATATTTGTTCTTGTTATCATGAGAACACAATATTATGTAATTGGAAATGTCGTGTTATATACTTACATATATGTATATATATATATATATATCGTTTGATGTGACTTGTAATTCGAACGTTGTTGCATCTTGTTGCGAAGGTCGTAAAACTGCAAGACAATTATGATCATATAACCAGATGAAAGTAAACAAATTATTTAGGCGGTTTTAAGTGAAAAATATAATCTAGTTTCCTATAATAACTTTAAATTTGCGATCGATTTTGTCACTCCGTTTATTATAGAAGAGTTATTCAGCGATATACTTGAATAAAAGACAGAGCGAATAACGTAACCGAATAAAATGAATTGATTTACCTTATGAATCACATGGCATCTGCTTACAATTTAAAATCATAATGTTATTTTTTAAAGACAAATGAAGTGTAGGCCTTACGGAAAATATCCTGAATAAATTGAGTTAACAATTAGAGATTGAATCAGAATGATGGACCATAGTACTGAAGTACTATGACTGTTTAAACATTCTCTTCTATAGTATCATAGAAACAGAATTATTTCTCGAAATGAAAGATTGGTTTCATGACATTTACATTAAAAAAGTTGTAAACTGGTTGAGCAAAATTATTGGGAATTATTATCAATAAAGTCATCTGAAAACCCTAATTTTCCTTTCATCCCGAGGATTTTAAGTTAGAGCTTGCCTTATGACTTATTTGAGTGATTTCTGCAATATATGTCCTATCTACCTGAAAACTTAATGCTACACAGGTAAAACATTAGTCAATTTACTTGGAACACCCAGATAAATAAACTATTATGAGGAAAAGATTCTAGTTAATTATTTATCATTGATGAATTAAATCCAATCAGTTGAACTACTAGAGAATCGGTTGTAATGTCTTGCCAAACATTCACTGGTTTCGGATTATTTCTCATGTTGCGATAACTGCAACTAATGAAGAATCAATATGCAATTCGAATACTATTAAAGTATCATTTCAAAATATTTTAAAAACAAAATTTTTAACTCTTGTGAAAAATCTTCATAGAAACGTATTCATAATACATTGATAAGAAATGTGACTTGACAGAATTTTAAAAATAATTGATTCCCTGGACGAATGACTTATCGATTTTGAACAGTAACTGCTACTTACCTAAATCAATCGAATCAATTTTAACCTGCCTAAGAAACGTAAGAAGATCACCGTATCCAAAGTTAAAGCAAAAGTTTGAGATGAGAGTACTGTTTGATGACATGCATTATTAGAGTACGTTGTAAGCCCTTAGTTTAACTACACTGCCAACGTTATTTGTAGTCAAACATAGTCAGACCAAATTTAGGGCTATTTTTAATGAGTATTACAAAACAAAACAATTTTTTCAAGGCATCTGACCGCACACCTTTTGTACGTAATAGATTGATTTGTGAGTTATTAACTCTTGGGACAAATCTGTCAAGGTTATGATATTGTGCAACTCAGTTCAGAGAAAATATTATGCATTTTCATTTTGTTATTTGGTAATAAATATCAAACGATTATTGGGGCCCTTCATTACGTTTTAACTTTTAGTGTAGCGGAAACTTTTCAAGAACAAGTCTACAGACGTTACTTCAATAAGCTACCAATAACTGTGAACACATGACGCCTTTTGTTAGTCAGATTTGATTTGTCTACAAGTTTACATCGTCTAAAGAAGTACACAAACTAGTGATTATATTCGTGTGAAATTCAACAAATATATAAATAACTACGACGAAAAAGTAAAGTGTTTAACTCACTCAAATTACGAAATGTTTTTTATCCGTTAATTAAATTTTCATATTTAAAACTATTGTTTTTTTTTTCAGAAATTGTAAACGCTTTCACATTGCCAAAATTTTATAATATTTAGATAAATTTACATGGCAACGAATTCGCAATTCCTTGTCCAATACGGTATCGCATTTTTTCTCGGAATACTGAATTGTCGTATTTCTTTGTAAAACAAACGTATCAAGCGGTTCAATGTACAAAAATGTCTCTTAATTAAAAACCATTTTTATTCTGTTTTATCCTTAGTACAGTAAACTGTATATTTTCAACTGCCTAGATGACCATTATGTGTATGTATGTATGTACCTAAATAATATAAGTGTCCACTGAACTGTTTGTAAAAATGTTAGTTAAGAAGATTTAGAGAATTTAAACCTTACAACTTATCTATTCTTTAAAAATTTTTCACCATTTTGAATAGTAAATAAATCAGAAATTATAATTTTAGTGTAATTCAACTTATTCAAAATGGACATGCACCAGTATACATAGTGTTACATATAAACAAACAACCCAACTCATCTTTGTCTCTCCTTATCCTAAGTAATTTTCTTGTGAGTTTAGGAAAAAAATTTGTAAACTTTAACTTGTGATTCAACAGATTAAATTTATATATATATATATATATATATAAATGTTATTCAAATATTCTAGTCAGAAATGATAATACTTCAATTTGAGATATAACATACTAAAAAAATGCACGAAAAACACCATTGATTGAAGTAAGTTTAAACTGTAACCATCTGATTAAAAAATATGATAGTGATTATATTTTGGGCTTGACAGATGTTAGTGTTTTCGTAATCATTTATATATATATGTATAAATATCGATGAATATAGATATATATTATATATATATTACAATAATGTGTGACTTTTTTCATTATTTCTATTTTGTCAGTTGATGAAACTAATATATACATATTTATGTATATGAAAACGTCAGCAAATGTTTCAGAATGAAAAAAATACACTGATATTTTTAAAATTATTGGTTAAATAATAAATGATTAGCTTAAATGATACAGAGAGATAAAAACAAAACAACAAGATTTTATGCAGAATAAGGCGAAGTTATATTGGCTGATAAATATTTTTTACTAATCTACTTGAAATATTTTTAATTTCAGTGCAAGAATAATTTAACTTAATCTGAATACAATTTGGTTATTAAACTTGTTTAGGTTTGTCCTTTTTTTTCATCTACTATCTAGTAATTGAGTAAAATGTTGCTTAATTTTTAAGCATTTGTCTGGTGGCTAACAAAAGGATCCCTGACGTGCGTTTCGTCCTATTGTAAGCCTGCCGGCTTGATTTATCTGCATTCTAGAGTTGATCTTCGCTCCACGATCTAATCACATTAACTATGTTTAAAAATGTCTGTGACGTAATGGCGATATTGCGACGTGCCAAATCAGACTTAAACATTGCAGTTCTAAGCATCAATGAGAAAATTCAAATAGTTAATTCAAACAAATTAAAATGTTCATCATTTCTAAATGGTAATTTATTCTTTGTATGCTTATGGTAAATAAAATACTGATGAACGATAATGTGTCATTACTAAAACATGTGTTGGGGGTTTTAGATCCACAGAACTCATTCGGAAAAGGTCATAATTCTGTAATTTACTTCTGAAATTTTGAATTTTTAAGTTCTCGCGCATAAGACGCTTAGTTAGCCTTCAGCTTACATTTCTCACTCGGAAAATCCTTAACTGTCATTGGTCGATGGATTAGCTTAGTATGCTATTTTGTTGCTCTCCCAAGGGCCTTTCTATCATTGTATAAATAAGTTTGAATTGTGTGTTTAGCAACCTCGTATTTTCTGGGTGCTTGTAGAATAAACTTTCAACGCCTTCTCAAAACTTCTTGCCTAAGTTAGCGGGGCCTGTGACTACATATCAGAACAGCCTATCGTGTTGCTCATTCATTGCTCTTCGTTCCGTTTACCGGGTACGGTGAACTTGTAACAGTTTCAAGCATTTCATTTCGCGAGCATATCAACATGAAGTCACAATTATCAATGAATTTTCAATGTATATGACACAATCGATTACAGATAACTTGTATTCTACCACAGTCCTCATGTCGTTGAGTAAAAGTTTCTCAAAAATGATAACACACAAGTCACTACTACGTTACCCTTTGGTAAATAAAACACCTACCTATATTCAAAACTACTTGGTAAAATCTAAATTTAATTCTAATAGAGGTTTTAAGAAAACAAAAACTGTTCCTACTTTTCAAGAACTGGAGTGTCAAAGTGAACGATAAACATTTTCCTCTTATTCTTGTGCTAAAGCACAGTTGCCGCAGTATATCTACTTCAGCAGGATGATTAGAAAAATGTTCGCATTTATTGAAATTCATCTAAATCCCGCTTAAATCTACTTCAAATGATGTTAACTTTACAATGCACCTTCATAAATCTAAATAAGAATTTGAAAACTGTAGACGTATGTCATATTCTATAACATCTCACATACTTGTGAGCTTGTTTACAGTTAACCTGGTCAAACCATTTTATTAACTCATTTAACAAAGTGTCGCTCGCAGAGCATCAACTTATCTATGCCGTGGTACTTTTAGCTTGTATATGCATGTATGCTGGAGCAACGCTTACCACCTACGCACATAATTAATCCTACTAGCTCTAATGATTAGTTGTGTAAATAATTCGATAACAGTATCGACAATTTCGAACTGTGACAATGGTCTGCGTATTATTGTAACAGTGGTCAGGATGCATTGTATGAAGTTTAGAAATATATCGAATATTCACTGTAACAATTCACTTAAAAGGTAGATTAAACTATCCATTTAAATTCCCTACGAAAGGCAGAGAATCTCAAATAACGAATGTTGATAATTTGGATGAAACAGAAATATCATTCAGAAACTTAACTATACTCACAGCAGTGATATTTCAGTTTGAATGTATCAATAAATTTAACATAATTTAAACTAAGTTTTTATACAATGAAAAAAACGGAGGGAGCATAATGTTTCCATATTTCTGTTATCCCGTTAAAAAAATTTATCAGATTAATCGTTGATATTGTTGATTGATAGATCAATGATTGACATTGTCAAAAAAGGAATATAATGCTTCTCTGTAGATTTAATTATTAGGCGTCATAGTAAACTTCTACTCTTAGTTTACAAAAATAGCCAATGTCCATTTTTGTGTAATTTTCCTCCATCTGTATACATTGATTAAATTGTTATATTAGTCTGGAATTTAAGACATTTATGGACATTAAGTACAAATTTATCATATTTCTTATACGAATTTCAATAAAACTAAAAACAGAAAGCATATTTTAATCAGGAAAGATAATAAAGTGAATATAGTTGATCAATTGTTGTATTCACACGCAGAGTCAGTTATGAAATAACTTATAGTAGTGGTATATCTGTTGCATAAATTGACACTTGGCAGCCCAACCTGTATAAAATAGTAGAATCGATAGCTTGAGATATTAGAAGAAGAAATTTGCTTTTCTTCAGAAACTTTCTTATTATCTAAACGAATATTTTGCCCTTTATTTTATTCCACTTAAATATCTAGTAGGCAAGTGCACACACTTATTGTCTTACCATCAAGTTAATTATGTTACATTTTTAGTAATCATGATTTTTCTTGGGTAATCAATCTTATTGTTATCATGGAACCGTAAATCTCTCTTATTTTGTTTTTATTTCTCATGTATGTACGTGAATATTTATTTTGTTATGATGCACGATTGTGAAAGTCTAAAA
The DNA here is from genome assembly GCA_944470395.2 of Schistosoma turkestanicum. NCBI lineage: Eukaryota > Metazoa > Platyhelminthes > Trematoda > Strigeidida > Schistosomatidae > Schistosoma > Schistosoma turkestanicum. The sequence continues at coordinate 68,484,146 of OX103971.1, forward strand.
TCAAAATGATACTAATAGCTTATGCTTGATTCTGTTTGTATTACATAGATCGAAAGACGATTATTTCCATTCAACAGCTTGTCAATAGGGAAGTTTGATAATAATGCTTAAACAGACTATAAAATTTTATCATAAAGAAATAAAATATTCTGGTAATTGGAATATGAAATTTTCTTTGAGATCATAAGCGATTCCTCACTTCTTATTTGGATACAACTAATAAATGCGTTCTTCATTTCGGAAGGAATACAGAGAAACAAAGTCTGAACCTAAATTCTCTTGAACATTTACAATAGTTATTTGTGCTTTTATTTTATTGGAAAAAGTAGTCAACACTACTGAAAACCACTGGTATTGTTCATTTGTAATTTCAATGGTTATACAAGACTCTGCGTATGTTAAGGTTTAGGTTTGTGGTCAAAAATTATTTGCTTGAGAATTCTTTTACAGATGCCGGCAAATCATTTAGTTATCATATGAATGACTAACAACTTCCTTCATAGGTGAAATACATAAGTTTACATTTCATATTCATTGGAAAATTGTATAATGTGTTTACTAGTGACAACCTTCGTAAGGAAATTCTCAGTGTTCTAGTGTAAAGACTTAACCAATGGTGCTCAACCCTATTAGGTGTAAGTAGTAACTACGGAAGACGAGTGGTGAGGTTGCACGAAACGTTAAATTGATCAGAGTTTGATATTAATACCGTTAGATTCCATCTTAGTTGTCTAGAGATTAGGCTTTCGCTGGCGAGACTGAGTCCTAGGTTCGAGTGGGGGTTTCGTGGATGCGCATTACCTAAGAGTTCCATACCCAGACGAAACGGCCGTCCAGTGCTTCCAGGTTTCTGATGGTGGTCTAATAAGGATTGATTTATGATTTCAGTAAGAAAAACTAACTGCCTAATTTACTCTTTAATGATTGCTACGAGAGGCACATGAAATGATAAAGCTTACACAGAACAATTAATTTTGAAAAATTGATCGGTTAACACCTTATAAACAAACTCTTAATAAAAGTTGTAAATACTTATTTGTCTATGTTATGTCGAGGTTATCCAGCTAGAAATAACCAAATGAATTTTCGCCTTGTAATCTTATCTTATTACGAATTATTTTTTGTGCAAGTTCGTGAAGCGATTGTAGGAGTTTCAAATTATGTAGATAATTGATATATTAACAGAGATAAATTCATTTTTAAGTTTTTATGAATTTTGTTATCCATGAAGTTCATGACTGGATTTCAACTAATTTCTTTTAGCTTATTTACTGGGTTCGAGTTCAAGAGTGATCATCAAGACTGGGATCCGGGGGCACCCTATCGACAAGTCTCAAATAGGATGATGAAATGTGCCTTTTGATTTCCACTAATAGACACTACCCAAACTTAATGAAAATTTGTGACTGATTAGCAATATTTCAGTCAGTTTGCTCAAAATGCAAATCTATCAACAATGGTTATATATATTTTAATTGTCATATTATTTTCACTGGTTATTTGTTCTCTATATACATCTCATGTAAAACTAAAAAGTATTTTCAAAAATCACATAATAGACTTATTTTATGATATACTTTGTTCAACTCGGTCTTTGAACAAAAACATTCATGGGAGTAAGTACACTGAATAGTGATTCCCAGGAATGAAAAATAATTTTTAATTGATGCGAATATATAATGAGTTAAAACAGAATATGTATTATTACAAAATTGGATTATTTCAAATTGTTACACCTAGAAATAGAAATGATCGCTTTATTTTATAAGTAAACTGAATAATATGAGTGTGTGTGTGTGTGTGTTTACAATAAACTAATTCACTAATTAGATTTAAAGTTAACCAAATTGTATAATCATACCTTTACTTCAAAACTGGCTGTACGTAAATTGAATCAACATTCTACATCGATATAACATAACGAACAATGAGAAATTACATTTTTTAACTATTAGCTTTATCAATATTATTGTCTGATTAAAAAGTGCATGAACAAGTTAGCGAATTATAAAGTTTCTGCTGTAATTATTTTTTTAACAATCTAATTTTTTATTCCATACGATGGATTGTTTCGGAATTACAATTTGCTAACGGTTAAAAAAAAATTCAATGCAAAAAGGGTGTAGTGTGTCGATTTACTGCGTGTTCTTAAGCTCGGTAATTAGCTCGTCCAGACAATCGTTACTAAATAGCGTCTGACGGTTTATAAATCAGAAGGTGAATTCGAAGTGTTGAATACGTTTATTTTGCAACACACCACAAAGCGAAGCGGAGAAGCAGTGAATAAAACGAATGAAGCGACGTGAATTGGAGAAGGTTGTTGAGCCAACTCAATGAGATACAACATGACTAAGAATATATAGTCAGGCAACTATAAGATAGACATGCGACAAGCGAAATAGGCACACATGAATAAAAGTGACGAATAGTTGACAAGATCAAATGTCAAGTGGGACACGTCATGTGAGCTCATCATACAAACCAGACAATAATAATAAGAACGAATGGTACATATAAATTGTTTCAATAGAAATGGCTTGGTTAAATAAATTAATCGAAAGGGCTTAACCAAGTTAGATGTAAGTGAACTCGAATATATGTGGAGGCACTACAAGGGAACCTAATAAGAGAAGA
>OX103971.1:68487263-68504717 GCA_944470395.2 Schistosoma turkestanicum
GCTGCGACTTATTATTTGATTAAAACATCTCAAATCCTGATATTCAATCTACTAAGGTTTTTACGATTTACTACACTTCATCAGTTCCAATTTTGTTATCACTTGCGACTAGATAATATTGCCTCTATTAAAATTTTACATGTTTCCACGTAGAGCAAGAACAACAAGATAAAGTTCCTCTGTTATATTAGAAAACCTGTGAACGGTTTATTAATTTAGAACACTGGTTATAGTGCCATAGATCTTTTGACAAACAATAAGTTAATTAAAAATAATCTCCCCAAAATAATTTTCTAAAAATATTGACTTCTAGAGGAATTGTTTCAGTTCTTGTGGAACATAGTGCCAATTGATTTTTTGGCCATATTACGAGTAAGGCAATTTTTTATCCAGTGATTTCATCTTTATAAGCTGATATTGAAAGGTTTCATGTTAAAGAGTGAGTGCTTTATAAAATTTACTTACATAGCTAATGACTTTCAATGAAAATTTTCACAATTAAATCATCAACGATTTATACATTATGCATTGAAGACACATAATCTTACTAGGAGAATTGCACATCATGTACATGCATAATATTTTGTACTTAGTTAAAGTAATTGTGGCTGAGGTTCATTGTATTGTAGATTTACTGATTACTGAATCAAAGACATTCTACACACAATGTAAAAGCCTATAATCACGGAAGTGATAATGAATTCTTTGAAGAATTTTCAACTAAACGTAACTACATGCATTCATAGACATCAGTGATCTAGACACTTATTTTATTTGATTCGCTGAGATGTATATATTCTTTTTGTATCCACACTGGTAGATGCCTTACAGAAAAAAAAATAAATACTCAAGTTTAAATATTTAAAATCAAAGTTGTACTAAATAAAAACACATGATTAAAAATAAACTAGTACTAATCTTTCTAAAAAAAATATTATTAGTTACCACATTTCTTCACCGATCTAGTTTAGACATAGCTAACCACCGACTGCCTCGACGATCGATGTTTTGTGGTATAGGAGTATGTTGGACGAAAGCTAAAGGCGGCCAGAACTAAACATGGCAGAAATCCATAAAGTCACTGACTAGTGGACTGAGTCATGTTGGTAGATGTAGACTACCTGGTTGGGGTCCGCGAGACGAAAGTCATCAATGGTTAGAGACCTTGAACGACATGGCTCAAAATCGTTTGCAATGGCGCAAGTGCATCCATTCTTTGTGCTCTCTCAAATCCTAATCTTCTGGATTCGTCAGCACCTCTACCTTTGTCTTTCTAACCTTATCTCACTGAATTATACTTCTTGAATAATATCTTCGAACCCTAGTCTTCTTCATTACCATTAATACCTCTACTATCTTTATCACTATGGGATTTGATTTGACATTTGCGTCTCTGTGCTAATGTGGTATGGCAACATGAACTTATGTACATACGTACGAAGTTCTACGTTGCAACTGACTGACTGAGTTTAGACATTAAGCGATAGCTAGATTATTGTATGAAAAAAATAGTCAAAAGACAAATGAGTTCGGTGTAACGCTTCCATATGATTGACACATTGTTAATTTAAACTCAACTTATTCAGACTGAATTCAGTTAAAACTAATAAATAATATCTGAAAAAGTTATTTACCATTCCATTTATCCAAAGGTGTCAATTTCAAAATTTATCTTTTATCCCATTCATCAAAATGTGATAAAATAGACCGGAACAATCGCTGATATGATCTGACCGGTCTGAATTCTTCATGACCTTCATCTTTCTCTTCGTAAATTTACTTCACTGAATTATACTTCTTGAATAATATCTTCAAACCTTAATCTTTTTGGATTACTGCTTATACTTCTACTACCTCTATCTCTATGCGGATTTAAATTGACAGTTGTATACACTGTGGTAATATGGTATTGGCAACCTGAACTGCTGTATGTGCGTAGGAAATGAAGTTTCACTTTGAAAACTTCATGTCCTACGCACATACAGCAGTTCAGGTTGCCATACCATATTACCACAGTGATACAACTGTCAATTTAAATCCCATAGTGATATAGAGGTAGTAGAAGTATAAGCAGTAATCCAAAAAGATTAAGGTTTGAAGATATTATTCAAGAAGTATAATTCAGTGAAGTAAATTTACGAAGAGAAAGATGAAGGTCATGAAGAATTCAGACCGGTCAGATCATATCAGCGATTGTTCCGGTCTATTTTATCACATTTTGATGAATGGGATAAAAGATAAATTTTGAAATTGACACCTTTGGATAAATGGAATGGTAAATAACTTTTTCAGATATTATTTATTAGTTTTAACTGAATTCAGTCTGAATAAGTTGAGTTTAAATTAACAATGTGTCAATCATATGGAAGCGTTACACCGAACTCATTTGTCTTTTGACTATTTTTTTCATACAATAATCTAGCTATCGCTTAATGTCTAAACTCAGTCAGTCAGTTGCAACGTAGAACTTCGTAGGTATGTACATAAGTTCATGTTGCCATACCACATTAGCAAAGAGAAGCAAATGTCAAATCAAATCCCATAGTGATAAAGATAGTAGAGGTATTAATGGTAATGAAGAAGACTAGGGTTCGAAGATATTATTCAAGAAGTATGGTTCAGAGATAAGGTTAGAAAAACAAAGGTAGAGGTGCTGACGAATCCAGAAGATTAGGATTTGAGAGAGCACAACGAATGGATGCACTTACGCCATTGCAAACGATTTTGAGACATGTCGTTCAAGGTCTCTAACCATTGATAACTTTCGTTTCGCGGACCCCAACCGGGTAGATAGTCTACATCTACCAAGATGACTCAGTCCACTAGTCAGTGACTTCATGGATTTGTGCCATGTTTTGGTCTGGCCGCCGCTAGCTTTCTTCCAACCTACTCCTATACCACAAAACATCGATCGTCGAGGCAGTCGGTGGTTAGCTATGTCTAAACTAGATCGGTGAAGAAATGTGGTAACTAAATAAATATTTTTTAGAAAGATTAGTATAGTTATTTTTAATCATTGTTTTTATTGTACAACTTTGATTTAAATATTTAAACTTGAGTATCTATTTCTTTTTCTGTAAGGCATCCAGTGGATACAAAAAAGAATATATACATCTCAGCGAATCAAATAAAATAGTGTTAGATCACTGATGTCTATGAATGCAGAGTTACGTTTAGTTGAAATTCCTCAAAGAATTCATTATCACTTCAGTGATTATAAGCTTTTACAGTGTTGTAGAAATGTCTTTGATTCAATCAGTAAATCTACAATACAATGAACCTCCCAATTACTTAACTAAGTACAAATATCATGCATGTAATGATGTGCAATTCTCGTAGTAAGATATGTTCTTCAGCGCATAATGTATAAATCGTTGATGATTTAATTGTGAAAATTTTCATTGAAAGTCATTAGCTATGTAAGTAAATTTTATAAAGCACTCACTCTTTAACATGAAACCTTTCAATATCAGCTTATAAAGATGAAATCACTGGATAAAAAATTGCTTTACTCATAATATGGCCAAAAATCAATAGGCACAATGTTCCACAAGAACTGAAACAATTCCTCTAGAAGTCAATATTTTTAGAAAATTATTTTGGGGAGATTATTTTTAATTAACTTATTGTTTGTCAAAGATCTATGGCACTATAACTAGTGTTCTAAATTAATGAACCGTTCACAGGTTTTCTAATATAACAGAGGAACTTTATCTTGTTGTTCTTGCTCTACGTGGAAACATGTAAAATTTTAATAGAGGCAATATTATCTAGTCGCAAGTGATAACAAAATTGGAACTGATGAAGTGTAGTAAATCGTAAAAACCTTAGTAGATTGAATATCAGGATTTGAGATATTTTAATCAACATTTTTATATCATGAAATAACTGTGTTTTGTATTGAGAAAGTACGTTTCGATAAAATACTAGGCAAATATTTAATGTTTCTTTTTTATCTCAGTAGGAGCCGTGTTTAAGACTTAAACTACATTGGACAACAGTAAAATGACTATATTAAGATAGTTTTATTCTGAATAAATAAATCTTGTTATTCAGAAGTCTTAAGTAAAAGTTCCGTTACTAAACGTTTTTAATGTAGATAGGCTTGAAAATGTTTTGATACGATGTACTTTGTCATACTTTAGTTCATTTATTCAAACCATCAAATTCTTTATCAGTTTAAGATCTCTAAGTGATCTTATCAAAACATTTACCTAACTGATCATATTTTCAATTAAGAAATTACACAAGCACTGATTCTAAGGTAGTTTATATTTGATTGCTGAGCTAATGTTAACGTTCGTTGTTTTAAATTAGCTAACTTGTTTTCTATCTGACATGCACTTCATATGATTACACATAGGCATTGTAACAAAATGCTACTACACTAATAGTATGATTACAACATTCCACTACACTGTATGTACCTTTTTACTGATATCAGTTTATTATTGCATATTTGGCATAATCATGAAAAAAAATCATTCTTCCAGTTCATCTATCAGTGTTTTGATAACAAATACCAAATTAAGCAAGTGTCAAAAGTTTTGGCAAGTATTTGTATTTCTGTTTTGAAATTCTAGCTATCAGCAAATTCTGAAGTCGAAATGTATTGTTGTATGTAATATTGTAAATTACAGAAAAAAAACTACTATTATGAATTCACTCATGCAAACAACAAGTTTGTTATTATGTAAGATATTTTGAAATCAGAATTCTGGCAATAGCTAGAAATTAATTTGACCTATAGACATTTTACTGGATTCACTTGTAAGCATCAATTTGATATTAATTAATGAAAAGAAAAAGGTGAAGAACAATTAAAAAGTCAATTAAACGAACCATACATACATACATACATATTGACTGACCTTGTCAGTTGGTATGTTGTTTAAGTTTGATAAAAATCTAACAACCTTATTATGCCATGTTTTACTTCGAATGCATATTGTTCATGGTATGTGGAAGAAATGGTTTAATGCATATGGAATTAAGTAACATTTATAACATTGACAATGCATCGTTTGCTTTTTTTTCTTAGGAATCTGGTGTTTAGCTGGTTGAAAAAGGCTTTTCTTGATACTTGAACAAGACAAGTATGAGTTGCAACAAATAACAACAAGGTGTTGTAATTACTCACTGATTGGTTTAAGCTGGTAGCCAATTAAAAATTGAGGAATCTACAACAGTTCTTTTGTATTGTTTTTTAATATTGCTCATTCATAATCGCATCAAGTTTCAGACTGAAGGCATAAAAGCTCGACGGTTCACATTTGATATCCAGTAATCATGTATGTTCCTTACTGTCATCCATTCCAGTTCATGGTAAAATGTCCCACTTTGGTTATATGCATTTTACAATCTTCATTCTCCTTAAGAAATAAAGCAAAACCCTCGTAGAGTTAAAAAGAAGTTGTGCAGCTAAAGTACCGATGACAGAACTGCAACTGTAAAACTACTGCCTTAGTGAAAAACCTCATTGAATCATCATAGAATAAGTAAGAAAGTATTATCGCTCAGAATAATGTATTACCGCAAAAAGGTGTAAATTTCCTGGGTGTTAATTTTTGAAAAGATCTGCTTATCTCATTTGAGCTTTTCTTACTAATGCTCAGAAACTATTCTGTTTAAATATTACTTTGTTCTCGATAAACTTTTATCCCATACAAAGTGATATATATCGACAACATATATAGTAAGATCCATTTTTGAAGGCTTTGTTTGTGAAAATCCCTCCATGTATACATTTGTAATTTGTCCTTACTGATTCCTACAGTTTTACATTTTGTTAATCTGTTCGATTCCATTTGAGATGATAATATTTGTATTTTATTATAGTTTCTATTTGTTTTGTCTTTACTGAGTTTCTATGTTTCTTCCTAAACTGCATTTATGTTGTTTAAGCTGATACGTAGTTTTGGTGACAGCCATACTGATTTACTCCTCTTTTGATTGTGTCGCTTGCCTTGACTGGAATTGTGCATTTTGATTGTGAATTGAATCACCCTTTCAGAATAAGAAGCACTCTGTGTTATAAAGTGACCAGATATTATCTTTTGAAGGAGTCTGATCTATCCAGAAAGAATAGAATATTAGTTATCTGTTGCTATTGATTTGATTAATTGAACAATTGTTGATGGAATAACTGAGTGTTAATATTTGTTTAGGTAATGATGTATGTTTATATTTATGTGGAATAATAGAACCGTTATTTACCCAAATAGCTTGTTTTGGTTTTACAAACTGGGCAAGGCGCGTATCCATCCTCAGTCCAAACCTCAGTTTGGATCCTACATAAATTACTAACTAAAAACTAAAAACCTATATTATTTCTAACAAAATAGATTTTAATCATCTGATACAGCTTCTTGATTTTGATTCAATTATTTCAGCTCATAACTAAATGTTAGTCAACTTTATTACTTCGCTTTATTGCTAACTGTTTACCTGCCTATTTGTCATATCATATAAACACAAAACTGTTTATATTTTCTACATAACATTTTACAATGAAATTAAAAGATAAACTGTCTCAAAAAAAAAATTCTTACAACCTTTACATGAATTTTCTCTACTGTTTAATTTTTCCATTTATTTTACTGTGTTTAGAGAAAAAAACCACCACCACTACTACTACTACTACTACTATTACAACAGTAACAACCTCAATATTTCCACTTAATTGATTCATAAATTTATTTCAAACTAAATCATGCAGTGAATATATGTAGATGAGAAAAAGAGGCGTTCTTTTGATTAAAACAGCAATAGAAATGTCTTTCTTTCAGGAAAAATGATCAGTGTATGAGCAAATCAATGTCGGATTAAGCCGCTGTTTGTTAACAACTTTTATTGTAAGGAATTGTAGATATATACACATACATATACATATACATAAAAGGAATTTTAATAACTACTGAAATTAATTATACCACATATAATCATCCATGTTTTATTTTATTTTTATTAAAAAAAATTAAATTAAATAAAAGGAAAATATTGATAAACTGTCACTCTTTTCATCCATTGTTCATGCATGTTTTGTTTTTTTTTAATGTTAAACGGGAAGAAGTGCATTGCGAAATATTTTTCTACTGTATATATATGTATATACTATTGGAGAGAAATGTTAATCAATGAACAGTTTTATGTGAATGTTTCAATTAAAGTGTGCACAAAAAAAATATTGAAAGATGAATGAAATAAACTCAGTAGGAATGATGGAAAATAATTTGCACAACATGTCTTAAACATTAAGTATTTACATTTTTTTTATTTTGCATAGTAAAATTAAATATGGTATAAAGTTGATGTAATTTGCTCGTTTGCCAATCATTAAGAACTGGAAGCAAATTATGTTATACTAAAACATTGCATGCCAAGTTTTAAAAAAATATTGTCTATGATTATTGAAGAGATAATATCAGTGAAATGAAAAGTGGTTATTTAATCATTAGTAAGTAGTTTAGTAACAAAATTAAGGAATTTTTTGTAGTTTTGACAGATATATATTTTTTTTCATATACTTGACTAGGTCTTTTGAATGACTGAATAATTGTTTTGTTATTTGTCTAAGAAAGAAATCAGTCAATTTAGATTGGTATTAACCTGTTAATGTTCATTTTTATAATAATTGAATAATAATACCATTTTCGTTATAATTTTTAACCGGATAAATGTTGCATCGTAAGATATGAATGCTTGAATTCGAAAATATATAAGAACGTTAATGGTTAAACTTATAATTAAATTGAAATTACTCATCTGTAAAAGGAATACTGTCAAAAAATATTGTAAAAACTGAAAGAAACTGACGATCTGAAAGATAGTAATCGATGGTCAGAGACCTTCGATCACATGGCTGAAAACCGTTTGCGATGGCGCAGGTGCATCCATACTTCGGTTTCTCTGAAATCCTTATCCTCTGGATTTTTCATCACTTTTATGTTTATCTTTTTAAGTTTATTTCAATGGATTCTGCTTCTTGAATAATATCTTCGAACCCTAATCTCTCTGATTACTGTTAATAATTCTACTACCTCTACTACTATGGGATTTGAACTGACAGTTGCGTCTCTGTGCTAGCGTGTTATGGCAACTTGAACCTATGTAGGTACATACGTTATGAAAAAGTGCAACTGCTTACAGAAGTCAATGAAGTCGCTATCACTGTTCTCAGAAAGTATTCATTTATCTAAACAATTACATTATATCGTTAAAACCGCATATTTTTTATACTCCCTTCATTTGTATGTTTTTATTGTTCGTGAAGTTTGTACGTTGTCTGTGTGTGCAAATTAACAGTATACATTGCCTAATTTAAGTATCATTGTATAATATTAGCTACAATCAATTTATTAAAGAATGTTTTGTTATTTACTATCTAAAATAAAAGATACAATATCCAATGATTTTCTGATATAAAATATGTTGATTGTTTTGGAACTGAACGAATAGGTTATTTAATGAAAAGTTTCTTTTAACATTTTGTAAAGGAGTAATTTTTCTGATAATTTTCTGACTATCAATGTTATACTTCAAACGTTAATTTACATCCAGTGTATTATTTATCAGTATGTCATTTTATTAACATGCTTTAAATATCTCTTAGGAATCTGGACAGAAAATACAGATCTAAAATCTATTGTTAACATTTGAGGAACTTATTCACTTATAGTTTGAGCAAGTAGAGGTACTAGAAATGAAGCATGAAATTTATAAATTGATTTCCCCCCTAATAAATAATCCTGGTACGTAAATTAACAAACTAGAGAATTACTTATATTTCAGTGTTGAATCAACCGTGGTAAAGCACAAACAAAAATGTCAATAAAATTATTGCTGCATTACACAATTCGACACACAAATTGGTGTGAAGTCGTGATCAGCGGAGTTTAACCCATTGTGTGGCTAAGAAGCAGTTAATAAAGTTACGCAAGACCGCGGATGGATGAAAGTTAGACATTATTAATACCATTGGACGTCAGCTTAGCGAGCAAGACACAAGGTCCCGAGTTTGATTCCCGTGAATAACGGTAACCGTAAATGCGCACTACTGATGATCTCATACTAAGACGATACGGCCGTCCAGTGCTTCCGGGTTTCTAACATTGATCAATTCCTGGTTTCAATGAAGTTAGTGAAAGCAGATTATTCTGTGTTGTCTTGTACAAATCAATCTTTACAGAATCTTGCCATCAGTTAGTGATAAGTTCGTCACTTAGTATGCTTGAGGCTATTACGAGTTTACCTTATTCGATAAACGCGAACGAGACAATAAACCAGCGTCCAGGTAGGCTACCTTGAATCCGAGGCTGAAGTGAAAAGGCTTTGTAAGCGTAGAAAGTATATTCTACAAACACCCAGCAATCACAGTACAATCAAGCATACAACTCTCGTTTATTTATACAACATAAGAACGTCCTTGAGACAGTTAAGAAAATAACATACTAAAATACACAGCAGCCAATCACAGCCATGGATTTTCCTGGTGGGAATTGAAATCTCAAGGTCATCTGATCAGCCCATGCTGGCAAAACGTGAAAACCAAAATACGGCATCATCAAGCGAATTTCGGGGATCTAACATCCGCAACAGTTAGTTAGGTAAACGAAGAATATTTTACATGCTTATATTAAAAAATATTTATCATCTATTTGTTTCGATGCCTCTAGCTTAGTCATAAAGTTTCAGTTGATTAAAGATGAAAATAGCAATCAGTGGTATTCACCTATATTTCTAATTTGTTTCAGTCATGTTGCAAAATTCACATTTAGAGTTTAAGTATCAGTTTCTCCCAGTGGTTCGCATTACCGCTCTTACGTGAATCCTCGAATTTCATTGGTAGTGTACTTGTCATAAATGAATAGTGTGTGAATCGCGCGGAATTACGAAACTTACATTCCATTTGTGTTGATTGATCCTATGAAGAAACAGCGTTAAACGCAATGCAATTTTTTATTATTTATTTATGCATGTTTATGCCTATCTATCTCCATCCCTCTCTCTCTCTCTCTGTATATATATATATATATATATATATATCTGCTATCATTCAACTAGGATTGAACTTAATTGAAATTTATCCGTTTTGCTTGTTTGTTTTGTTATTTTATTTCTTCTACTTTGTTTGATTAATTACTACATGTTTTTTTTCTTGACTTGAAATGAGAGAGGCTATTTATTGCGCTCTACAATAAGTCTTATATATATATATAGATATAGATAGATAGATAGATTTGAATAAAACCATTGACTATTGAAATAGGAGAATGGATAAATGATTGAAACTCACTAGATTCTGACAATTATATTGTCCTGAAATTTAATTTTTTTTTTAATGATTATATCGATGATTGATCTGATGAATTTTTTTTTCCACTTGATCATAATCGAAAAAAAAATTGAGTTAGTTTGCTCTCTTCTTGAATTTGTAGAAGAATTAAAGAGAATTCATTGAAAACAGGTTTGACTATTTCCTTAGGTTGTTGTTATTACATGAACAGTTGGTTGCATGACAGAAGGAGGATTACATGAATGTTAAGTAAGTAACAATGAAGAATTTAATGAGGGAGAGATGACGAAGAAACCAAATGTCAGATAAACTGTCCACGGGTAGAATTTGACGAAGGTGACGAATAAATGAGAAACATTGTATGACCTCACATATATCTTGTACTTTCATCATTGTTCAGCTTATATGCATATGTGTACTTGGGCATTACTTACCACCTACGCATATACTAATTTGTCTAGCTTTATCGATTAAGAGTCTTAATAATTCAATGGCAATATCGACTATAGATGTTTGAATTAAGTTCAATATTTGTATCAGTCATTAAATTTTTTGAATAATTAAGAAATTGTGTTCTTTAGTAGCGGAATATAGAATATAAAGAAAGTCCAATGCCACAACATGACAGTGAAAATAGCTAATATTTAAGAATAAAAATGTTAGAAAGAAGTATTCACTACTTATTTCAAGTCTATGACCACTCAAAGCTAGCTATGATTATTCTACATGTATGCAGCAATCAACGCACCTCATGCATTCCACAACTAGTCAACCATCCATCTCTGCGAATAAACCGTGTGACTTAACGGCAATATTGAAGTGATCCGCATAGAATGCTAATATGCCAAACAGATTAATTAGTTCTAGTCATAAAAATGAGCAGGAAAATTATATAATAACCGATAGAAATTTTAAAAAAAAAGTTGTTTAGAAATTTTTATGCGCCTTTGAAATTTCAGTGAATGAAAGTTTTATTTATAAAGTTATTTACTTAACTCTAAAAAGAATCTATTTAAGCTTAGCTGGTATTAAAAAAACACACACACACACAAAACGAAAGACTATTTGAAGTGAATAAAAAAACTCAAGAGGTGATCCCGTGTTATCATAAACAAACAAACAAATAAGTTCTTATTACTGTAATTAATGATAATAAAAAAAATTATTGAGCACTAATTTCAATGCCAAAACAAACAGTCAAACGATCAACCATATGGTTGGTTGGTTGGTTGTTTGACTGTATTTCCAAAAGCAACTTCCATTGATCTTGTACATGCGAAATAAATATAAACAACTAATAGAAAGAAATAAAACAGAAAAAAAACGAGATAATTGCCTATATTTTTATTTTTCCATTATTTATCTATATAAATGCTTTTGCAAAGTTATTTTTCTATATAATAAATACACTCACTTATAACCGTTCATTAATTGAACTGTGAGATGAGGAATTTTTTTCATGTTGATAAACTCGATTATTATTATTGCACCAAGTGAAATAATCCCATTTTAATTTCAGGAAAATCAAATTCAACTGACTGAAATGTCGTCAAATGTCGTTTTTCTCTTTGGAAAATTTTTAACCTCTCGGTCAGTACTAGTAGATTTTGCTGGATTAAGTTTCTGGTCTAATTTCTAATAGTGTATTTATTTACATGTTGAGTAACATTAAATATGACACACATGACATTAGTACTTCGTAGATCAACAGGCCGGATTTCGTAAGGATCGATCATGTACTGACCAAATCGCTACATTACGGATCATTGTGGAACAAACAATTGAATGGAACTCACCACTCTACATCAACTTCATCGACTACGAGAAAGCATTTGATAGCGTGGATAGGAAAACACTGTGGAGGCTTCTTCGACACTACGGTGTGCCTGAGAAAATAGTCAACATCATACGGAATTCTTATGATGGATTCAACTGCAAAATCGTGCACGGAGGACAGCTGACAGACTCTTTCGAGGTGAATACCGGTGTCAGGCAAGGTTGCTTACTCTCACCCTTTCTCTTTCTCCTGGTCATCGACTGGATTATGAAAACGTCAACATCTGGAGGGAAGTAAGGTATCAACTGGACAGTTAGGACGCAGCTCGACGATCTGGACTTCGCAGAAAAAGAAATAAGAGGAATGAACAAACATTGGACAGAACTGGAGAGGGAAGCCCAGGACAGAGTTGTTTGGAGAAAACTGGTGAGCGGCCTATGCTCGATTGGGGGTAACAGGCGTATGTAAGTAAGTACATGACATTAGTAATATCAATCTATGAATATTATTTACAATAACTTGAAATATGTGATGCTTCTGTCATTTGAAGTATCTTCTTACCTTTTATAGATTATCACCATGCATGCATGAACTAAAACAGTTACAATATGTATGAGACAATGTTGATGATCTTGAATGTAATTGCAAAAAAAAACTCACTCTGAAATATACTCTCGTCAGTAATATTTGTAGTTTTCATTTTCCTACTTATATATCAGGCAAAATACCGTTATTCTTACATTTATGTTTTGTTTCACATTTCTTATTACAGAATAAGCTCGAATGAATCGGGATAGCGTATAAATTTCCCGACCGTAGCTGCTAACTTGACGTGGTGGTCGAGCTTGCCTATCGTCATGACCCAAACGAGCTTTATTGGCTGGAAAATACGTTCCTAAATGTTCTGCCATACCAGGCAGGTCGATTGGAGAACGACGAGACTAAACGCAGCTACTCAAGGTCTGAGGGCGAAGTCGTACTGCTGACTACTGAAGAGGGGTGTGACAGCAGTAAGGTGTTTCCCTCGGACAACCAGCATCTGCAGCGATGCTGCCTTCTCACAAGGAAGGAAGGGTTAGAAATAATCGACCCTAAAAATGTCACACCTCACCCTACCCCACGGATTTCCGTCTCCGGTGGTAGGGGCTGCCCACTAAGGGCGTTTAAGAGCAGAGCTAATACTCATAAATCCTTATATAAAAAGGCCGTGCGTGACCGGCCTCAAGCAGTTGTCCCTTGAACTCTACGGTCACGCTTCCAGGTCTCCAAGACCAACATTAATCTACCTTCTTTTCCAGGTCCCTCAAGAAACAACCTTCCGAGGCATCGGCAGCCGGGAAGTAACAACCACCCTCATAATCGTAACATCATATAAATTTATATGCTAGTCTCTATGTTGCATTTATCATAATGTTAAATTCTTCAAAGAATGGGATTTTCATAGATTGATTCAACACTTTTGACCATCGTTTCTCATGAACTTTTTCAGTCATTTTTCATGCTCGTGTTGCGTATAACGTCTTCCGCCTTAAAGTTTTGAAAATTCCCTGAGCATATCAGTTAATTAATAGGTTGATGAAATCAGATATGATGTTATGGTACGCTTCATTGAAACTATTTATTTATATTTATTCTAGTGCACTATAAAGGCTGAAAGAATTAAGAATACTCTGATACAGATGTGGTAAACATTCCTAAAGCTCTAGATGACTAATTCAGAATGTGTCAATAGGGATAGATATTGTGATTTGTATGCAGAAAATTGTAATAATTGTAATGTATGTCTGACTGACTCAGATCTCATAGTGTGGTGTGTGCTACTTATACGAACGATATAAGTAGTATAAGAAGGGACGTGAAAGAAGAACTCTCACGGTCACTAGAGGAAAACGGAAAGCAAATGGAGCAAAAGCGAGAAGGAAATGAAGTACCGACAGGAAGTAAAGGAAGCAACAGCAGGAATGGAAGAAGGCTGGAGCGTTGGAAGTCAGGACTCAAAGATGGTGTGCAAATAGAGTGTTCAATGTAATGTTTTCATTTTTAATTGACTAAGAGTGTAGATTTGCTAAATACAATCTATCGAGCCTGCCTCAGTACAGTACACACTAAAACGGTACACAATGAAATAGCAGAATAGGAGATCAAAGTTTATCTTTTTCTAAATCTGTAAAATGATGTTAAGCGATTCAAGTGAGCTCTATAAGCACTCTTTTATAAGGAATATACTATTATCAGACTTGCGGAGAAACACGATATATGTAAGAGATATTTCATTTTCTAAATCTATGTACTTTTTTTAAAGATGTTATGAGACTGAAAGTTCGTATTTTCGTATATTTCCGACAGGATAAGATGTAAAAATATATGCAGGTTTATACAGAAAATCAAGTCACATTTTTTTAATCTCTACTATACTGAAGTTTGCCTTTATATAGGGTAATTATAGATTGATTTAGCATTCAAGACTTTGTTTTTTTTCGAATAATTTACCAGACGCCCATTTAATTGATTTTGCCCTATGAAGTCAAGTGAATTCAACTAAATTCTACATAAATTTCATTCAACACAGTGTAACATTGAAATTTTGTGCATAAAAATGACTGCATACTATTCCGTATAGACAACAGTAATTGTTTATCATATGACGTAATAAGTTTATCCAACAAAAAATATACATATATATATTTATGGTGTAATTAAGTACTTCATATTATATTTAGATATTTTTCATCGATTACCAAATAACATTAACGAATAGTATTTTCTTTGTAAATGTTTGTTTAGTGATAAAAGAAAATTATTTATGTCGATAATAATAATAATAATTATTATTATAATTTTATGGTACACCAGACATCGAGTTCACGTCATTGATTCTACGTAGAGAATTCGTTTTTTTTTCTACTTCTTCAACTTATTGACTTTGATATTGATAATAATTACAGAATTTCATGTCAAGTTCTATTAACAATTGAATCTAAATTCGATGACTGTTACAAATACAAACGAATAAATGTTAAAAATAAACTGAGTTGAATTCTACTGAGTAATAGATAATGCTTAGTAGTAGTAGATGTTGAATGCGAAGCATAAAATATTAATGTACATTGATTTTTTGCTTTATAGTTTTGTAAATGCTTAATCTTACTTGCATATTCGTTTATTTGTGCTTTGTTCCCTTGGTGAAATGCACAAAATAGGTGAACGTTTAAAATAAAATGTATTTTATTTTATTCTGTTTTGTTTGATTACCGCCTTTTTTCTGGTTGTATATATGTTAGGATATTCATTCAATATCTTAAGAGAATTATTGGTCAATTCCTATTGGTTAATTCCTACTGGTCAATATTATGGTCGTCTTAGATATCAATGTCAAGTACTTCATTTTTGTATTTTATTGGTCATCCTGACTTTCAATGTCACAGACTTCGATGCTGTTTCCTATTCAGCTTAAATGTATAAATACGCATTATCTCTAACGTTTTATGACTAGGACCCGGACAAGGATCCCTAGTCCAAGATCCTGATTCTGTTCTGGACTCGGACCTCGTGCTTTCTGGATGCTTTGAGAATACACGTTCTACTTCATATCAAGTCTTCTTCTTTTACTCAATCGGGGTTTGGGACGCTCAGATTAGAGTAGCACGTCGTGTCATCGGACCCTCGATTCTCGCTCTCGTTTTCCTACTAAGGTAAACTCATAATAATTCAAGTATAACAAGTGACGTGTTTACGTGTATGCGTAAGAATATAGCTATAAATCAATAGATACACATATTATTCGATCCAATATAAAATATTTAATCAACACTCGGTACAATAATGAGTAAACTGTGCGAAGTCAGTTAGAGACATCATAATAAAGTATATACCATGTAAACCTACACTATACAGCATCAGAGTTTTATTTAACAGATAAGAATCTTTTTATGTATTGATCCAGAAATTCACTTCAAATGAAGCCATATATTATACTAATAATGTAACAGAATTTGTTGTAATAATGCATACATTGTGCTGAAGCTTTTTTTCCTGGCTTTAATTAAATATATACTACTAAAAAAATGAATACTGCTGCATATCGTGAAGTAATTTGTAATTTAACTTGATAAAAATCTTTAAAATAATCCTAGTAATTTTTATTAGGCTTTATTGCTTAAATTTGAACGAGTCTATATATATATAAACTGCTCGTATTAATTTCTCACTTATTATCGGAAGCATTATCGTGTTGTTTAGTGTTTAGAATTGATTAAACTCTACCAATCAACTTCCGCGATATTGCAATACATTTTATCATGAATGGTTTATATGAAATCCATTGAAATTCATATATCTAGATTGACTGTTAGTAGATCCTTGTCAACATGGATAGATCTGCATTCATGAAAGTAGGGTTTTAGATTATATTCATGCCAATGTTACAGTCAAGAATGTTACCATCAAAAAAACACTTTGGATGCAACTGATATGATGAAGATCTTCAAGAGTCCATCTATAGTCTTTTTTTTATTTGATTAATGGTGTAAAGACATTATATTTTAATTAATACTTTAATTATAATGCAAATGAAAATCATAAATTGTTATCTAGTTTCTACATAAATTAATAGTAGGCATAAAATTAATCAACTAACAACATGAACGGGAACAAATCAGCAAGATAAATGTCTCTCGTCTCATTAATTAAGCATGAAGACATAAAGAGAATTCAATAGAATGATAGTGAAAATAATTTTGAGTAAACATATCATGAAAAGATATATATATATAAGAACACAAAAGTGCTTAAGATAAAAAGAACGGTAAAAGTATCAGTAGGCTGATGTTGTTATACAACATGGATAAGATTTTTATGCATACAGTTTAAGAGTTGTCCTATAGCTAATCAAACTTTGAGCTGTTTTAAGTAGTTGAAAAGAAAGAAGTCTGTATAGACTTAGATAAAATCCGTAAATAATCACTGTTGCTTAGATCGAGTCTAATTAATTTTTAATCCATCGAAATACTAATGACTTTCCTCTTCACCTTTGTAATATAACTGAGTAGAATAAATTTAGGTGTGAATTTTGAAAGTAAATTCTAGCTGCGCTCAATTCAGCTTGTTTACTGGAGCAGGTGGTGACCTGTCAGACAAACACAAAAGGAAACCAAACATTGTTGGTTTATCTTTCACATAAACCAACAGCAGTAAAACTAAGCTTCTGAGCTTTAAACATTCTCCTAATTGCTGTGGGCAAATGATTACTGTCAAATATATCATAATATAAGATAACCTTTGAATGGTATATTTATATTTTAAACAGATAATTAGTTCCTATCTAGGATTAATACATTTATTATGCTACAAATCATTTAGAAAAAAAAACAGGATTAATGTTTGA
>OX103971.1:68505214-68594498 GCA_944470395.2 Schistosoma turkestanicum
GCTGAATAATAATGATTTGTGTGGTTAACCGAAATTATTTTGACAAGTCAAACAAAATCCATAATTACGTTTCAAATGAAATCTTTGTAGTAGGAATTACAAAAACACTTTGAAATAGAAAATTGTTTATTATTTGCTTGATACTTTTAAAAGCATCTATCAACATTTATAAAATGTTATTATGACATTTACGAGATCAGAAACTGTCTGCTCGTTTGAATCATTCCTTTCCACAGTCAGCGACAGTAAGTAGACAAAATAAACTTCTTCTTATCTCATACTATCCCTGTCAAAAGTGGATTGACATAAGGTATAGTCTTATGGCCTTTATTCGCTTTACATAAATGATATTTGTGATTGCTAATGTGCAAGTAGACCGTTTCTATGTCTAAGTGATGTAATCATTCTCTCTTCGCGAGTTGAACAATATGCAGAACTGAATCCGTATGGAATTAAATCAAGTGGTCTACATGTGTTCGAAATAGAAGTTGGACCTTTAAATTATTCTTCTCAGAAGTGATCTATAAACAGATTCGCACAACTCAACTTCATCTGGGTTGGTTCATTCGTAACCACTATAACAATGTGTAACGTGTTTTAATGTACAAAGAAAGTATTTAACCACTTGAAGAATGCTGTACGTTTTTTCTTAATAGTGTTTGCAAAAAGGATAGATCAAAGATGGAATTCGCTCAGAGACAACTTTCACTACGCGTTTTGGGACTAGTTGCGTCGTCTGTTATTAATTTAAACTTAAATCTACCTAACCCTGTATCGAATCGATTTAAATAAAATCCTTTCTTATTCTTCTCAATGCTTAATAAACTATTTTTTACACTCTACCAAGTAACTTGATATGCTGGAGAATTAACCTAAATGCGGTATTTTTCCTCAAAATAAACTCTCTTTTACATCCAATGAGGCAGTTCATTAGAAGGAAACTTTTAGTTTTAGCTTACATAACTCTCTGTCTTTAGTGAAACAATCTCATTCTCAATCTTCTCTTATTATGAATCACTTTACTAATAAAATTGTCGAGACTTTTGAACAATTTACCACAACCTATTCACGAATTAAAATCACTTCCATTCTTTATTAGCTGAGTCGATGCCTACTTTTCTTCAGAAAATGACTTAACTGTGCTGATGAGTATATCACATTCCACAAGTGAGCTCATAGGAACCCTAATGTTAAAGTTATATTACTGAGCCTGCCAGTTAACCTTCTTATAGCGGGTAATTTATGCCAACACTGTTCCCTGTAAACTTAATCAAATTAATTAGTAGTTAACCTGAACATTACATCATAAAATAACCTTGTACCTGAAACACGGTAGACTTGATACACCTCACTGACCTATCGTTTTAATCATTGACTTTATTGTTGTCTGTTATCTATTTCCATTTTATTTTCTCCAATTGGA
Source organism: Schistosoma turkestanicum (assembly GCA_944470395.2). Taxonomy (NCBI): domain Eukaryota; kingdom Metazoa; phylum Platyhelminthes; class Trematoda; order Strigeidida; family Schistosomatidae; genus Schistosoma; species Schistosoma turkestanicum. The sequence continues at coordinate 68,506,638 of OX103971.1, forward strand.
GCTGTTTATAACTAATATGTTGTGGTAATCGAAACGACTCTAAATACTCCGTCCTAACTGCAACAGGATTTCCAGTTAGAAAATATACTACCTGAACATTATTTTCGAACTAAAATACTTCAAAAAATGTCACTTGACATATCTATCCTCCTCATTCAAAACTGCTATCTGAAGTCTGCTGATCGTGCCTATCATCTGATAAGAACTAAATATTTGTTATTTTCAGAATATATCTGTGTATATATAGTAATAATTATTATTACTGTCCGTTGAATACTATGAAAATGGTAGGAACATTTTGTTCATTTCATACCAAACATAAGATTGAACTCAAGGCTATCAGATCTTACGGCTATATAAATACAATTATGTTACCATGCGCAAATATCTAGTATGTCTCACTTTCCAACTGAGAATATGATGAAAATCAGTGAAGTATATTTAAGGATGCATGAAATTTGTAGGGTTTTGTATTTATACCTTGTTGATGTTAAGACCCGCAATCAAACAGTCTCGGTTGGTACGTGTGGATCTTGAAAAGATTGTTTCAAAAGATAAGTTATTCGTATCTCACTGTGAATATTAACACTAATAATCATACATATCCAGCTGGGAAGTCCAAATTAGAATGAAACTAGCACTTTGGATTAGACTGCCTGCTACCAACCAACTTTACTGACAGAAAGAATTGTATTTTCTACTAGATAGTTTATTATGAAAAAAACTGATAAAACAATGACCTGCAGAGAATGGTTGTTAAAGGTAACTGAGTTTACTGCCGGTGTCAAGCCCAGATAAAGGAAAAGGGTTGGGCATAGGGTTGGCGACCCTATCCCATAACAATACTAACTCGCTAAAAAACGTTAACCAGAAAACATAATTCAAACCATGTTAACTCTGTCCTTGGAGTTAGAAGGTCTTCTTTCAGAAGAACTATGATGTCTCACGATGAAAGCCGAGTTCCTTCGGAAGTAACAAGGCCGATGCCCCTCCTAAAAACCAGAGGAACCGCTCTGGAATTTCTGAGCATTGTGGGAAACCGAAAGACTATTCCAAGCTGCTGTAGAGATCGAAAGATACAATTTGGAGGTGCTTAGAATCAGTGAAATTCATTGGACACAGATTAGAAAACTAAGACTAGCTTCAGGAGAGATGCTGTTATAATCCAATCCTGAAGGAGAAAATGCCTCACACACACAAGAAGTTGCACTGATGTTGTCCAAATGTGCACAAAAGTCACTTATAGCATGGGAATCTCATGGACTCAGGAAATCAACATCAGATGAACAAGAGCAGAGAAAGTTTGGGCACAAGTTGAATACACAGCAGCAAATAAGTAAATGATGCAGAACATCAGAGCCGACAACCGTAAATATGTGGAGTGTCTAGCAATGATGGCAGCAAAGGCTGCAAGAGAAGGAAACATGAAACAACTGTACGATACAACAAAGAAACTCACTGGGAACTATCGTGAACCGGAACGACCAGTATAAAGCAAGGAAGGTAAAGTCATCAATAACACTGAAGAACAGTAATTTTATTAAAGTAAAGTTTACACTGATCTATAAGTTTAGTTTTAAAGAAAAGCATATTATGACCATGTTGATGAGAATAAGGTATGTAAAGTGAGTGAGTTCAGTACCGCATGCTAATAAAGTGAGAAATGAATTTTTAAAGTCAAAGGCCGGTGCTGAATGTGATAAACACGATATGCTCTTAGTTTCAGGGAGAGAATGACTACTAACACTAACAAAATTAGATATTTTATCCATGTTTACGGGTTTTCGGTTATATCCGACCAACTGACAAGTTTATTTATTTGTAAAAAGAAAAAGTAGAGCTTAAATGTTTCTTCAATTAGTTTTTCATCATGGCTCTACTCTAACAATGCGTAATTAGGAGGAAAAGGATTTCAATAATCACAGCGGTTATTCGAAGAAATCAATTAGATAGTGTCTATGTTACGTAACACAAACAAATTTAACTACTATTTTGATGAAAGGTCAATGCTATGTTAAAATCAAGAGACGTCTATAGGAAATATGCAAAATCACAAAGAAAGTTTTAGGTTTAGCAAAATCTTAAAGTTGGACACTAACATCATTGGAAACCGGCTCAGTGGTCTAGAGGTGAAGCGATCGCGATCGCGATCGATCGAGACCGAAAGTCCTGGGTTCAGTTACCGTGAGCAATAGCCATGGACGAGTCCCATACTCGGAGAAAATGGCTCCCAGGTATATAATGTTGATAAGAATGAGTGCATTGGTAAACAACAATCTCCATAATTCTATAAAGAAAAAAAGAATTCGAAAAAGTCATACATATTAATGTAGAGCCACAATAAAAAGAAATTTCTCTGCTACATTTACTCTTCATTTATTTATTTGTTTCAAATATTTCGCTAATAATTAAATTAGAAAATGATATTTAAAATAAGCAGCATCATGATTAGATTAACTTTCGTAACCAATAATATTTGGAAATAAACATGGTCTTATATGTACGCTTTCAATGCATATGATACAGTCTTATTGGTTACTTTGCACTGAATGTGGAAGTGAATTAAAGTGAAATATCTTTTATGCATGCTAAACGTGTACATCACTCATATTATCAACGATAACAATTCATATTAAACATAATGACCACTCGTTTGTTTATCTTACTCTACAAGTATTACTAGTTAAATGCAACTGTTGATAAATTTTCTCAAATACCGACTGATACTATCGATAACTGATCGATATCTCTAGAAACATGAGTTGTTTCTAGCTTATATAATTACAGCCTACAGTTAATAAGATAATTTACAAGAAATCATAATCAAAACATAAAGTATTAATCCGGCAAAAAAACACACTAAAATAACCAAATATTAGAAAATAGATTCTTATGATTCGAAAGTCATATTGATCAGGTCTTTTCGTGCAAAGGATAAACAATGTATCTAAAATACCAAGAAATGGAAAACTTTTCCGATTTCATATCAAGTTTCTAATAATTTGCTAAAAGGAGTAAAGTTATATCTTCTCTGTGTATTAGAAGTCTTCTGAATAAACTCAAAGGAAACAGACTTATGTGTGCTTACAAGATAAACTGTCCACGTTTACCACTAATTGGTTTCTCATATTATTGCCTCAGTCTGCTTTGGTGCACATTAAAAATTGCTGCCATTCTCCTCACTCCTATCATCTTTTTGTGAATATCCGTTTTCAAATCCTCCCTACATAATCTACTTTTATTGAGACAGTCAACACTTTTGGTTGATAAAGTTTTTCGCTATCAATTACTATTGTCATATTAGGTTATTTCCGTTTGAATTACTGTAATGTGACTGTCATCGACTGACTGGAAATAATTTCATTATTGTTCAGAATTTTCTTATAGCCTTTTTAAGTGAACTTTCTATCAATGATGAATCTTGTAAATAATTACAACACTGTAGTGCCTCCACATATATTCGAGTTCGCTTACATCTAACTTGGTTAAGCCCTTTCGATTAATTTATTTAACCAAGCCATTTGTATTGAAACAATTTATATGTACCATTCGTTCTTATTATTGTCTGGTTTATATGAGCTCACATGACGTGTCCCACTTGTCATTTGACCTTGTCAACTATTCGTCACTTTTATTCATATGTGCCTATTTCGCTTGCCGCATGTTTATCTTATAGTTGTCTGACTATATATTCTTAGTCATGCTCTATTTCTTTGAGTTGGCTCACTAGCCTTCTCCAACGCGCTTCGCCTGTACATTCGCTTCCTTCGCCCATTTGTTCGCATCGTAATCCTAGGAGTTGGCTCATTAGCCTTCTCCAATGCGCTCCTCCAATTCACGTCGCTTCATTCGTTTTATTCGCTGCTTCTCCGCTTCGCTTTGTGGTGTGTTGCCAAATAAACGTATTCATCACTACGAGTTCACGTTCTGATTTATAAACCGTCAGACGCTAGTTACTAACGATTGTCTGGACGATCTCATTACTGAGCTTACGAACACGCAACAAAAACGACACGCTACAACACCAGCGAAGTGCAATCTATTATTTACAATTTAAAATATTGATTAATCCAATCAGAAATGGTAATCTGTATGTTATGTTTTTGAAAACAACTGTTTACTAAACATCCTTTAATTTATTTTTAAATATGCTATCAGAATTTTCTTTAAATGATCCAACAATTTTCTCAGAATCACTTTTTTTTCATCGAAATAATGTGTGTGTTAAAAAATATTTAACATAAAAACGCTCATAAAATTCACTTTAATCAACTACAAACAAAATGTGCTACTGATTTGCTAACATAATTCAATGTAGCAGAATTCACAAGTGATATATTCCTATGATTAGATTTGTGTATGCCAGTTAGTTATGTTCTATTGAAAATCAGTGTATAGATTAGTGAATGGCATGAGTAAATGTCATTTTATTAACAGTACTATATAATTTATTTATACTCAGTATACAATTACGACTGACTGATGAGTGTCAATGGAATTTAAGCGACGAGGTTAGAATTTCTCTACGTATTTAAGTAACTATCTTTTGTAAACTATAATGAAATATTAAGCCAATAGATTGCTTTTCAATACATTTCAATACTACGGGAAGCTATTTGCCAGAATAAGAAAGTGATACTATTCTGGAGTGAAAAATCGACTGACGCCAATTTAAATCCTACATTAGATATCAATTCTCTTAAGAATAAAGGTACACTATGATGAACAGTGTGAACCAATACACTACCAATGCTTAGAGTTCCTTTTCAACTATCACCAATCACCTTAAAATATACATTTAAGATGGTTAAAATGGTAAAGGTTATTTGAATTACAGTAATTTCATTTACCTATATAGATTGCGAAAAACTGGCCAACATAAATCAGTTCAGTTTTGGAAAAATAATTGAACTATAACATTTTCCTTTCAAATGTAATCATATCTGTCCGTTGTTGTTTTGAAAAGGAGAGCACATGTCTACTGTTCTCTTTTGAAAATATTTCAATCAAACTTGAATAATAATAATGATAATAATGAAAAAACATCGTTTACCGACTCAAGAATTATTCTGATTGACATATTAAGACTGATGATTACTTGTCTTTATTATTATTATTTTTTTTTCTCATTACATTTCATTGACTGACACTAGTTTAACATACATGAGAAACCAAGACAGAGACAATAGCTATTATCTCATATTATTTATACATATAAATCATGGTATACTGGATAAATTGTCTAAATGATTATTCTGCTCATGTTAAATATGATGCATTTCATTCAGTATTTTTTTAATACAAAATAAACAACTCAATTAATATTCATCAAGTAAAATTATCAAGATTTTCCATGAAGGAAAAAAACAACATCATACAAGATAAGCAGCTGTTTGTATCACTAGAGAATTTATTAACATTTGAAGTAATAAGAAGGAAACTATGAATAACTCTCGTTAGTCGGCAGCTGATGAAAGTCGTAGGTGCATATAAAACCCGTTGTGGTTTTTTTGTGAAATTTATGCCCTTAGCATTACAACAACCCACATGAACTGAATTATGACCATTTTTCTATTGCCTATCTTACTGCTATACATATATATATTTATACATATTTTTTATTAACAAAACTTCATAAATCCATGTCTATTAATAGTGCTCACATTTACTTGACATAACATATCCAACAAAATAGCTTTTAGACAATCATAACATGTTATCTACTTATGAATATGACACTAGTTATCAATTTAGAAATTAAGTTAATGCTTTATATGATCTATTCTCATTTGAAATCTTCAGTTCAATTTTATTTAAATTATTTTCAAGCGTTGAAATGACAATGAGTTTAATATTTATGTAGTGAGTAATACAGTGGGAATGTTGGTGAAATCTAAACTTTTTCATTCATCAGATATTATTCTATTCAAGGATACTTTGATGAGGTGATCTTATTCCGTTTATGATTTCCTTCTGAGTTAACTAATTATGTGTGTAATATTGAAATTTCCAGATAGTCTGATTCAAAAATATCTGATTAGGAATAACGTGTGTGTTCATTTAAAGAGAAATACAATTTTTCACAACTTTTTCACCATTATAAATTATCCTTACTAAAATCAATAAAGTGCTGAATCTTCGAAATAAAAAAAATCCAATTTTTTAACATTAACAGTTGAAAATTTATTATTCGGCTAACAAACAATGTAAGATCAAAACTGAGATTTGGACTGAGGAATAACTGTTTAGGTAGATTAGATACGTGCCTTGCCCAGTTTGAAAACTAAAACAAGTGATTTGGGTAAATGACGGTTCTAATATTCATCACAAATATAAATGTACATCATTACCTAAACAAATATTACCACTCAGTTATTCCATCAACGATTGTTCAATTGATCAAATCAACAGCAAAAAATAAATGTTATTCTATCCCTCCTGGATAGATGAGACTCCTTCAAAAGATAATGTTTGGTCGCTTTATAACACAGAGTGCTCCTTCTTATGAAAGGGTGATTCAATTCACAATCAAAATGCACAATTCCAGTTAAGGCAAGCGACAATCAAAAGAGGAGTAAATCAATATGGCTGTCGTCATAACTAAGTATCAGCTTAAACAACATAAATGCAGTTTAGGAAGAAACATAGAAACTCAGTGAAGGTAGAAGAAATAGAACCTACATTAAAATACGGATATTATCATCTCAAATGGAATAGAACAGATTGACAAAATGTACTAGTGAGGGAATCAATAAGGAAAAATTACAAATGTATACATTGAAGGATTTTGACAAACAAAGCCTTCAAAAAATGGATCTTACAAACAGTACGTTACAATTAAGTGGTCTTTAAATAGAGCAAAACCAGATAACTTATCCTTTAATCAGAACTATGTGTTGATTATTGATAGTGGTTATTATTATTAAGGTTTATTTTAACTGCTGCAGTACATTACCGGTATATTGCCTATAAATTTCTGGTGGATTTACTGTAACTCCATGATTAGAGATTAGATAGTATGATTTTCTAACAGTTATGCCTACCTAAAGATTCAGCCACTCCTGCAAAGAAAGTTGCCTAGGGCGTAATACCAAACAACACAGCCAGTGAGTTAGTGAGTGCTACCATTTGCGATTTAACGACGAACTGCACTGCAAACCCGATGGATAGCTGCCAGACTCATTCTAACTGAAGATCATTATAAAACAAAGCTGCTTATTCTCACCATTCTTCTTTCCTCTGTCGTTTGATTGGATTATGAAAATATCAACGTCTCAGGAGAAAAACAGAGATGCACCTTAGTAATTTTAACTTCACAGATGACTTATATATTCTATCTGAAACATGGTAAAAAATGAACGCATCAGCTAGTTCAGTAGTCAGCCTCATCACATACAAGGTAGAAAACAAGATCCTGGAACATAAAATAGTGAGCAACATAAAATCACAGTTGAAAGTTGGAAAGCTCTGAAAGAAGGGGAAACATTTGTGTTCATGGTTTGGCATTAGTGATAAATAAGGAAAATCAGATGCAGATGTGAAGGGACATATTGGCGAAGCAAGGGAAGCATTTCTACAATTGAAGAACATATGAGACTGAAAACTGTCTATCAGCCAACATTATAGTCGATATCTTCAGTTCAGAATCAAGGTAGTTCCATCTTATGTAGATGAGGTTTGAAGAACCAAGAAGACATTCATTTAAAAGATACAAGTATTTATAAACTGCTATCAGCAAAACATACTCCAAATTCGTTGTTTAGACATTATCAACAACAACGTTTTGTAGCCGAGAATAAACCAGCTCGTAAATGAGGAGGATATTGAGAAAACTCTGTAGAATCGCACAGGCATGCACTGCGGAAATCACTCAAATAAGTCACGATGCAAGCTTTAACTTGGAATTCTCAAGACCAAAGGAAAAGTTGCAGATCAAAGAACACACAGGGCCGTAAATCAAAGATAGACATGCAGTGAACGAATAGCATTCGCAAATAACTGGAAAAGAGAGGAGGGGACGGAGTTGTTTAGAGAATCCTGGTAAGCAGCCTATGTTTAATAAGATGTAACAGATGGAAGTAATATTCGTAGTTAATAAATGGTCTTCGTAGTCAGTAAATGATCTGATAAAGTCAATACTTTGCTTCATTTTATCAAACCTGGAAGATATTTGTTATAATTAGCTGGAACCTTAAATCTCCATGTTATTTATCTTAGACCATGAAACTTTTATAACTTGGTAAAGTCTTGTAACTGGAATTATGTCTACTCGAACTGACTGCCACTGACGGCTTTTAAAGTCCTTGAACTGGGTTAATGATTTTAATATATGTACATCAATATCATTGTATATTGAAGATCTATTTTACAACAATTTCGTTCGTTTAGTTGTATGATTTCAGTTTCAAAAAGGTTTCATATTTTCTACTGATTGAGGTTATTAAAACAAAGACCACAATCGAAATTCGAGTACACAGCGCTAAAGTTTATACAATCAATGTTCTTTGGAATGCTGAGTCACTTGCTATCAATTTTACGAATCCATTCAAACACTTCAAAAACCTTTTTTTAGTTTTGAAAGTGCATCAACACTAAAAACATTCGAAGTAATGTCGGTTCTTGTGATATCTCTTGGACTATCTGTATTCAAACTAATTTCTGAATAACTATTTTGTTTGATAGTACGTCTTTTAAATAAATTTGATCAAGGTCAAGAATTGCACATCAATGTTCTATGGCTGAAATTGACTACCTACTCTTCTATTGACTTGAATAGCGATCAGAATCGTAATAAATGCATCACTCCGTAAAACATCGTAACCCAACTATTATGATAAGTTCATCTGAGTATTGTTATTCCAGTAATCTCCACAAAAATACTATGCTTATACTGTACGAAAAAAACTCATTTTTCCTTTCGAAAATAATAAAACGATTGAAAATCATGCTTTCATCAGTACTATGCTGATGTAACTGATTTACAATATATCATGAGTATTTCATTAATGTTTATTTATCAATCTAAATAATTAGATTTACATTTCTTATTTTCAATTTGATATTATTTAAAAATAATTATCATGTGATTGTAAAATTACATAATGACCGGATTTGAGACAATTTTTCGAAAAATTTACTCATCAAAAAATTATCTGGTCAAACAATTCGGGAAATAATTGACATAGTGTATTTCATCTACTTTTTGTGAATTTTCAAAGAAAATTTACTCTTACCTATAGTTCGAAGAAACAAACACATAAATCTAACTAGCGGTTCGTTTCGTATTACAACTGGATATCTGTTGGGTAATTGTTTAAAAAAACCATAGTTTTGAATATGTTAACATAGAACACATACATCTACAAAGAGAAATCAGCTTTAGCGGACAGCAGAGTATTTTTATATTCCCTAAGCAGAGGATCCAAATATCCAACATTTTCACATATATTTTCATTCGGAAATCAGAAAATCCAAAGAAATTTTTAGTGAGAATTAGAAAATTCATATCAAATCTATGAACAAACCAGATTCCAGCAGAGTTGGAAATCAGGAAGAAGCGGTGGAAGTGGATAGGACACACATTACGAAAAGCACCTAACAGCGTCACAAGACAAGTCTTCACTTGGAACCCTCAGGGCAAAAGGAAAAGAGGAAGGCCAAGGCCGAGAAACAGAGAAAGACATGAGAAGAATGAATGAAAATTGGACAGATATGGAAAGGGAAGCCGAGGACAGAGTTAGTTAGAGAAAACTGGTGGGCGGCCTATGCTCCATCGGGGGTAACAGGCATAAGTAAGTTAGCAAGTAATATCAAATCTATGTATTCATGAGCTTACAATCTTTATCTCAACAGAAATTTCTTGACATTAGTCAGTTTGTTCAGGTTTTGTCGATGATGCTCTTTGCACCGTATGAAAATCGTAAAATCAACGATAAGAAGGTTCGTTCATTTTAAAAGTAAAAATCTTATAAAGCCGTCAATGTACACACAAAATTGTCATCACCGTGAAGAAAGGTAGTCTGTTGTGAGGAGGTACACTAACTGGATTTGTTCTGAAGTAGTTTGGTTTCAGAAAGGATACCTGATACGGTGGTAGAACGACTGGCTGAATTAAGTTAGCTGGTCTAATGGTAATTCATACTACAATAATGATGGTTGCTTTTACCATATACTTTTAGAAAAAATTCAAATAAATGTAAAAACAATTCTGTCATGATTTTTACAAGTGAACTCATCAACCAATCGTTTTTAGGCTAGCAGTAGAAACCTAGAAGCAATGGACGACCGTATCATCTTGCTTTGGGACTCTTTTGCAGTGCGGATCCACGACTCCTACTACTCGCAGTATTTGAACCCAAGACCTTCGGTCTTGAGAGCAAACGCCTGTCCTCTCGACAACTGAGATGAAATTCAATGGTGTTTATGTCTAACTATGAGGTGGAGTTGGGCTAAATCCTTAGGTCGATCAGATTGTATTTTTATTTGAAAACGTCTACATGTTGTACTGTGGCAAAAATAAAACAGTGAAATTAATTAAATATCAGTTGGCTTTCATTAAACGATTTACAGAATATCTTGACCAAATAATTAGGCAAATTATTAAACCAGATATTCCTCATATCGTTATCTCAAACATTCAATGTTTGTTAATCTAAATAATTAAATAGTTCATTTTTGTGAAAAACTGTCTACATCATTTAAAACAAAAACCACATGGATGAAAAAAATGTTAAGCTATTAGATCAATTAAAATCTCAAATGTATTTTGTAGATTTATCGATAGTCCTTTATACATGAATGAATGGGGAGTTAATAAAAATTTGAATAAACACCACTAAACTGTTAAACATTTATGAACGGATCGATATTCTATTTTGGTATGCTCGCCAACTGAAATGCTTGAAACTATTACGAATTCACATTACTCGATAATGGAACGAAGATAAATGATGCAGTGACACGACAGGCTATTCTAATCCATTTGTCCCCTGCCAAGCGAACTATATCAAGAAGTCTTGACAAGGCGTAGAAAGTTTATTTTACAAACACCCAGAGATAACAGGTTGGCAAGCACACAAACCGAGCTTAGTTATACTCTCTAGAAACGTCCTTGGGAGGGCCGCAAAAATAGCGTACTAAAATACTTCATCAACCAATGACATTCAAGGATTTTCCGAGTGGGAGATGTTATCTCAAGATCGACTGAGCAACTTATGCGCAAAAACATAAAAAGTCTAAAACTAGGAGCTTTTCCAAGTGAGTCCTGTGGATCTAACGTCCCCAACATATTTGTACTTACAAAGTTACAAGTGATAAACATTATGTGACTGTAATAAATGCTTTGAAAACTAAATTACAATCACACAAAGCTTAAATTATTATTTTAACCTCTAACTAAAATGAATTTTATTCAATTTTTAATTACACTATAATTAATTGGTATCGAGTGTCACTTGCTAAACTCTCTAGTAATTTGGTGTTAGCTGTAGCTCATGTACTCAAATTTTGTTACGATTCACTGGCTTTTCTCAACAAGGTCATCATCCTAAAATCAATGAAATCCAGAAAGGAATTATACTGTACATATTTTATTTCACAGACATCCGAATAGTCGATCACCAATAAACCACAATCGAATTTCTGAGGATCAGCTTGAATTTATCAAAAAACAACTTAAAAGAGCTAACTACGTTGGCTAATCGTTGATATCTTCATATCTTATCAATAATTACACTTAAACACAAAGTTACATAAAATACATCAGTAATATCCGTGTATCATTATGAATAAAATCCATTTATTCATTTAGCTGAACTGTAAGAAAATTGAATTTTTCTCATTTCACAATTCAACCTACCAGTGGTTTGACAATGAAAATAATTCTTTTACAATATAAACTGAATGTACTTTGGAATTCAAAGTGTAGTAATAATTATGAAACGACCGTTGGCGAATATTGTAGCATATACTCAACTTACAAGTTGATCTCTTTACTGTGTTTAGCCACACTAATGGTAATGAAGTAACTTACAATTATTATCACTTGACGGCTAAAGTGAGACCTAAAAAGTTTCATTTGTCACAAGCTATTTCATTAGAAAAATTTTAAAAAATTGATAACTAGTTAACTGATATTTCATCGAAGCTCAGTTCTTTGAATTAATTAGTTCTCAATCTCATTCCAGCCATTATAAGAGACTACTTTCTGCAGAATCGAGTCCTTCATATATTATACGAGTATTGGCTTAATTTATTCTGAAGATATTTGTGATCAGGCATTTTTATAGGCTTCATTGTATTAGAATGAAATTACCTGTTCTGTAGTGTTTACCCCTGAAACGTAAATCACAAGTTTGCAAGGAAGTCAATAGATCTGAAGTGGCTTAATTCAAACCATCTAACTGAGTAAATTCCACAACATTAAAAGCAGACACTTTGGTTATAAATCTTCATCTTTTCGACAAAAATATCACGTGAAAGTACATATTATTACCTGATACATACTTACAATGGTTAATACATTTAATTAAACAAATGTATAAGTCTATGAGTGCTGTTTTTAAATTCCGCAATAATTCATTTATTTAAACTGAACTTATTTTGCCTAGGATCTCTCAGTCTTTTAATTTAGTTGATCGAGAGTTATCTGCTTGTCAATCAACCTTGATTAAACTATCACTATTTCAAAATAATCAACTCGTAGACTATTTTCATATTTTAAACGTGATTTGGATTAAAGAAGAGCACATTTACGTGAATTTTTCTTTCGTCGATATCTTGTTGTATGTTAAGAATAAATATATGCAAGAAAATAAATTTCTTACTTGTGTAGTTCATGGTTTGTGTATTAATTAGTCTTATGTTTCATGATGTTATTTGTAAAGTAAGAACAATTAAAAACCATGAAATGAAACAATTTCATTTCAATTCCTTTTTGCCCATCTTCCACATGCACACACTGATTTCTACAGATAAATAAATAAATCAAAATTGCTTTACAAAAATACTTTTGTTGTCATATGCATAAAATTATTCAGATCATATCCAGATATCAGATACTTTTAATGTAAAGGTGAACGGGACAAAATGAGATGAAGAGAGACCATGATGTAACTGACTTCAAGAAACATATGAAAGTCACTAATGATTACAGTAGACAAATTAATTAATTTGATAATCAATAGAAAAGTCTGTGGTGAAGTAGTATTAGTAACAATAATAATGATAATACTAATAATGTGAGAAATTTGCAATTGCTTCATAAGATGTTAAATATTTTATGGAATAATATTGAATTAGTTAGAATAGTTTTGATGACCCCTAATAAGTTTTAAAACTGACAACAGTGATCCATGAAAATGCCATTATGATTCAACAAAAACTTGTGTTCAACCAGAACAATATTTGAAAATATTCAATGCGATTACTGTTCTACAACGAGTAGAGAAATAACAGAGACAGGTATGTGTGCTAATCCTAAGTGAACCATAAACACTCTTGACACATAAACATATTAAGGTTGAGATGACGATTGCCTGTCGTTGATGTAGGAATTTTTTGTTTGGACACAGTTTTGTCTACCAACCAAATAGAAGTTCAAGAATCGATTGAATAACTCATATGATACCGCTGAGTCATCAACACAAACTAATCATTCAACCAGTTGACATGTATTCTGATATACTTTTAAATAATACGCTTATTGTTCTTTCGATGAACATGCAACTACAAGTATAGGCGAATAGGTATTTCCAATCCCATTTGAATGACATCTCAATAACTATTTTTGTTTTACGTGCTGTTGAAATACAGTACTAATGTATACGTTGCACTGAATAACCAACCTCAAAAAGTGTGCTTTATATTATATTTTGCAATTTAGCCATTCAAGTAATTGAGTTTCATCACATGATTATTATTATCATTATTACTGACTTTTCTATTGATTATCAAATTAATTAGTCTGTCTACTGTAATCATAGTGACTTTCATATGTTTCTTGAACTCAATTTCGTCATCGTCTCGCTTTATCTCATTTGTTCCGTTCACCTTCAGATTAAAATACTCTGGAAATGCAATATAGTAATAAAAAATATGTGTATTATGCAAAATTAGTTCAATCCGTAATGTAAGGCGTTCTAACTGTATAACAAAATTATTGTAGAACGAACAAGGAATCCTAATTACTTAGAGTTCGCTTCTCTAACTACGACGACAAATGACAGGTATTTTCACACACAAACACCTTACGAGTAGTTACCTATGACATAATCTTCATGTTGACTGACATGCTGTTTCAAACGAGATAATTGTAAATTATAAAAACGAAGATCATAGTCTCATCAAATTTCCATGATAATTTTTATTATTTACAATTATACATACATATATATATATATATATATACATATACATGACGGTTTACAAATACTCTGATACAGTGGAAGAACTTGCCATAGTTCATAACATATTTGAAATTATTTCATTGTATTCCTATTCTACACTTTGTTTAAACTTCCATAAGTTATTTCATGATTCATCATATCCACTGGAATCTGATACAACATGTAACTTTACAACTGATGCTGTATTTCCAATAGGATAAATACAGCTATTACTTAAATATTCACATTCGATCACATTGTCATCTGGTTTAGATTCAATTTTTGTACCACCTGTAAATAAATCACATGGTTGACAGCATAAAGGTTGTAAATTTACTAGTTTTATAGACACCGGTACAAAAGTTGTTGATGTTTGCTGTTCTGGCACTTCTTTTGTATATATTGGAAAACTTGTATATGTGGTTTTTAAAGGGGACTCGTTAATTTGAGGTTTTTGTTCAAATTGTGCTCTTGTAAACATTTGTAACTTTAATAATTCACAAGGTGGAATTATGGTATCCGTTGATGATTGACAGCATTGTGTTGTAGATGATAATGATGCTGTGATAGTACTTTGAGTCCCGGGATCATCGGTAGTTGTTGATGATATATATGAACCAATCGGTACTGCAAGTTTAGACACGTTGCTGTAATCCGTTTTTATTGATTTGTTACACAGAAATTCAGATTTTTCTTTATATACCTCATCACTAAGTGTTCGTTCTAAATTATTTGATTGATGTATTTTAAAGCATGATGTGTAAAATATGGTGTGACAACGTCTCAAAACAAAACATACAATCGGTACAAATGTAGTAATGAATATTTCCGCTAAAATACAACCCTGTAAATGTTGATGAGGAATGTGTAGATTTTCATGAACTAATTTAAATAATTGAATATTTTCAGGTTCATTTAAACCTTGATTAAAATTCCATGAACCACAATAATTAACTTGTGATCTCATTAAATTCCCATAGATTATTAAACGTAGAAAATGAGCAATCAATAAACATAAACTTAATATCATTAAACATATGGAAAAATAGATTATTTGATACAATTTTTGTGATGCGTTCAATTGTGATGTTTGTTTGTATAGTATATTATCTTCTGATTGATATTTTCTTTGTGTTGGAAGAAGATCACACTGATAAGTTAAACATGATGATGTTGAGGCAGTATACATTTCTGTTGTATTTTTATTAATCTCAGGTGAACAAGTCAATTCTTTTGAAAAATTATCAAATTTCATTGTATTTTCATTATTATTATTATTCATTTTATTACATGTTAAATGTTTCATTGTTTGTTCATATGGATTTAAACGTTTGGCGGAATTATTCTGTGATTTAAATGATATAAAACAATTAAAGATGCTAACACTAAAGACTAAAAAATTTGGTAAAATATCACTTAATACATTTATAATAATTTCAAGCCATTGTTCAAATGTTGTTCGATTGCATACTGTATGAAAATATAACTTTTGATGTTCTAAATTTTTAGTATTCATACATTCAAAATTTAATAATTGTTTAGTAGATGCATGATTTGAATCTGTTAAATGTTTCAATGTAAATCTTTGTAAATTATTATTAATTAACAGACTGCCCATTCTAATAACAATAGAAAATATCCATGAAGTGATAAAACTTATATATAAAATAACAATTATATTACTAACTAATGGAATTTTGATAGTATTCATGTAATAAATTGATTTTACATAATGTATATTGATTAGAATTATGATAAATATAGTAATCCAATAAACGGTTAAAAGTCCAAGTAATATATTCCTTGTAAAATAACATAGCAAATAATTTCGATGAATCAAACTGGATTGATCTAAGGAAGTAGTGGATTTATGATCGATGAAAAAACTTGACAATTGCCTAATTGATATAATAAATCCATAGATAGTACCTACAAAGCCTAAATGTAATTCTGCATGCATTTTTAACTGATAATGTTTCACAAGTAAATCACATCCAATAATCTCTCCTAGATTGGAATGGGAAATCATTTCAGCATTAGAAATCATTGTGTTCTGATGTATTTTCAACAATATCGCATGACAAATTAACCAGATGAACCATGTGACATGTATTATAAAACATAATAAACCAAATAAAAATTGTAATAGATTCCAAGTGAACAGTGTAGTTGATACACTGTGAACTTGTGTAAATAAAGAATTTTTAAAATTGGTATTTTTTGAATTTTTCATTGTTTGATCTGAAAAATAATTATTTTCTTGTAGATAATCAACTAATGTATTTGTATCACTGCTATAATTCACTAATGCTAACTCAGTATTATCTAATTCAGCATTGAAATTTGTAAAATTTTTCTCATAATCATGTATTGTTACATTGTCAAGATTAGTTGTTCTTCGTCTGTTCATTTGAAATGCATAATTATCTATAGCAGTTTTTAAAATATCTATATCATAATGATGTGTATGTCGTTTTGCTAAACGTAATGTAGTTTGCCATGATTGTGTAGTGACAATTTTCAAATTATTCACTATTATTATTATTAGGATCATGATAATTTTCAATAAAAATTCTAACAAAACTTTAATCCTCATTTGATTACTTGTACTGCATGAATCATTAGTATTTTTGTTTTACATTTGGAAAATAATATTCATTTAGTAATAGTATTACAAAATTTTTATTACATGGTGAAAGTATGTTTTTTTTTTTAATTGAAATAATAAGGAGCGGTTTATTGCTAAATATGAATAAACAAATCAGATTAATTGTTATAATTTCTTCATTTGAATAGTTAGCCAATCATATGGAAAGTTTAATCAACCAATGAAAATCAAAATGATACTAAGACTCTAACCAATGAATTGAATTGAATTGAATGATAATGGATAAGTAATTGTGAATTGAGAATGAACTCTCTACAAAACTGTTATTATAAAAACATTTTGTAAACAATGTACGAAAGTTATTACTACTTAGTGCAATTTGATTGATTGTAAATATATAGATTTTCGGCTTTTGTAGTTTTTGCTCTCTAAGGTAGATATGATACTATTTGCTGAGATTACTTACTTACTTACGCCTGTTACCCCAAATGGAGCATAGGCCGACCACCAGTTTTCTCCAACCAACTCTGTCCTCGGCTTCCCTCTCCAGTTCTGTCCAATGTTTGTTCATTCCTCTCATATCTTTCTCTATTTCTCGGCGTAATCTATTCTTTGGCCTTCCTCTTTTCCTTTTGCCTTGAGGGTTCCATGTGAGGGCTTGTCTCGTGATGCAGTTAGGTGCTTTTCGTAGTGTGTGTCCTATCCACTTCCACAGCTTCTTCCTCATTTCCTCCTCTACTGGAATCTGGTTTGTTCTCTCACACAGTTCGTTGTTGCTGATGGTGTCCGGCCAACGAATACGAAGTATTTTGCTGGGATAATCATTACAAAAAATAGATAACGTTTTCTTTTTCGATGAGATGTTGATTCACTTATTTAAAAAAAAATTATTTTCAGTAGGACATAATTATTTTTTCCCTCTAGAACTTTGTTTATGGAAACTCAGTTTGTACATAGAAAATTATAAATGCACAAATCAACTTTATTTCATTTAGATTTCTCTTCTCAGCATGATAATGATGGTTATGAAACTTATGGATTTGACGAAATAAAAAAATCATTAACCAAATACTTTTTACTGAATTGAAAATTGTCTTTTAAAAATCTTTTCGGACATATGATTTTATGAAATTAATTATTATTAATTATCATGAAAATAAACGCTGATACTGCTGCCTATAGAAGTGAAACTTTCAATGAAAATTTTATTCCAGACAATAAATTTTGTTTAGTTTGCATTAACACGCAGTGTGTGAATAATTACAACCGTCTAAAGTTAAATCTTTAATGAAAATTATACTGGTATGCAGAACAACACTGACTCATTAATCGAAAACAAAATGCCCACCTCATGTGTTTGGGAACAAACTGTTTGTCGCCTGTAATAATTTTTTAATTGGCTGGAAATTGTGATTCATTGTAATCTGATTAATTAAAGTCAATCTAGCTTAAACTTATTTGATTGGATGTCGAAATATGCATTTTTTTATGTTGGAATTTTATTTTATTTACAAAGTCTGTCAGATGATTCCATTGTTTGATGTAAGGTAGAAAAATGTAAAACCAATAAAAATTACAACCAAACAGACTGCAGCTGCAATAAAAAAGACCTTCAATGCAGCTAATCTGAGGCTTATCACAACAACCCAATCGATCTCAGTTACCCCAATCAAGTCTCCAAGACCGATTCAGTCCAAATCCCACTGTATTTACAAGTTCACATGTAACTGCGGAGAAAGTTACTTAGGGAGGACAGATCGCCGATTGGAAGACAGGATAGGGGAACATATTCCAAAATGTCTAATCAAATCCATGTTTCATCAACCTAGCCCATCATCTCAAAATCGATCAAGAAACCCAGCCTCGTCCATTGCAAAACATCTAATGATGAGCGGTCATCAAATTGACCCAAAATCAGCCTTTAGAGTTGTGACATGTCATCAAAACCCACACACACTGAAACTACTCGAAGCTATCTTGATTGGTCGGAAAAGTCCAACTTTATGTGTTCAAAAACAATTGTATGTTGACCTTTGTTTACCATGGTTCTAGTGAGTGAATGTCATGCTAAATAAGAAATTTTGACCATATCTTCAAAACTGTATTTACACAAATAACATGATGCTTGTATGTGACTGACGAGAAAGCACGAAATGGTACTATCTCACAAAATATGTCTTCTTATTTCTCTATTCAAATTTATCAAAGGGAACCAGTGTTTTGAAAAAGTCACTTCAATTATATCTGAATGCCACATGAATTTAACTAGTTAATCATATAGATATTAAGATTTTGAAAAATGGCATGAATTTTCGTGCAAATCACATTTTTATTTGTTTTCATAAATCTCGCAATTGTAGTCGGCAATTATCGTGACATGAGAAACGTAATAATTGTTTGTATTCAATGACACTGTCAATTGACATCGATTTCTAATTACAATAATGATCATTGGGCCTGAAAGCCAATAACATTTGTAATGTATAATAAGTCATTTATTTTGCAACCAACTATTTCGATACATTAATTTAACATATCATTTAAACATATATGAATATTTTTCAATATATAAACAAATTGTTTGACAGATGTTAGGCGCCACGTTTATAGAATACATAAGAACTAGTGAAAAAATGTCATATCTATTTAAACAGATGAATAAATCAGTGTGGTCAGATAATGTAAACGGTGTCTATACAATGAAGACTAAATGTCGAGAGTCAGATATTAGATTACACCTTTAATGAATAGTTTTTGAGGCAAAATCAACAATGAACACTTATTTATTTTACAAACAGCATTTTCCAATGAAAGAGAAATGTCTTGTACCAATTGGAAAAGGCGTTAAAAATAACTGAATTTTCGTGTTCTCGTTTAACATAGTTTGCAATTCAATAAAGATTTGTTGCGTAAATTCTGAAATTCTCGCGACATAAAAATTATGTTCCACAATGAATTGTCCATAACAAAAAAAAAACCCACATCGAAGGGTGATTGATTAGACGTGAGCGAAAACCGTTAAAACGAAAATATTTATTCGGCGTATTTTCAATAACTCAAAAACAGATTTCTGATGATGAGTAAAGGCTATTCCATGCCTATGACCAGAATACAGTTTTGATAAAAAGTTATCTGTGTATTTAATTTTTGGCTTAGCGAAGTATTACATAAGTTGTAGACTAGGTGCAAGGTATTTCCTCATACGAGTAAATGTATTTAATCTTACAGAATGTCAGTTGAAAATGTCTTATACGTACACTGTAAAACAAATTCCATCAATGAATTCTTCTACTTAATTTTATGATGACAGCATAAAGGTTTATATCACATTTTAAACATTAAACACTACAACTCACAACTTCAGTACTTTCCCTAAAATAATCAAATGACATATGATGATGGAGTTTAGTGTTTTTTACTAGTCCATTCAGAAAACATTATTGCATTGTTATTTACCTTAAAGGGTGACTAATAAATTCTCTGTAGTTATTGTCAATATATGAATATTTTATTATTAAAACTAACTAGCTCCATATTTCAATAATAACAAGTATGTGCAAGTGATGTAAACGTCAATAGTGTTATTTGCTATCAAAAAGTTATGAGTCTGAAATGTAATGTTTAGTTTTAAATCCTAATTAGGTCACCTGTATGAACTAAAACCTTGTTGGACTTTTAATAAAATATGTACATTCATTAATTTACCAAGTGCAATATTGAAAACTAATTCTCTAAGTTTGCGCGTTCATTTTTTAATATCGATAGTTATTGAACCGTGAAAATGTAGTATTTATTAATCTGTGAGCTGTGATCAGACTATCTTTTTATTATTATTCATGAATTCTGTAAGCTAACTGTAATTCCATCATTCATCAGGTGTGTTGATGAAAATTTATCTGATTGGTAGTTCAATCAATCTTTCTCGCAGTGATACTGTTTATTGTAATATACTGTAGTTAATCTCACTAAATAATTTCATCTCGCAGTCTAATAAATCTATGTTATCCGATAAAATAATTATTCGTTTCGCTATAGAAGGCTGTAGTTGACAATTTAAGGTCAAAAATTATTTTAGTCCATACTTACTAAATTGAATTTGGCCTAAATATGGTTTGAAATTACCAATCAAATGTGCGATGTCTACTTCATGTAATCACTAATTGACATGACCGCATATTTTAAGGCAGTGAATGAATAAGTTACAACTCAACGAGGCAAAGAATTTTTTTGACAAGAGAGGTGAACGCATCGTTTAATTTTCACAAATGATTAATTCACCGCTTTGTTCATATTACACATGTTTATGCATAAAATATATTAATTTACATACTGAAGGAAAATCCTATTTAAACTTATTGCCTCATGTTAAAAGAGAATTACTTTTATGCCGAAAATCATGTCCATATGATAATAAGTACAATTACAGTTTGAAGTAACCTTGTTATTGACTTATAATTTTATTAATCTCAGCACGAAACTGTCTGCAGACTGCAGACTTTTTTAAACAAGTCAATTGTTCGGCTATTTTAAAATTGTCACAACCGATTACCGTCAGTCTAGGGTAAGTACAGTGTAAAAAATATTTTATAAAGACTAAACGTTCCTGCATAAATTTTTTTCCACTTGATTGCTTGCTATAAGGCTGATAAAATGAGCATAGCGAGAAATGTGCAACTATTTTTTTTTCTGAATACATGGTCTCAGCTGTTTAAGTTGAACAGTCTAGGTGTAACGCAGTCCATTTGAAACAGTTCAGAAACGGATCATCCTAAGTGATTTAAAATTATCAATAAAGTGTTCAAAATTGTTTTCTATTTTTTTTTTACTAGGCAGTAAGAATATTGTAATTTATAACTATTTCCTGACAGATCAACGTTACAAAATATTGACAATCTGATATTACAATGTTGATGGAATATTCTTACAAATTTGTAGTTGAAAAATTCAACTATCTCACGGTTTGTGTAATTATTTACCCGCACACACATTAGAATTATTTTTATGAAAGTGTTATCTGATCTAATTGGAAATGCCTAGAAACGTTGATCGATAATAACGAACTATGCCTTAGCTTCATTCATTGTAGACCATTATTAATAAGTACTAGTGCAAAGTATAAAATTAGTTAATGTAGTTATTATATACTATTTATGCACCAATCGCACTTCCTTCGAGAATGCAGAAACCATATGTGAAGTGCTAAATTACAGTTAAATATTTTAATAAATGCATGTTAAGACAAAGACGTAACTATCAATTAAAGTAACTGTTTGTTAGTGGATCTCAAAAGGTTTTTATATGTCTCTTGGTTCTAAGTCCATACATATTACCTGTCAAGGATATTACGTTTTCCGATGACAGTATGCTGTGCGTTGAAGCGGTCTTTATAAAAAACTGAGTGAAATAATATTTCTATTCAATCAGAAGAACGTTATCATTGTGCAACCGCCTCCATAATAATGGTATTGGCTTATTCACAGAGATGAGCAATTGGTTGAACTATTCGTACTTTTTCACTATCAGCTGATCTTATATATCGATGAAACATGACGCTTGATGAGTTGATAGTTGACAGGTTATTTCATGAAAAAGAAGACACTTATGTTAAGAATAAAGCATGACCCACTCATAATGTTAATAACCATCTGACATAAGAAGACCTGAAATATTGTAGATTGTAGCTTTTTTAATTTTTGTGACAGCCAAAGATTAAATGAACACTTTTCATGACATTTCCAGTCGTCTGTACTCAGTGTAAAAGGTAATGCGAGTTCTAATACACTCCCGTTCATTTAGCGCCTATCCTCGCTCAGTTGTCTGTGACAACCCAAAGCGAATTTCTAATATGTGTTGAGATTTGCTTGAGTAATAAAAGAAATCGAGAGTGTAACGCTGGAGTTGCACAGTGATTGATGACAACAGAGATTGAGTTGGCCATTACGTATACAATTTTGGTGGTAATTAATTTTTCATTGATGGTTTTCGATATCTCTTCTAAACCAGTTACTTCCAGGAAAAGAGAAGGTAAACTGATTCAATCCACTGTATAAACGAAAAATTACTGTGGGTCATTATCTTCATCCATCAGATACGTTCGAAAACCGTCAAGAGATGTATAGTGACTTTGTAGCCCTGCATAATCTCTTTGATATATACATGTATATATTATTCTGTGAGAATACCTTGGGAGAACACCTTGTTTCACATACTGAAAACATTCTGCCAACTTAACTGCGTTAAAAAATTCCTTAGGAGATAATATTATAAAACTAATCAACTTACACTCATCATTTTGTGTTGACAGCCTACATGACGACTGCGCTAGACAAACTAACTATTAATGTTCAACGTATAGAGAAAAGGTAAATATTGAAAGAATTCTTCCGTTTTATATCATTCTTCAAAAATAATAACCTACAACATCCTCTATGAAACTATTTGTTTCATTGGATGATAGAAAAAATCTAGAAGAAAATGCAAAACTATTTGTCTAATAAGCATCAAGATATAAAAATTTATAGTTTGTCTACTAACTATTTTTTTTTTCTAACATGAAACCTGTTAGAGCAGAAAATACTCTGGTAGGTTTTTAACTGAAGCATATTAAATGTTCTGTAGATAATTAGCTTGAACTATAACTAAATGATAAATATTCGTTCGATGACAGATAAATTCAGTAGGTTTTTTTCTGGTTTCAAAAAGAAAATTTAATATTTCGGAATAAGGCAAATGATTTTAAATGATAAATGATTAATTACTCGAATTGTCGGCATTACCCATTTAAGAAAAAAAAAATTTCCTACAAAAATAAAATGCTTTTTAGTAATAATCATTGGTGGACCATGTAATCACACATTTTACCCTGGTCATAATTTTTTTTTTAGAAAAAATTATTGAATAACATTTCAGTTATCAGACTAAAATGATTAAAAATGAATAAACGTCATAAAACATACCTACCTGTTGATAGTAAAGGAAAGATACTTTCTACCTGTGTAATATATTCCTTTTTGTAAATAGATTTCACGAATAACTAGGCGGACTGAATATTTTTATACATTTGAACAAAATCGATAGCATTTACTCGAAAAACGGAGCTTTTGAAGTATTTTTTAAAAATGAATTGTTACCACTTATAGTTTTGCTGATAAGTAATCTATAAGACTATGTCAATTAGTAAACTGATACATTCACTTGTCGATAACTAAAATTACATTTAGTGAGTATATCTTATTGTTAGATAATGAAATATTAATCATTCTGGATCGAAATCGAGTGACTATCAGTATTTATTTTTCTATTCATAGGAAAATATGATGGTCATCCTTCAGTGTTTCTCGCTAATTAAAATTGACCTAGTTCATATGTTGCATGATTTGTATGCACTTACTATTCTTGTTTTATTTGTAAAGCTAATCTGTATGAAAGATACTCTTGAATTTCTAAAAAAATGTGTTCGTATAATATCGATGAGCAGTTTTCATGAAGTGAGTCAAAGTAACTTTGTCTGGATTGATGCTGAGAGTCTAGATAGAAAACGTTTTAGCGACATTACTCAATAAAATTTTGAAATCTCAATCCCAGTCGGATAGATAGTAAGGTCTTCTTTTCTATTGATGGTAATAGAATTCAGCATTCTATGGCTAATTTCAGGTGATCGCCTTTTTTATTGTTGGACAAACCTTTTTCATACTGAATACTGATTCAGCGGTTGTCAAAGTTGCTGATCTAACTTGGAATCCTTCAAGTTCTATGAGATTATTGGGTAGTGCTTTTATGTACCTTCGAAGTTTTATAGCTCCAATTAGGATTTCACGAGATGATTATCCAATATGGAAGGCGTTACAAATTGACTAACCGTAATTTGAAGAGGAAGTTCTGTGTTGATGTAAAGGAGATATCTTATCGTTTATTCAAAATAAAGCGTTTCAGTGAGTGTTAGTCGTTTTGTTATATTCTTTAATTACGTTTTGTATATCATGGTACCAATCCATGGTGTTCCATTCAGACTAAAGTTTAGCAGTGAAACATTTCGTTTTATGACATTTTAAATGACATTCATAGGCAAATCATCATATTAAAAAATATCAGGTATATGTTTCTTTTTCTTGTTTATCTCATTCAGATTTAATAATCTTGGTCACTCTTTAAATAGATATGAAGTTAATATTACAATTAGAATGTTGGCTTTGAAGTTATACTTAATTCTAGAATTCTATTTAGCTTTCTTTTAACTAAGCGATTTAAAAATGATAACTGACAGTGTTCATTTTATCCTCGTAAGTAAATTTAATGTGATCTGAAAGCGTATTCATCAGTTTGGAAAAAAATTCTCAGGGAAGTCATTTTCATGATGAAAATAAGTATCATTCTATATGTGACATAAACCGATTGTTCACGATCGGGCACATTGTGGAGTCTATTGCGACTTCAATTACTTGTCTGTATTGAGTCCCAATGAAAATATATAAGGTTAAGTTTATATATAGTTTTATGTATTTCATGATTAAACTGATTCTCAAAGGATATCTACTAGGCAAACTATAATTTTCCTATATATTAAACCTCTTGTAAAGTCTGGGCATCTATCAATAGAAATAATAGTGTCTAAGAATAAAACATCGTAGCTTACAGTGGTTTCACTCTTTGCGATATTCCATACCAGTATTATTGATTTTAAGTCCTAGGAATCTTTGATTATACTATGTACTTTGTGTTGAAGTGGCTTTAATATATGATGTTATACTGTTTATTAGTTCATCAAATTCTATTAAAGAGGACTAGAAGCAAGCGAACTTGTAAACATTTTCAAAGTTGAAAGTTTGCGTATCAAATGTCATATGTTCAAAAATAAGTTCGACACAGTGAGACAGTATATCAGCAACCTTACAAATAAATTAGGAAAGACAGGAACTTGATCACAAGATGTTTTATTTTCTATATTACGATAGGTGATGTAGCAAACATTTGTCTCGATAGTTTATTCATAAAACTTAGTATAGATTTTGCCTGTGAGTTATTCACCTGTTCATTTAAAGGAAATCGATATTTATGGAATAAATCAAAGGCGAATAACTATTTATTCGATGATATTACACATTATTTACGTCTTCTTAAAGATGAGTGTGATGATAATGTACTTTCATTTGTAACATTCCAAGAGAAAGTACTATCAAAGAACTTCTAGATCATAATTGTAGTCATTCTCGTGAATATAGTACATTGTTTTAAAATGAAAACTATAATCTGGCTGATATTACATCAAACAGGAAACGACAAAAACCTTGAAAAATGGTAGAGTACATAGTATATGTTTAATAAGTGGTGCACTTCCAGGCAAATAATAAAAGTTAGTTTTGATTTCCTCATACGTCTTGTTTCATTCTAGTCACATTCATTTTGGATAAAGTTTTCATGACTACTGAATAACTCAACAAAACAACAGTATCTTCGTGAAAAACTATCATCATCTAAGACTGTGATTAAGGAATAGCAGTGGTAACTAAGTGAACTAAAAGATAACTCACTACAAAAGAGACCACATACGATAACCCGTATAGTCTCCAACACGGTTTGGTGCTTAATATTGTTTCTATAAAATTGTGGAAATTATCGAGCTTCATCAAAATTGTGAATCGATCCATGTTCAATCACTATTAGAAACTTGGAAGCATTGGATGGCTGTTTCATTCTAGTATGAGATTCATCAGTAGTGCAAATGCATGATTCCAAGATCAGGAATCAAACCCAGCGCCTTTAAGCTAATATGGGAGCGCCTGAAACCCCTTTGGGGCTATCGCCGGTCCCAAGCCTGGGTGAAGGAGGAGAATTGGCCATAGAACTGACAATCCCATCCCAAAGGAAACTAACTAAAAAAACGCTAACCAGAAAAAGTGGAACTCCTGACCTCTAAACCATTGACATGGTATACAACTTTGATCGATTCATGATTCCAGTGAAACTTAACGATCTCCACTCTATTTTAATGACAATCGTCATATGCTCACTAGTGACTAGCTTCATGAGGAAATTCTCAGAGTTCTAATGAGATGCCATGATCAGTGGAGTTTATCTGTGTTGGTTAGGAGACAGTTTTCTACCGAAGACAGTGAATGAGGTCGCTGAATATGACAGAATAATTGAAGTTGGCTATTAAGATCCTTGTCTACCGACCCAGTGGTTTAGAGCTTAATCTGTCTCGTATGACACCGAAGGTTCTGAGGTCGATTATGACTTGCGGAATCGTGAATGTACACTGCTCATGAATTCCAAAATAGCACAACACTGCCATTTAGTGTTCACAGGTTCTGCTGATGGTATTACACTGATCGATTAGTAATTTCAATGAAAATATTTTGAATGTTTTCACATGCAAACGGTAAAAGTACTTAAGTGATAATTTTGTAGGTGCTCGTGATTCTAATTTCATAACGGCTGGTTTTTAATACATATAGTTCAATTCAAAATTTATTGAGGACTTCTTTCACTAACGGTTAACTTTTTATTCCACTCACAAGAAGCATACTATTTTAGTTTGATAAAAAAATCTTTTATAGCATATTAAATAGTGATAATTTTATCAGGAATATCATCGCAGCGAAAAAACAATGAATTGTAATTGCATCTTTGTTTGCAAAATAGAATATCTAAATGATAAAGTACTTTGTATTTTTAGAATATTGTACAAAGTTATCAGAATTCTCATTTGAGTCCTCTCATCATACATTTCAGCCTAAACAAAAATTGCTGAACACAAAAGATCACGCACAGAATATATATTTGGAAAGTCTTTTGCTCTGATTATAAAACTTGTTCGCATGTAAAGATTCAATCTTTATCATACTGATTTCAAATACATTAAAGGCCGATAGAAATAAAAATCCCGAAAATAAGAATTCAAACAAATTACTACGAAGAATTTAAACGTATATCTAAATTGAATACCAGACCAGTTACTTATTTTTCATGTCTAGTCATGATAATCTTTTCATACTTCATACAAAGAATACTAAGTAATTTTCATTTATATAAGTAATTCTAAGAGTTTTCTATTTACTTCTACAATCAAGTTTACTGACTAACCAGAGGAAAAAGTTAACACTAGAATAAATGTTCAATTGAATTTATAAAACTAAGTGGTTAACTCTTAAGATTAATTGATTTTTTCCCGTTAACCATGCTGAAATTGATCACCAGACTGCATGCAAACGTACTTTCAAATCTTACTTTGAAATAAATATCGTGATTACTCATCAAAGGATGTTATAGACATTGTTATATTTGGGGAAAATTGGTTTCATTTTATTTTATTTTAAACTAAAATTTAACAGATAATCGCTTAACCAAAAACATAATTACTCACTAAAGTTAATTAACTTCAAAGGTGAAAAGTTCAACTGGGAATCAAACCCGATCATTTCTATGAGTTTTTTTTCTATGTTAGCGAATATACATACAAAAAATATAATGGGTGTTTACTTGATTAAAGTTAGAAATAAGAAAGATTTTGTTCAATTTCAATCAATACCATGGGCATTGATATGATCGTTAGTAACATCTAATAAGAAAAACTATTTATCAATATGCCCACCATTGACATCAAAATTCATTTTTTTAATATCAGTTATTTTAAATTGTTATTTTAATTTACAAATGATTTAAAAAATATAGATAATTAGTTTGTACTACTGTTACTTCATTCACATCTATGTAGGTGTCAAAAAATGCACTACAATCAGTAGCAACAAAGTTTTGTAAAATCGTCTAACAAACCATGTCTATCAAATAAAAACCATCATAGTTTTCTGGCTGTGATCTTTTTAAAATTTCTACACAAAAAAAAAAATTTAATTCTCATTACCTACCTTTATTTTTCAAGAAATGTTCAGTTTTATATTTCCCATTTTTCACCTTAGAAAAGAATGTTTTTTAAAAGAAGTATTTTTTTGCATTACCTTGTTGTGAAGATTGTTAAGTTAGACATTTTTGAAACCATGAATCGATCAATGTTAGACCACCATTAGAAACCTGGAAGCACTGGACGGCCGTTTCATCCTGGTATGTGACTCATCAGCAGTACTCACTAGTGACTAGCTTGGTGAGGAATCTTCTCCGAGTTCTAGTGGGAAGACGTGACCAGTGAAGTTCAACCTGTTTGGGTGTAGACAGTAACTACTGAAGACTGTGTATTAGGTTGCGCAACTCCGTGAATTGATCAAGTTAGACATTAACACCGTTAGATACCGGCTCAGTGGTTCGATGGTTAGGCGTTCGCGCACAATACCGAAGGTCCTGGGTTCGAATCCTGCGGGGTGCAGGAGTCGTGGATGCGCACTGCTGAGGAGTCCCATACTAGGAAGAAACGGCGGTCCAGTGCTTGAGGTTCCTAATGGTGGTCTAACATTGATCGATTTTTGGTTTCAAAAATTTTTTTTTGTCATGTATGTCACTATTTCTTTTTTGTTGAAAAAAATGTGATTGATCAAAATAAGAAAAGTAAATTAAAAACTTTTTAAGCATTAATTTTTTTTGCTTGCAGAAATTAGATAAAAGTGTATAAAGCTTTTATTTGAAGCTTTTACTTCACTTCCGGATTTATTGTGTATCCTATTTTTTTTTTCATTATGATAAATAATAATTTATTGGAATTCACTAGTTTCATGTACTTACATCGTATCTATGTATATTTATATGTGTATATCTCAATTGTTTTTCGTTCATTCTCTACTTTGTTATTCATCATAATTATTTAAGAGAATTGGCTCCTTTATCCATTAATATATATATATATATATTTAAAATGGCAATCATTAATTTTTTTTGGCATTGATCATTGAACATCAACTGTTCTCCTTAAGAAATGATACTAGAAAGCAGGGAAATTGTTTTCTGCGAAAAATAATCATTTGCTAAGATAAGTAAGATAATTATTATGGAGACAAAAAGAGGTTTATTGATTTTTCAACGTGTTTTTTTTTTGTTATTCAAAGCATATCGGTAAGTTTGTTTATTCCGCGCTGTTGCAAAACTCACTTTAATAAAAAAGACAGTAAAAAGAACCATTCACTTTTATGAAAAAAATGATAAATAACTGAGTAGAAACAATCCACACACACACACACACACAAAAAAACGTTTTTTTTTTCATTTTGAAAGGAAGTTAATCAAAAAAAAAGTCAACGTATCTAATCATCAGCATGAAAATGATAAACTGAAGAAAATGAAGAATTTTCAATGAGTTAGTTGCGTTTTTGTCTTTCTCCCGACGAACTGCACCAGGAAAAACTTACTTTAGTTTTATTCTTTAATTTAGAACGACGTATAATCATTTTCAATATAATCATCATCAATGAAAGAATATCAAAAGCCAATGTACAATAAGGAAACTAGCTTAATATATATTTGTATTATTTATAAAGGTTTTATATAATGATTTTAACAATGACTAAATCGTTCATGATTAGAAACAATGAAAGGATATTTGTGATATTCCAATAGGTTAATACATTGTATCATATGTCAAAGTGATTGCATGAGTAAGATGTATTCTTTATTCTGTCTGATTAAAAATCATATTTGGCTGTAATATTACACTTTGTACAAATAAACTAACATTTGATCTCTCCAATTCGATACGAAAGTTGTAAGGTCCTAGACCTTTACTTGTGAAATAATAATACTTTTCAGAGAAGCGGATATTAAAAATATCTAAAAATTGCTATATTTCGAGGTGGAAACTGACAATTTGCAATAGACATCAATTTTTTTTTCTAAATGTGGGCATTTCTTGAAGGCAAATCATAAAATGTGGAAACATGAAGTTCGGTTTATTGATTAATGAAAAACTTTTTACTCAGTAGTTAAAAATTCCGGAGCTCTTATCGTTTATTAGTAGTTTGGAAATGATTTGGATTTTTAAGAGAATACAGATAGACAAGCACTTAATTGTTATCTGAATAAATCGTACTGTTAGTTATGTGGTTAGAAATCACTTAAAAAAAAATTCATTTCACTCCTTGTTAATTATTTAAATAAGGTTGCAGATCAAATATCCTCCTGATGTGCATTCATCATTTCCGATTACTTTGTCTCGATGTAAGCGTCTTGCAATTACGTGTCATTACACAATGAGAAGTACAACTGGTTGAAAAATTTAATATGATATAAGTATTGTTTAAATAAGCATCGAAACACACACAAAAGGAAACAAGAAGCTGTTAACAGGATGCGTTGTGTTATAAATTTTCTAAACAGCTTAAAGAAATTTATCATTCTCAATGGATCATAACAGTTATTGTTTAAACTGAGAACTGTCGAACACTTAGTTGACAACTTTTCATGATGATTGTCAGTTTATGTAAATCAATCGCAATTTCTTAGAATGCAACATAATGAATGACTGTTCTGCGTTAATCTCTATTCAAAATCTAAAAACAAAATACTTCAATATTTTTAACGAAAGAAAAAAAATTAATGTCAATTGTTAGATTTCACAACGCTACGTGAAAAAAGTCTATATGTTTAAGATAACATCAGCAAATGTAAATTTCTTCTTTTTTGGATCTGTTGAATACAATTTGTGTATTTAAAACTGAAAATGTATGTTTACTTCCAATAGAAATCAATAAAACCTCAGGCTTAACAAGCAAGTACATCAATAAATTACTACTGGCCGGCTGGTCGTCTAAACAGTTCGAATGTTTGAATTATATTTGGTAAAACTTATTATATCGTTAGTTAGCCCCAAAATATCCCCCAAAAACGCCAGGAAACATTTCATCCAACCGTCATGGAATGGGTTATTCATTGAAACACCTGAAAAATGCAGAATCATGTGCCACGATTCTGATTAGATATTTAGCCATACCACTGCTATTTTTAATATGGTTTTTAAACCTCAGAGTAATGCGTTTATCTAGTAATTTTTTTCCTTTTCTCTTGCATTCAGATTGCAGTGTAGATTAGTCTAATGTTATTAGAAGCGGATAGAAATCAGATCTTGCGTTTATGAAACAGACTTACTATATATGTTTTATTGAGCTGAATATACTTTTGCATATTTTTGACTAGGTCAGAAATACAATTCTTCACTTCATATTTATTAAAACTCATGATCTACATAACATTGACAAACAGTTTGTGATTGTTGTTAACTATTGATCAATTAGTCTCATTTTGAATGAACAAAAAACTGAAAAATATCCAATACAAATTATTCCGTACTTTTAAGCGGAAAAAACATCCAATTTAATGTTATTCTTCCAAGTTTCCAACTTCTATCAGTTACTTCAGCCATGTATATCAAACTATGAAACTGTCTAGTAAGGTTATTTCAATTAAATATTTTAAAAACATACTGAAATACATATTCAAAGCCAGTGATTTAGTCTAATATTGTAGTAATTATCAAATTTATCATATCGACAATGACTAAAATGATTGAAATCATCAATCAATCATTGATTGATGAGGTGAGGTCGCGTAAAATCCCTAGATCAATCAGAGTTAGACATTAACACCGTTGAATGCCGGCCCAGTGGTCCAGAAGTTAGACGTTCGCGCATAATATCGAAGGTCCCGGGTTGGAATCCTGCGAGATGCAGGAGTCGCAGTTGCGCACCAGGACGAAATTGGCCGTCTTTCAGTGCTCCCAGGTCTCTAAAGGTGATCTAAAAATCACTGATTGATAATTTCAGATGTGTAAAAACACTGATCTCCATGACTCTAGTTTACATATTCGTTACTTTATATACTTTAAAATTTTTGACTTGTATGTGTAAATAAATATTTAACTTCATGTATATATTTGTAGTTGAAACATGATTTGATTTAGTGTAAAACTCATCCTAATCATCTCCAATATGTTCCTGATATGTACAATTAACTGTAATAATAATTTCTGTGAAAGAAAAAAAAATCACCTAATTGTTTTACATCACAATGATCATTGAAATATTCTAAAGTATTTACACTTAGTTAAAATGTATGCTAATGAAATCTAATCATACAAACGATTCAACTATTTAATTACAATAATAGTTTTGACCTTAAATAAATAAATAAAGTATTATTCATTAACCATGTAATGAATGCCCTTTTAAACCTGAGGAAAGAAATAATTCTCTACTCAATTATTTTCCTTCTCAATCATAAAAATGTATATATATATATATATATATATATATATATATTTATATATATATAATAAACGATAATTTTGAGCTGGATTCCTAACATACACACAGAAATGAAGTTATTACTTAAACTTCCGTGCAAATAACATAGTTCATTCAAATTAATGATAACATAAATAAATCGTTATATTATTATGATCATTGTAACAAGAAAAAAAAATAATAAGGCAGGATTATGTGGATGTTACTTGAAAAGTAACAACATAACATGTACACTGAAGAAATGTAAAAGAGGGAAAAATCAGAAAAGGAAGATGTGTTTTTTTGGCATTGGAATGAAAAATGGCAATTTCACATTAACTCCAAGCGAAACTTCACCGGAAATCGTTGAAACAATATTCTAATGAATATAATCAATGCATGAAATCAAACTGTTTCAAATAAAAAAAAATTAGTGAACATTTTTGAATAAGATCGAAAAATTATGCTGAAATCGTATTATACGTTTTGATTGATTTTTGTGAATTATCGAAAACAAGAATCGTGATTTAAAAAAAAAATTACCATAATCGTAATCATATCGTTTAAAATTGGCTGGGTAATTTTCAAGATTGAAGTAAATAAAAATTGAAGCTCCAAATGAATCTACTCAACATACACAAAGTGTTGTGATGCAAACTCACAGCAAATATCTAACTTGATGAACAAACCAGATTAACAAATTAATGAATAAATAAGCCGAAAAACATATGATAATCCTCAACATCAAGAGAGAACATCGGATTGTTTAAGAAAATCAATCCAAGTTTATGGAATAGTTCACAATATTTTTTGGAAAAATGAAGTTTCATAATTAACCAATTCCTACAATCCTGGTTCTTCGATATATTTGGAAACTTATGACGATTCCATCAGATGAGAAATCGTTTATTCTCCTTAGAAAGTTGTTGATAAAATCTAATTTTGTAAACAAAACCACCGCTTTGTAGAATATAGTTAAGCGGATAATTAATTTTAGGTTTTGGTGTACGAATACTGTTTTATAAATTCAAGCTCCATCTTAAGAACAGAAAACACCAAAGCACAGGTCAAATTAAAGAAGCGAACAAGTAAGTGATGAGGATCGTCAGAGCTGTAGATGATCCAGCGGAGAAAGCTACAATAGATGGAAACTAGAGACAGCTATATGATAAAACGAAGCTCGCTGGAAAATATAGTAAATTATAACGACCAATGAAGAATAAGGAAGGCCCAGCAATCACCGACATTAAAGAACAGCGAAATAGGCAGAGCATTGTAAAGAACATTTAGATCGACCAGCGCAACTGAACTCCCCCAACATGGAAGGAGCACCCACCGACCTCTCAATTAGTGTTAACCTACCATCAATTAAAGAGATCACGATGGTCATCAGACAAGTTAAGTGTGGCGAAGAAACGGGATTAGGCAATATTCTAGATTAGGCACTGAAAGCAGATGTAGCAGTAACTGCAAAGATACTCCACATAATCTTCAGCAATATTTGGGATTAAGAACAAGTACCAACAGATCGAAAAGAAAAACACCTGGTCAAGATATTAAAGAAGGAAGATCTTAGCAAGTGTGGGAACTACACGGGCGTCACTTTTTCTGAATATCAGGAAAATTCTTCAACAGTGCGTTGTTGAACAGGATAAAAGGTTCATTAGACACCCAACCTCAATATCAATAGGCTAGATTCTGTAGAGCATTGATCATTTATCGACAAAATTGCAACACTACGGATTATTTTGAACAATTGTTTGTGTGGGAGTCACCAATCTGTTTTACGTTTCTTGATTATGAGAAAGCAGCTTGTTCATGAGAACATTATGAAACTTTCCTCAACACAATGATCTATTTGAAACTCTCGTCAACAGCATGCAGAATGTCGACGACGGACCTCAACATCTGAGGGGAAGAACTGAAAACAGAGGACAGATTGGATGCAACCTAACGATCTGGATGTCCTAACTCTTCTACCACGTTCAACGTGGTTACAAACTCAAGAGAAGATGACCACTGTAGTGTTACCTTCTTCAGTAGTCAGCCTCATCATACACAAGGTAGAAACCAAGATCCTGGAACATAAAATAATGAGCAACAGCGAAATCATAGTTGAAATTTGAGGATCTGTCGAACAGGTGGAAACATTTGTGTTTATAGGAAGCAACAGTGATAAACAAGGAGAATTAACATGCACATGTGAAGACATGGAATGGCGCGGCGGGGGCAGCATTTCCACGATTGATGAACATCTGGAACTAGAATCTGTCCATCAGACAACTCCAAAGTCGATATCTGCAGAGAAAACTTAGGAGAGCTCAAATGTATGGAGCTGAAACTTGGAGCCATAATCCGAAAGAAACAGGTATATATGAATAGTTATCTACGCAAGATAATCAGGCACCATAAGCAATAACCTACTGTGGCAGAGAACAAGTCAGCTTCTAACTGTAGAGGAAATCAGCAAAAGAACGCTGAAGTTGGATAGAACACAGTGCAGAAATCATCAAACTGCATCACAAAGCAAGTGGTAGTTAAAATTCTCAAGCTGAAAGCAAAAGTGGCAGGCCAAAAAAATAAATTATGCCGGAAAATGGAGTTATACATCAAACGAATGCAAAGCACTAGTAGACAACTGGAAAGGAAATGGGAAGACATAATTAGTTAGAGAATCCTGGTTGGTGGTCAACTTTTCACGTGGGGCAACAGGCTTAAGGAAATAAGTAGTATTCTAAAATAAC
This sequence comes from Schistosoma turkestanicum, assembly GCA_944470395.2. NCBI lineage: Eukaryota > Metazoa > Platyhelminthes > Trematoda > Strigeidida > Schistosomatidae > Schistosoma > Schistosoma turkestanicum. The sequence goes on from OX103971.1 coordinate 68,542,528, forward strand.
TATTAATCACTCAACTAAGCTTTTTACAATGGAGACCCCACGTAATAAACAATCTATCAAAGCAAAATCATTTTCTTTCGGAATATAAAACTAGAAAAGCAATAAAACTGTATAAATGATATATTTGTTAGTAAAATAAACGTTTGAACGGTAAACAACACACGTATGAACAACTTCACCAGAAAAAAATGTAACTTCAAAAATCAATTAAGTTACATTAAAAATGCTACGAATTAACAATGAAGTCCATTAAAATTATTTTAAATATTAGTTCTTGAAGATGCAAATTTTTTATGTTTTATCGTATCAAAAAAGAGATACTCTAATTGACTTACCCAATTATTTTATTTACCGCTAAACGCTGATACTTGTAATGTGATTATCAATGAATTGTTGAGTTCAAGTTATAAGTCTCTCCTCAAAACTCGGTCAATTCGTAGAAATAGACTGAAGAAAGTTACACTTAATTACAGATTGTTAAAGACAACACTAGAGACGTATGTTTCATCTCAACAAATTCTTCGATCTCGATTCTTGCCGATCATATATTTTCATATCGAACTACCTAAATTCATTTAAAATGGCTAACTGATTGAAATCAATATTTTCGTTAGCCTATTTTCAATTCTCATTTCAAATAAGTAGTATAACATTTATTTCAACTAAATTTCAGAGAAAAATTGCCAATCGTCATTCAAATATGAATATTTTAATATTTTGTGTTTGTTTGTGTTTATCTCAAAGAATAGAATAAGTACATACATTCACTTTGCATCTACAATCAAGAGTGACAAGCAAATAACACATTTAATTTTATATAATTAACTCATAATATATTTTTTTGGAAAGTAATTTTCATTATGGTCAATTAGTTTCAGGTAATAATGTCTGTTCGGTAAAAAAAATGACTGCGCGTACTTTGTTCACCGGGAGATTTTATTACCTGAGAATATGTTTGTAATAATGTGTAATATAGATTGCAGAGAATCGCCAAAGTAATAAACTGGATTTCTTTATTTTCTCTGCAATCTGAACTGTATTGTTAAATTATTCAGCGTGAAATATCGCAGTCAATTGAATTTTATTGATATATATATATATATAAGATAATTCATAAATAATAAAGCTCTTTTTTTCCAAAGAGACACTTGGCAAATCACTTGAAAATAAATAGGATTATTGATCCACTTTCAATAATCGCAACGATTACAATCAGTGTAAATATTGCCGTTGTACTGCTCGTCGAATAAAGTTAGTCAAATAAACCAAATTGTTTTTATCCTTATGAACTGGTTACACTTGAGTTTTCGATAAAACAGTATACAGATAAGTAAATAAAATCTGTATGCCAATAAATATACTGTAATCACAAGATGCTGAGACAATAAACCTTTGGCAAAACATATCAAACTAACCGGTCTAACATATATATATATATATATGTACGATAATCGATTTGATGACCAGAGTGAGCTTACTAATAAAATGTCTTGCAAAACAAACAAACTAGAAAGATAGTTTGATTCAATTAGAAACACAATTACTTCTTTGATTTAGCCGTTTACTTCCTTCCCCAAAAACAAATTGACAAATAGAGGAGATAAATACGGTTAGCAGGAATAGGAACTAGAAAAATTCCCTACATTATTAATACAAGGAATGATGTACAATTTGTTAATTAATGCAATCGGTATATTGTTTTGTGAACTGGTTTATTCATTTCCTTTCCCACCGTTTACTTCTTAGAAAACTATTTATAGAAACAAAGGTTTTTTTGGCAATAGTACACTTACTTATATGTTTTCTTTTAGTCAAGTTCGATTCTCTCAACATTTCGGTGTAGATTATTTTGTTCCATCTTCTTATTCAGTTGATCTGAATTCATTTGAAATTTATTCGATTAAATCGCGAACATAAAATTGACATGCAGGATTGTGGTAAATTTTCTGAGGTCAAACGTGCTGGTTTCGATTAAAGCATACGGAGTAATGGGTGCTCAATGTTGAGGAGCCTCATAAGATTAAAACTGTTTATCATATTGGCCAATGATCAGCTTTCAGGAATAGTCCTTTTTAGACGAGTTTGACTTACTCTTAGTATCTGAAATGTACCATTACCACTATATCTTCAACCTATCTAATATTTCCACTCTTTTCTCGCTGAATTCAATAAAGTTTTAAAATGTGTTCAATTTATGCTGAATCGTCCCAGTTCCTTTATCTGTTCAGTAGCAAGTTAGGAATAACATACGGCATGACAGTGACAGATCTTTCGCTAAACCTCTTCGTCAAACAGTAGTTATTTGAAAGCAGTAAACATTTAGCTATGAAGTTTACAATCAACCACGTGGAAAAAATCTAGTTTTCCATTTTTTACTAGTCTGCGAATTATATTCACTACATAACTATTCGCCCTTTTTCTTGTTGGTTCTTTTTTCAGGTTTTTGATAGACATTTCTGTAGAAGCATAATATCATTTTTTTCTATTATAGTCTTGTTTACATTCAGACTATGGTATTTTATGTTGAAATGCTATAGCTTAATTATAACTTTCATTTCCTTTAACAGGACTGTAGATGAAGAACTGGTACTTGGGTTTGATTATTACCAAAAATACTCTCTTGAAGTTATTTTTAGTGTATCGAATATTCAATTTATGCTTTGTATTCCACACTGCTTCCCACGATGTTGTGATAAAAGATCTCATGAAGTGTAATGTGCACCAATGTGTCGAGCACACATAGCTTGTCCAAGGCCTTGACCAAATCAATTCATTCATTCTTTTTAGGTCATTAATCACATGCCTTTTAGTCTTATCAATTTTTTGCTTAAAATCTTGGTTATTTTTACTCGAGTAGCATATGTGCATTGCTTGCTTTACTTATCACATGTCTAGCTTGTTTTTTTATCTGACTATAAATCTTTAGTCATACCTCTTTTCACAGAGTTGGCTCACTCTCCTTCTGCACTTAGCTTAGCGTTGTTTCACAGCGATAAAAGAGAACTGCTATACAGTAAACTCGTCTTCTGGTTAGTATATGGATATCTTCTTTACGAAATAATGATTCAAGCTGGCGTACATCAGCTGAGTTGCCTTTATTCGTGCTGAGATTCCATCAGACACCAGACAGTCAAAGTTGAAGAAACTTCCAAGACAAGTTAGACGGCTGACTCTCTTAACTAATTTACTCCTTATGATTGGTCCATGTGCTGGCTGAAGCCAATATTTTGCATTTCGAGCAAGAGAAAGGCATCCAGAACATGCTTACAGGCCTACTCAGAATGGTCAGAAGACAAAATTTTGACAGTGTCTTCTCCAAATAGAACTATTTCATCAGCATACTCTAATTCGATAAGTAAGTCTCCTGATAGAAGGACAAATCCTGGAAATTCAGATGGTGAAACTGTCGTCTCTAAAAGCAAGTCGGTGACAAAGATGAACAAGAATGAAGAAAGTGGACAGCTCTGAAGAATACCACTTGAAGTAATGAATTCCGATGACAGTTCACCATAAGCTCTGACTCGACCAGTAGGGTTCGAGTAGAGCCTGTACAAGTTTAATGTGCGTCTTTGGTACGTCTTCCAGTGACAGACACGGCCATAGACCTTTAAGATCAATAGAGTCGTACGCCATCCTAAAGTCAAGGAATACTTATTCATTGTCGGACATTGGCTAGTATACCCATGTTTCAGAACATGAAGAAGTGTGAGTGTTTGATTCATGCATCCACTTATAAAATACTTTATCATAACTAAATATTTTGCGATTGATTCTCTGTAGCATATCGATATATAGTCTGAAGAATGAGCATTGTGAAATTATTAAGCTCTATTTTTAATCAGTACCTGTATTTAGGTGTGAACAGTGAACTTCCGGTCATGTGTTACTGATAATTTATTCAGTGCATATTTTTTTAAAAGCATCTACTCAAATATTAGATATTTTGTACACTATAAAGGATTAAAAAAGTTAATTTTTGTCAAGAAAGGTACGAAATTTAGAAACAAGTTTCCATTAGTTAAATAGATTGATTGTCTTCAGTATGCTGTCTATAGTATATACTAAAAGTGTCAAATCGAGCATGAAGTCAAAACTTCACTGAACTACTGAGAGCTATTAATCATGTTCAGTTTATGAAATAAAGACTGTTTTCCCTCTACTTACTGGTCTACAAAGATATTTGATAGAGTAGTGTTATTAATAATCTAAGTATTTGATAAGATTTTAACATAATTGAATGTAAGAAGAGCTGAAAATTTAATCTTAACATGATCTTAATATAATGTGACCACTAAAAGATCCGAAAGTTCTTAAAAACGATGTACATGTTAGTGTGAGACTCAAAGCTACGATTGTATAGCTGTACGAACCTTCCATGCTTTAAATAATTTTTTTAATTAACATCATGAAAATCACCTACAAAATCTACAAACCATTTTGGTTTTATATTCATAACTTTAATTACAAAGCAATGAATTGAAAAAAAACGCACCATTCAAACCATAGGTTATATTTCTGTATCCCAGCCATAATTACTGATATGCTAATTGATTCGTCACATTCAAACAAACATTACGATACAGTCAAAACCACAAACACACTTACAACATCACATACACGTCCACAACCACTTAAATAAACAAACACACTCAACTAGACATGTCATTACCGACTAGGTCAACAATCTGGTGATCGATCAGACATACCACACTGGATTGAGTCGGTTGTTACCTGGTTGTTGGTGTCAGTGTTGTTTGTGTTGATGTGCAGTTTGAATGGGAGTGCAGTTGTCGGTGACCATACTACGTTGAAAACACCGGTTCTCGTTCGATCACCGAAGTTAAGCAACGTTGAACCCGGTTAGTAATTACAGGGATGACCGGCTGGGAATACCGGATGTCGCCGGCTTTTAACAACCCATACACTAACACCATACACACAAAGACACACACTCAACAATTCAGTAAATCCTCAACAACTATTACATCTACATATAAAATAAGGATATTTCAATCCAGATGAATGTTGCTTCTAAAACATTATTCGTGAAGGTCATTTTTAGTTTTAATGTTATTCCTGTTAAACATGTTCAGTATACCCAAGCTATAAAAGTAAACCTTCATTAAATGAAAGTTTTTGTGTAAAATAAACATTACTCTTATTTCTGAACTAGTAAAATTCAAAGACACAGTACAATAGAATTGCATCTATTCGACCAAATTTATTAATCATAACGTTCTTTAATTAGCTCAATCATCGCAGTTGTTTAAAATGAGACTAAACAGGAAACAATATTTGTTTATAGTATATTTCTAAATCCTGCAAAGCAAACTAGAAAAACAATTAACGAAAGTATTATACTAAATATAATCTCGATGTACAAATTATTCTAACGGAACATTAGTCCATCAAAATGGTTTTGGTTTGCACAATCAAAAATTGATCGATGGTATCCATCTATCATATATTGGAATAACTCAAACAAGGAGATTTAATGACTTGAGATACACACACAACCACATGGATCAAGTGATAAATATTCAGTAAATCTGAATTCATTTCATCATTACTGGTTCATCTCACGTCTGTGGAAGGCATCTATCTGTGCTTAATAAGTTTTTTACTATTGAAATATACGATGAACCCACTGCGTTTTCTTGCGAAAAACAAACTCACATTCATTTATTTGATCATAATCCATGGCTTATCATCATGATATCTATCATCACTGGTCAATAGCCTGAAGTCGAATATGATTAATGATTTTTCTCAATATCACACTTCTCTAAACATATATATTTCTTTGTATTTCACAAGTTTAAAAACCTACTACAGCGAATCTGATCATCAACACTAAACAACCTGACTGGGAATATATTTAAAACATAACTAATGTGTAAATTCTATTTATATTCGATAATTTTAATAGTTATGTAACAATTTAATGAGCCTTGATTGAGTTAGATTGTCGAAAGAAACATTAGAGCTACTTTAATTTCAAAAAATGCAATCCAACTCAAATGTGTTTCAAGTCAAACTTTCCATACACACTTTATGATGCTTTAATTTTTGAATCTGTAGATTAAAAGAAATATTCCCTCTAATTTGAATTGGTCACTGTTATTTACCCTGCCAATGACAGATGCTATTCAGTACCAAATTCATCTTTGTATAAGTATATGGTCTAAAATAAACTTTTTATATCCTGAAGTTTATTTAGTAACATATTTATCTGTATCATTAAACTGTTATTTAACAATATTCCTTAAATAATTTATGTTGTGTCATTAATCCAATTCGTATATATTTCTTCAAATATTCAATGAGAAAAAAGTGAGTTTTCTCAAATGACCAACTAAGAGAAGAAAACCATTGTGCTAGACACAAGTCTGGGACTAATTAGAAATCAGTTTCAGATAATACAGCGAACGCTACTCAAAGGTATATTATTTTAAACAAATAAACTAATATACTTGAGTTCTACTGATTGGCTACTGAATGTGCCAAACTATAGTCTATTCTCAACTAGATAAATATTAAATCTGTAAGAATATTATTCGAAATTTCATGTATTGTTGGGACATTTATGTGTGTTATGAATATTTTGATCAGATGTAAACTCACTGGCAATCGGATTCTGAGTAGTCGATATTAGTTTCGATAATAACTGAAGCGAAAATAGGTCGTAATTACGTCAAAAAAGGTATCAACCAAATATTTGTCGGATCGTTACAGTTTGTCAGTAGAAGTTTTACTATAGGCATTAAGTTGAACAGAAAATATTTACTTAATGATTTGTGCTAATCATCAAAATGTATATTAACAAAGTGTTTGTTTTGTTGTAATTATTGAAAAATGTGATTTTTCCACTAGATTAGATAATTTTAGGATAAGAATAAAGATTGGCTAGACATGCAGCAAAACAGCAGTCGACCATTAGAAATATCTAAGATCAGATCTCAGTGTTTACTGGCACTAGATAGTTTGAATGAATGAGTTGACAGACATAGCTACATGTTCAACAACATTTCAGTTTTGACATTAATTGAGCATAGGTACATCATCATCATCATCATCAACAGCAACGTTGAAATTTGTACGTAAGTACAGCAGTTCAAGTTGTCATACCACATTAGCCCAGACCTATAATTGTCAATTCAAATCCCATAGTAGTAGAGGTAGTAAAAGTATTAGAAGTACTCGGAGAGATTAAGGTTCGAAGATATTATTCAAGAAGTAGAACCTAGTGAAATAAACCGGAAAAGAAAAAGGTGAAGGTGAATGAAGAAGGTTGGAACTTGACAGAACACAACGAATGAATGCACCTGCGCCACTGAAAATGGTTTTGAACCATGTCACTCAGGGTCTCTAACCATCGATTATTATCATCCGGCGATCCCCAACCACGTAGTCGACACCTACATAATAATGCTTGTTGAGCAGAATCAACTTAAGATACTGGATTTAGCAAAAATGTGAATTAAATGATTTGTATCGTTTCTAAAATTCAATGAACACAATATTTGAATATAGTGTCAAATGAGAATAAAAAATAATTTAAAAAATGAAATGTGATCGATATAAAGGAAAAGTGAATGAAATATCTTACCAACGATACTAAAATTAATTATCATAATTCTTGTTATCTTCACAGTTTCATGTCTTTGTATGCATTAATTATCACAAGCTTACGTACAGCACATACAAACTAAATATATTTGGATGCCTTATTAGTTCATAGGTATCATAATTCACATAGAATATTTACTCATTTTTATAAGGTATATATACTAGTACATAGAAATTTATTAAACTGACATTTGTAACTAGATAATTTATTAAACATTCTCATTCTGAATATTAGAATAATAAATAAATAAGCCGACAATGGTGTTTTCATTTTACATCGTAATCAGGCTTTATTCTAATATGCCTAAATAATGATATGAAAATGTTTATTCCAATCAAGGTAATTTATGAATCAATAATCGCATTCAAACAGGTTACTTAACCACGCATATTAATTTAAAGTAAAATATGATAGTAGGAAGACAGATGTACTGTTAGTGGTAGGAAAAATAAAATACTACCACACAAATTCTGGAAGTAGTAAGTCAAACTTGGATGAGTAGACTTGAAACAATTGTTTCAAAGAACTCTTAGAATTAAGTAACAAGAGGTGTCTAAATAATTAGATAGTGAAGAATATAAATGGAGAGATTCTAAAAATGACAAATAAATGCAGGATGTGAATGTAATACTAATAATAGTAAAGTAAAATCATTTAATAAGTTACATCCGGCCGAGGTAGGGACAGGATTGTCCTGGATTTCTTCTGAATACATGAATTGGGGTTTGATTTTCTGATTCCTATGGCTTCTGATGTATGTGAGAGACGGGGTCCAAGTCTGTTTGGAAAAGATGGAAGTATACGATATATTACTCTATATACTTTCTAACTACTGTCGATCGGGTGTGCCAAGAAAGAGCTGTGTACTGTTTTTATTTGGCCCTTTCCAAGCTATGCTGGGAGAATTTCACTCGCTCGTTGATTCAATTAGTGAATAGAACGCTCAATTTACCTACCTCCACAGGAATAAACATCACTGTGGCTAGAGATATCCTACATGAGAGATTAGCTTAGGAAATTAGTAGGACTTTCGGTGCAGCCAATCTTGCGTTGACATTCTCTAGTCGACTGGGGAACAAAGGATAAGTTACCTGAGCTGGCCTCCTCAATGTTCATTTACAAAGTCAGCTACTCCTGTAGAAATCGCAACTAATCCTAAAATACAGTGAACAAAATTGTCACAATATTGTCGATTGTATTTTTATAGATATTCACTGCTGTGCAACATTTTCACGTTGTACTAATGATTTAAAATTTCATAAGTAAATGTGCAGCATGACAACGAATCTTTCAAAAAAACCTCATTCTTGAATCCTTTATTCTTGGTTTTCTGATGAAAAGTTCCAAATCAACTGATTCCAATGTAGTATCATGGTTCCAATACTCAGAACAGACAACAAAAAAAAATCAGACGGCAGTTTCTATTAATCTAACTGATAAGCAACACGCTGAGTTCATGTTTCTTGATTATTATAATCTAAATACGCATTTCAATCTCTACCCATGATAATACTTTTTAATTGAACTGCAACCTATTTTTTAGTACAGTTCTCTGTACAATGTCACTAATGAACGTCCTAATGATCCACCATGTGATAGTAATGTTTTATAAATTCATGTTTACACCAAACAATCTTTTTACTTGAATCAATAAAGTCCACCACCGAGTCAATACTTTTTATCGAAATCTCGATATCACTTTAGTCCAATAAAAAGACTCACGTTTTTAATGTCAGCAAAACTGTCTTATAGAGTTTACTTTTTCCAATATGTCAGTTATAATTCACATTCCAACTTAATTCTAAAAATCTTTAGGTTTATTCATGGGTGAAAAATTATTATTTACAATTAAATTAAGCCTTTTTAACAGAGATATAACGAATTTCTAATTCAAGACGATTCATCGGATGATAAAATTCTTTTCTTCCTGATTCAGGTCAACTCTTCGTAATTATTCCTCTCCCAAAAAAAAAAATAATGTTTAAAAATCACTCGAAATGGTTAAACTTTATTTTTGCCTAAAGAAACAGTAATTTTCAAACCCTTTTTGAAAAGATACAATTATTTTTAATATGTGTGTTCAAAAAAAAAAATTGCCATCGTTTTCAATGAAAACTTGACAACTTAGTGCATGGAGATAAAATAGAAAACATTTGTAATCGTAAAACATATAAAAAAATCATAGCTCTCGTAAGACAGCTATCACTGATAACCATGGATGATCGTTAAAAATTATGGTAAATTATAATTGTTTAGAGATGTAAACCACTGAATTGTAAAATAACCTTAAGATTATGAGGTTCGACCAATCGTTTGATTTTGGATATATGCTGAGAAGTGTTAAAGCAGAATGAAAGAGACGTTGACATTGTGTACGTTTCGGTTCTTGACATTTTGATAAAGTAATGTAACTGTGAAGTTTTCGTCTCATAAATCTAGTTACATTTAAACTAATCAAGTCATTTTACAGAAAAATCTATCAAAGACTAAACGAATAAACGTTGATACAAACATAAAGTGATCACTGTGACTAAAGGAAACAAATTAAACTCATAAAACGTTGAAAAAATACTGATTTCTTCAAACTACTTTGTGCCGTAAAGTAGCTTATAGTTTACTAGAGCAGAGTCAAGATAACATTTTTTATACTTCATGATGGAGTTGAAATTTGCGAAAAACTACTACTTCTAAAATTAAACAGTACATCATTGATGGGTATTCCCTTAATGTATTCTAAAAGGTTTGTTGATGTCGATCCTGTCACTTGTTTTAATTAAATGATTTGCCATCGATGAACATAGTTTATTGGAGCATTTGACACTAATTGATTTTGAAGGCGCACAGCCACATGTTCTATAATCCTTGATTTCATTGTTCCATGTAAATTCGTAACTATGCTTTGCCATATGACTTTGTCAATTATGCAATGCTTAGGCCGATGTGGAATCATGGGTTTAGTTTTTTAATGGCAATAAAAATTTAGCAACATGGTATGTTTACACGATGGTTGATTTTAGTCCATCTTCAAAATTATTCTGTTCAAATCTCCAAAGAGTGAGAAGTTACGAACTCTTTTCTTTGCAACAGAAATATGAAGAGATTTTGTTGTTAACTGCCCTTTACGTCAAATTTTTAAACTTCTGTTGGTAAACACTAACGATCATTATTTCTGTCTTTCTTTTGTTTAGCATATCTTATAATTTTCATTTGTTCAAATCTTCTCATTTACTCACATAAATAATCTAGACAACACATCAGATTTCATAGTTAAATTGTTTTTGTGAGAGTATAATTATTGAAATACAATTTTATGATACATAAAATATTTTTTTGATTTAATTTCATCGCAAGAACTGTATTTCCTAACGAAACTAATTGTTTAATAATGTAGTCAAATATATTAATTTTTTTTCTGTCAACGTGAATTCACGTTCGTAAGCTTAACTGGTAGTTATCTACAGTAAACAGTCACCCTAAGAAATATATATTACGAAGATTTTTTTAATGAAATTTGTGAAAGTTAGTTTAAATGATAACAATGAATGAAACTGTTGCTGAACTAAACTTTGTTCATTTTTTATTGCTATTAGTAGTAATGTTTATTAGAGAAAAGAAAATAGTACAATGCAGATGATTAAGAAAAATTCGAAACCACTATATAGGCAGTGCATAAAGTAATGACAGATTTCTAACCTGTTTCACATACACTTCAAACGTGACTATGTTTTGTAGTGAGAGAAATATCTGTTGACTTTGAGAACATTTAGAGCTTCGTTACTTATTATGCTTCATATATTTAGAAAAGTTAAAAATTACCTTGAAATCGTTGTTCTCAGTATTTGGATAAGGCACTACTTGGTGTAAAACGAAATATCAATGTTGATCTAGATAATTTATTGTTACACTCCTTTATCTTATTAAACAATATCTCTGAAGTAACTGTTGATTTAACATGATACTTATTCCCGTTAAAAATTTTCCTACACAGTTATGTGAACACCTCTTTGAAAATAAAATGTACCTTCATTTGTCAGAGTATCGACAACGTCTTGGGACACTCGTGTTACAACGTTTCAAACTTGTTTAAAAGTATTTAATATTACACTCATGTGAATGATTTCAAAACCACGACTAGCGAAATCGAAGTTTAGAGAAAAATCAAAGAAATTAAAGATAGCGAGTCTAGGAATTTGATGCGAAAATCACCCATCCAGTATAGTTGATGTCATTTGGTGATAAAAGCCCTAAATCGAATTCCTGACCTCAAATCCTAACTCTAGTAAGTAGATGGATTTTCCCACGTTCGCTCAAAATTCGTTCAAAAATGTTAGTCTCAATCCGTTACTACGTAGAACCTTTTAATTTTCAGACATAATTCTGTCATATTTGCATAAGCACTGTTAAATAAGTTAATCATCAGAACGACTTATGATCATTTCATACTACACAAGACTAGTTTCTCATCTATCTAGAGAACAGGAAACCAGAATACCGGACAGTAAGACGTCTTTTGTAGATCGATATTTCTCTGTTAACAGAAAGACCAACAATACAAAACAATGCGTTTAGTATTGTTGTAGGTCCATTTTTCGATTCAAGTGCATAGTAAATCTTTTTATTATCTTAAATGCAAAAAAGTAAAAATGCATCACATCTAAACAATATTTATGACAAAATTAGAAACTTTTTTCCAAACATTTCCAGAAATTTTTAGACAGTTAACATTTATAACATAATCTGAAAATAATTCTTCATTAATATTTAATGATATAAAGCTGTTTAACAATGATTTTAAACACTTTACTAGCTTCCCATCCAATTAGCTCGTGTTTCCTAAATCAAATTATGAATTTTGTCACTTGGTGTACACGGTAATCAACTGATTTCAACTACCTGTTTTGTACCATTCGATCAGTTGTAATGAAAAGCTTTAAAAAGCAAAACTTTGAAATTCAGTAATTTTGCAATTTCACAGTACGTGTTTGAGAAGAGATAAATGAAAATATAAACTAATCACATTTATTGAAAAAAGTTTCAAATTGAATGGTATTTTCTGAAAAATAATATACAGCACACTGTGAAAATGCCACTCATTTCTTAGCCAACTACCAACCACTGAGATACATTCCAGTGTATTGTATTTTTGTGTACATATCAATAAATTGAAGCTTTTTCATGTAAACCTATGATTACATAGTAGAATGAACATGAAGTTTTGGAATTAGAAATTTATCTGAAAAATTAAAATAAATATTGAAATATATAACTAGTTACAAAATAGGTTTCAGTGGCTCACGACTAGACTCCAGTGTAGTAGAGGAATGATCGAGTGTGCAGAGAGATAGATCTTCCTGTCCATCTCTATATATCATACTTAGGCAAACCCCGTTTTTGCGACAGTGGTGATAAGAAGCTAAATACGGTTTCGTGGATGAATTTATTCCATGCATTCATCTATGCACACAGACATGAGAATAGAAATCGTACAAGTAAAACGAAGCGAATTGGAGAAGGTAAATGATCCAACTCTCGTGCGCTAAAGAATGACCAAAAAATTCATTGTCAGGCAATAATAAGCTAGACATGTGATAAGCGAGTAAGCATCCACACATAATCAAATATAAAATAATCAATACTTTAATCTAATTATTACGAATATAAAAAATGGTCGACACAGTTATCGAATAATTTAAATGATAAATCATTGAAGTATAATGAATGAATGTTGGGATGCTACAAGGTAGACTAGGAATGTAAGCAAATAGACTACAATTTCTCAACAGTGATGTATTTGTGCGTAAATATTGTTAATAATTATTTATTTTAATTTAGTTTGAAATGGTCTGAATTATTGATATGTTGTTGATATTTTCACTGAAATTCGATCAGTATTCGTTGACATATAAACATTGTATACAGTTTGCCTTAATATAGACATTATGACAAGTTTATACAGAATAGACAGAACATGACTGGCAGTGGAATCTACTGCATTTTATGTTGAGTTCATATCATTCTGAAAAGAAAATCCATTTGTGCAATGGCGGTTACTAAAAGATCGATATGGTTTTGTGGATGAATTTATCCAACACATTCATTTATGCAAACAGACAATTGAATGCGAAGCGTAAAAGCGAAACGAAGCAAAGCGGAGAAGGCGGGCGGGCTTACTCACTATATGAAGTATGTCTAGGTATTTAGAGTCAGACGAAAATAAGCTGAACATGTAATAAGCTAAGTAAACAATATACACTTACACTCAAGTAGAAACACATATAAGCGAACAATATTGTTTTCGATTAGATCGTCATCAGGCTTTACTCTAATATACATGAATATTTATATGAAAATGTTAAACCAATCAAGGCAATTTGAGTGATAATCACAATGAAATGAAAAAGGCAAAAGTACAAGTGGATAGTAGGAAGATAGGTGAACCGATAGTAGTAGGACAATTTATAAAATATGATAACTAAAGTAGGTCAAGGGTGGATGAATAGAAATCAAATAATCATCAAAAACATCAAAAACATTCATTTCATTGTGATTATCACTCAAATTGCCTTGATTGGTTTAACATTTTCATATAAATATTCATGTATATTAGAGTAAAGCCTGATGACGATCTAATCGAAAACAATATTGTTCGCTTATATGTGTTGTTCAAGTAGAAACAACAAAGTTTACTAGCGAATAACTGACGAAGTCAAAAGACATGTCAATAATAACTCCAGAAGAATGGACTAGTTAATTTTTCATAAAATCTAGCTAACAGGGCTCAACATATCAGTACACAGTAGTTAAATCATTAGCACAATGGCGTTTGGATCAGATTTCACAGAGTTTCAGTCCGGCAGTGAACATCAACTCTGAGATCCAGGTACGTCTGTAGTGAAGGAGAACACAGGTGAGGGCAGTCGAATTGTATTCATCGCAAATTACAGAGTTACTCAATAAAATAGGAAAACCATATCGTAAACGGTTAATTTGCAAATCTTCAATCCATTGTCTGACATTTCACTCACTATTCATGCGTTTCAAACAAATTCCATTGTGTTCCCACTCTTCCTTTATTGATCTTCCCCCATCTTCTGCTGCCAGACATTACGTTTACACTCGCGTCATATCCTACTTATAAGTAGCACGCACCACACGTCTAACTGACTTGTCTAAAATGCTACGAAATGTTTCATCTAGGTTTCACTGTTTGCGAAGTTCTATCTTTCTATATCTTTTTAGTTTAAACATTACCTTAAAAAACAATTATACAACAAGTTTTTTTTTCCATTTCCTGTAGATAATTATCATAATTCTTAATTAGATTAACATCAATAATTTCACACCTGATTGAATACAATTTTTTAATTACGTTTTTATAAATATTTTCAGTTATAAATAATTCATTGAACTATAAGTATCTAATGAATAATAAGTATTTAATAATAAGATGTCAATAGCCAACCTTTAAATATACAAGTAGTTTAATTGTGGACTTTTAAAAAATAGAAAAGTTCATATTATCATCATTCTGACTCTATATAGTGTGAATGAATACATAGACTGATGTGTGTGTGTTTTTACCCTGCGGACATCAAAATAGAATGAATAAATCAGGTAGAAAATACACGATAAATTCATTTACATTATCATACAATCAGTAATTGTTCAGAATAAACTTTGATAAACAGAGCAACCAACAACAACAACAAGATTTGTAGAATAAAATGTATTCAGTCAGTGTGATCAGTTTTTTGTTTTTTTTATCAGCTCTATACAACTTAACATTACAATGATTAATATAATGATTATTAATAAAATGCCTAACATGTTTAATTTGTAAAGTTAAGATACAATGTTCAAAATGGAAACCAAAATCATAATTAAAAAAAAAACAAAATAGCAATACGTATTTGGATAAATAAACATAGTTAAGATTGTTGTGTATTTATCTGTGTATTGTGAATAGTAATAATGTAGAGTAGAACAGGTGTAAGTTATAATCAAGTGAAAAAGATTGTGTAAAGTTAATGAAATTAATAAATGATAAGACATTAATAAGATTATATATAAATCAGTATAAGAAAATAAATGAATGCTGAAAATTAAATTAAAGGTTAAGGAGAGAGTAAAAAAAAATTACTAAACATTAAAATCAATAAAATCCACTAGATAAACTTTCAATTAGCAGTGCGCATCGACAACTTCAACAGTTCTCTGGAATCAGACTCAGGGCCTTTGATCCTGCGAGCGAACCTTTAACCTCTGGACTATTGAGTTGGCATCCAACTGAGTAAATGACTGACTTCGATCGATTCACAATCTTGCACATCCTCGTCCTTTGTTTTTGGTGAGCACTGCTACACACCTAAACAGAGTTGGACTCCACCTTATAATAAGTATCATCATGTGCTCACTAATGAATCGCTCCATTGGGAGGTTTCTCTGAGTTCTAATTAGAAGTCATGTCCGGCGGATTTCAAACCGAAGAAAGTGGGTAAGGTTTCGGAAGAGTGTGAATTGATCGAATTTAGACATTAAGACCTTTAGATGCCAACTCATCGGCCCAGATGTTATGCGTTCACGCGCGAAATCAAAGTTCAGATTTCTTCAAGTAGCAGGAGTTGTGGGTGCGCATTGTTGATGAGTCCTATATGAGAATGAAACGGCAGTCTAATGTTTCTAGGTCTCCCATTGATAAAATTACATTGATCAATTCATGATTTCAATGAAACTCTAAATCTTCACAACCACATACTGAAAAAAACTTTCAAACGTGGCAGCAGGGAATGGCTATTCACACTTTCCTTCTGCAAAGTTATCATAACTGCGAAAGATATTGAGTATATGTTATATGCATAGATTATATCGAACTTTCAATCAATGCTTTACAGACATTACATATGTTGATGTATCAAAGATTTACTTCTCATTTTTATTGAACTCATCAATCTATCAATGTTAGACAACTATCAGAAACTTTAAGACCTAGTATGAGACTCAAAAGCAGAGCACATTCACGACCCCATATGCGAGAATCAAACCCCGTAACTTTGCTCTCACGTGTTACCGGTTAAACCCAACATTACTGAGCTGGCATCCAGAGGTGTTTGTGTCCAGCTCCAATCAACCCACGATATTACACAACTTTATCTATTGTCTTCAGTTGGTAGCTGTCTCCCACCCAAAACAGTTGAACTCCAACATTCATGAGTTCCAACTAGAACCTCGAGAATTCCCTCACGAAGCAAGTCACTACTGAGCACATGATGATTTTGATTATATAGTTGTGGAGATCGTTGAGTTTTACTGAAATCAGTGTTTGGTGCCAGCATGGTGGTCTAGAAGTTAAGCATTCTCAGAGGAGAGTAAAGTTCCTGGGTTCAATTCTCGCCTGTAGATTTGCAATTGACCACAAGCCTCATTATATACTATCAAAAAAAATTAAGATGCTTGAAATCATATTTATCGCACAAATAATTTTAGCGCGTTTGTTTCCTAAAATTCATTTAAATCAGTAGCCGAAAAAAATCAAATTTTATCCTATTTTTCATTGACAAAAGTACAAGCAAATTAGTATATTTTACTAATCAGTGTTAACAAACTAAACAAAATTTAATAATAAAATTTAACTGAATAAAAAAATTGTGTGGTTATTCACGTGAAAAATATTTTTTTAAAAAAGGCGTTAGGCTAAAAAAAATATTTTTTCCTTATTATTAAATTAAACATGTTTACAAAGTTTTGAATATTCAAAGTCTAGAAAAAATAAAGTTATGCATTTAGGGTCATAAAAGAATGAAAAATGCTTTACTCTTAAGTATATTACTTAAGTAAACTAAAGTCAATCAATCAATAGGAACGTAGAACTTCGTACGTACGTATATCAGTTCATGGTACCATACCACGTTAGTACAGAGATGTAATTGTCAATTCAAATCCAATAGTAGTAGAGGTAGCAGCGGTATTAGCAGTAGTCGGAGAGGTTAGGATTAGAAGACATTGGTCAAGAAGTAGAATCTAGTGAAATAGACTTGGAAAGATAAAGATAAAGTGATGAGGAATTAAAAAGTTTATGATTTGAGAGAACACAAAGAATGAATGCACCTGCGCCATTGCAAACGGTTTTGAGCCATGTCATTCAGGGTCTCTAACCATCCATTACTAACATCTCGCGCATCCCAACCAGGAAGTCGACATCTACCGACATGGCTCAGTTCATTTGTTAGTGACTAAACTAAAGTAAACTGAACTAAATTACAACTAATATATCTTAGTAGGGAAGTAAGTGATAAAAAAACAGTTGGAAAAAGAAGTAAACCGATCACAATGGCAAAGGTAACTATAAGTAATATTTTTTGTTAGGTAATGCTAATTTGTTGTTAAACTAGTAAATTGATTGCAGTTAATTCATCGAATAAAGGAGTTTGACTAACTAATATAATAATGCTTAACTAATCTGCACCACCTGATTTACTTCAACGAGCGCCCACCTGTTTTCCAACTTAAGACATTTGTAATTGGTATATGCTAATAATCTTGAAAAATAGTTATAAAAAATCTGGCCATGAAAATTTTAGACTCAAAAAATATTCATCTATGATTATTTGAAAAGTTAGTAAAAATTTGAGCACACAGGTAACCTGAAACATGTTGAAATACGCCAAATCGTCTCTTATGACCTTGAATGACATGGCTTAAAATCGTTTGCGATTGCGCACGTGCATCCGCTCTTTGTGTTCTCTCAAATCCTAATCTCCCTGATTCGCCAACACCCCTACTTTTGTCTTCCTACACCTATCTCACTGATTTATACTTATTGAAAAATATCTTGAAACCTTAATTCTCTCTATTACCAATAGTGCTACTATCTCTACTACTGTGGGATTTGAGTTGACAGTTGCGTCTCTGTGCTAATGTGGTAAGGAAACATGAACTGAAGTACTTACTTACGAATTTCTACGTTGCTTCTGTTTGACTGAATTCGTCTTATATTAGTTTGGATTATCTCGTCATTGATATTTAGACTAAACTTTGCGTTTTAATGGACAGTGCAAACTGCCTTATATAGCCAATATGATGCACTAAGACTGATCAAATTCCAGTCAAAATACCAGCAGACAAAACATTAGTACCATTAGATTAAAATTCACTTCGGTTAGGGTGTCCAAGTGCAAGTGCATTCAGCTGATGAATTCCAAACGAGGTGAAACACATCTGCGTACTCCATTTCTAGCTAAACTCTAACTGTTCTTTATGAACAAATGTACTGATGTTCAAAAACAAGACTATAGTAAACTAATGGTTAAGCTGTTTAACCAGCTTATCCCTTCTAAACGAAATCGCTTTTATAGTATTATGTTAATAGGTTAATTCAAAATGAAGTTAGGAACGTCGAAAAAAAATGCTTCTTCGAACAGATACTCGCTTCACTGATTAAATGTTGCTTTCATTTCACTACTGGAATGCTTAATAAACTTTACCAAGTTTGCACTATAATGAAAAGAAGTTGTAAATATGCATGAACTGATATACATAGAACAACTGAGTCAAAGTCACTCATATAACCTGAATTATCGTTTCATAGCTATGATATAAATATATAATAAAACGAAGACAGCTGGTTAGTATAGATTATCGTCTTTTTTTGTTAAAATGGTATACTATTACAAAATGATTTTTAATACAAAATGAACACTGTTCATTGTCACTTAAAGCATAAATGCATATTGATTTTGAAGTAATTCACACTTTCAAAAATGTGTAAAAACACTAATCTCGATAACTATAATTGAAAATTCACAGTACGACTTGACTGTGAACAAATAATATATTATACTATGTTCAAGAAAGATTACATACATTTTAAGTGTTCTATGCTAACGATCATATGAGGATGGTGTCCTATCGCGTATTCGTTGTTGATTGGGATATTTGTCCTGAAAGCGTATAGGTAGGCGTTCGCTGCGACTGCAACGCGAGACGGTAGTCTCGTGCGTACCTCGTGAGCCTGCAATCTCATCCGAAGTCAAGGGCGGCGTGGTCTGCTGACCTGGACGTGAGACCGGAGTATCATCCGTAGATAGGGCAGATGACGCGTGCTGTTGACTGGGACGTGAGAAGGAGGTCTCTGATGCATCTAGCGTGGGATCAGAAAGGAATCAAAATAAGGATCCCGCTAGTGAATTGGACGAGTCCAGAATTAAATCTCGATTTACCACGTAGGGCACTGTCACTGACGTGTGCTGGTATGAGACGATCAATGCTGACTGTGTCCATCAACCTTGAAGGTTTTTTCGTGACGAGAGATCACGTGAAAAGATCCTTCTCAAGGTTGTTGAGTAACGAATCTACTCGTAAGAAAACTTGCGGACAGGTAAATAACTCTCGAGGGAGAGCGACTTGTCGATGTTATATTCGAGTTCACACCGGAGGCAGTATTCGCATCTACGCAGATAGTCGTTGGATGTAATCATTTCTCGACAATAAAATTTAAAATGTATCCTATTGTTAATGTAGAGAAACTTATCAACTTATTTATTCACTTGATTATAATTAATGACATTTAAACATCATTCAAAACATTTTTTTCTCTATGTCTCTCGCTCGTATCTTATAAAGAATTAGTATAGTACAAGCTACTACTGCATCTTTAATGAAAGAAAAAAACTATTCGAATAATTCGGAAATATATTCCTACCCACCTCGGCATAGTGTACATGTTCACTAGTCAATTTTCTTAACTATGATAATCTTCTTTTTTATCGAAATGATATAACGATTTTTACAGATTCGATTTTCTTTCTGAATTTATATATATATATATATATATATATATATATATATATATATATATATATATATCAGTTAGTATAAATTTTTTTTAGTGCCCTAACTTAATGCATTCTTGCTTGGATTTAAAAAAAAAGAACAGTTTCATAAAATCTATGTAAGAAATATCTGAAACAAATTTTCTATATCCATTCATAAATGTCAGTAAATTAAACTGATATAAATCAGCACTGTGATACAAATAAATGTTTATCTATTGGACGCCAACCTATACACAGAAGAAATTAAGACAGAAATAAATTTCTCATGTCTGTTCAATAAATCAACAAGATAAAAAATGGAGAGGCTGTCAATGACAACATCCACAACCACAATGAAAACAACTTCATCAATAAACCTATTGATGAATATGAATAATCTAACTTATTCATTCTTGTTTACTATTCTCGATAGTTTTAGCCAAACGATGTGACAGTTCGGCTATTTTCAGAATGATAAACAAATAATCAAACAATATCAATGTGTTGTTACACAGATAACAGATTAATTGGACTGCATGAATTCAATAAATGAAACAACAGTAGACAGACAAAAAGATTGAAGATATATTCATTTTACACATCGATGAATGTTAGACTACCATTAGAAATCTGGAAGCACTGGACGGCTGTTTCGTACTGGTATGGGACTCATCAACAGTGCGCATCCACAACTTCTACACCCCGCAGGATTCGAAACCAGGACCTTCGGTCTTGTGCGCGAGCGCCTAACCTCCGGACTATTGAACCGGTATCTAACAGTGTTAATGTCTAACTTCAATCAATTCAAAGAGTTGCGCAACCTCATACATTTTCTTCGGTAGTTACTGTCTACACCCGAACAGGTTGAACTTCACTGGTCAGGACTTCCCAATAGAATTTGGAGAAGATTCTTCAAGAAGCTAGTCACTAGTGAGCACAGGTAATTGCGTTACGGGGTTGTGAAGATTGTTAAGTTATATATTTTAACGATGATTTTGATGTCAAATAACTTCAATGGTGACAGCCACAAATAATTATAACATTAGAAGAGAAATTGTAATTCACGGTAATACACCTTGTAACCTACTTCTTTTGATATAAATCATTTTCATTATATTTTCAACATTGTTTGTCAACTACGTTTCAAACGGGAATTCAATAAACTTCATAAATTTCAAGCCGAATGAGGAATATTCAACTGTGGAGACTATGCTTGAGCTAAAATGTTTTTCAACAATTAAAAATTTCATTTCGATGACTAATTTAGTCGAAACAGTTTAGCACTCGTATCGATTTATGATAATAAAATTGTTGAGGATACCGAAGAAATAGGCCTTTAAATTCATCGCAATCATTTGAAGTGAATTCCTCGTATTGAATGTGCTTCATTTGTATCCGAATTTGATAAATTTTGTACAGAATAGTCAAGAATTTTAATAAATACACATAAGTGAATTAAATCAAATGTCATTACATTCTTTTATAATCATGACTAATAAATCTAAACTTCAAGTCTTTTCTCTTGTGTTAGCATGGAACATTAATGAGTTTTACTGTGTTAGGCATATTATTCATCCAAGTTGCCTAGATCATTGATGATTAGGAAGTACATTAACCGGTTTCGAAATCAAAAAGCAATAGGTGAACAAGTTTTCTGTGTTGTTCTATACACACATATAAAGAAGCGATCATGTAATGCAGTAGGTAATAATACGTAATGCAGATTAGTTTATTGATAAGTACACAATGTGTTTTCCATTTCGTGCTTGAATATAATCAGAACATATTTTGAAAATAACAAATACTGAATTCATGCCAGTCTGCGGATTTGGTCTGCTTGTTATCTAAATAAATATTCAGTATTGAGGTTAGATATGTCATGTTACATTGTTCGAAGTATTTTAGTTCAGAAAATGTTCAGGTGATACATTTTTCATATATATAACAGTAATGCAGGGCTTCTATCCGGAACTATTAATTCTTTTTAACTGGACATCCTGTTTCTGTATGAAGGGTGAATTTAGTGTCGTTTCCAGTGCCATTACAAATTAGTTACAGTCACCTACAATTAGATAAAATAAAATGGAAACAGAGAACACAGAACAAAAAGTCATTAATTACTGCGAGAGGTCAGTGAGGTCTATCAAGTCTACAATGATTCAGGCACAAGATTATTTTATGATGTAATGTTGAGGTTAAATACTACTCAGTTTCATTAAATTTATAAGGAACAGTGTTTGCATAAATTACTTGAAATAAGGAGGTTAACTGGCAGGTTTAGTAATCAAACTTGTTAACATTTAGGGTTCCTATGAGCTCACCTGTGGAATGGTGTATACTTATATTGTAAGCACAGCTCAGTCATTTTCTGAAGAAAAGTAGGCATTGATGCAGCTAATAAGGAATGGAAGCGATTTTTTCATGCACAGTTTGTGGTAGATTATTCTCGAATCTCAAAAATTTACTGGTAAAGTGATTCATGAAGAGAGAAGATTGAAAATGAGATTGTTTTACTAAAGAAAGAGAGTTATAGAAGTTTCCGTCTAATGAATTGCCTCATTTTGAGGGAAAATATCACATTTAGATTAAATCTCCTGCGGATCAAATTACTTGGTAGAATGTAAAAAACAGCTTATTAAGTATTGAAAAGAAAAAGAACAGATTTTGTTTAAATCTATTCTGCATTGGGTTAGGTACAACTAAATTTATAATCGACGACACAACCAGTCCAAAGAACGCGTAGTGAAAGTTGTCTCTGAGCGAATTACAGCTTTAATCTATCCCTTACTAAGAATAAACGTACAGTATCCTAGAGGTGGTTGAATACGTTCATTGTACAAAAAAATACATAACTCATTGTTATAGTGGTTACGAATTATTCAAGCAAGAAGAAGTTCACTTGTGCAAGTCCGTTTGGAGATCACTTCTAAGAAGAACCATTTATATGAGTACCAGAGTACTAAGTCCATTACTCTATGGGACTTCTACAATACCTTGCTATTTATTAATTTCATCTACAGTGGATTTATGGCAACTCAAAAGTATAGGCTGCCAAACGACCTTTAGTATGAGATAAATAAAAGACACTAACACTTATTCAATTAACTTCGAAATGATAGAACGAACATACCTACAAACAACGAAACCAAGTATAACCCAGTTAACTTTTTACAGGTTTGATCAATGAGTTATTTTAGTGTTTCAGTTGATGAAATCGGATATTGTCGAAACCGATATACTTGAATGATTACGAGTTCACCTTACTCCATAAACGAGAGCGAAGACAAATGATGCAGTGACACGATAGGCTATTCTAATAGGTTTCTCCCCGGCCAGGCGAACTATATCAAGAAGTCTTGATAAGGCGTTGAAAGTTTATTATACAAGCACCCAAACGTCCTTGGGAGAGCCACAAAAACAGCTTACTAAAATAATCCATCAACCAATCACAGTCAACGATTTTCCGAGTGGTAAATGTAAGCTGAAGGTCAACTAAGCAACTTATACGCGTATACTTAAAAATTTTCAAAATTAGGACCTTTTCCAAGTGAAGTCTAGGGATCTAACATCCCCAAAATTTTAGAAGGTTGTTCAAAAGTTCATTAACTTTGGAGAAACGTTACAATTGTATGGAAATATCCAGACCTACATTTAGTTCGCACATGGTATCATAGTTTTATTCATAAAATGAATTTTCTACTTGATGATTAATATCTAAATTTAATTTACTTATCACTTTATATGATGTTTAGACATTAACCAGCTGAATAGTTTTCGTTCATACAATTCAGTTAGTTGAATTTATTATGTTTATATACCTTATCTCCTTATATTCATTAGACAATATCATACTAATAACTTATCTTAACAATATTGATTTGTTTTAAAGGAAACAACTGACTTCATCAAGTTGTTGATAATTAATTGATTAGCTAGAAATAACATTAAACGAAAAGTTTACCTAAATCTATGGCGGTTTGTTAGTATACTGAAATCAATATTTTCTTGTAATAATAAGTGTTTAATTACAATATTGAAAGAAAAACTCTTCCAAAATTTCCATAATGCATTTTCTTTGGTTAAACATGAGATTCAGTAATTCACTAGATCGAAAATTCATTTCTTTAGCAATATTCGAATGAATAATTATTGTCCTTGAGGAATAATTCAACAATTTGTCTGTTCACATCAGTTGAAGAACTTTTTTACATAGTATTTGCGTTTAACATTAGAAATAACGAAGCTCATGAGATCTATCTTAGACTATGATATATTTCAGCTACTCAGTTGGGATCTGGCAATAAATTCGTTTGTTGCACACTGAAATCATCAATCAGTCATTATTAGAAAACCATTAGATATCTGGAAGCACTGGACGGCGGTTTTGTCCTGGTATGGGACTCATCAGCAGTGTGAATCCACGACTCCTGCACCTCGCAGGATTCGAACCCCGGACCTTCGACCTTGCGCGCGAACGCCTAACCTCTGGACCACTGGACCAGCATCCAGAACAAAACGGTCGTCCAGTGCTTTCAGATTTCTAATGGTGGTCAAACAATGATTGATTGATGATTTCAATGTGTAACAAACGACTTTATTGTCAGATCCCGACTGAGTAGCTGAAACATATCATAGTCTAAGAACGATTTCATGAGCTTCATTATTGAATAAAGCTGTTAACTTTAATTAGTTCATAAAATCACATCAGATGAGTAAGGATCACAGTTCAGTTCATGAAGAAACTTAACTCTTAGACTTTTTTGAAACCATAAATCGATCTAAGTTAGAAAACCATTCTGAACCTGCAAGTACTGAATAGTTATTTCACCCTGGGATAGGACTCCTCAACGACGGGAACTCATAATCTTTCCAACAAAAAATGAACCTAGAGCCTTCAGTCTCACATGCGAACACTTAATCTCCAGACCATTGAGCCGAAGTCCAAGTCTAACTGCTTCATAATTGTAAAGTTGTGAAATGAGAGCCATTTGGCTTAAAAGTGTCGAACAGTAGATTTTGCCAGTGCATACTCTCCTACATGCATCAAGAGTCTAGCTTACTTGTTCTAATTTTTTAAATATAAATACACTAAATATTCTAATACATTTAGTCTTATAAAGTAAATAACATATATTTGTAGAACACTATTCAAAATGATTCCAATAAAATTTATTATTATTATTAATAATAATATCTTATTAAAATAAGATCATGAATAAAAATCCTTTTTATATTTAATAACCAAATGTAGACTAGCGAAATTATTACATTCGAGAATAAAGAACACTTTATTTCTCTATCTATAATAACATTCATATTCGTAATTTCTAGATGAAACATTTTATTCTAACCATATTAAATGTTTCGAACGTTCACATACATAGAATTTATAGCAATATCTTTTGATGAGAGTTTATTAAATATGTTTCTACTTTGCCTACCATCATGAGAAATTGTATTCTTAATTACTTTAGGTTTATTGCTTTAGTTATATATATATATATATATATATATATATATATATATATATATATATATATATATATATAGTTATGTATAGTTCATTAATATTTAAAAAGCATCTAGGACACTGATTGATTTTGAAATGAATAAATGTTTTATAAGTACATTTACAGCATCACTAATTCTGATGACTTTAAGAAAATAATAAAATTTATTACTATCACTTTCTAGACTTTTAAATCTATCGATTGTTTTATTGAACATTTACTGTCAACGGTAGGTAATTACACTGATTGTTATTATTTTATGTGATTGGATGATGATGATGATGAGTTAGAGACCTCTCTAATTTACGATTTACTTCAGATTTGAATATCTTCAGCACAATCTGAATTTAGAGCGTGTTTAGTTCCTTAGTCAGTGGACTCTGATAAATTTTTGTTGTCCAAGGTTTGACTGCAATCTGGACAAATGAATAAATATGTCATTTTACCTTTGACTCTGTATGGTACACCTAGGCTAACACTGTTTGAGTGACATCGACACTAAAAAGCCAAATACCGATGAAGTTGAATGAATTTATTTTATGCATTCATTAACTTAAACTAGATGTTAAGGTTAGAAGGAAGTAATCAAGGCGAAGAGAACTGTAGGTAGAGATGGCCAGTATGTCGACCCACGTTGATAAGGCTTGATTTGCTACTTATATCGAAACAAAAGATAAGTTAAACAGATGTGATGAATAGAGTCAGAAATACACACAGAATCTCAAACAAAAACAGTCAAGATTGTCAGGAAATACTAGATAAAGTTGAAACAGGTGTAGGATAGAGAAGAATAGATCAATTTTTTCTGCTCGAAAACGCGAATAACGCATTTGTGTGTGATATAATACCAAATACTACTACTTTAACCAGTTCTTCATTGCATTCTATGATTAACAGCCTTAATAAGTGCAAAATATTTCACTATGTATAGCCAATAAATGAAACTTTAGCATGCCTTATATTTTTCATAGGAATTTTGATTGGATAAATGATTTAATTACACCATTGCTTTCAATATCGTTTCAGGAATGTTTTCATAGTCATATGATACTATGCTGTTAACTTTTTTATTTCTATTTTAATGTACACTTGTAATGAATATTAGCTGTATTTTAACTTGTTCTACATCCTAGTTGTTGACATTATCAAAATATCTTTATCAGTACAGAGCTCAGGCATAATATTTGTGGCGTTTCGTTCTCTGAGCTCAATGTTTTGTTTGTAGGGCTTTCCTTGTTCTTCAGAGCAACATCATCAGTACAAACTTCAGTTAGAAGTGAAGTATTCGAATTTTGCCATGTTTGACCCGTAGGTCGTTCTGTTAATCTCGATCTTGATTGGTTGCTGTTGACCTAAAATCGGTCGTTGTTTGCACCGTTGTTTTGATTATATCCCTCTTTTGATCCGTTTCTTGATCCTATGTCTATCTATCTGAAATTCGTGCTGATGATGTTGTTCAGAAGAATCATGAAAGCTCCACAACCAAAACCTCCAGCTCAGAGAACGAAATTCCACCTCAATCATCCACTTGAGCTACAAATTTCCCCCACCATCTCAGGCATAATAATTAACCAAATAAAATATGAAGGACACTTTGAACAACACATAGATTATTTGTAGTTATAATTAAAGAGTTTGGATTTAATCTTTCTTGAGGTTTTGAGATATACATGGAACCAATGAAAAATTATTACACTGCATTCATGTTCAATCCATTACTCTCCCATAGTCTTAACATCCTTTTGGATTTTTACTAATTATTACTGCCAATTATTAACTTCATCTTCTCCCTTACAAAGTAGACAAGTAGAGGTAAAGATTTTTACATCTTATTGCTTTCAAAATTAGTTCATCACGTAAGCTCTTGATTATCTTTGATTACTTTGCCCAAATGACGTAACCTAATTTTGTTCAATAAGTGGAAATATGAATCAATTACATTGAAATAAACACTTCCATTTACAGATTACCATAATTGTTTTATTCATCACTTCAGAGTTGCCAATAATTTTGACCATGTTACGCAACACTTCATTTTCAGAGTCTTCCACTGTAATAAGTTTTGATGATTGTTGATAATTTTATAAAACTCCTGTATTTTTTGAATAATTGTTCAGAATTTAACAGGTTTTAATCTTGTACAATACAAATTACAGTGTTTCAGCCACATTGTACTATATGGATTAGAGAATTATCAGATAATGTTCATTTTAAAAAACATGAATCAACTGCAAGCAGTTGATATTTTGTCAACACAAATTCAGAAACAGTAATAAATTGATTGGCTAAATTATTTTGATATGCTTGAAACTATTACGAGTTCACTTTACTCGGTAAATGGGATGAATATCAACGATACAGTGACACGATAGGCTATTCTAATCTGTTGGACCCAGGCCTGGCTAACTATATCAAGAAGTTTTGATAAGGAGTAGAAAGTTTATTCTACAAGCACCCAGAAATACGAAGTTGACAAGCATACAAACCGAGCTTTTTTATACCTGATAGAAAAGCCCTCGGGAAAGCCACAGAAATAGCGTACTAAAGTAATCTATCAACCAGTGACGACAGTCAAGGATTTTCCGAGTGTGAAATGTAAGCTCAAGGTGAAAACATAAAAAATCCAAAATTAAGACATTTTCCAAGTGAGTTCTGGAGATCTAATGTGCCCAACTATTTTTGTCTTTATTTGTAAGTAGTACTCAATTAGTTTCAATACCGTTTGTACTTGGCTTTTAAGTCTTGTGAATACATTTCATGAGCAGTTACCATATCAAGAACTAAATTTCTTAAGTTATTTAAGTAACATCAGTATGAAATAAATTTGAGTGAATAATTTCGACGGTAGACAGATACTCTAAAATTTATTTTATAGATTAATATTCGAGGAAACAACATATTTCAGAAAGTTAGTGCGGCCAAAATTTATCAAACATTAACACTATTGAAAATCTGTTCTAATGATGATGGTTACCAAGCATCATCATCAAAATCATTAAATCATCTTAGGATAACGTTTCATTTTTTATTTTTTCAATCCATGATAGTTTAATCTTCCTACAATGAAAGCCCAATTTCATATGTGTGATTTACACATTTCCAAATGATTATTCATTACTAAACAATAAACGAGCTTCTTGACAAAGCAAAAGAAATTGAGAAAAATAAAAACGAAAACATTATTTTTATTAGAATTTTATTTTTATGACTTTTTTTTAAGAAGAAGAAAATTCAAATGATCTCCTTCCTCTTCGTCTTATTCTCTGTTACTGTAAATTTCCAAATAAAAAAGGAAAAAGATTTTTTTTTCACACATTAAGTTATTCGTGAAAGTTGATTTCACACACTTTCATCATTGTACCATAAAAATGTAGTGCATACGAGAATTCAGTCCGTTTACGACTATTCTATTTGTCCAGTTTGCATTGTGATTCTATCGCTGAAAATCAATAATTCGTGAATGGTTAAAAGTTAGGAAAGAGTAGTAGGCTATTTTATGATTGTTTCTCACTTGAAATTTATGATAGTTCCAGTCAAGTATCACTCAAAACGGTAACGCATACTTCATTCAGTGTAAGACGTTAGATATTAAAATAAATAATCCTTCCTTTTTCTAATTACCAGCTTACTTAACAAGGCTCATTATTAAGAAACACCTCTGTGATGTGACAATAATATGTGTCAATACATGAGAAAACATTTCACCAGTAATACTTGCGTATAAGAATGATTTCTTATGTATTTAAACACATGTTAACCTTGTATAAGATCTTATGTAGACATTATGAATGTTTAGTTCATCATTCATTGTAAACCTGCGAACATTTTAGGTTCGTTAGTTATTTTCTAAATCTACAGTTTCGATCAGATTTCATCTAATTTAAGTGGTCATTCAGCAGAAATGGTTGTATAGAAGGAAGTTGTTAGTTCACGGAATAGCCAATGTTAATACAATGTCATTCATAGACCCCGCTTATTGATAATTATTTGATATGAGTTTGTAATGATCGTGGAGTGGAATTCATCATCAAAATATTGTTCGAAAAGAACGATTATAAAAATATTATTATTTAAGGATCTGATATTCAAAATCATATGTAGTACATATATTATTGTACATGTTTCCCTGATACTTGAATCTATTAGCAGTAGACTACATTATAGGGTTTATTATTATTAGGAAACTGAGTACCATATATTGATAGACATCTGTTTGTTATAGCATTTGTAATATTTTCAAATCACTAATTATGATATGGAAAATTCAACTTCATTGACTGTCGGTAACCATTCAACAGTGTGTACAGGACAGCAGTATAAAGGCTTGGAGTGCCTGAGAAGATAGTCAACATCATACAGAACTCATATGATGGATTCAACTGAAAAATCGAGCATGAAGGACAGCTAACTGACCCGTTCGAGGTGAAGGCCGGGGTCAGGCATGGTTGCTTACACTCACCCTTACTCTTTCACCTGATGATCGGCTGAATTACGAAGAATTCAATGTTTGCAGGGAAGCACGGTATACAGTGGATAGTTTGAATGTTGCTGGACGATCTGGACTTCGCAGATGATCTGACTATTCTGTCTCACACGCAACGATAAATACAAGAGAAGACTACCCGCAGCCTCAGAAGCAGTAGGTCTCGACATACAGCAAGATTCTCCGATGCACACATATTTGGGCAGCATCATCGATGGGCAGGGCGGACCTGATGCAGATATGAAGGCGCGGATCGGAAAAGCAAGGACAGCGTTTCTACAATTGAAGAACATCTGCAACTCAAAACAACTGTGTCAGTCAGCATAAAAGTCACAAGTTTCAATACAAATATCAGGACAGTTTAACTGTATGTGACGGAAACTTGGAAAAATACCAAAGCCATCATTGAGAAGATACAAGTATAGATTAACAGATTTCTACACAATATACGTCGGACCCGTTGGCCAGACATCATCAGCAACAACGTACTCAATGATTGAACGAACCAGTTACCAGCAGAGTAAGAAATGAGGGAAAAGCACCCCGGGGTGGACAGAACACATACTACGGAAATCACCTCACTGAATCATAAGTCAAGACTTAACCTTGAACCCTTAAGATCAAAAGAAAAGTAGAAGGCCAAAGAATACAATACGCCGAGAATTGGCTAGTAGTTTTATAGAACTGAAAAGAAGGGCCTAGGACAGAATAAATTGGAGGATGTTGGTCGGCGGCCTTCACTACTTTAGGAATATCAGGCTAAATTTTTTTAAGTGATTCTGTTGGAGTTTCGTTCTCTTATTCGGAATAGTTGCTCGTGGTGCTTTCGTTGATTTTCTGAACAACATCATCGACTCAAAATTTGGGTAGAAGTGAAATATTCGAATTTCTCCACGTATGACAAGTAGCTTTCTTTTTTAACTTTGCTATTGATTGATTGTTGTTGATGTTATAGTTTGCCTGTTAATTTTAAACTGAGCTAAAAATATACTGACAGATGCAAATAACTGACTGCTTTGAGTGTGTATTTCATGAATAATTCTCATTCGAATATTTATATTTTTTCATGAAAGCAAAATTAAATTCTATTCCTATTTTTATGCATTTTTTTTAACAGTTATTTCTATAGCCTGACTAGAAAGGATATAAAAATAATAACGTTATAAATCATTTCATTTAAATTAATTTTAGAGAATTTCTTCATCTTTGTTAGGTTTTCTTTCATTCAACTTACTATTTTATCTGAATTTTGTATATTTGCATCATACACACTGTACTGATATGCAATGCAATTTTCATTTCTGGATAACAGACAAATTGAAAGATGGAAAAGCATAGACAATGAAAAAATGAAAGTGTATGATTTATAATCAACAAGATGTATGTCTGAATTTGACAATATTCACTGGTTTTCATTCATATTATCGATTTATCTGACAATATTCTATCATAGAATTTTAATAAACGATAAAATAATTCAGTTACCCACTTTCCAAAAAAAATTTAAAAAAAAACATTAGAAATGTTGTAAGGGAAAAATATTTAACAAGAAATCTGAAGTTCAATTAAATTTTACAGAGAAAAAAAATACAACGACTATTCATCATTATTCTAAACTAAGAAAATAGGATTATTATACTGTAGTTAAATACAATTCTTTCAGGCCTCATATCCTTTTTTTTATTCTTCCTTACAATTGCTTAAGTTATAATAATAATAATATATAAACAGATGTCTTAATTATTTTAAATTAATACTACTATTTGTAACTATATTTGAAAAATTCCTGTTCAATGCGTCAATCAAATTTGTTAAACATTTCATACTTTTAAATACAGTCAATCTCTTAATATTCTGGTTTTATATTAGATAATCTGTATCAGGAAATCATTTAGTAGTAATTAGTGATAAATGAAAGATATGAAAATCGGGGGCTGATATAAGGTAATCACTGATTCGACTAAAGATTTATGCAGTTACTTTGAAATTGTGTTGCAACTATCCAATGACATAAGGGTTGAACGGCATGTAGACTACTTACTACAAATGACATATTTTCTAAAAAGGTTTAAAATATAAATTCATTAATACGGATCACTTTGAAGCATTTTAAATAGAGATGGTTACCAGTAGGACTTTGATCAGTTCATAGCTACTTCCCATGATTACACAATTTCACTATTCATCATTGCTTTACATCTCTCTCCATCGAGAAATTCTGCTGATTTCAAGTGAATAATGTTAATACACTGAAAAATGAAATTCTGCCATGATTTATTCTTGTTATGTTCGTCACCTTGGTCGAAAAACGAGAACGAGACAATGACTCAGTGACACGGCAGGCTATTCTGATCCGTTGCCTGCCTAACTGAACAAGAAGTCTTGATATGACGCAGGAAGTGTATCCTACAAGCTCCCAAAAAATATAATGATCTCAAGCACACAAATCTCGTTTATTTATACATCACAGAAACATCCTTGAGATAGTCACAAATATAGCGTACTAAAATAACACATCAACCAATGACAGTCAAAGATTTTCCTGGTGGGAAATGTAATCTCATGGTCAACTGATCAGTCCATGAATAAAATCCAAAATTAGGACCTTTATCAAGTGAATTCTAAGGATCTAACGTTCCCAACAATTTTAACTATATTTGTTTGTTTAAATAGAATTGTCATAAAATGAAAATAATGGTTGTTAGCAAGAAGTCAAAATGATTCAAAAGTAAAAGTACAATCTGTATTGAATGAAATAAGTAGGATGAATGAATGATCGAATCAAAGATTACTTAATAATTCATAGTAAAACAAAATTTTAAAAATGTTCTCTTGTTTATTGACATCAAAAATTTAACTCAGCTCTCTAAAATGAATGCTACTCTGTAATGCGAAAAAAAAAATACTTTTACATCATGTTACAATGTACATACAGTTGAAAATATTTGAAGTTATACTATATTATATGATTGAAATCTTAGAAATGATCGATCAGTGTTGCAACCACTCAATCTAGATCTGTCAAATATGTCGTCTTAGACTACAATCGATTTCAAGAAATTTAGAGAGACAAAATTAATAAAAAAGTAAATAAATTTCAAAATATTTGCAGAGATTATTATTTACAAAGTATAATTCAGTATATATATTTATAGATAGATATATGAAGTTGACAAGCAACATTAACTTTTCCGTCTTTCATAAATGCCCTTAGGTCATATTTATTTACAAGTGCTTGTGCGTGTGTGTGTGTGTGTATTTGTCTATGAAACTGTCGGTTGAAATAAAGAAATTCATGACAGAAATGTTAACAGTGAACTACGTGTTTATTAAGAAATCATATGATACTAGAATTTTAAAATTTGGATTATATAATACTAGAAAGCTAAATATTCAATATCTGAATAATAAAATTTTGATAGAATGCGTTGCACCATTTAAATGAAATAGTATATAACTTGAAAGATCGATATTTTTGGAAATAAATGAGTTTGAGAGTATCACCACCTTGGTTACATATGCTGATTTTGAATGAATTGAGCATTTAGTAGAGCGATAGGATGATACAGTTAGAAAACCGTAATTAAATTTCTAACTTTCCACCACTTAGTTTGAACCGTTTGTTCTTAAGAAGTGACTTAATTAAACACGTCAGAATTGCATATTATTAACATACAATTCTAAAAGAGTTTGTTATGTTTAATCTAATATTCACAAGTTGAAAGCTAAGCACTATGATCACTCGGATTACTCGTTACAATTGAATAATAATCACAATAATAATGATATATTCTCATACAAACTCATAGGCGTGAGCAGCATAAAAATGGCGGGGAGCGAGCCCACCGTGAGAAACAATCTGGACAAACGCTAGTAATGGATAGCACACAAGTTTTAGAAATCACCCAACTGCACCATTAGGCAGACGCAAACTTCGAATCCTGAAAGCGAAATGAAAACAGGTGTATCAAAAAAGACATTACGAGGGTGTTAGAGAGTAACGTCCACAGAAAAAAATATGAAATTGGAAAAAAACCGGAAAAAGTAGCCGAAAACTGATTTGTTTAGAGAATTTCGGTCGCTGGCCTATTCTTCACGATCATTAACATGTATAAGTAAAGTAAGTGAGTACAGTTGAACTGGACAACAAGCCTAATGATATTTCACACGAACATACTCCGTCCAATGAATACAATAAATAGTCAAGTAATCTAGTATTGTAGTTTGGGAATTTCAATCTGTTTTTCATTTAGCCATTTTGATTTTATATCAGTCGCTATTTCCCAAATTATTTTTAACACACATATAGATTTAATTTAACATTTAATTAAGTCGTAATAATGTTTAGAAAAAATATTCTTGTTTAATAATGATCGATATATTCCAACTGTGATGATCCATATTTTAGATAAGATAATATTTTATCAACTCAATATTACATTGAATCAACACATCAGACTAGTAGATGAAATACGTTTTTAATTGATTCTATGCATGTAAATGTTCAAAAATAATTAAGTTCTTACTTTTCACGGTTATAATACTAACTGTTGGGGATGTTAGATCCCCAGAACTCGCATGACAAATGCCTTATTTTGGATTTCAGGTTTGCCAGCATGGGCTGATCAGTTGACCTTGAGATTTCATTTTCCACTTGGAAAATCCATGGCTGTGATTGGCTGCTGTGTATTTTAGTGTGCTACTTTCGTTACTGTCCCAAGGACGTTTCTATAATGTATAAATAAACGAGTGTTGTATTCTTGATTGTACTGTGATTGCTGGATGTTCGTAGAATATACTTTCTACGCTTACAAAGCCCTCTATCTTCAGCTAGGGATTCAAGGTAGCCTATCTGGACGCTGGCAAATGTCTCGTTCGCGTTTATCGACTAAGGTGAACTCGTAATAGCTTCCAGCGTACCTAGTGACAAACCCTAAACTAACAATAGCTGAAATTTATTCAGTAGTTATGTGAATGAAATGAACAGTCATGTTGATGAACTTTTGGGAAAAAATTCATCGTTAGACAATAAATAAAAATATATATCTACCATTAAACAAAGCATAGTATGTGTGTTTATCATTAAATGATGTCAGTGTGACCAGACTGTATGCAATGCATAGCACAAATACATCATATTTTTCATATCAATTACATCTTCGCATTTTTTTATCAAAAGATATTGTTCTACCATAACAATTTACATTGAAAAAAATATTATTCTGTAGAAATCCATGTGAGAATAATCATATTTTTTGCGAAATATATTGGAACTACTTATAATTTAAGCCTAGTTTATAGTGTATAATGTATAATTTATCTTAAATTATTATTGTCTTTAAATGTCGGAGTCTTATTTTACCGAAAATGTTTATGATTAGAAAAAGCTTGTTCAAGTTTATAGATGAAAATAGGGCACTACAAATACAATGAACATTTCTACGGATGCAGAGAATTAATCACACCAACTTTCTATCGATAAAGTTAGCATAAAATGAAAATTGACATTTCCATGCACAGCCGATATTCTGATTAGATTTGAAAAAAAAGATGTATCACTTCGGCTAAACATAACTTGTAAATTCAAAAGAAATCGATTTGTATTTCTTGTGCTTTTAATGAAGAATATTCAATGGCTTTCGTAAAAATGTCAGATCCTAGTTATCATGAGAAAAAAATAAATTGCCAAGGAAATTTCAGGAGATTCATTTTTACTGAATAATATTCAATAGACAGTTCGTTGAATTTTTCAAGTAGCTTTTTAACCTCATTTCATTGTTCGATCATTATTTGAATGTTACTACCATACTCGTTTCGAAGTATGCCTAAACTATTATGGGTTCACCTTAAAACAATGAACCAGCGTCCAGGTAAGCTGCTGTGATCCCTTGACCTGATTGTACAAGAAAGAAGTCTTGATATAGAATAGAAAGTGTATTCTACAAACACTCAGCCAGCACACATTACATCCAAGCACACAAATGGCGTTTATTTTCACTCCATAGAGACGTCCTTGGGACAGTTACAAAAATCGCACAATAAAATGACACAGTAACGAATCACAGCCAAGGATTTTTCTGGTGGGAAATGTAATCTCAACGTCAACTGATCGGTCCATGAAATAAATCCAAAATAAAGATATTTATTAAGCGACTTATGGGGATCTAACATCCCCAACAAGTTATGATAAGTTTTTGACAATCTTGTTATTTGTACTCCAAATAACTTTAAAACATAGAACATTAAATCGACTGTTGTGTTCATGCTCAGAGACGAAAATTATACCAAGGTGTTCCACACTGATAAGATAAATAACATGAAAACTAATTGTTTCTTACATTGAGTGGGATTGATACCTGGTCAAGTCTTAATCTAGCAGATATTTTGATGAGTAACCAGGAGCGTAGGTGTGATTATTGAATGATGATAAACATTTTTTAGAACATTGAAACAAACATTAAACAATAATTGTGAGAAATCATTCATCTGTATTAGAACGGAATTTCAAAGTATTGTCATCTCCAACTAAAACGTACTTTACTAAATTTCCCTAAGTCTTACTTGACTTACAAATAAGTTTCCATTCTTCTCTTTTTTATTGCGCAGTTTGACTTTACTTCCGATAATATTACTAATCTTGCTTACTGCCTACAGCTGATTCATAATCCAAAACGTCGTCAAATTTTATACACCGCGTACATATGAAAAAGCTTTTAAGTTAAATACAGCAGCAAACCTCAATTATTGTACTGTTTTCTACATTAAGAGGTGATGCATACCGACCTCAAGCAAATTCAACAAGCTGACAACGCTTGCATCTGACAGGAAACTGAGTCATTTTGTAAATCCAGTTTGTGCATGATGATAATAATTCATCGTTTGCAGATATTGACAAATAAGAATTAGTCTTACAAATTGCATGGTAAGTATTCTTGTTATACTCGTCTCTTGGTATGCTTAAACTATTATGGGTTCGCCTTAGTCGAATTCCAAGAACAAAACAATGAACCAGTGTTCAGGTAGGCTACTGTGATCCCTTGACCAATGGTACCAGAAAGAAGTCTTGATATAGAGTAGAAAGTGTATTCTACAAACACTCAGCCAGCACATAATAAATCCAAGTACTCAAATTTCGTTTATTTTTACTCCATAGAGATTTCCTTGGGATAGTCTCAAAAATAGCACAATAAAATGACACAGTAACGAATCACAGTCAAGGATTTTTCTGGTGGGAAATGTGATCTCAAGGTGAACTGATCTGTCCATGAAATAAATCCGAAATAAAGATATTTATCAAGCGAGTTCTGAGGATCTTATGTCACCAAAACTCCTCCCCTTTTTAATAGTGTGCGCTCCTGTTGTCCAATTGCATGTTGACTGCTGTTCGTCACTGTCTAAGAGGATACCTTCTGGAACAGAGATCAGCCTGTGACTGAGTTTCTTCTCGTTGTGGGGCTGCCGGTATTTTGAAATTGTCAAGTAGTTTGTCAAGGGGAAGATTTTCTGCTCTTGATGGACGGTCTGGGGCTAGCCGTTTGGGCATCTAGTTTCCATGGAGTGACCAACTTTCGCCTCCTACCTCTACTTCGTACATAACTCGACCAACTCTTTTGATTACTTGTGCTTCTACCCAAGGCCCATGATTTGTTCTGTAGTCACAGGTGAACACAGGGGATCCCATTTCGTAGTAGGATTGCCTTTGTTGCTTTGTCTCTACTGATGTTGTTGCATTAGTCGGATGCATCAGGCCATGGATCGTTTTCAGTCTTCTTCCCAACAGGATTTCTGCTGGGGACTTTTGCTCCGATAACAACTCATTTGGTGTTGTTCGATAGATGTACAAGAAATTTCGTAACGCATCGGCTGGCCTCCCCTCCCCTTTTGACTTAACCATTGCTGTTTTAAACGTATCCACAAACCTTTCCCCTTGCCCATTCGATTGCGGGTGGTATGGTGGCGAGCGTAAGCGTTTAAATGGCTAGCCGTTGACAGAAAATTTGGAATTGTGTGGAGGTAAATTGAGATCCATTGTCAGATACGATCACATCTGGTATACCATTTCGAGAGAAAATTTCGGTGAGGAGTTATATTGTCTTAGTTGTTGTGGCTGGCATTACGGGGCTGATTTCTGGCCATTTTGAGAAGGCGTTGACCACAACTAAATACATAGTTCCATTAAATGGACCAGCGAAGCCAATCTGTATCCTAGACCAAAATAGTTATTGATAGACAATAGCTATTGCTGATGAAAACGTGTTGGTTTTGTTGAGAATTTGTTCAAACTGTTGAGTAATATTTTAAATGAAATCAATAATTTGCGATACAAGTGAATAGCTCACTTTTTCATCAAAAATACAGTACCGATGTAATTTTCCCAATTGATGTCGTACACAGACAGATGTTCAGTGTTTTTGTTATTGGAATTAAACGAGAATGCAAATAGCTTGTCGTTCGGAAATGGAAACAAACTCTAATTTAGTACATCTTGACATATGTTGTATGCGCATATGTGTGCTTGATATAAACTCTCATTAACCAATGTCTGTTATATTTGAAATGAGTAGTAGTCAAAATGTTAAAGTATCACTTCACAATTCAGTACTTCGTTTCGGTCTGATGACATGATGTTTGATGATTCTCGATTATTTATTTTTGCACGTAAACTCACCGTTGTCAAATGATCGGACGCAGAACAAACTATCATAATGGTTATCAACTCGGTTGAATGATTTTTTTTTCATTGTATTGCTTTAGAAATCATAATATTGATAACTATCATATTGTCAGTATGTTTGTGTTTAGGTAAAAGAAGCGTTTTTTGACTGACGACTACACGATTATAGAGTTCTAATTGTTTAGAGGTATTAACCGTGTTTAAACGCTAAACAGGAATGCAAACAAACCAACAGTTATTTGAATAATATCTTCGTTCATGTTTTGCAGTTAGAAAACGTTCTCAATGGTTAAATGGAAATGCTGAAGGCTGTGCCATTCAGTGACACGGGATTAGATCTACGGAAACGAACATCAACAACTGATAAATAGTAGACATATATGTTCACATATTACTTCCAATAAATTCTAATCGTTCGACAATAGTCATTGCATCTCATGTTACACATCGTAACAATTAAGTGTTTTAATCAAGAAATAAAATTATTAGTTAGGTTGAATTTTTACCAAACAATTCTAGTGTTCCTTTACTGAAGAATTATTGTTCAGTTATGCATATTATTGTATCGAATGATAAGATTCTATGAATATTTGAAATCCAATTGAAGTGAAAGTGTCGAATCGATTCGGTTTCTAATATAATTTTAGATGTATTAAATCTGATGAGGATTAGATTAAAAGCTCATTGTTTGCTGATAGAAATATCGGAGACGTTTTCAAGCGAAATAAATTCCTAAATACTAAAATTAACTCTAGTTTTTCATGAGCATAGTTTACCACTCCTGTCATATCTATTAACCTTGATCAGAGCTAAATAAATATGGAATCTTTTCAATCAAAACACAGTATTGATGATAATACTTACTTACTTACGCCTGTTACCCCCAGTGGAGCATAGGCCACCCACCAGTTTTCTCCAACCAACTCTGTCCTGGGCTTCCTTCTCCAGTTCTGTCCAATGTTTGTTCATTCCTCTCATATCTTTCTCTATTTCTCGGCGTAATGCGTTCCTTGGCCGTCCTCTTTTCCTTTTGCCTTGAGGGTTCCATGTGAGGGCTTGTCTCGTGACGCAGTTAGGTGCTTTTCGTAGTGTATGTCCTATCCACTTCCACCGCTTCTTCCTGATTTCCTCCTCCACTGGAATCTGGTTTGTTCTCTCACACAGTACGTTGTTGCTGATGCTGTCTGGCCAACGAATACGAAGTATTTTGCGTAGACAACTGTTAATAAACACTTGTATCTTCTGGATGATGGCTTTGGTGGTTCACCATAATTCCTCTCCATACAGTAGAACTGTCTTGACATTTGTACTGAAAATCCTGATGATAACAGCACGCTGAATAAATACTCTGGTAAGGCCTAACTAACTACATTGAAAGAAAATCAACCATATCGAACTTACAGCACTTGAAGGGATTCTAACAAATTAATTTACATACTTACTTGCATTATCTATGTATATTTAATTTATCCTATACACACACGCGACTGAATTAAGAAGATGAAACATGGGTTCAAAATTCCATTTTATATACCTAAAATAGTTCATTTTCATCTCTATAGACTAAAACCTAAATTCACTTTTTAATGGTTACTATTTACAAACCTAACAGATATGATACAACTGAGATGGTGGAAAAAATTTTTAGCTCAGGTGGATGATTGTTGTGATAATACAACTACATGGTTGGATTTTGTTGAGGATGTTAGATCCCCATAAGTCGCTTAATAAATATCTTTACTTTGGATTTATTTCATGGACCGATCAGTTCACCTTGAGATCACATTTCCCACCAGAAAAATCCTTGACTGTGATTCGTTACTGTGTCATTTTATTGTGCTATTTTTGAGACTATCCCAAGGAAATCCCTATGGAGTGAAAATAAACGCCATTTGTGTGCTTGGATGTAATGTGTGCTGGCTGAGTGTTTGTAGAATACACTTTCTACTCTATATCAAGACTTCTTTCTGGTACAATCAGGTCAAGGGATCACAGTAGCCTACCTGGACGCTGGTCCATTGTTTTGTTCTCGTAATTCGACTAAGGCGAATCCGTAATGGTTTAAACATACCTAGAGACTATCGTAACAGATTTCTTCAGAAACGAGTTATATTTTCTACATCATATGTAATGATAATTATATTTGTGAAAATTGTAATTTCAAATAGTTACAGCCACTGCAACTTGAATAAATCAAACATTCCTCCGAACAAACTTGTCTAGACTATATCAAGGTAATAATCAAAAATCAAAATTATGATGAAATCCAAAGATTAACTTGTGAAGTTTTGTTGTGCAATTCGATCATCTTCTTGATTTTTATTATTTATTTCCCAATTACAAATACTCATTTTCAGATTATTATTATTATCATTATCATTATTATTATTATTATTACTATTATTATTTGCAAAATAACTAAATTAATGATTGAAAGTTGTGAATAATCATTATTATTATTATTATTATTATTATTATTATACAATAATAATTGGTGAAGAAGAAAGTGTCTGCTTACAGTAGTGGCTTAATAAACCATATGAAATGGAATAATTTATCGGTAGTTTTTTTTTTTCAATCATTATCCAATAAAGCACACTGTGTCAATGAGAAGAACAGTGAATGAATATAAGTTGATTCAATGTTAACATTTTGATAGTTTGTCTGATTACTATTATTATTATTACTATTTTTTGTTTTACTATTGAAATGATAGAATTATAAGATAAAAAAGGAAAAAATTGTATATTCACCTGTTTCCCGCTGTGTTTTCTCCTCTAACATTTACTGTTTATAATGCATAACAGACATTTCTAAACAATATTATCATGATAGATGGATGGATGGTGTTACATGGTTCAACATCAACAATAGTGTACATGTGTGTGTGTGTGTGTGCGTACAGAACACAAAACTGTAATGTTGCATTTATATTTTTTTTTAATTTTCGACTTATATCAATGAACTTAAAAATGAATGCATCATTACACATTTCAATTGTGTATGCATTTGATTATGCAAGTTATATTCATTTGTTCTTGTTATATATATATATATAGACCATTGAATTTGTATAACTTGCTTGTTAGAAAAATGGTACAGCTGTGTAACAGCAAAAAAAAACAAATACGTGTAAAGAAATCCAACTCATACATCTATCATCTATAACCAGAGTAAATAGTAAGAAAAATCATTTGATCCTTGTAAATACATGAATAAATGCATACCATTGATTTCATTCGTACTATAATGACTGACATGTCGGTTTCTGTTGTTTTCTTAACATTACATAAACCAAACATAAGAGATAAATGCGAAAACTGTTCAGTATGTCAATAATTCAATTTGAAAATAAAATTGTTAGTGAATTTATGGTTTGATCTGTGACTTTTATCCCAGTTATACAGTTTCAACTAGTGTCTATACTCAATCTCGATTATGTTTTGGATCAACCAATTGGAGTGAGTATAAAGTGTGATCAGTAATGAAACTAGCATTTAATGGTGTAATTCGGTAAACATTAAAATCGGTTCATCCTTACAAACTGAATGATGTATACATGAGTATTGTGATTAAAACATACACGTATATCAAACCAGGGGAAATAAAATTTACTTTCATGGAAGCACTTGGTTTCATCTAAAATATTGTCATAAACTACATCAGCACAGTAAAACAAAAGAGTATTCTGAGAAGAGTATGTCTAAAAATCCGACCATCTTCTGAAATATGACTGCCGCGTTTTCAGGCAAGATTGGGCATGAAGTATACAAAATTTAGGGTCTTTAATTTACTTATGCCTGTTACTCCTAATGGAGTATAGGCCGCTGACCAGCAGTATTCGCCAACCTACTATGTCCTGGGTTTTCTTTTATAGAACTGTCCAATTTTTGTTCATTCTTTTCATGCCTATCTCCATTTCTTGGCGTAATGTGTTCCTTGGACTTTCTCTTTTCCTTTGACTTTGAAGATTCCCACTGAAAAATATGCGGTGCAAAACACCAATTAAAAATCAAGGCACTTCCGTGTAACTTCCATGCACTTAGACCACCAGAATAAGCCATTGTTGAAAGCACCAATATACACAGAAACATATGGAAATCAATCCATATTCTACTACCATAAACAAATTAATTCGTGAACACATATGCATGTATAATAGCGAGATCACAAATAAAGTATACGGTTGTCTACAAAGAGTTTATTGTTTCAAATAAACATCAGAACATCTCTTTCTTCGATTTTCCAATTCTACACTTTTTTACAATCAAAGGAAATAGAAATAATCTTTTAGCATATAATTTTTTTATTCAGTGTAACCTTAAGTTATCTCAAAATGGTAAGGCACAACAAAGCAGAAAGAGTTCCATCTTATTCAGGAAATCTTGACATCTTTTTTATTGTGTTCACAATCAATGTTTAAACAATACACTTGAATTCATAAATTCATTCAAGACAATCAACAAGAAAAGAAGTTGAAATTTAAAATCAATATTTTTTTAGATTGCAAAAGAACAATTAGGAACATTAAATAATATCGAGTAGAAAGACCTATATTTCTGCAAAATAAAAGTGAAGTTGAAATCGCGAATCTAGCAATATAAGACCATCAATAGAAAACTGTAAGCACTGAACGGCTTTTTCATCCAAGTATGGGACTCTTCAGCAGTGCGGATCCACGACTCCTGCTACTCACAGTAATCGAACCGAGGACCTTCATTCTTGCACGCAAACACTTTACCTCTAGATCACTGTGCCAGCATCCAATCGTGATACGCTTCACATTAACTTTGATTCGTGATCACAGTATATAACAACAATCTCCATAACTCTGTTGTGCAAAAGTAGGGTTGACTAAACTGAACAATGTTAGCAATTTAAAAGAGAATAATTATTTTAGTCAACTTAATCATCAATACCAAAATGAATATTTTTGCACAACTATTTCTCCTCCGATGATTAACTAAATGCAAAGCTGAGTAAATTTACCATGATCAAACTTTTAACTTTTCTACAAATGAAATTATCTATTACTTCAACATGTATTTGCCAGAAATCATCATCGAGTATGCAACATGGCAGGCAGGAATCTGAATACATTGACTGTATTTCATTATGGATTAGTTTTGAACAAACCGTTAATCCGAAAAGTCACTTTTATTTTTGTAAAATCCAAAAAATGCTTAAGCACAACATAAAATTCAAAAGAACTAGCTATATAATCCAGTAAGGTGTTCAATGCTTAAGTTCAACAAGAAAACTTGAACAGTGAATTTACCTATGAAAATATTGCTATCAGAACATTAAACTGGTGCCATTGGCATCTCCTTTATGAAAAAAGAGTTTATTTAGTTTAAATCAGTGGACATGACAAGTCAAATTTGTAAATGAAACTTGTTTATCCGCCACAAAACCTATTGAAGAGCATCTTTTTTCATCCTATAAACAAACCAAAATGTAAATAAAGCGAAAAATTATTCAGACTCGTTTTTAATTGAGGAGAGTGATTTTTACGATCAACTCTCGTCAGTTGATAAACAATATATCGTTTGAGAGTATCCACTCGTGCCGATCGATAACAACAGAACAACTCGAATGTGGCACTAAATAGTTACAAAATAGAAATCCATACATGACACATTTTAATTTCAGGGAACTACTGATGAAAATCACTCATTGCTTAAGATGCAAAAAATCTTCAAAAAGTGTTCTGCTTCCCAACTAAGATCTAATACAAAAGACCTAATGATCAAAATCTTTCAATCGCACAACGGAAACCATAATGTACAAACGGTTTAGTGTAAACCAGTGTTTTGTGCTATTTTTTTACTGGAACAAGTGTTCAGAATATACCGCTT
The DNA here is from genome assembly GCA_944470395.2 of Schistosoma turkestanicum. Lineage (NCBI taxonomy): Eukaryota > Metazoa > Platyhelminthes > Trematoda > Strigeidida > Schistosomatidae > Schistosoma > Schistosoma turkestanicum. The sequence continues at coordinate 68,587,492 of OX103971.1, forward strand.
AATACGGTCGTTCTTCCAGAATAAATTAGTCGTGCAAACATTAGAATAACTTAAGGTCTTTTTTTAAATTATGTATATGTATAATCTATGGTATGAAAATAATTAGACATCGAAAGGATTTTATCATTATTATTATTACTATCATTATTATTATTACTATTATTATTATTACTAGTAATAGTAGTAGTTATAGTGTGGTGCTGTGGTGCGAACTACTTATAAGTAGTATATAACGTGAGTGTCAACGTAAAGTCTGGTAGCATAATATGGGGGGAAGATCAAAAAAGGAAGAGTTAGAAAACAATGGAATATGTATGAAACGCATGAATAGTGAAAATGGATTGATGTTTGGCAACAGGGACAGTCCAGTTCCATAGGATGAACTGATCTTTTGCAAATGAACGATTTACGATATGGTTTTCCGATTTTACTGAGTAACTCTGTAATTTCCGTTAAATACAGTTTCGGTTGCCCCACCTGTGTTCTCATTCACTACACTAGTAGTAGTAGTAGTAGTAGTAGTAGTAGTAGTAGTAGTAGTAGTAGTAGTAGTAGTAGTAGTAGTAAAACAACCTGTATATACAGATGCTTTTCGCTATTATGAAGAAAAATCAGAAAAAGAGATCAATTTAATGGTATGCACTAATTTTGAATGACAAAATGACCGTCCAGTCTCTAATGGTGTTCTGGCAATGATTCATTCATGATTTCAATGTAACACAACGAATTTCACAATATTGTGACGCGAAAATTTCAAGGAAAATGTAATCAATGTAAAATACATAGTAATATAGTAGTGTATACAGGTCATGAGATTAAAAAAAAACATAAAACTAAGTACACTTTGGAATTTATCATTTATTGAATTACTTGATAATTTGACTGACACCACAGAGATGTTACTAATAAATACTGATTTCAAGTATATTCAAAATGCTTTTTTTGTTTTTATATTTTAGACTGCATTGGATAAATAAAACTTTTCATGATGAATACATTGAACATTTAGACACGAAAACGCGCAAAAATCAATAATGCATAACAATACAATAGTAACATTATTATAATTATTAATATATATCATTTTATTATTCTATACACACTATCTTCTAATGTACAGGTACATTATTTGAAATATAACATTTATAGATATTAACTCACAACGTATACATTTTTTTTAGAATCAAATTGATTTCGAATTCTAACAACGTATGAAATTAGTAATTATTCATGCAATTAAATTGCTTTCATACTGAAAGAGAACCATTTGATGCAAAGCTTTATTGAGAGGAAATCTAATCCGGTTCCTGTCTGAATAAGACAGTTAGGTCATCGACAGATCTTGTTATTATTGAATATCATTTTCTTTCCAATCACTTGAATCCGTGTACATTGTTTTCACAGTAAGGATTTATTTTGAAGGTAATTAATGAAAGCAGATGTATAACTTCATCGTTAGAGAAATGATCAATGAGGTTTATAACTGAAAAGTGAAAACCATTATTGATAATGGCACTTAAAAGCTTTTGTTTCAATTGGTAATTACAATAACCTGTAAGTGAAGGACTTAGACATCAGGCGATTGATTATTCAACAAGATCTAAATAGAAGGAAAACTTAAAAATACAAGTTAGAATGATGGTGATTTGTGAAAACAAAGTTTCGGTAATATAAAAGCAGCTTTAGATCACTAGTAAACAAATACAGTAAATTAACCTAAAGCTACGAAGTCCTTTATAAGACAATATTTTACTTGAAACCATGAATCGATCAATGTTAGACCACCATTAGAAACCTGGAAGCACTGGACGGCCGTTTCGTCCTGGTATGGGACTCCTCAGCAGTGCGCATCCACGAAATTGATCGATTCATGGTTTCAAATAAAACTTAACAATCTTCACAACAACCCCGTAATGCAAATATTTTACTTGTTTTAAACTACATGAAAGAGAGTTGTACTAAGTCCAAGGCTTGAGATGAAAGTCAGAAAGAAACTAGATTCATTCCCGTTAACCAGTAAGTAAATCAAAAACTTATCAATGTTTTCGTAGAATCTAACAGGTTTTAAGAAACTGTTAGTAAGCCTTACCATCTAGTATGAATAATCGAACTTATTACACTTTGAACTATTTAACTACCTTCATTACAACTATGTTTAATTTACCAAAAGCCAATACATTTAAAACAGAAGAATGGTGGAGAAAATTTGTAGCTTAGGTGGATGATTGTGGTGGTGTTTCGTTCTCTGAGCTGGATATTTTGATTGTGAAGCTTTCATTGTTCTTCTGAACAATAACATCATCAACACAAACTTCAGATAGAAGAAGTGAAGCATTCGGATTTCTCCACATTAGACCTGTAGTTTGTTCTGCTAACCTCGATCTTGATTGGTTGATGTTGACCTTAAACCTGTCGAATCTAATGCAACAATGTGGAAATACTGAATAGGAGGAGAATGAAGAACATTAGAGAATTCTTAGAAGCTTGGTACTCAGGTCAATCAGCAATCAACAAACATATTGACATTGACCCAATTTATCAACCAGTCAGAAAAATCATAGGTGACATAGGATCAAGAAACAGATCAAAAGTTGTAAACAACGATCGATTTAAGGTCAACCAATCAAGATCGAGGTTAGCAGAACAAGCTACAGCTCAAACGTGGAGAAATTTGAATGCTTCACTTCTTCTATCTGAAGTTTGTGTTGATGATGTTATTGTTCAGAAGAACAATGAAAGCTTCACAACCAATATATTCAGCTTAGGGAACGAAACACCACCACAAAACAGAAGAATTCACTTGCGAAAACTGAGACCGGTTACTGTATCACTAAACTCATCCATTATTTTACTATGATTAAAACGTTTTTATCCAAACATTTGTGTATAGAAATAGTTAGCTATGTAAACTCAATATGAATCTGATTGACTTCTTATGGATGAAATGTGTAACTTCAATCAAAACAAAATTAAATCTTAACGACGATATTGAACAATGATCTAAACTGATCATATTTACTATCATAGCTCTTCAATTGATTGATACAACTACATACAAATACAATCTTAGTCGTATGAAAATAAATAAATAAATACTTACTCACTTACTTACTTACTTACTTATGCTTTTTGCCCGTTGTGTTGAATCAATCGTTCGTAGTTAAATAGAAAAAAAGGTGTAAGAACCCAACTTAAAAACGAAGAATTCTTCATTCGTTCAATGCCAATAGTGAGACTAATAAATTATTTCACCATTAAAGAGAAAGGAATAAATCAGTAATCTAAGTAATCTGACATTTAACAATTAAATAATTGATCTTAAAAAAAATTCACCAAATCTTACAGACAAACAAACATAAAATATTTAATTCGACACTAACTAATTGGTAAACTAAAAGCTTAAGTATATATATATATATATATATATATATATATTCTAGAGTATATTTTAATCAAGATCAAAGTATATGGCAATAAAAGTAGAAAATTAAAAGGGGAAAGAGTATGCATAATCCTACTACTATTAAACTACTACAAGAGAACTAATAAAATCAAACTTTTTTTAAAACTAGTAAATTACAAAATGAGATTGCATTTCAATAAAAGTAAAAAAAAAACAAACTGATACTGGATAGGATGATATAAAGCGGATCAATAAAAATATGCAATCAAACAACCTTAAGTTTTCTATAGTAAAGACCATTTACAATCATTCGCTAAATTTACACTTGAAAAATAAACGTTATTTTCTTTAACTCTGGAGTTCGCATCGTAGATAAGAACTGTTTGAAAAGTTTATTGAATTCTTTTCCTATTCAATGTGACTGTATGGTTGCATCAAACAATTGAGTTGCATTGCACGGATTGCAGTGTTCATAATTGAATCATAACGCATTCTCATGCAAAACCATAAGGATAAATCTATGTAATTTATCTGAGAATCTAACTCATCAATGGATGAAGATATCCATTCTTTAACAATTTCGAAAATATTTAACAATTCTATCATATTGTCACACTATTTTCAGAGTATCATACAGGAAGGTTGTAAGATCCGTTTTGAAGGCTTTGTTTGTGAAAATCCTTCCGTGTATAGTCATTTGTAATTTGTCCTTATTGATTCCTTCAGTTTCACATTTTGTTAACCTGTTCGATTCCATTTTCAGATGATAATATTTGTATTTAATTACAGTTTCTATTTCTTCTGACTTCACTGAGTTTTAATGTTTCTTTCTGAACTGCATTATGTTGTTTAAGATGATACTTAGTCATGGCGACAGCCATATAGGTTTCGATTGGATTGTTTGCATGGACTGGAATTGTGCATTTTGATTGTGAATTGAAGCACTCTTGCAGAATTGGAAAAACTGTGTGTTATGAAGCACCTAAATATTATCTTTCGAATGAATCTGATCTATCCAGAAAGGATAGAATAACATTAAATTGTTGCTGTCGATTTGATTAATTGAACAATTATTGGTGGAAGTGCTGAGTGGTAATATTTGTTTAGGTAATGATGTAAATTTATATTTATAATGAATATTAGAACCTATTATTTGCCCAAATCACTTGTTTTGGATCAAAACTGGGCAAGAAGCGTATCTAAACTACCTGGACAGTTATTCCTCAGTCCAAACCTCAGTTTGAATCCCACAAGCTAAATTAATAAATAACATTCCGTTACTCGAACTATTAGGATAAACTACATCGATTACAAAAAGATTTGTTGTACTGTTCATACTGATTGACTAACTTTCAGTGGTACCAATATTTATTTTTGAATAAACTTTTAAATATATGTGTAAACTTTAAAACTGACAAATATATGGGAACTCATTTGTGTTTAGTTGAAACAATCTATAGTTTTATACATCATAAGTTTAGATAAGGATTAACTAACTTTAGTTGAAATGAAAAACAACTTTGATCTTTTGTTTGTGAGCATGAAATTAGTTTGGTCTTTAGGTAGCATCTCTTTATGGTTTAATCACAGTGGTTACATAAAGCTAAATGTATTTTTCGGAAATATGTTACCCTGAGTAAATTTAAATTTTTATACGCAGAATTGTTGACATCTTTCTGAACTTGAAATTTCTTTGACTTTAATAATTTTCTGATTTCGTTTCAGATATCACTTACAGAGCCACAGTGCTCAGAATCTCTTTACTGACATCCTTTTCATTGCTGAACTAGAAAGTTTCTCAAATGAATTCGCTGCTCTCAACTAACAAGACTACACACTTGTAAATTAGTTCGACAGAGATATAATTCGTTTCTGATCAAACTATAATACCTAGTCATGACCACATCACATGAGATAAAAAGAATTTAACAAGAATTAAACAGATACCAATCATTGCTACTTGCTACTTGAGATAAGACATATTTCATAAGATTCGAATTACTGCAAAGCACTAACCCTAATCGTACTTAGATTTCAATGGCATAGGAACAGATAAGAATCCGTGATAAATAACACTGCCTGAAAATATGTATCACCTCTGTGAAATTACTTCATTTACATATATATGTATTTGTTAAATACCGCCTCTACGTTATACATACTTACTTACTTACTTACGCCTGTTACTCCCAATGGAGCATAGGCCGCCCACCAGTTTTCGACAACCAACTCTGTCCTGGGATTCCCTCTCCAGTTCTGTCCAATGTTTGTTCATTCTTCTCATATCTTTCTCTATTTCTCGGCGTAATGCGTTCCTTGACCTTCCTCTTTTCCTTTTGCCTTCAGGGTTCCATGTGAGGGCTTGTCTCGTGACGCAGTTAGGTACTCTTCGTAGTGTGTGTCCTATCCACTTCCACCGCTTCTTCCTGATTTCCTCCTCCACTGGAATCTGGTTTGTTCTCTCCCACAGTTCGTTGTTGCTGATGGTGTCTGGCCAACAAATACGAAGTATTTTGCGTAGACAACTGTTCATAAACACTTGTATCTTCTGGATGATGGCTTTTGGTAGTTCTCCATGTTTCCGTTCTATACAGTAGAACTGTCTTCACATTTGTATTGAAAATCCTGATTTTGGTTTCGGTCGAAAGTTGTTTGGAGTTCCAGATATTTTTCAACTGTAGAAATGCAGCCCTTGCTTTGCTAATCCGTGCCCTCACATCTGCATCGGATCCACCTTTCTCGTCAATGATGCTGCCCAGATATGTAAACGTGTTAACGTCCTCCAAGGCATCTGCATCAAGAGTGATTTGTTTGGTGCATGTTGTGTTGCATCGGAGAATTTCGCTTTTTCCTTTATGTATGTTGAGATCTACTGCTGCAGAGGCTGTTGCTTCGCTGGTCGTCTTCTCTTGCATTTGTTGTTGAGTGTGCGATAGAAGAGCCAGATCATCTGCGAAGTCCAGATCGTCCAGCTGCGTCCCAACTGTCCAGTTGATACCGTGCTTCCCTCCAGATGTTGAAGTTTTCATAATCCAGTCGATTGATGACCAGGAGAAAGAGAAAGGGTGAGAGTAAGCAACCTTGCCTGACACCGGTCTTCACCTCAAAAGAGTCTGTTAGCTGTCCTCCGTGTACGATTTTGCAGTTGAATCGATCATAAGAATTCCGTATGATGTTGACTATTTTCTCAGGTACCCCGTAGTGTCGAAGAAGCCTCCACAGTGTTTTCCTATCTACGCAATCGAATGCTTTCTCGTAGTCGATGAAGTTGATGTAGAGTGGTGGTGAGTTCCATCCTATCGATTGTTCCACAATGATCTGCAATGTTGCAATTTGGTCGGCACACGATCGATCCTTACACAATCCAGACTGTTGATCTCGAAGTTGGACGTCTACGAAATCCTTCATTCTGTTTAACAATACCCTGTTGAAGACTTTGCCTGGTATTGAAAGAAGAGTGATGCCTCTACGTTATATGTAGATACTTGTAAATCCAGTAAGTCAAATTAAAAAATCAACATTTTTGATTCATGGTCAGTTTTCCATTTTTTTTCGGACAAGGCATTTTAATGTATCTTTGTTTTACTTATTTATTGAACGAGGA
>OX103971.1:68594597-68611423 GCA_944470395.2 Schistosoma turkestanicum
TCGTTCAATAAATTAGTTAGGATTGATTTGCTTTAAGGGAAATTAAAAGAAACAACTATTGATCCATGTACAACACATTAATGAACATTTATTCTTAATATTTTTTTTTCAAAATTCATTCAAAGTTATCTTTTTTTCAAATTAGTTATATTAAGGTGTCTAAATGTTAATGAATTTTAAATTTAGATCAATGATTGACAAATGAAAAAGTAAAACAAAGATACATTAAAATGCCTTGTCCGAAGAAAAAAAGGAAAACTGACCATGAATCAAAAATGTTGATTTTTTAATTTGACTTACTAGAGTTTACAAGTATCTATCTATGTATAACGTAGAGTGTGTATTTAACAAATATTAGATATGTGTAATGTAAATCAAGTAATTAACACGGAGATGATACATATTTGTCAGGCAGAGGTTATTTATACACGTATTATTGTCTGCTTCCTACACCACTGAAAACTAAGCAACGATTAGGGTTAGTGTTTTGACAGTAATTCGAATCTCATGAATAAATGTCTTATCTCAAGTAGCATTGATTGGAATCTGTTAATTGTTGTCGAATTCTTTTTTTCATACTCATGTGATGTGGGTCGATGACATATCAATGACTCCATTAGGTATTATAGTTTGATCAGAAACGCATTATATCTCTATCTAAACCTAATTTACAAGTGTGTAGCCTTGTAGGTTGAGAGCAGTGAATTCATTTGAGAAACTTTACTGGGTTCAGCAATCAAAAGGATATCAGCTAAAGTGATTCTGCGCACTTATGGCTCTGTAAAGGCCGATATCTGACAAACGAAATCAGCAGAAAAACTATTAAAAGTCCAAGGAATTTCAAGTTCAGAAAGATGTCAACAGTTCTGTGTATAAAAATTTAAATTTACTCAGGGTAACATATTTCCGAAAAATACATTTTGCTTTATGTAACCACTGTGATTAAACCATAAAGAGATGCTACCTAAAGACCAAACTAATTTCATGCTCACAATCAAAAGATCAAAGTTGTTTTTCATTTCAACTAAGGTTAGTTAATCGCTATCTAAACTTATGATGCATAAAACTATAGATTGTTTCAACTAAACACAAATGAGTTCCCCTATATTTGTTAGTATTAAAGTTTACATATATATTTCAAAGTTTATTCAAGAATAAATATTGGTACCACTGAAAGTTAGTCAATCAGTATGAACAATACAACAAATCTTCTTGTAATCGATGTAGTTTATCCTATTAGTTCGAGTGACGGAATATGTTATTTAATGATTTAGCTTGTAGGATTCATACTGAGGTTTAGATTGAGGAATAACTGGTCAGGTAATTTAGATACTTGTCTTGCCCAGTTTGAATCCAAAACAAGTGATTTGGATAAATGAAAGTTCTAATATTCATCATAAATATAAATATACATCATTACTTAAACAAATATTACCACTCAGCTGTTCCACCAACAATTGCTCAATTATTCAAATCGACAGCAACAAATAAATGTTATTCTATCCCTCCTGGATAGATCAGATAATATTTGGTTGCTTTATAACACAGAGTATTTCCAATTCTGGAAGAGTGCTTCAATTCACAATCAAAATGCACAATTCCAGTCCGTGCAAGCAATCCAATCAAAATCTATATGGCTGTCGCCATGACTAAGTATCATATTAAACAACATAATGCAGTTCAGAAAGAAACATACAAACTCAGTGAAGGCAGAAGAAGTAGAAACTGTAATTAAATACAAATATTATCATCTGAAAATGGAGTCGAACAGATTAACAAAATGTACAAACTGAAGGAATCAATAAGGACAAATTACAATGACTATACTGGAAGGATTTTCACAAACAAAGTCTTCAAAATGGATCTTACAAGCTTCATGTATAATAATCTGAAAAGAGTGTGACAATATGATTGAATTGTTAAATATTTTCGAAAATTGTTAAAGAATGGATATCTTCATCCTTTGATGAGTGATATTCTCAGATAAATTACATAGATTTTACACTTATGGTTTTGCATGAGAATCAGTTATGATCCAATATAAACACTGCAATCCGAGCATGCACTACAATTGTTTTGATGCACCATACAGTCACATTGAATAGGAAAAGAATTCAATAAACTTTCAAAACAGTTCTTATCTACGATGCGAACTCACATTATTCAGAGTTAAAGAAAATAAAAGTTAGCGAATGATTGTAATGGTCTTTACTATCGAAAACTTAAGGTTGTTTGATTGCATATTTTTTATTGATCCGCTTTATATCATCCTATCCAGTCTCAGTTTGTTTTTTTTCCTATTATTGAAATGCAATCTCATTTTGTAATTTACTAGTTTTAAAAAAGTTTGATTTTATTAGTTCTCTTGTAGTAGTTTAATAGTAGTAGGATTATGCATACTCTTTCCCCTTTTAATTTTCTACTTTTATTGCCATATACTTTGATCTTGATTAAAATATACTCTAGAATATATATATATATATATATATATATATATATATATATATATATATATATATATACTTAAGCTTTTAGTTTACCAATTAGTTAGTGTCGAATTAAATATTTTATGTTTCTTTGTCTGTAAGATTTGGTGAATTTTTTTTAAGATGAATTATTTAATTGTTAAATGTCAGATTACTTAGATGTACTGGTTTATTCCTTTCACACTAGTGAGCACGTGAATCTGCGGGTCGTTCATCCCCTGCACAGTCTGTGCAGGGGTTGTACCACCCGCACATTCACGTGCTCACTAGTGTGAAAGGAATAAACCAGTAATCTAAGTAATCTGACATTTAACAATTAAATAATTCATCTTAAAAAAAATTCACCAAATCTTACAGACAAAGAAACATAAAATATTTAATTCGACACTAACTAATTGGTAAACTAAAAGCTTAAGTATATATATATATATATATATATATATATATATATATATATATATATATATATTCTAGAGTATATTTTAATCAAGATCAAAGTATATGGCAATAAAAGTAGAAAATTAAAAGGGGAAAGAGTATGCATAATCCTACTACTATTAAACTACTACAAGAGAACTAATAAAATCAAACTTTTTTAAAACTAGTAAATTACAAAATGAGATTGCATTTCAATAATAGGAAAAAAAACAAACTGATACTGGATAGGATGATATAAAGCGGATCAATAAAAATATGCAATCAAACAACCTTAAGTTTTCGATAGTAAAGACCATTTACAATCATTCGCTAACTTTATTTTCTTTAACTCTGAATAATGTGAGTTCGCATCGTAGATAAGAACTGTTTGAAAAGTTTATTGAATTCTTTTCCTATTCAATGTGACTGTATGGTTGCATCAAACAATTGAGTTGCATTGCTCGGATTGCAGTGTTTATAATTGGATCATAACTGATTCTCATGCAAAACCATAAGTGTAAATCTATGTAATTTATCTGAGAATATCACTCATCAAAGGATGAAGATATCCATTCTTTAACAATTTTCGAAAATATTTAACAATTCAATCATATTGTCACACTCTTTTCAGATTATTATACATGAAGCTTGTAAGATCCATTTTGAAGACTTTGTTTGTGAAAATCCTTCCATGTATACATTTGTACTCTGTTTTTATTGATTCCTTCAGTTGTACATTTTGTTAGTCTGTTCGATTCCATTTTGAGATGATAATATTTGTATTTTATTATAGTTTCTAGTTATTTTGCCTTCATGGAGTTTGTATGTTTCTTTCTGAACTGCATTATGTTGTTTAATATGATACTTAGTCATGGCGACAGCCATATAGATTTTGATTGGATTGCTTGCACGGACTGGAATTTCGCATTTTGATAGTGAATTGAAGCCCTCTTCCAGAATAGAAAACGCTCTGTGTTATAAAGCAATCAAATATTACCTTTTGAATGAATCTGATCTATCCACAAAGGATAGAATAACATTTAATTGTTGCTGTCAATTTGATTAATTGAACAACTGTTGGTGGAATAGCTGAGTGGTAATATTTGTTTAAGTAATGATGTATATTTATATTTATGAAGAATATTAGAACTTTCATTTATCCAAATCACTTGTTTTGGATTCAAACTGGGCAAGACAAGTATCTAAATTACCTGACCAGTTATTCCTCAGTCCAAACCTCAGTATGAATCCTACAAGCTAAATCATTAAATAACATATTCCGTCACTCGAACTAATAGGATAAACTACATCGATTACAAGAAGATTTGTTGTATTGTTCATACTGATTGACTAACTTTCAGTGGTACCAATATTTATTCTTGAATAAACTTTGAAATATATATGTAAACTTTAATACTAACAAATATATGGGAACTCATTTGTGTTTAGTTGAAACAATCTATAGTTTTATGCATCATAAGTTTAGATAGCGATTAACTAACCTTAGTTGAAATGAAAAACAACTTTGATCTTTTGATTGTGAGCATGAAATTAGTTTGGTCTTTAGGTAGCATCTCTTTATGGTTTAATCACAGTGGTTACATAAAGCAAAATGTATTTTTCGGAAATATGTTACCCTGAGTAAATTTAAATTTTTATACACAGAACTGTTGACATCTTTCTGAACTTGAAATTCCTTGGACTTTAATAGTTTTCTGATTTCGTTTCAGATATCGCTTACAGAGCCATAGTGCGCAGAATCACTTTACTGATATCCTTTTGATTGCTGAACCAGAAAGTTTCTCAAATGAATTCACTGCTCTCAACCAACAAGGCTACACACTTGTAAATTAGTTAGATAGAGATATAATGCGTTTCTGATCAAACTATAATACCTAATGGAGTCATTGATAGTCATGACCACATCACATGAGATAAAAAGAATTCGACAACAATTAAACAGATTCCAATCAATGCTACTTGAGATAAGACATTTTTCATAAGATTCGAATTACTGCAAAACACTAACCCTAATCGTTCTTAGTTTTCAGTGGTGTAGGAACAGACAATAATACGTGATAAATAACTCTGCCTGAAAATATGTATCATCTCCGTGTAATTACTTCATTTACATACACATATCTATATTTGTTAAATACCACCTCTACGTTATACATAGATAGATACTTGTAAATCTAGTAAGTCAAATTAAAAAATCAACATTTTTGATTCATGGTCAGTTTTCCTTTTTTTCTTCGGACAAGGCATTTTAATGTATCTTTGTTTTACTTTTTCATTTGTCAATCATTGATCTAAATTTAAAATTCATTAACATTTAGACACCTTAATATAACTAATTTGAAAAAAAGATAACTTTGAATGAATTTTGAAAAAAAAATATTAAGAATAAATGTTCATTAATGTGTTGTACATGGATCAATAGTTGTTTCTTTTAATTTCCCTTAAAGCAAATCAATCCTAACTTATTTATTGAACGAGGAAGATGTTGCTTCATTTAGGAAGTGTATTTTCAATGAGTAGAAGTAGGATTAACGCTGATGGATATATATGTATAACCTCTTAAATATGCTATAAACTAACTCGATAACATATCTGTGTATTTACTTAACATACTTCTTTCCCACAATAAGTAATATGAATATTCATCATTGAGTGTTATCTTTAGGTAAACTACTGAAAACTTAGAAACAATGATTACATATACGATTTATGTCTGATATATGATATTTGTCAGCTTTATGAGAAAATGTATCTCAAACAGTGGAATTATCATCTCGGTGTAATAAATTTCAAATAACTTTTCGACAACTATGGTTAAATTGTACACATCAATAGCAAAATCAAGAATCAGGAAAATTAAATCTGCTCAGCGTAAATCAAAATATTATTCACACATTTGAAATCATCAATCAATCGTTGTTAGATCATCATTAGAAACCTGTAAGCACTGGACGGCCGTTTCGTCCTGGTATGGGACTCATCAGTGGCAGTGCGCATCCACTACTCCTGCTCCTCGCAGGATTCCAACTGGAGACCTTCGGTATTGTGCGCGAACGCCTAACCATCGGATCACTGGGCCGGCATCCAACGGTGTTAATGTCTAACTCTGATTGATCTACGGATTTTGCGCGACTCCACTCATTTGTCTTTGGTAGTTATTGCCTACACCCGACAGGGTTGAACTCCATTAGTTACGTCCTCTCAATTAGAACTCGGAGAATTTCCTCACGAAGCTAGTCCCTAGTGAGCACTTTTAGGATATTTTGGGGCACACTTTTGGAGGTTTGCGTTTTTTACACTTTTGAAATAATCGATGCCGAAGGTCCCGGGTTCGAATCCTGCGAGGAGCAGGAGTAGTGGATGCGCACTGCCACTGATGAGTCCCATACCAGGGCGATACGGCCGTCCAGTGCTTCCAGGTTTCTAATGGTGGTCTAACAATGATTGACTGATGATTTCAAATGTGTAAAAAACGCAAACCTCCAAAACCGTGCCGCAAAATATTATTCAACAAACAATTATGCATTTCAATTAACTGAATGGTAATATTACTGTAGTGCGAATGAGTCTTTACACAATGAACTTTAGTGTTGACAATTTATCGCAGAGTTTTAGAAAATAAAATAAACGAAGATTATTATGATTAAGTGCAGAGCAGTAATCTAATCAATTCACCATGTCCGTTTGTTATAACCTTAGAATAGAAGTGTTTTACATTTCTCGACTAGTTTATAATGTGATAAAAAAAACTCCAATTATCGTGACAAAACAAACCAAATCACAAGCGAGCATGAGTTGCATGTATGTAGACAATTTACATTTTAACCATGAACTAGCATTATAGAGAAAATGTATCATCATCCATTTTGTACTAAATAACACTTTATTATTTCATCATGACCCTGTCATTCAATCTATACCATTCTAATGCAAGTGAATTATCTCTGTACAATCCTCCTTTAAAAGATGTTATTTCTCTCTCATTATTAGTCATGTGTACACATTGAAACATACAATACCATACAGTTGTAATGTCACTTGTTGAACCTCATAACAGAGAAACTATAAGCGATTGCATCGTTGACATGAAAATCGATTTTCTTTGATCCTCATTAGAACTGTGTTTACGAAATGAATTTAGGTTGATCAGCAAAAAAAAGTGCAAACAGCTACAAAACATTCTATTAATCTGTGAGAAAAGTGGTATTCAAATAAAATACTATGATATCATAAAATTCCATAATCTTTAAACAGTCTCATGATACGGTAAAAACATATGGTGGGATCTAATTATTATTAGACTCAGTCAGTCAGTTGCAACGTAGAACTTCGTACGTATATTCATAAGTTCATGTTGCCATACCGCCATTAGCACAGAGACACAAATGTCAAATCAAATCCCATAGTGATAAAGATAGTAGAGGTATTAATGGTAATGAAGAAGACTAGGGTTTGAAGATATTATTCAAGAAGTATAATTCAGTGAGATAAGGTTAGAAAGACAAAGGTAAAGGTGCTGACGAATCCAGAAGATTAGAATTTGAGAGAGCACAACGAATGGATGCACTTGCTCCATTGAAAACGATTCTGAGCCATGTCGTTCAAGGTCTCTAACCATTGGTGACTTTCGTCTCGCGGACCCCAACCAGGTAGCCCACATCTACCAACATGACTCAGTTCACTTGTCAGTGACTTCATGGATTTGTGCCATGTTTTGGTCTGGCTGCCCCTAACTTTCTTCCAACCTACTCCTACACTACAAAACAAAGCTCGACGAGGCAATCGGTGGTTAGGCATGCGTAACACATGTCCCAACCACCTCAACTGATGAAGTTTCACCACTTCATCTATTGATCTGCCATCGTTACCTAGTACTCGCTTTCTAACGACAGCATTGCTTACTCGGTTGTCCCAGGATATACGAGCAATGCTTCTAAGACATCTATGGTCGAATCCTAGTAACCTACGAACATCTTCTACTCTAAAAAATATTGACCTGCTTCTTTTTTTCACGAAGACACATTTTACTTACTATCAACAAACTATAACCTGCAGTGGAGATTATAGGTCACACTTTTAGTGACTCCGTAGCTGACTTCGATTCGGACGATCAATTGAATATGCTATGAAATAAATCACTCATTTAATTTTCATTTCTCATACCAAGGTGAACCCCTATTTTACTGATGATGTTAGTAAGAATCCAAATACGAATTCAATTGAATGAGTTTATTTCATGCAATTGTTCACAATGAGAGCCATAAGGATAATAAAAGTGGGCAAGCGAATTGGAGTGGCATAGGTAAGTGAGTCAACTCAATACGATGCAGTATGAACAAGTATTTACAGTCAGAGAAAAATACGCTAGACATGTGATCAGGAAAGTAAAAAAAACAATGCAAACACGTGACAAAGTCAGAAAATGATGTGAATACGAAACTCAGAGAGAATAGGTTGATCAGGTTAAGTGATGTCGGCATCATATATTGATGCACACACTACAACTTGTTCAATTTCAATTATTCATATTCATTTGCAAAGTGAATTAAACTCTCATTAATACGGATTCAGATTGTAAATCAATCTGATTGTTGGTGTATCATTGCAAGAACAATAAATATATCACCTAATATAGAAAAAAATTATCTCAAAATATATCATGTCTCATAGTTTTATTTCAATACAAGGACGGTTATTTAAAACAGAGGATAAACCATGGAATAATAATAATAATATTTATTCTCAAATAACAGTACGTTACAAGCTGCATCCCAGTTTACAGGTTAGATCAAATTGTCACAAATGCTTTCATAATTACTGTAAAAGTTATCGCAGTTAAATTAAGTATATGAGTCAGTCTCTGATAACACATTTACACCATGTCACTGACAGAAACAGTATGATACAGCCATATTTTCAATAGGAGAGTTCAAATAGGGAAGGTGCACTGTAGGTTTCTTGAGCGGTTTGCTGAGATCAATAGTGAATTTGTTGGGAATGGTCAATTGGGACGCGCTTGATACTAGCTGTGATCCAGATAGTCATGTACATAGGGTGCATGTTCCCTAGAGTCCTCAAGGATTTCCCACCGTGAATGGGATTCTGAAAAGGGAGAAAAGAGTGAGAGTGAAAAAAGGCAGCAGTGTGGCAAGTATATATATATATATATATATATATATATATATATATATATAACCAAAGAACTATTTAATCTGTCATGTGGAAGTAGTCAATACAGTGGTAAGACAACGTAAAATCCATACTGACTACTAAAATTAAAGTAAATTATGGGAATATAAGAATATAATCCACAAACGAAGGAGCACAGCAATGAAGAAGGAAGAGTTGTGGAGAGTGTCAAGTGGATGGAAGAGAAGTTGAAGTAAGAAACTGGATTTATGTACGTTAAATTCGAAAATTTCAGCTAAAAGAGTATAGTTTGTAACAAAAATTGATAATTAAAAATTTTCACTGTCTAACTGTTTTTTACATTAAATGCCAACCTCTAAATCATACTGTAAGCGCCTAGGTAAGCATGTTGCTAGTGGTTTGATACAATAGCGACCTCAGCATAGTTTTAGAAACATGAGCATCAGAAGTAACAAGCGTATAAGAGCAACCTCAGTGTTACTGATTAGTCGCCTCATCAATCAAACAAAATGTTCTGCCCCGAAAACATGGGTGCTTTGAAGTCATCGCCCACACCATCAATGTTTGCTAGTCATAATAATATGATTGTTAAAATAAAACACATAATGGGAACCAAATGCATGACACTTTGTTTACAGATCTATCCACCGTTTTAAAAGATAATCAGAACAAAATGTGCAGTTTTAAGAGGTTTTCTTTCGAGCCTGATGTGAAACAAATATCACAAAAAAATATACCATTATTAATTTTGTTGTGCTTCACTGAATCTCTCCATGTATATGCACGGTCAAACAATACATATTTAGTTAAATTTTTTCATCGAATCATTCAAGCTATGTATATTTGCCTTAGTAAAAAAACAATTTGCAAGTTATTGATTGCCATTTTTTTCAAATAATTATTTATGGCAGACTTAAAAAGCTTTTAAGAAAGAATGCGTCAAAACAAAACTCATTGTACTCAATCAGTTTAATTCAAAAAAGGAATAAATTTTAAAGAAGAATTCTTGTTTTAATTTTGAAAATGTTAGTTGGTAGGTAAGGATTGTCTAGAAAACCAAGAAACCAGTTCTTTGTTAGACTAATATTCACCAACAGAGTGGGTATTTCGAATCCACTACCACATATGTTAAAACTGAGTTGGTTGAGAGTCAAGTGACTTGCTTAGGACACAGATATTTACACAAATCTACCCTTTACTTGTAATCTTTGTCATACTGTTCAGTCCATACCACCAGTCAATCATACATTTTTGAAGTGGTCATTGATATGAATGACTATTTAATATCAAGTATAACTAGTTACATAACACCATAGGGTTGAATGTCATGAACACAATAGGCAATCTGGATTGTCAGCTCAAACAGTCAGAATACTGAAACTCGATAAGTTATCACTTCTCACAGTTATGAAAATAAATCCCGATGTGCTTAGATGTTGTTACTTCTTCCTGGTGAGTTGAATAGGTTACATTAGTATGAAAGATTATAGATTCAGATTTACTCTTACCACATTCGAACGAATTCAAGCCATCAGTCTTGCTAAACAAATACAAATTTATTTATATTAAGAATCCTATTTAGATTCTTAAGAGTTTCATACAGCCACATCAATAATTTAAACAGGAATCAATAAATATAAACAAGAACCAACAGTAAATTGAACCAAACTTATAAGAATTATTCGTACGATTGATCATTTGTTGGTCAGACAAAATGAATCATCTAGAGAATCAATGCAAAATGTTACACAATAACAATGAAAATAATCAGACAAATCAGAGTCAGTCAGTCAGATGCAACGTAGAACTTCGTACGTAAGTACATCAGTTCATGTCGCCATACCACATCAGCACAGAGATGTAATTGTCAATTCAAATCCAGTAGTAGAGGAGGTAGTAAAGGTATTAGAAGTAATCGGAGAGGTTAGGATTAGAAGATATTATTCAAGAAGTATGATTAAGTGAGAAAAGTTTAGAAAGTCAAAACTAGAGTTGTTGAAGAACCCAGAAGATTAGGATTCGAGAGAACACAAAGAATAAATGCATCGGTGCCATTGCAAACGATTTTGAGCCATGTCATTCAAGGTCTCTAACCATCGATTATTATCATCTCGCGGACCCCAACCAGGTAGTCGACAATTACCGACATGGCTAAGTCCACTCGTCAATGACTTCATAGATTTCTGCGATGTTTTGGTTTGGCCGCCCCTAACTTTCTTCCAACCTATTCCTACACTACAAAACAAAGCTCGACGAGGCAATCGGTGGTTAGGCATGCGTAACACATGTCCCAACCACCTCGACTGATGAAGTGTCACTACTGCGTCTATTGATCTGCCATTCTTACCTAGTACCCGTTTCCTAATAACAGCGTTGCTCACTCGGATGTCCCACGATATACGAGCAATGCTTCGAAGACACCTGTGATCGAAAACCAGTAACCTACTGGCCATGTTTCACAGCCATAAAGTAAGACTATCAGATAAACGCAAAGATTGTAACGAACAGAGCTCTAACCAGATTCAAAAATCAATAACAGTCATTTATAATTACAATCCTAAAATGATGTACCATACAATGAATGATCAGCAAGTGAGTTAATTTGTCAACAGAAGTATTTGGCATTCATAGATCCGTTTTGAAACTTTTAATAACTTTAGCCTCAGTTAAAACGCACTCTCTTTGAATTCACTGATTATTTTGAAGGACTTTGAAATACAGTATCATGTTCACTAACTAATAATTGGTGAATAAGTCAGACAATTAACAACAAGTTAATCTTTCAATTAGACTTTTAGAGACTGGTGATTTTACACATTTTTGAAATCATCAGTCAATCGTTGTTAGACCACCGTTGGGAACCTGGAAGCACTGGACGGCCGTTTCTTCCTGGTATGAGACTCATCAGCAGTGCGCATCCACGATTCCTGCACCCTGCAGGATTCGAACCCGGGACCTTCAGTATTGTGCGCGAATGCTCATCCCTTGGACCACTGGGTCGGCTTCCAGAGGTGTCGATGTCTAACTCTGATCAATCTCACACATTTGTCTCTGGTAGTTACTGCCTACACCCGACGGCGTTGAACTTCACTGATCACGTCTTCTCACTATAACTCCGAGAATTTCCTCACGCAGCTAACACCGTTGGATGCCAACCCAGTGTTTCGATGGTTAGGCGTTCGCGCACAATACGGAAGGTCCCACGTTCGAATCCTTTGGGGCAAAGGAGTTGTGGATGCTCACTGCTGATGAGTCCCATACCAGGACAAAACGGCCGTCCAGTGCTTCCAGCTTTAGAACTACACTGGTCATGTCTATTCACTTGAATTTCCGTAGGCACCTTGATATTTACATAATAGTTCTTTCCTTAATTCTGAACTATTATTCAATAGTTGAGATTTTTGAGATGCAACATTTCATCATCTTCATCCATTGCATATAATGGATAACTTTCTCACATCTGACACAGAATCCACTTCACTGGTTACATCCTCTTACCTGACACCTAGAGGTTCATGATTAAAACTGTGAGCCTTTTACAATCTCCACAAAATTTCCAATACTAATCTAATATTTATTTATTTTTAGTGTGGTAAGCGCTACTTATAAGTAGTATATGACGCGAGTGCAAACGTAATGTCTGGCAGCAGAAGACGGAGGGATGATCAAGAAAGGAAGAAGAGTGGGAACCCGAGACCTTCGGTATTGTTTTCGCCAGGGTTGAACTCCACTAGTCGCGTCTTCTCAATTAGAACTCCAAGAATTTCCTCACTAAGCTAGTCACTAGTGAGCACTGTTACGATATTTTCGGGCAGAGTTTTGGAGGTTTTGTGTTTTTACACATTTGAAATCATCAATCAATCAATCCTAATTCAGTATTGTGCGCGGAAGGAAGAGTGGGAACACAATGGAATTTGTATGAAACGCATGAATAGTGAGTGAAATGTCAGATAATGAATTGATGATGGATTGAAGATTTGCAAATTAACCGTTTACCATATGGTTTTCCTATTTTACTGAGTAACTCTGTTATTTTCGTTAAAAATACAATTCGGTTGCCCTCACCTGTGTTCTCCTTCACTACATTAGTCCTTAAAATTGATATGAAAAAAAAACAACAGTACAAGTAAAGCGTGACATTACTAAATAGAATAATTATACGTGATTTATCCCGAAAAAATCTCATTTTGTCTTTCATTATTTTCTCCTAGTCTACACAAATCATTTCCAGGTGGAGATTGCATAAATACCAATTACAAAAAACAAAAAAAGATAAATGATCATTAGTATCATAATCTCTGTCCTAAAGTCAATAGAAATTTTGATTAATTGTCAAATGACAAAAGTGTATTTATGATAATATTCCACTAAAACTATGATAAAAAAAATAAATGGTTAATCGGTGCAGGCAATCAATTATTTTTTTTCCACATTCCCGCATACATTTGAGCATGTATTCCGTTATAAAAAAATATTTAACTTAATTCAATTGACCGAAAACAATTAGCACATGAATAGGATAAGTTGTAAAGCCTATTAAAATGCTTTTTGTGATAATATCTATCTGGTTGGTAGCCACTAATATTGTAGTTCAATAATATATTCGACTACTTTGATTGATTGATCACGTTTATGCAACTGGATTTAGAGTGGAATCACATTTGTTTCGTCTCTGCTACAGAGATAATATGGTGTATTGAGAGATATTCCAGTTAAGAAAATACTATGGTTTTACAAATAGTTCACTGAATATTCTTGTCAAGACTTACTTACTTACTTACTTACGCCTGTTACTCCCAATGGAGCATAGGCCGCCCACCAGTTTTCGACAACCAACTCTGTCCTCGGCTTCCCTCTCCAGTTCTGTCCAATGTTTGTTCATTGCTCTCATATCTTTCTCTATTTCTCGGCGTAGTGTGTTCCTTGACCTTCCTCTTTTCCTTTTGCCTTGAGGGTTCCATGTGAGGGCTTGTCTTGTAACGCAGTTAGGTGCTTTTCGTAGTGTATGTCCTATCCACTTCCACCGCTTCTTCCTCATTTCCTCCTCCACTGGAATCTGACTTGTTCTCTCCCACAGTTCGTTGTTGCTGATAGTGTCTGGCCAACGAATCCGAAGTATTTTGCGTAGACAACTGTTCATAAACACTTGTATCTTCTGAATGATGGCTTTTGGTAGTTCTCCATGTTTCCGCTCCATACAGTAGAACTGTCTACATATTTGTATTGAAAATCCTGATTTTGGTGTTGATTGATATTTGTTTGGAGTTCCAGATATTTTTCAACTGTAAAAATGCAGCCCTCGCTTTGCCAATCCGCGCCCTCACATCTGCGTCCGATCCACCTTTCTCATCGATGATGCTGCCCAGATATGTAAAGGTGTTAACGTCCTCGAAAGCATCTCCATCAAGCGTGATTTGTCAAGAACTCAATCTAATATCTAAAATCCCGTCTTTTTAATGAAGTGCATTGGATCCCATGAGTTCATGAAATTAAATAATGCCAAACATATGACTTTAGAAGTAACAAATATTTCACAATCAAAGATGAAAAATAGTGTTATAGAAATTCAGATTGTTAAATACTGACCATTTATCGCTCGAGTTTCATTATATAATCGGTCTAGGGGAACTATGACTTATTGTAATTTAAAAAATTACCCAGTATAATTTACTTGAAACCAATGATCTTCAGTATATTTATACAAACTAATACAATTTTAAAGACTGTATATGTAAAGACTGTATACGAAATAACTTCAAATGAGAAATCAGTGTAAGCTGAATTGTACTGAACTTCTCATAAGTAATCACTCACAACCAAACTAGGTTGTAAGGATCCTTGTGATTGATGCAGTATTTTCAGGCCTCTGACTCTTCAAATTTTATTCTACTCATCGAATTTGAATTGCTTCAACATTTAATGCTAAGATCAGGCATTTCCATAGACTGTGACTACTTTCTTCTTAGTATATTCACAATCCTGAAGTCGCAAACTTTTATTAGAGAAATGAGACTTCTTTCTGTTTTGAAAGAACGATGAGAAGACGTAGTAAATATTAAAAAAGTGATGTATTTAAGCTATGTATTTCGAACAGATTGTTCACACAGTATCACCTTTTGTTAATTTGAACATTTATTTACTCGACCTGTTATAATTTTCATATAAAAAGTCTTGATTGTATAGGGATAGGAAAATATTTTTTATATCAACGATGACTTCTCGATTCACTATTGAAATCTATTAAAGGGACTAATTGTTTTGAATCCTCTTCATTTGTCAACCCATGATCTGATTGTCTGAACCCTCGGTTAGAAAGAATAACTCTCCAAATACGATCGGTTATATTCATTTTCCAGCTGTATTGAGTTCATGATATTAACTATTGTCAAACTGAACTATCTCTTCAAATCTACTGTAATATCATATTTTTATTCAGTAAACAGAAGACTGACAGTAAGAAGTCAACGATATCATCAATTTCCCAGTCATACAAACCAATCTACATATAAATATTGTCAATGTTTTAAAATTATTATGCAAATCAATCATATACTAATAATTCATATTAAAGTAGTAAAAATAATAATGAATAAATAAAATTGTTTTCATCATGTATATATTTCATATCATATGACTACAAAAAAGGATTTGATCATTTACTGACTGTATTCACTAAATGAAAACATTCCTGTTGATAAGTAGTGTATTAATGAAACTAAGTGAAATCAAATACAAACTAATTATTTCGTGCTAATTCGAATTTCATTCAAGTCATTTGAAAAAAGCAATTGCCATTTTCATAAACGATGTTCATTGTTATTTTCAAGTATATCATAAATAAGTATGCAAAATTATTAATTGGAAATTATTTGGCACCAATAAACTTTCTTTCGCTATTAACAATAAGCATATATATATATATATATATATATATATATATATATATATATATATATTGGCCAGACACCATCAACAGCAACTTACTGTATCAGAGAACAAACCAGACTGAAGACTAGGCGAAAATATGTAAAACGTACTGGAGGAAGATGCGACATACACTACGGAAATCACCCGAACGTATCATGGGACAAGCCTCATATAAACAATCATCAGAGACAAACGAACAAAGGTAGAACAAGGAACACGCTAAGCTGAGGATCAGACACACACGTGAGAGCAATGAATAGACATTGGATACAACTTGAGAGGAAAGCATACAACAGAGTTGGTTGAAGAATGCTAGTCAGTGACCCGTGATGCTCTATTGTAGGTAACAGGCGTAGATAAGAATCAGGAATCATCAATTCTTATACACCACGATAAATAAAATCAAAATTATTTGTTTATTTGGATATAACAATGATTATATATACACATATTACGTACTTAATTACGCCTGTTACCCCCATTCGAGCATAGGCCGCTCACCAGTTTTCTCCAGTCAACTCTGTCCTCGGCTTCCTTCTCCAATTCTGTCCAATGTTTCTTCATTCTTCTCATATCTTTATCTATTTCTTGGCGTAATGTGTTCCTTGACCTTCCTCTTTTCCTTTTGCCTTGAGGGTTCCATGTGAGGGCTTGTCTCGTGACGCAGTTAGGTGTTTTTCGTAGTGTATGTCCTATCCACTTCCACCGCTTCTTCCTCATTTCCTCCTCCACTGGAATCTGGTTTGTTCTCTCCCACAGTACGTTGTTGCTGATGGTGTCTGCCCAACGAATACGAAGTAATTTGTGAAGACAATTGTTAATAAA
>OX103971.1:68611921-68643735 GCA_944470395.2 Schistosoma turkestanicum
AGATCGCCTTTCTTTGGTATTTTGATCAGGTATCCTTCTTTCCAATCTGATGGTACTTGTTCCTCATCCCAACTCTTCTTGAAGAGAATGTGAAATATTTTCGCAGTTGCTTCCACATCTGCTTTCATTGCCTCTGGTGGAATGTTGTCTGATCCTGCTGCTTTGCCGTTCTTGATTTGTCTGATGGCTATACTGATCTCCTCAATCGTAGGTGCGCCAATATTAATTGGGAGATCCGTGGATGCTGCTTCGATGTTGGGTGTGTTCAGTGGAGCTGGTCGATTTAATAGTTCTTTAAAGTGCTCTACCCACCTATTTCGCTGTTGTTCAGTGTTGCTGATTACTTTGCCTTCCTTGCTTTTCACTGGTCGTTCTGTTTTACGATAGTTCCCGGCGAGCTTCTTTGTAGTTTCGTACAATTGTCTCAAGTTTCCATGTTTTGCAGCCTTTTCCGCCGTCGTTGCTAGATCTCCCACATGTTTTGGTTTGTCAGCTCTGATGCTCTTCTTCACTTCCGTGTTTGCTTCTATGTATGCAGCTTGTGCGGTAACTTTTTCCGCTCTTTTTCGGCTGACATTGATTGCTGCCTTCTTGTTCCTCCTCTCTTCAATTTTTGCGAGAGTATCAACAGAGATCCATTCCTTGTGATGGTGCTTCTTGCGACCAAGGACCTCCTGACATGTTGAAGTGATTGCCTCCTTAATCCCTTTCCAATTGTTCTCCAATGTTGCGTCCTCTCCATTGTGTAGATCTCGGTGAGGGCTATCCTGAATTCGTTGAGCTTTACAGTATCCCGAAGAAAGGCCGTATTAAACTTGTGTGATGTTGTCTGCCCCGTTGTCCAGTGCTTCTTGAGTTTCAGTTTCATTTTGGCGACCAGCAAGTGGTGATCTGATGCTATATCAGCTCCTCTCCTGGTTCTCACATCCTCCATAGTCCTTCTGAACGTTTTGTTGATACAGATATGATCAATTTGGTTTTGAGTAGTGTGGTCCGGTGAAATCCATGTGGCTTTGTGAATGCATTTGTGCGGGAATATTGTGCCACCGATGATACACATATATACATAAATATTTATATAAGCTATTTCTATAAAATTCATTACGTTCTCTGATATCATTGTTACTGTTGTATGCATATAAAAAATATAAAACATTCTGTCTCATTTTTTTTTATTGAATAGACTGTTTACGTAAAATGTCATAATTATTAGGTCAACTAATCAAGAAACATTGAATTTCTTCACTTCACCTTTTGTCCTTCCAATTTCTTTGTTTCTTATAGAAACAAAAATGCAAATTATGTGTATAATTCTTCTTTAATATTATCTTTAAAATAAACAAACATTATCTTATTAGACATTGAAATAGGGTTCATAAATGAACATTTTTCAATAACCAGGGTTAACCAGTTAATAAGTTCACAAAAGAGTTATAATTGATAGAAATCACTGACAGAATCTAGGAGTTGAATGTTGAATTTATGATTTCAATTACAAACTGACGTAAGCCATGATTCCAAAATTCAATTGAGCCTCGTCGATAACAATCAAGCTGTTGATTAGAAAACAGACACATTCAAAATCAAATTAATAAGAGGTTTTCCAAATAATTTCACTTCAAAGTTCATAATTCGAATTATTATGCTTATGCTCATTAGATAGAACTAGAAAAGATCGCCCAGGACAGACTTATTTATTCCTGTTACTCCCGATGGAGCATAGGCCATCGACGAGTATTCTCCATTCTATTTTGTTCTGAGATTCCGCTTCCAGTTATTTCCAATTTTTGTTCTTTCTTCTCATGTCCGTCGCCATTTCATGGAGAAATTTGTCGCCTGGCCTTCCACTTTTCCTTTAACCTAGAGGATTCCAAGTGCAAGCTTTCTTTAGGAGCAGTTGTGTGAATTCCACAGTGTTTCCTATCCACTTCCACCGCTTCTTCCTGATTTCCTCCTCCAACGGAACCTGGTTTGTTCTCTCCCACAGTAGGTGATTACTGATAGTATCTGGCCAACAGATCGGAAGTATTTTGCGAAGAAAACTGGTAATGATTACTTTTATCTTCTGAATGATGAATTTTGTAGTTCTCCAAGTTTCCGCTCCATACAGTAGAACTGTATTCACATTTTTAGTGAAAATTCTGATTTTGGTGTTGGTTGATGTTTGTTTGGTGTTACAGATGTTGTTCAATTGTAGAAATACAACCCTTGCCTTGCCGATCCGAGCCTTCACATCATCGCATCAACCTGGTTCGTCAATGATGCTGACCAGACATGTAAAGCTTTTTAAGTCTGTTAGGATATTCATCCAAGATCCTCAGATAGTTGTTTGTAGGTCTAATTCTATTGGTCAATTCCTACTGGTCGTCCTAACTGTCAATGTCACAGACTTCAGTGTTGTCTCCTATTCGACTTAACTGTATAAATATGCATTATCTGTAACGTCTTATGACCCGGACCCGGATTCTTAGTCCGGGATCTTGATTCTCTTCTGAACTCGGACCTCTTACTTTCTGGATGCTTGTAGAATACACGTTGTACTTCACATCAAGTCTTCTTCTTTCACTCAATGGGGGTTTGGGACGCTCCGATTAGAGTAGCCTGTTGTGTCGCCCAATCCTCTCTCTCGTTTTCCGACTTACGTAAACTCGTAATAGTTCAAGCATATCAAATGACGTGTTTACGTGCATACGTAACAAAGTCCTCCATGGCATCTCAGTCAAGAGTGATTTGGTTGGCGCATGTTGTGCTGTGTCGGAGAATCTCTTTTCCCTTTATGTATGTTGAGACCAGCTGCTATACCGGTTGCCTCCGCTCGCATTTGATGTTGTGTGTAAGGTAGGAGAGCCGGATCATCTGTGAAGTATAGATCGTCCAGCTACATCCTGGATGTCCACTGTGTGCCGTGTTTCTGTCCAGATGTTGACGACCTCATAATCCAGTCGATCACCAGGAGAAAGAGAACGGATGAGAGTAAGCAACCTTGCCTCACACCGGTCTTCACCTAGAACGAGTCTGTCAGCTGTCCTTCGTGCACGATTTTGCAGTTTAATCCATCGTGAAAATTGAGTGTGATGTTGACTATCTTCTCAGGCAGGCCGCAGTGTCGAAGAAGCGACCATACTGTTGTCCTGTCCAATCTATCACATGCTTTCTCGTATTCAATGAAGTTGATGTAGAGTGGTGGTGAGTTCCATTCAGTTGATTGTTCCACAATGATCTGTAATGATGCAATTTGGTCGGTGCATGATCGATCCTTACACAATCCAGACTGTTTATCTCGAAGTTGGACGTCCACGGAGTCCTTCATTCTGCTTAAAAATACCCTGTTGAAGACTTCGCCTGGCATTGAGATAAGAGTGATGTCTGTGTAGTTCTCAAACTCACTGAGATCGCCTTTCTTTGATATTTTGATGAGGTGTTATTCCTTTCAGTCTCTTGATGCTTGTTCTCCCTCTCATATCTTGTTGAAAAGAATGTGCAGTATCTTTGCGGTCGCTGCCACGTCTGCCCTCATTGCCTCTGACAGAATGTTATCTGGTCCTGATGCTTTGCCGCTCTTGCTTTTTCTGAGTGCCATACTAATCTCTTCAACTTTTGGTGGTCCAAAATTGATTGGTTGGTTCGTGGATGCTGATTCGATGTTGTATGGGTTCAGTGGAGCTGGTCGATTCAAGGGATCCTTAAAGTGCCCGACCCACCTACAACGCTGTGCTTCAATGTCATTGATCACTGTGCCTTCGTTGCTTTACATTGTTCGTTCTGGTTTACGATAATTTCCAGCGAGCATCTTTCTTGTATCGTACAATCGTCTCAAGTCTCCTTGTCTTTCAGCCTTTTCGCCGTCATTGCTAAACCTTCCTCATATTTACGTTTGTCAGCTCTGATGCTGCTCTTCACTTATTTGTCTGCTTCTATGTATTTAGCTTGCGCCTTGGCTTTCTCTGCTCTTGTTCGTCTAATGTTGATTTCTGCCCTCTTGTTCCTCCTTTCTTCAGTTTTTCCAAGAGTACCAACAGAGATCCATTCCTTTTCATGGTGCTTCTGGTGGCCAAGATCCTCGTGACATGCTGAAGTGATCACCTACCTTATCCCATTCCAGTTGTTCTTCATCGTATTCTCCTTTCGATTGAGTAGATCTTACAAAGCCTGTAACCTATTGCTGAGGGATATCTTTGATGCAGTGAGCTTTCCAGTATCCTGTAGAAAGGCAGTATTAAACTTCGATGATGTTGTCAGCCCTGTTGTCCAGTGTTGATCTGATGCTATATCAGCTCCTCTCTTGGTTCTTACATCCTCCATAGTCTTTCTGAACTTTTTATTGATACGTATATGGTCAATTCGGTATTGAGTAGTGTGGTCCGGTGAAATCCATGTGGCTTTGTGAATGCGTTTGTGCGGGAATATTGTGCCTCGATTGCCAGTGTGTTTAAGGCACATAGGTTTGCAAATATCTCACCATTTTCGTTCTTTTTTCCCAGTCCATGTCGTCCCATGATGTCTTCATATCCAGTGTTGTCCATGCCAACCTTGGCATTTAGATCTCACATCAGAATCATCAAATCCTTTGATGAGCATCTGTCAACCACTGACTGCAGTCTTTCGTAGAACTGATCTTTACCGTCGTCATTGTAGTCGTTCGTAGGTACATAGAATTGGATGACATTCATTGTAATGCCCTCTTTCTTTGTTTTGATGGATGCTTAGATGATCCTGGGTCCATGATATTCCCGTCCTATTAGTACATTTTGTGCATGTTTGGACAGCATCAGTGCAACTCCTTGTGTATGTGGAGCATTTTTTCCCTCGTTGCCGGAGTATAATAGCAGCTCTCCCGAAGCTGGTATCTTTTTGTCCAATCAGCGTTCAAAGTGTTTTACTGATTCCAAACACCTTCAGTTTATATATCTTATCACTTCTCCAGCAACCTGAATGACTCTCGCGGTCTCTCACGTTGTTTGGATATTCCATGTACCTAAATTAACTGTTGTTCTGGGTTTCAGAGGAGGCATCTGCCTCGTGACTTCCGAAGGAACTGGGCTTTTATCATGAGACATCATGACTGTCCTAAATGATGACCTTCTTACTCCCAGGGCAGAGATTAAATTGACTCAATTATTTTCTCTGATTAGCGTTTTTTTAACGCCAAACCCTCCTCCTTTATCCAGGCTTGAGACTTCAAACAACCACGGAGAGGAGAAAGGTGAGGTAACCTCTGTACACGTTTAAACTAAATCGAATTCATTCATGCACTTTATTACTATTTTTCTTTCGCCGAAGTAGTATTAAATTCTTCTGGTTGGATATTAATCTTTTCAGATTTTACTTGAAATAGATAGGTTACACACCGAGACTGTTCAACTAAAACTGGCTGAAAAAACGTACTATAAGGCCTTTACGAGACATCACTCAAACATTAACGTTTGCTACTAAACGTCTGATGATCATGCATTCATAACCTGAAAAGCTATCACCCAATTTGGATTGGACAAAACTTTATCAACAGCCTTAATTTTTTTGTGTAACATACTGTCTATTATCAGTTTACTGTTCTCATCTGCACTTTATTGACCTATCATTGATTACATGCCTCTAACCATTGCCCTATTTATAACTATAATACTCCTACACTTTCCCGCATACTTCATTGAACATCTTTCCGCCACTTCATCCTAAGTGCGTCTAGTTTGTTTGCGAACTCTTGCTCTTTCCTTCATGACTGTTAACTGTATTGCATTGATGCCTAGCCCATAGTTCATAAGTTGTGACAGTCAAAAAAGCTTGTAAGATCGAAATAGTGTTTCTTAACAAGATATGAAATACAGAGCCACGAGTAAAACATAAAATATAATCTTACAATCATTTTAAATGTGACTAACACGGCAAAAGAATGGAGGTTGAAGTTACTGACCAGGAAATCGTAAGGGCGGAACATTGTGTTTGTTTTTGGCTCTTTTTGATTGATGAGACGACTAATCCATGATACTGACTGAGGTTGCTCTTATACGCTTGCTACTTCTCAGACTTATGTTCCCAGAAGTATGCTCGGGTAGCTATTCTGCAAAGACAACCTTCAACATGCTTACTCAAGCACTTACAGTGTGACTTAGAGGTTGATATTCGATATTTGTAAGTTGATCAGTGAACGTTTTTCAGAAATAATTTTCATCAACTACCTATTACCTATTTACGTAATGAAAAGTTAGTTACATGAGAACAAGTTTAAATTTTTTTTAATAGCTACCAAAGAGTTGTGTTCACTAATCATGCAAACAAGAGGAATATTTCAGTCATTATTCCCTTAAATTAACGGACGAACTATGTTTCCTAACCGACATTCATACAGATCTGAAAACACTACATAATAGTGATTTAAAAATTTCATGATAATCTTATTTGACATTGTGAAATTTTACACAAAATGCAACTACTAAAATTTAATGGTTGCTTAAATCTTAGACGATATTCAAAGCTCAAAGTTTAACTGAGATTCAACGTTCTATTAAACGTTCGTTACTAAACAATTCGATTATATTCATAAGTATGAAGAAAAAATTTCAATAGAATAAAATTATAACATATCAGCAGTGAATGATACAGGTAATTAACCATTGAGTCTAAAAGTAAATAACAATTATACCGTACTGACTTTGACAATGAACGTTTTGTCCATTACAATAATTACTAAATGTTCAAAGTATAGTAACCCCTTAGCTTAAAGATAACATCAAATTCAACATTCACTTATTGAATTAAAAGTATTCAACATCATCTCATGAATAGTTTACAGTGAAAAATTTCTCTTTTAAGGCACAAATTTATCAGTCAATTATTTTGATTTGTCTTCTTAAAAATTAAATTCAACAATAATTTGTCATTGTTCATATCTATGTCTCACAATTGTTGGAATAGTAAAAATCTAAGTTAAATATTCATACTGTAGTGAAGGAGAACACAGGTGAGGGCAACCGAATTGTATTTAACGAAAATTACAGAGTTACTCAGTAAAGTAGAAAAACCATATCGTAAACGGTTAATTTGCAAATCTTCAATCCATTGTCTGACATTTCACTATTAATGCGTTTCATACAAATTCCATTGTGTTCCCACTCTTCCTTCCGCTCACAATACTGAATTAGGATTGATTGATTGATGATTTCAAATGTGTAAAAACACAAAACCTCCAAAACTCTGCCCGAAAATATCGTAACAGTGCTCACTAGTGACTAGCTTAGTGAGGAAATTCTTGCAGTTCTAATTGAGAAGACGCGACTACTGGAGTTCAACCCTGTCGCGCAAAATACCGAAGGTCTCGGGTTCGAATCCAGCGAGATGCAGGAGTCGTGGATGCGCACTGCCACTGATGAGTCCCATACTACGACGGAACGATCGTCCAGTGCTTCCAGATTTCTAATGGTGGTCTAACAATGATTGATTGATGATTTCAAATGTGTAAAAACACAAAACCTCCAAAACTCTGCCTGAAAAAATCCTTATTTAATAAATTAGGTATATGATTATATTTATTATTTAATATTTTATTTAAATATTATATAAAATATTACAATCTAGCTTTCTAATTAATACAAATATTATATAATATCATAAATGGAATGTAATCACTTGTCATATATGAACTCATTATGCCAATAAATCAGTTTAAACTTCACTTATCGTCCAACGCCTAGATCACAGTATAAATGAACGTTTGTTAAAGGAGTAATTATGAATGCCAATTGTGAATTTGTGCAATTAATTTTATCATAAAATTATTAGTTCAACTGTAAAGTTATTTGAATTTCAAGTTAAGCATTTGACTAAATCACTAGCACGTAGATTATACGAAGATCAGATAATATTCATTAAATAACAGGAAACCTAAACAAACCCCATTGAACAAAGTGTTCTTATTGTAGTTAGTCTCAAATGAGGCTTGTTACAATAATAATTACAGTGAACATTTTGACCTCGAATCCGTTGTTTGACATTCAATCCAGTCTGCTAATTTTTGGCCTATACTTGATTACATTATAGATTTTTCTACTAGTTCGATTTTTTTTCTTTTCACAATTGAATTTCTATTACTTACTTACTTACTTACTTACTTACCTACTTACGCCTGTTACCCAAAATGGAGCATAGGCCGCCCACCAGTTTTCTCCAACCAACTCTGTCCTGGGCTTCCTTCTCCAGTTCTGTCCAATGTTTGTTCATTCTTCTCATATCTTTCTCTATCTCTCGGCGTAATGCGTTCCTTGACCTTCCTCTTTTCCTTTTGCCTTCAGGGTTCAATGTGAGGGCTTGTCTTGTAACGCAGTTAGGTGTTTTTCGTAGTGTGTGTCCTATCCACTTCCACCGCTTCTTCCTGATAACTCAACAAGAATGGGTTAATTAACTTGTTTGAATTTTGAGACAATTGTGTTGGCTCAACATATTAGTTCAATGTGCAGTGTTTATACTACAATAATGCATCACTGCATGTCATTCCAGCTCGAATTTCTATTCAAAGATAATTTTTTAGGACCGATCAGGCCTTCTCTCTGTAACATAACATCAGCAAAGTGAAATTCCGTGTCCACATCCTTCAACGTGAATTTCAACTGGGTGATAACAATTATTAACTTTTATTCAAGTTCTCATTGAGATCAATATTTTCTTCACAAATAATGAAATTGTCATTCATATACCTCATATATGAATGAAATCATTCGACTATTGGTTGAACTACCGAATTTCCCAGATTGGTCATGAAATATTCAGCAAAATAGAGGCTTAATGATGAATCGATTGCTATGTCTATAGAAATCGTGACTAAGTTTGAAGAGTATATTGAGAAGACGTTGAAGAGGTAGCACACTTTGTCATCATGTTTCTCTATCACAATTTATAATAAATTATAAATAAAATCGACTAGTTTCGTATGGAATCATACACGTTTGTCTTCATTGAAATGCTTGAATGAATTTTAGTCCTGATTAATTTGATTCAATACTGGTGGTTTTTTCAATGATCATTATTGTTCAACTTGTATATTCTTTCTGTTAGTCTGATCTGAATGTTTTTCTCAACAAATAGTGAATCAAATGTTAATCTCACTTATTCCACATGTTTATACAAATGTTATCCATAGCATGAATATAGTGTTATACTTAAAATAATACTTTCGCCATAGTTGACGTAATAAAAACTATAGTATTGAAACGTATCATCAATGCCTGAATTCATTGACATTTCGCCGGAGCTAGTTTTCTTGCGGATAAATCATCTGAGTGCATGCATGCACTCACTCATCTTATACGTTCGCAAAACACCAACTTACGAGATAAATATCACTAATGATGACATCTACGTTGATTATCAAGCTATCGGGAATAAATATTGAGGCGTAATGAGCATCAAACGTTTACTCTGATCAATTGTGCCTTTTCATTCTGCGTCCTATAAAAATTCTTAAGAATCTATGTAACGTTTTTCTCACTTAACATAACTAAAATAAAATTAAACATTCTGTTGTCTTCAATATGATAGCTTAACACAAGTTTTTCCCTTTATAAAGTTAGATACATCAAGAATAACATTTTTTGAACAGATCTTCTCTTTATGAAAAAATGAATAATAAACACGGAAGAATAATTAATTATAAGAGATGTTCATATAGTTGAATAATGTGAATATATTTCGGGAGCAGACGTTTTAAGACAGAAACACATCATTTAACCGAAACTTCAGTTCAAAAGTTACGTACTAACAAATACGACAAAAGATCAAACACCCTTGAAAATGATACTTCCCTTTCTGTGACTTTTATCCTTCTATCATAGAACACCTATTGTCCAAGACATTCACATAATTCATTACAGAAGCATTCAACCATATAACAGTCTTAGAAAATTTTCCATACTTGTTGCACGTTTCATCAATCTACAGTGATGAGAGCTTTCCTGATTGTACGATATAGAGTATTCATACTGGTTATTTTTTACTTTATCACTACTGTTGTTTTCAGGTTGCAAGCAGCTGTAGAAAATTTTAAAAATGAATAATTCTCATTATAAGGTTTTGTAGACTGCTGAGCTTCATTGAAATCATGAATCGATCAATGTTAGACCACCATTGAAAACCTAGAAGTACTAAACGACTGTTTGATCATAGTATATAGGACTCATCAACAGTGCGCATCCACGGCCGTCCAGTGCATCCACGTTTCCAATGGTGATCCGACATTGATCCATTCATGATCTCAATGAAAATGAACAAGTTGTTATTCTTAATTTTGAAAGTAATGATTTTATTCATTGGTAATCAACTATTTCTTCATGCTACAAAGTGCCATCTCATAATTTGTTCTATCCACCGGAATAATTGTAACTTAATAGTTAGTAGCTAACGTCGTTAAGTTTGTATATCAAAATGATTGGTAGACAGTGATTGTAAGTTATCCACCAATGACTATGTAAAATATCTATCTATGAACCAATAGACCTCGTCACACCAGTTGTCACATGACAAGTAAGTACTATGTCAAAGAATACTAGTGTTATTCAATAGGCTGAACCATTTGAATTCTTTTCAACTAACAGATAACATCCTAGTATTTAAACAGAAAACCTTTTTCCAACCAACTCCACTGCCGCTGCCACTGCTGTTGTTGTTGTTGTCTGTTAATTTAATTGGAGATTTTTAAAGTGATAATGAAATCCTACATAATTATTCCGATATGTTTGATTTGTGTAAGTTAAACAAACATTCAAATAGACTGTCTTTTATCTTATATATTCTATTTATTAGATAATTGCCTTAGTATTGCCAACAGATGAATCTAAACTCGATAATCTACTGAGACGCAAAGGTCGAAAATTCATAAAGCGGGCGAGATTAACAGCTGCCAAATGTGAGTTTATACCATTTGAATACTGAAACATAACTATCACAGCTTCATCACTAACAACAAAGGCAGGGGAATGCAATGATGAAAAAATAACACGTGCATGTAAGAAATTAATCACCAGAATATGTGAGTTCATCGTATCGCCATAATGAAATACTAGCTACTTTAACATGTTTTTACTAAACTGATATTTCATAATATTTGTGATTATTTTTCACATATTTCAATTCAACAAAGTGAATCATAAACAGTCTGTGATTCCTTAACTCTGCATAAATCAGTTCCATTTATCTACTAGTCTTGACAGTCACATAAATATTGCTTCACATGTCATCTCATATCAGTTGATTGAAAGTCAC
Source organism: Schistosoma turkestanicum (assembly GCA_944470395.2). Classification (NCBI taxonomy): domain Eukaryota; kingdom Metazoa; phylum Platyhelminthes; class Trematoda; order Strigeidida; family Schistosomatidae; genus Schistosoma; species Schistosoma turkestanicum. Next base: position 68,623,169 of record OX103971.1, read on the forward strand.
ACATCGATGACAAGATGAAAAACAAATTCTCACTAAAAAGTATTAAAAACGTTGAGGAACACTAACTATACCCTTCACCAGATACGAGTCTCATTCAGTCAACATCAATATTAATATGTTCAATAATGAGGACAGAATTGTCAACAGAAACACTTTTACTTACAACCTGGGAGATACGAGTTTCAGACATAGTTATGTCATATGAAGATGATCAGAAATCTCTATTGTAAATATCAAGTAGTCAAAAAATTAAGTACAACGGTCTTGAGGACTCACTATTCAGATATCTACATCTGAATCTTCTAGAAATACAAGCTCACCAACATCAACATAAGCCACATTACACTATCAACCACTAACTTACAAATATCAGATATTTTTAGACATATGTACATAAATGTTTATAGTTAGCACTTCATTGAAACAGTATTATATTTGTCTAAAATTTATTTACCACAAATAGAAAAATCTGACGATAGATTTAGTGATGATTGGTTTATCATCAGGGAAATCGATCTTCCCAGTTACACCAATCGTGAAAAGGAAGTGATGATCAGTTAACCGTTTTCATTTCACTTTCATCAAAATTATCAAAAACGCATTCCAATCATTAGCTCGTTCAATTTAACAGTTTAGTGAGTCTACTAATAGTTAGGGGAATTGATAAGGTCCCAATTTAAGTCAGTAATTGAGTGTTGTACTCAGATGTCCTGAGGTTTAGAAACATACATGCATCTAAGGCTCACAGAACAGTCTTGTCTGTTATTCCGATCCACAGTGAGTAAGGACTTCGGATATGAGAATTTCATGAAATGTTCTACCAAACAATATCAATGACAAACTAAAAATATCAGCTTGTTTGATAATTTAAGGAAAACAGTAACGTACAATTGATAGTACATTAGTGATACTTGTATTACATATCTTGTTTCCTCTTCTAATCGTCCTGTAGTTCCTTCCGAGTTGAAAAAAACCACAATGACGAATTTAAATGAATGCAAAAAATGTCATCGCCGATTTCTATTGTGTTACGTTAAAACAATTCTGCAAAAAGGATTAGCAGTGAATTGTTCATATGATGAGAATAAACTACAAGAGGCGAAGAATTATCTGGTAAGTATAAAAGAAAAACCGGAAACAATCGATATTGAAAAATATTTCCAGCTATTGGGAAAATTACCTTCCAAGTCTCACTAAATTACATCGTTCTTCTCAGTTTTATCTGCTATGTTGTACATAATTCCTACAAATTTTGTCTTTCTAAAATATTCAATGACTACTTATCAACTTCACAATATTTGTATTTCAACAAAATAAGAATCACTTTATGTATATGCGATTGTTTAAAATTCAGTTGAACATTGATCAATAACTTATTTCTTGTGTACAGTCAGTTGTGTTTACCAGTGAAGAATTTTGAACAAACTATTATCAAAGTGATCTTCATTTCTGTCAAATGCATTAACTACATCGTTTCCATTCCATCACAGAAAATTAAATTGCCTTCAAATCATTTCTAAAAGTTTAGTCCAAACAGAAATAAATCCATTGTGAAGCATTATGTTTACTGTTAGTGACCAATATGATTCACACACTTACCAATAAGTATTCAGATTCTAATTTGCTCTGCGTTTTACTCCACAGCTTAATGTCCCTGACTTGACCAACCGAACGCCACGACCAGCATCAGTAACCTTAAGTCAACTGTCCGTTTTTTATTGATCAACGATATACTGTAAATTTCCTTTACATCCTCCCACCTGAGGCTGAGTAGCTAGGCTTTATTATACTATGAATTAAGCAGATGTAGTTTGTATACAGACATACAAGACCACATCACCATAAATGAAACACAAGCAATCTTACTTGATCAAGCAAACAGCAAGTCTGATGATTACGGGGCAACTGAATAATGACTAGTAAAGATTTAACAATGGTGAATCGTAAATAAAATGTCGCTTTCTAAATCAGTAAGATATATATATATATATATATATATATATATATATATATATATATTCACTAAGCCTGTATTCCAACACTCCTTATTACATTACACTTGATGTGCCATTCCGTGTCAGTAAACAACACATAGTGTAGATGCTTAAATATACGCATATATTCACAAACATTCTATTAGTTACGACCGAATGAGTATCACTTTCAACAATCTGTAAGAACTAAACAAATATATACCTTAACTTAAAACATCTGAACACATTTAACATTCTCGTCTACGTATATGTCTAACTAGCTTGTGTATGAATACTAAAACTCAAAAATCAACGACTTGTAGTAAGAAAATAGAGGCTGGTGACATGAAATTATTAGACTCGGGAAAAAATCCGACATGAAGAATGAATATGAATTGCATTTTACATGATTTATTTAGTCACATTAACAATCAGATTTGTATAAATTACACTGAATAGTATATAACATCAATTAGTCAGCAATTGACTGAGTGAACACTATCGCGATAGAATATGATCAAGTTAACCAAAAGATATCACCAATTGTGATTATGTGTCACGGACGATCTGTTCCACATGCCAATCACCCTCTCCAATCGATTAAGCCATTGCTCACCATACCAATAATAAGAATATTTATTATTGCTGTTTTCACTGCTAATCATACAGTCTTTCATTTGACTATCAGATCAACAATTAATCACTACTCCACATTAGTTAATCACAACACAGCTATAATCAACATCATACTGTCCAGTCTGGTATCGTCAACTATAGATATCCGTTTACAGAAACTGGAATGGAATGAAAAACTGCTTCTGCTCCAACTTAAATCCCCACAATGTATGGTGAAATGCCAATATCATTGTCAACGTGTCAGTAACCACATTCAGGCTTATCAACAGTTGTTCTACTGATATAACCTTGTTGTACACTGACCCAACTATTACTCATCGAAGAGGGATTCCCATGAGAGACCAGTCCTCCATTCGCTATTTCATATTCTCTAGGTATTAATTATTCACTGTCACTGGTAAAACCTTAGTTGCTAAACGTCTCTTTTTGAATGCTTATCCCTTGCATTACACAAAAGAACGCTTTTTGAAACACAGTGCTCACTGATGACGTACCTGACACATAAATCGCATAGAATAAAAGCACTAAATCCCGGTATAAATGAAGTCATATATCGGCTACGTTATCGAAAGTAACTTGAGTTAACTAGTCGCATGAGTACAAGCCCGCTTTCAAAATCAAATATTTTGTATTTCGATGATGAAGTGAAACAAAGTTCGCTTCAAATAAAACATCAAAATAACTAGGCTTTATATTCATTCATCTAACGGTACTTATTAATTGTCCACCAAAATTGTAAGTTCAATAATTCATAAAACAATCAATAAGAAATTGATGAAAATTTCAAACTACAATGCATAATGTCACTTACTAAATTGCTTGACTAATCCAAACTAATCCTGCACAATCTTTGATCAAGTTAGTTTACTTATTTACTCTGTAGTAGGGCGTTTTTGTTTTTAGCTGATTACAGCTGATAGGAGGAACTAATAAAAATGAGAGTTGTATTCATCATCAGTCTCATAAAAACTCCACTATTCGCCACATTTTATCAAAAGTAGTTGAAAATTTTATATATTCAATAAGCGCAGATAATAAACATAATAAAGAAATGTGATTTCATATTCTCTTTATAAATAAATCCAATATTTTCAAGTGTCCATACACCAAGATTTCTCACAACAACAACAATACAAGAAGAACAATGCTTAGGTGTTGAGAAATATAACCACACACAATATTCATGAATGTATACACAGGAGATTATTATTTGAAAACGCTTTCATCCACTTTCATATATAATATAAAATTAGATAGACAAAATGTAGTGTGTGTAAAGAAGCATCTTTGTACAATAATTGAAATAAGAAAAACAATTTGTTGTGAAGACAATTCTGATCGATTTCATTTGTAACCGTTTATCATCATCATCATCATCATCATCAACAACGACAACAACAACAACGACAACACTGTCATAAAACTGACTACATATAGAGAGAGTTAGATAAAACTACACTTCCAATTCCAATCCGTTTATTTCGGCTTCAATATCAGCCAGATCTGTTTCATCGAACAATTCTTCATCTATCACTACATCTACAATAAAAATAAGTAGCAAGAGATTGGTTTGAATTAATAAGCAACAAATAGTTTATCACTACTAATAGTCAAAATAAACCTACGGTCATCTCATCGATCACGATTTGTTGGCTCTATTGATTGACTTTCTATTTCCAATAGGATAACTAATTGCTGTGAACCTATATTCAAAGGTCTTGATTCTGTGATATCGGACAACTTACGTAGTATAACGGGTGTTACATGTCACGTTAGAATCCAATTAGTCTTTACTAAGATGCTGAATAGATTTCATCACCGACATCACATCGTTAACGATTTCCAAATTCAAAAGTAGTATTATCTGCTCTGTGAATCCTCCTTTTTCAGTGATTTGTCAGCTCAACTCAACCAGTTACGAATACTGCCTTGAGATACAAAGTAGCATAATGCAGTGAAGAAATATGAAGACATAGATAGATATCCACTTAGATTCTCAGTACTGGAATATCAATTATTCAATTCGAAATTTTTTCACTACTACTACTATTACTACTACAACTAGTGTGGTTGATTCTGTAACAGCTTTGCGAGTTTAAAACTATACTACTGAAACGTTACTTAACAGTATCAACAATATATTCACAATAAAATATAATGAAATCAAAAAAAATTAGAGATCATTTTGACTTTTTTTTATTGTTGATACATTACTATTCAAAAACGTCGATGATGATCACAACAGACTTATAAACCCATGATGTAGACGTATTTATGCTGTATCTACTTATCGGTGACACACAAATCTGAAATATCTGGAATATTACTAAGGAATACGATACAGGTACATTTATTAGCATTAGGTTTTGATGATCTTAGTGCACGCTTCAAAATGTTGCTTTATTGTAGATTATGCACTTTACTGTGGGATCACAAACCAGTTTTCGAAATAGTTTGTATTACACTCAACATCCAAAACTCCTCAAAAATTCGACCACAAAACAATACTAAAAGATCCTGGAATAAAACCTGATGACACAAAGTCGCTATATAAAATATCTTGACCAAGCGCAAGTATTACCTTGACTCAGTCAGTCAGTCAGTCAGCAACAACGTAGACCTTTTCACTTATAAACGTAAATCAGTTCAAGTTGCCATACCACATTAGCAAAAAGATCGAATTGTCAATTCAAATCCCATAATGGTAGAGGTAGTAGAAGTATTGGCGGTAACGGAAAACAAATATCTTAACTAACGGAAAAATATCCAAATATAAGAAAGATGACCATAATCGAAACTTATTAAAATTCACTGAAATACCATTTCAACTTGGATACATTAACAGTAGTGTCCAATATACAGCTTAATCAATAAATATTGAACATAACGTTGAACTATAAAAAGCCTAATATAACTCTGAAGGAATGATTGAAAGCTGCCTATACAGTAGTACCTAAAAAGTAAGTGATCCCATAGGAACGATCAAGCATTTCGTATAAAAAAATAAAATCAATATATGAAAGTTTTATGATAATGATCTGTTTGTAAAATATCAAATCTATTCCATTTTAAATCACCACATTAAGTAGCGAAACATTAATAAGCTGAACAAGATTTAATCCTACATCACTCCGGTATGAGTGAATGTGAACATTGTTTCAGATTTCTTTTTCGTGTAAATAACGTCAGTCAGTCAGTCAGATGCAACGTAGAACTTCGTACGTAAGTACATCAGTTCATGTTGCCATACCACATCAGCACAGAGACGCAAATGTCAAATCAAATCCAACAGTAATAGAGGTAGTAAGGTAATTAGAAGTAATCGGAGAGGTTAGGGTTAGAAGATATTATTCAAGAAGTATGATTATGTGAGAAAAGTTTAGAGAGTCAAAACTAGAGGTGTTGAAGAATCCAGAAGATTAGGATTTGAGAGAACACAAAGAATAAGTGCACCGGCGCCATTGTGAACGATTTTGAGCCATGTCGTTCAAGGTCTCTAACCATCGATTATTATCATCTCGCGGACCCCAACCAGGTAATCTACATCTACCAACATGACTCAGTCCACTTGTCAATGACTTCATGGATTTGTGCCATGTTTTGGTCTGGCCGCCCCTAACTTTCTTCCAACCTACTCCTACACTACAAAACATCGCTCGTCGAGGCAGTCGGTGGTTAGGCATACGTAAAACATGTCCCAACCACCTCAACTGATGAAGTTTCACCACTTCATCTATTGATCTGCCATCCTTACCTAGTACTCGTTTCCTAACGATAGCATTGCTAACTCGGTTGTCCCAGGATATACGAGCAATGCTTCTAAGACATCTATGATCGAATCCTAGTAACCTACGAACATCTTCTACTCTTAACGGCCATGTTTCACAGCCATATAAGAGAACGGAATGAACTGCTGCGCAGTATGCCCGCCCTTTGGTTAGCGAACGGATATCTCACCTGCGCCATAAGTGACGCAGGTTGGCAAAAGCCAATCGAGCCTTCTGTATCCGAGCTGAGCTTTCGTCAGTCACCAGGCAGATTAAACGTAAAATGTACAACTATGTGTACTGAATGGTGAAAAATAAAAGACAATATATAACCAATAAGAATGTCAATCAACTAACCATCATTATTATATTCATTTTCATGATTTTCGCTAACTCCAGGTATAGCACTGGTCTCTGTTAATTCAGTTTCACCATCGTCTGAAAAATGAACAGTTTCACGCTTAACATTAGGTTTAACAATAGATTTTTGGAGATAAATGTTGAGATTATTGATTGACTAATATTAAATATTGATTTATAGTCTAATTCATTTTGGAAACTGACATCACCACTTACTTGATACAGAGAATAAGTAATCGATATAATATTGTCTAATCTTTAGGGTTGGTTGAAATATGTGAATCGAATTGGAACAGGATTATCAGAACACATGATGCAAAACTATGATACACTTTATTTGATAAAGTGGATAGAACTTTTTATCGACAATATTTGATTACCGTACAATAATGATTGATCAATGTGAATATATCAGTCTTAAAGGTGATGATTAGTGACAAATGAAAGAGCTTAGTGATAATGTTTCTGGCTGTAAATGTATGAAAGGTTTTCTTTTTGAATAGATGTCCGATTCGTGTGGTAAATATTCACTAGTCTTTATATATACTGAAAATATTTTTGAAATTGATATCAATTTTTTCTTAATTTCAAGTTTAATCTTATGAATTATCACGTTTAAATTTAACAGCAATGTATGTGAGAGGCGTTATTTAGAAAGAATACCGAAGACTGGGAATTCTGTTACCTCAGGAAGTTGAGTTCATTGCAATAAATTGGGAAATATCATTGTTTCCTAAAAAAAAGTATCTATGATAGGGATCTATAGATTAAGTGGATAGTTTTAGTATCATCATTTTTTCTGAGATGAATGGTTTAATTGCAGATCTTCCTCTGTCGTTCTGGACAACATAAATATGACAAGAGCTAAAATCATTGTTGTTCAAACTGATAATGAAGGCTTCAGAGTTATACCATATAGCTCGACAAAGAGAGTGCTACTGAAATATCCGTCTTCACCTATTAAGAATTCTTAGTATTTCAACTTCCATATTCAAAAGCAATTTCATATGGTTTTGTTACGCCTGCACGTTCTACAAGCATCCAGAAAGCACGAGGTCCGAATCCAGAAGAGAATCAGGATCCCAGACTAGGGATCCGGGACCGAGCTCTGGTCGTGGTCAATAAACGTTACAGATAATGCGTATTTATACATTTTGGTCGAATAGGAAACTTAGAACAACACATATAGCGAATAGCGAATAGGAAACAGCATCGAAGTCTGTGGCATTGACAGTTAAGACGACCAATAGAAAGTAACATTTGAAGTGACATTGATAGTCACGACAACCAATAAGAAACAACATTGGAGTATTTGACTTTGACAGTTATAACAACCATAATTTCGACCAATAGAAATCGACCAATAGGATTTGACCAATAATTCTCTTAGGATATTGGATGAATATCCTAACAGTTTTATTATCAAAATCACTCCAAATTACTTTCTAATAGGATCAATGACATGTTAAGTGTTTCGAGTTAATATGCATAAAATCCCTGAAACTAAACTCTGTAGCATTCGAAATTCGTTGACAAAGTTTAATTAGAATTATATGCAAAGTGGTGCTGACCCTCAGATTCAGTTTCTAGTTTAATAATTATCTAAACATTTGTATACATCGGTGTCAAATTCTCAATTATCTGAGACTGACACTATTTATTGTCTTCTGCAATATTGATCTGATTTAAAATTATACCATATCCTGAAAACTTGAGGATAGAAAATAAAAAAGATTTGGTAATCTTATAACATAGGCTATACATGAATATATACATAGGACAAATAGAATTTTGCACAGTAACTAATACTTTTTTTTAATTTGAACAACATTTTCTTAATATCACGAACTTATTCTATCATATATTATTATTATTGTTATTATTATTATCATTGTTTTCATCGAATTTAGTGATGGTGTAGTGAATGAGAACACAGGTGGGGCAACCGAATTGTATTTAACGAAAATTACTGAGTTACTCCGTAAAATTGGAAAACCATATCGTAAATCGTTCATTTGCAAAATATCAGTTCATCATATCGAACTGGACTGTTCCTGTTTCAAAACATCAATCCATTGTCACTACTATTCATGCATTTCATACAAATTCCATTGTGTTCTAACTCTTCCTTTCTCTTAATCTTCCCCCATCTTCTGCTGCCAGACATTACGTTGACACTCACGTCATATACTACTTATAAGTAGTTCGCACCACAGCACCACAATGGAACCAAATATACACAATTATTTTAATTGGTTAAGCAAAGAATAGGAGAACGATTAACAATAAAAATCTACACATATTACATAAACTTACCATACTGACATTCAAACTCTTCGATAGCAAACATATTTAAATCAATATCCCTAACAGGACCATCATACTAAAATACAAAAAAAAAAACAAAAGACAATAGATGAACATTAAAATAATAAAAACCAGATTCAGAAGTGTACTCATGAGGGAATCAGGCGAAACTGATAAAAATAGGCATCACTGGTGAAAAGCATTAAGGTGACAATCCACAATTAACTACTCTGTTATGACCACAGATGCTATCGCGAATAAGTTTTAATGATGAGATTAACAGCCTTAAAAAAACTCGTGGATTACTAGATGATCTCGTTTATATATAATGAAGGCTTATTGACTCACCACCACACTCACTAATATTATAAGTCTTCAGATCAAAGAATTTAGTGATAGTCAAGTGTCCAAACATCTAACGAGACATAAAGATTATGTAAATGTCCACGAAGGCATAAGATCACAGATACCAGGAACTTGAAGTCATGTTACTCAAACTAGTTTGCTGTCTTTGCAAAATGAAGACTTAATTGTTTACCCGTTCAACTTATTCACAATACACACTTCTTAAACACTTGTTTAACCATCCACGTAAACAAAGAGAGAAGGATGAAAAATCCATTCACTTGTAGTAAGTCCATACATGTTAGTACCTCTCAATCGCTATTCAACCTTGTGATAGTATGTGATCTGCCCAAACTTGAAGCACATATATAACAGCTGTTTCATTTTACGAAAAAGATCGACCAACGATTGAGACCAGTTACGACGGATAACAACATTTGACTTTGATGAATAGAGAAGTGAGCTAAATTAGTAATATTTACCTATCATCTTAGAAACTTTGGATGTGACATGTCTCGTTATGTTGCAAGCTAAACAAGATGTGATGTCAGAGTTTTATTTAAACCTTTGCTATGTAATAAGCCGTAGTTCTTGTGAAACGATTTCTGTTTCTCAAAGTTTTCTGTCTTATTCAGAATTCAGTTTAGTTATTTATTTAAACAGATAATTAGTGGTACAAAGGGGCACCTTGATATTTATGCAGTACACAAACAATGGAATTTATGAATGGGCTGGGATATTGCCTAGGTGCTCAAACCCAAGCCGGTGGTTCGTTTAGGAGACCACTACTACCTGAGCCTTTAACTTACACGTCTAATCCAAAAGATAGTGGAGCAACGTCACGAGATCCAGTCGGCATTAGGTTGAAACGCCATTCGTTTTCCCAGGATCCTGGAGCTTATGTGTACTATCGGTTTGGAATCAGGATTTTCCAACTCCCTCACGTGGATCCTCCGTATCCACCAATCCCGTTTAGGCGCCGGACATTCTCACTTCTTATCTTTTCAATTTTTTAAACAACACCCAAGCCACGAGATGGCGGTGAGTAGGACTTCACTGGCAGTGGCTATTTACAGCTAGTATTACTATAACACTAAAATATCTTGAAGATACACTTTAAAACGACTGACTATAATAATGTTAAGGGTACTAAATCTATAGATAAAAATTAGGAAGAACTCGACTTTAAAATTCACATATTGGTTTAAGATGGCTTTCGTTCATCAACCTTCTGTACACTTTCGTTAAAACGACAACTGTTCAGTTTGAATTAATAATTACTAAACGTAATTAGCATACGACTAAATGAGCCAGATTGTGCATGAATCCTTTTTGTGATTTATACTAAACAAATCTTTCTGATAAGATTCGTCATTTGGAGTAGCCGAAAGTGAGAGGGAAAATTGCTTTTTTATTATGGTATCGAAGTGTAGTCAGATCTAACCGGAATATATCAAATATATTATGCAACTTAATAAAAAAAAGTCTAGGTTAACGAAACAAGCTATGATACACGTGTTATTAACGTTAAAGCTAACGTTACTTTTGATTAACCCCAGAGTTAATATACCAGGAGAGAGATTGAAAATCGAAAACCCGTGGTTGAAAGTTCAGGGTTTATATATATTGATCAACCACAATTTCGAAAACCAATGACTTGACTTAAAGAAAAAACAAATAAAACAATGTACTAACTTCGTTTTCTCCATCATCACGAATTTTAGAATCAACTATTCCAGATGTCTCATCATCATCATCAACCACCGCCTCCATAACCAATGCTGGATCGAACTCGAAAATCTCCCGACCACTTATCTATAAATGGAATTAATCAATATGAAACAAGAAAAAGATGATAATATAATCTATTTCAACCATTTCGTTTAGAAAACAGATACTACAGAGCAAAACAGAAATAATAAAATAATCCTATTTACAAAGTAAATATCGGAATTTTGTAGAATATGCACAAAGTTAATAGGAACCCTTCATTACCTGTCCTGATGTAAACTTGTGGCTATGCAAACAAGGAGACTAATTTATGAAGATTTCAGTCAGTCAGTCAGTTGCAACGTAGAACTTCGTACGTATGTACATAAGTTCATGTTGCCATACCACATTAGCACAGAGACGCAAATGTCAAATCAAATCCTATAGTGATAAAGATAGTACGGGTATTGATGGTAATGAAGAAGACTAGGGTTCGAAGATATTATTCAAGAAGTATAATTCAATGAGACAAGGTTATAAAGACAAACGTAGAGTTGCTGAAGAATACACAGGATTAGGATTTGATAGAGCACAACGAATGGATGCACTTGCGTCATTGAAAACGATTTTGAGCCATGTCGTTCAAGGTCTCTAACCATTGATGACTTTCGTCTCGCGGACCCCAACCAGGTAGTCTACATCTACCAACATGACTCAGTCCACTTGTCAATGATTTCATGGATTTGTGCCATGTTTTGGTCTGGCTGCCCCTAACTTTCTTCCAACCTACTCCTACACCACAAAACATAGCTCGTCGAGGCAGTCGGTGGTTAGGCATACGTAACACATGTCCCAACCACCTCAACTGATGAAGTTTCACCACTTCATCTATTGATCTGCCATCCTTACCTAGTACTCGTTTCCTAACGATAGCATTGCTAACTCGGTTGTCCCAGGATATACGAGCAATGCTTCTAAGACATCTATGATCGAATCCTAGTAACCTACGAACATCTTCTACTCTTAACGGCCATGTTTCACAGCCATATAAGAGAACGGAATGAACTGCTGCGCAGTATGCCCGCCCTTTGGTTAGCGAACGGATATCACGCATACGCCATAAGTGACGCAGGTTGGCAAAAGTCAATAGAGCCCTCTGTATCCGAGCTGAGATTTCGTCAGTCACCAGGCCGTCAGCACTGAAGATTTAGCATAGTAGTGAATTATGACACGTTGCCACACATTTCAATACTCACTCCACAAGGAATATAAAAAGATATTTGGTGGAATAAAAGTGATATCGGGATATCAGTAACATATAGCTAGGGGGCTAAGGAAATGCCTCGTTTACAAAAGACAATATGATACGATAAATGTTAATTCACTTCGCCCAATACACTTGAAGCAATCCTTACCGTTCAGTAAACATCATGAGAGGACTACAGAACTCTCAAAAGAATAGCGCATGATGTTGTGGATCTATTAGATGCTTTGACTCATATATCATGGTTTATTGATTTCCCAACTCAAACATGGCTCACCAAGTAAATCTCATATAACAATGACTAGTATGGGAAATAGAACGCACGTTCGGAACTCATCAATCTCACACCAGATGACAATCTTAAACTAAAGTTGATGGTTAAAATGTTCTTTCTCAAACACAACTTCGAAACTGTTATATAGTTTGAAACAAGTTTTCTTGTTATTCGTTACATCCTTTATGGGCATTGACACTAGGGTGCTGAAAGTAACAAGTGGTGCCGATCTAAATACATCAGCAGAGCAGAAATTAGGTCATCTCACACAAGGATAGTAATATAATCTATCTGTTTCCTCATTAACGTTTACGCCTGCATTAGTCAACTAAAAATATTCCTTTGTTTTCCTTTTATAGTACAGAAAATAAATAAGCTGTTACACGACTAAACATATTAGATTCTTTCCCAAACAAATTTCCAGTCTGATTTTTCGGTAGCATTCCACTGAGATAAAAAAGTAAAAAGTATATCGAAGCACTGGGGACTCACACTAGATTTAAAACTGTTTTGGAAATCAGATAATCAAAAAAATAATAACTGTGCAGGAATACAATGATCTAACAGAAATTCACTGAACTTTAAACTTTGTTACGGAGAATTACGGTACCTTCACTACACAATTATTACACAGTGACATAACATCAACTATGCGCTGTCCTATTTATTCCAAACAATAAATAAATTACATTGCTCTTGTAACCAGATAATTGGTAGCCATAAAACCTTACAAAGAGATTTTCCAAAAATCAGTAAAAAACTTCTCAAATAATTGATCTTGAAATCATGAGTCTACGTAAACCACACAAATGCCTAATGATTACGCAACTTAGTGGCTTGAGACATTCAATCAATCAATCAATCAATAGCAACGTAGAACTTCGTACGAACGTACATCAGTTCATGTTGCCATACCACGTTAGAATAGAGATGTAATTTTCAATTCAAATCCCATAGTAGCAGAGGAAGTAAAGGTATTACAAGTAGTCGGAGAAGTTAGGATTATAAGATATTAGTCAAGAAACAGAATCTAGTGAAATAGACTTAAAAGAAAAAGTGATGAAGAATTAAAGAATTTAGGGTTTGAGAGAACACAAAGAATGAGCGCACCGGCGCCATTGCAAACGGTTTTCAGCCATATCACTTAAGGTCTCTAACCATCGATTACTAACATCTCGCGGACCCCAACCAGGTAGTCGACACCTACCGACATCATTCAGTCCACCTGTCAGTGATTTCATGGATTTGTGCCATGTTTTGGTCTGGCCGCCCCTAGCTTTTGTCCTTTCTTGTAGATTGGGACAATTAGTGACTGAGACCAGTCAGATAGGATTACGTCCAGTTCCCAGATTCTACCTAGCATCTCAGTCAGTCTAACTGTTAAAACTGGACCACCATCCTTAAACATCTCAGGGGTAAGCCTATCAGGACCTGCTGCTCTACCTCCCTTTAGATTTCCTATAGCTTTCTCAACTTCATGTAGACTAGGAGGACTTAAATCGATTTGCCATTCAGGATGACTGGGGATCGTGGGCAACCGAAGTGTGGCTGAAGACCAGTTGAACTGGTCCCTAAAGTGTTCTGCCCATCGGTCCAATCTCCTGGATTGAGAATAAATGATACAGCCATCCTTTTCTGAGGTAGCCTCACTCACATTCGGGTTCCTAATACCGGTTTCTTTGATAAGGCGGAAAAGTTGTCTAGTGTTGCCTATCGCCGCTGCCTTTTCCATCTCTATCGCTTTCGCTACCCACCACTGTTTGCGATCATGGTGTAGGCTTTTTATCAGCCTGCGCTTAGGCTGACTCCGCTCATCATCGCACTCAGAGTCAGGTGGGACAAGTTCTCGAGTATCCGTCAGTTCCGTAGATACTACTGAAGTCCACGGCTTTTCCCTAACCCAATGGTTTACCTTACTAGCAGATATCACTGCTGTTTCCAGAGCCTTTCTCATATCATTCCAAGCTGCCTCAGGGAGGGCATCACTTACTACTTAGCCGCCTAACTGTTTTTCTCTTTGTTCCTGAAATATATTCTTAGCTTTATTATCGTTAAGCAGAACCCCAAGAGGTTTCCTTGAGATATTTTTCTGGCGTCCAGTAGGGCGCAAACAAAAACGCGCTCATACTAGAGCATAGTCTGAGTATAAACAAGTGCTCCAGAATGAGCGACAGTCTTCGACAGAGCCTCTCCACCGATGGCTTATAGCGATGTGGTCTACTTTGGTCCATTGTTGTGTCGGCTTTGGGGGTTGCCAGGTCAAAAGATGTTTTTCCTTATGCCTACAGTTAGTGATTGCTAGGAATACGCGGTTATCTGAACAAAGCTGCAGCAGACGGTCGCCGTTATCTGAGCCATGACACCATAAAATACATCCGCGTGTCCCTTCGTTTTCACTGAGTCTATCTAACTAAGCATTAAAGTCACCAGCCATTATTACTACATCAGAATACCTAGCTTTTTGGAGGAGGTCCGAAAGTTTTCTGTAAAACTCATCTTTCACCTCGTCTGAACTGCAGTCAGTGAGAGCGTAGGCTGATATGACGAAGAGGCAACGACGAGTGTCCCTATCCTTCCGAATCCTTACTGTCCCGTTTAGTCGGACGGCGCACAGGCGACTATCTACAGGTATCCAGTCTAGGAGAGATACTTCTGCCCTACGACTCAATGCTATACCTACACCAGCGAGACCCCGGGAAGCAGCATCAGGGCTACCGGATACACGAAGGGTAAATCGAGTTGCTTCTTTATCTTGACATGGTGAGGTCAAGTGAACGATGCTACTCGGATCCTGTGTGCGCGTTTCCCAGACGCAGCATACATCGATGGCACGAGATTCTAAAGTCCTAGCTAATGATGCCTGTTGCCCTATTTGACACAATGTCCGTACATTAAAAGCTCCAACATGTAGTCTAGAGCAGGGTTTCAGGAGACCAGTAATAACGTTTCGTGAACTCGCACCGTTTGCATTAGCGGTGCAGTGAGATAAAGGAATGTGAGTAGAGTTAGTCGTGGAGATAAGAGAGATAATAGGGGGTGTAGGAAGGATTTGATTTTGACCAATTTGGTCTCGCGTGCTGTTACGGGTATGAGGGCGGTTGTCGGTTCCCAGCTGCACACACTGTGGAAGGGTGTTTCTTGAGGAACCTGAAAAGGAAGGTGGATTAGAGTTGGTCTTAGAGACCTGGTTGCGTGACCGCAGAGCCCGACGTACAGCTACTTGAGGCCGGTGACACACGGCCTTTTTATGATAGGTTTTTTGAGGATTAGCTCCGCTCTTAAAAGCCCTTAGTGGGCACCCTTACCGCAGGAGACGGGAATCCATGAGGTAGGGTGAGATGTGACATTTTTAGGGTCGACCTATTCTAACTCTCCCTTCCTTGTGAGGAGGCAGCATCGCTACACATGCTGGTTGTCTGAGGGAAACACCTTGCTGCTGTCACACCCCTCTGCAGTCAGCAGTACGACTTCGCCCTCAGACCTTGAGTAGCTGCTTTTAGTCTCATCGTTCTCCAATCGACCTGCCTGACATGGTAGGACCTTCAGGAACATAAGTTCCAGCCAATATAGCTCGGTTGGGTCATCACGATAGGCAAGCCCAACCACCATGTCAAGGTAGCAGCTACGGCCGGAGCTTGGGACATTATCAGACATGGCTTAGATTTGAGGTTAGTAGTGGTCTTGTTATCGTTCTCACCTATTTCCCATAAGTGTGGAAACTTCTTAACTGAAGTCTTTCTTCGTTGCATTTTAGAATGAACAACAGTTTTTATTACATAATACTTCCCTTCACTTATTTTTAATCATACTTCCCTAGCCGTCTTTCATTTCTCCATATTCTTACCTTCTTTTACAAGTAGCGCAAAATTTCCGTGTCGCAGCTTCAGATTTTGTGTATCAAGTAATCACATAAAATAATCAAAAGCTAAAACAACTTACACCTGCAGAACGTCCTTGTTTATAACTAGCTTCTCGCATTGCTTTGTCAGCAAATCGCTTCTCAATCTTTTGAAGTCTCTTTTAGAATACGGTAATTTTTGAATGAAAACGAATTACCCTTCGTTTCTTCCACTCCAAAAATGTATGCAACGTGACTTTGGTTTGACTAAGTCCAAGAGCTTGCCTCTAAAAGTAGAAAATCGCAAATAAACTTATAATTTAGTTTTAATAAAAAGCTAGACGTGACTTCCGTTTTTAGCATCGAAGCAGTTAGGTCAGTTTAAGCGACCCGAAAATGTAATGTTAGTCTAACGAAGCAAAAATACGCATAAAACAGTAAAAAAAAAGAAGAGATAACTGACAAAGTATAACTTTGGTTCAACTAGACGCTAACAGTTCTAGAATACTAAGGACTAATTGCCTATACTTACATTGGATTATTTACCTAGGACTGCATGCAGATACCAAGTAATATTTAAATGCTTAAACTGGGTTTGGCTTGTTACTATGCCGTGAGAATTGAAAAAATACCGGGGAATTGGACGATGTTGCCCCATAAATGTATAACCTGTCCTGAGTAACACCAGTTCAGAATAACATCTTAGTCATAGACGAAATTCATAACTTCTTTTATTACTTTTATTCAACAGGACTAAGACATCTTCAAATGAAATCAGCGAACTAATACCCACTACAACGTTGGAAAAACTACTTTAGAAGAGAATTCAAAAGTATTGTTAGCAGTTAAACTTGATCAATGGTTGAAATCAGTTTACATAACCGTCATAAACCGATCGCGTAATACCATGAACTAGAATTATTCCCACAAACACAGGACTTCTGTCTACAGTCTATAACTCCAGAGGCCTGTTCAGGTGGTTCTTCATCAATGCCTTTTCCTAATAAGTATCAACAAGGACCTGTACGATCGCCAAAGTTTGTAAACTTAAACAAGGACGTTCCACTTAGTAAATCAACATTTACAATCACTTATAGACCACCATAGAATTTAATAAAAACTGGTCTATGTACTGGCTGAATCATAGTGAGCCTTCCGGAGCGTACTACGAAGTTCGAAAGTTAGCAGTTTGTCCTACTACGTGATATACCAAGATACTGACCACTAACGTGAACATACTAATTATTCTTCCGTGGTATTAAAATATCTTTTTATTTACTTTATGCCCTCATTTGAATATGCTTTCCAGTTCGACTCTCATGTACGTGATGGATGAAAATTCAAAAAGCCTAGCATTTGTGCCTGCCCTCACATCATTGGCATGTTAACTCTAATGTTACTACTATCGCTTTCCGTCAACAATGGAAAGTGAACCTGGAAAACCGGATAGTATGAATCTGACTGAAGTAAGTCCTTGGATACTTATCCCAATATATGACCAAATTACATACTAGTTTAAATCACAAACCACTCTTATTTATCTTAACACACATGCAAGAAATAAGTGAAATAAGGCAATATCACACAAAAATATCACAAAACGGAGTGGGTACACTAATGGTTATAGGTTTATGGTTTATATATACCTCTCGTTCAACTAAGTCCTCGATGGATATTATCTCTTTTTGTTCTTCCATTTTCTTCTTATCTCGTTGTAAGATGAAACCTGAAAGGATTAGTTACAAACGTAAGCAGACCTGGTGGTAAGGCATGTCTGTAATGACATGTCTTCCCATTGGGACATTCCCAAAACCAACCATACTTGGAATTTTCAACTGCTTCAATAAAGTACTTACATATCTAAGGACCTCTTATAGAAATACTCATAAGTTACAATAGTACTGGGTGGTAATCCTTTATTATCGGCATCATGTTTTCGACTAACCACTTCTTCTAATTTATTTATGTCCCAATCATCCATGGTACTATCAGTCTTATCAGACTCAGAGTAAATTCCACGCTTTTCTGCCTTTCGTTCGACAGTCAAATCGTGGGAAAATTTGCACTTATCACCTTTCGCACATAAACCCTGTTTGAAGAAGACACACAGAACCGACTTTGGATCAACCCCTGGGAAACAAGACTGGTGTGATGTACATCGATCTACCTTTCGCACATTTCTGTAGCTCTAGCACCGGCTTGAACAAATCATTGAGTTCAGCCTTTTCTTTCTTCTTTTCTTCCTTTAATTGCTTTTCGCGCTCCAACTACGTGGTATAAAACTGGGAAATGGTTGCGAACCTCTTTAGCCGACTTGTTACCCTGAGTAACTTGTTTTTGCACTTGTTGGATGAACTTTTGTTGCTTAGCCCCTTTCTTATTTTTCATTCCAAAAGTTTTATCCTTAAAAATTAGTGAACAGAGTTTGTAGACTACCTCAACAATCTTCTGCTTTTGTTTTTCGACATTCTTCTTAGAAGGTTCATTTTTCTTTGGTGGCATTTCGTAAGCACTACCTCCAAACGAACCGCCTCTCCTGAGGTAAATACAAGGCCCAATTTCGCATTTTCAAGAACTCCGATTTAGTAGCACTAACAAACTGGAGACTCAAGTACTTCCCATTATAAGTTAATGCTCATGGCTTTTTTAAATTCTGAATGACAAAGATACGTCACCTAATACCGTGACGAAAGGAAAGGAATAGAGCGCAAAGAAAATAATTGGTTTATACTAGCTCCTGATAAACATTTTGCATATATTGGATATTCGATCTGTTTTCCATGTGACTCATCCAGATTCTGTTTTAAATGGTTACTAAATCTTCGCAATTAAGACAATGTGAGGTGGTTTTACGAACGTGAAAAGCTTGGAGTGCTGATTTTTGAAGAGCCACAACTCCCACTAACCTTTATAGCAACTTAAATACACTTGAGTTTGTATACATTTAATTTGGGTAAGCCCTTTTGAATAACTTATTTAACAGAAGGTCATATGAATAACAAAAACTTATCTTTATCACTATGCTTTTATAATGGTCGTGTTTGTATGCACAGGTATAACAGGGAGCTGCTTACCGCCTACACACGGATTCTACTCGCTTCAATGTTGGCCTATTAAATAATCCGATAACGCAATCATTTTCCGATGTATATATAAGTCCAGTTTCATCTTACTCATTGGCGCATTCACAGCTCACTCATCGGCATTCTCATGTAATTTTCGCTTCGTGCTCTTGCGGATTTGTGTGTGGTGCGATAGTAAAGGTAATCAACGCTTCGTATTTGTCTTTTGATTTATACGCCGTTGGGATTTATCTAGTAACGGTTGTCAGGACAAGCAGTATACGAAGTTTAGGAATATATCGAATACTGACCGCTACAAAATCGGTGAGCTCACATCCGCCACATGTTTTTACACTAAGTTCATCAGTAGTTATTTTAGTATCATTAAGGACATTCTGTCGCTCGACTCGTGAATGAGGCCTTATATAGATGGGTTACAATACCCGAAACATATCTTCATCAGAAAATTTGAATGCTCTATGAAATGACCACAACCAAAGCGAAACCTCTACCACTCGCTTCATACACAATGCGAAAATGAATATCTAATAATTTATATGTTTTACTTGATTCAACCATCAAAAGACTTCACCCATTGGTGA
This sequence comes from Schistosoma turkestanicum, assembly GCA_944470395.2. Lineage (NCBI taxonomy): Eukaryota > Metazoa > Platyhelminthes > Trematoda > Strigeidida > Schistosomatidae > Schistosoma > Schistosoma turkestanicum. The sequence continues at coordinate 68,643,307 of OX103971.1, forward strand.
TTTCTCACTGCAAAACGCACGTTTTTCACACGTTCATACAAATTTTGTGGGTCTTTTACAACTGGCTCTAATTAATACGGGAGAAATGAAGACATTTGGCTGATCAAAACCTTTATATAAATATCATTATTTTCACTGTGTGTTTTGGGTATATTTGTTTTACTTAACTAATGAACTTGTTTGATTTATTACTTTCGGCCATTTTGATTTCTGTTTGTCTTGGTTTGGTCATTTGGAGTTTTTGCTCCAGGAACCTATAAAACTGAAGAACGACATTGGTCGACTATTTGTAAATTGACGAACGACATTTTGGTCAACTATCTGCGAAATACGAATTAACTTTCGTACCTAACTTCGGAGTTTGGTTCTGTTGTTAATTTGGGTTCGTGAATTGCAAATAGATCGACATACTGTACTTCAATAACGGGA
>OX103971.1:68644233-68738979 GCA_944470395.2 Schistosoma turkestanicum
TTTCATTTCTCCATATTCTTACCTTCTTTTACAAGTAGCGCGAAATTTCCGTGTCGCAGCTTCAGATTTTGTGTATCAAGTAATCACATAAAATAATCAAAAGCTAAAACAACTTACACCTGCAGAACGTCCTTGTTTATAACTAGCTTCTCGCATTGCTTTGTCAGCAAATCGCTTCTCAATCTTTTGAAGTCTCTTTTAGAATACGGTAATTTTTGAATGAAAACGAATTACCCTTCGTTTCTTCCACTCCAAAAATGTATGCAACGTGACTTTGGTTTGACTAAGTCCAAGAGCTTGCCTCTAAAAGTAGAAAATCGCAAATAAACTTATAATTTAGTTTTAATAAAAAGCTAGACGTGACTTCCGTTTTTAGCATCGAAGCAGTTAGGTCAGTCTAAGCGACCCGAAAATGTAATGTTAGTCTAACGAAGCAAAAATACGCATAAAATAGTAAAAAAAAAGAGATAACTGACAAAGTATAACTTTGGTTCAAGTAGAAGCTAACAGTTCTAGAATACTAAGGACTAATTGCCTATACTTACATTGGATTATTTACCTAGGACTGCATGCAGATACCAAGTAATATTTAAATGCTTAAACTGGGTTTAGCTTGTTACTATGCCGTGAGAATTGAAAAAATACCGGGGAATTGGACGATGTTGCCCCATAAATGTATAACCTGTCCTGAGTAACACCAGTTCAGAATAACATCTTAGTCATAGACGAAATTCATCACTTCTTTTATTACTTTTATTCAACAGGACTAAGACATCTTCAAATGAAATCAACGAACTAATACCCACTACAACGTTGGAAAAACTACTTTAGAAGAGAATTCAAAAGTATTGTTAGCAGTTAAACTTGATCAATGGTTGAAATCAGTTTACATAACCGTCATAAACCGATCGCGTAATACCATGAACTAGAATTATTCCCACAAACACAGGACTTCTGTCTACAGTCTATAACTCCAGAGGCCTGTTCAGGTGGTTCTTCATCAATGCCTTTTCCTAATAAGTGTCAACAAGGACCTGTACGATCGCCAAAGTTTGTAAACTTAAACAAGGACGTTCCACTTAGTAAATCAACATGTACAATCACTTATAGACCACCATAGAATTTAATAAAAACTGGTCTATGTACTGGCTGAATCATAGTGAGCCTTCCGGAGCGTACTACGAAGTTCGAAAGTTAGTAGTTTGTCCTACTACGTGATATACCAAGATACTGACCACTAACGTGAACATACTAATTATTCTTCCGTGGTATTAAAATATCTTTTTATTTACTTTATGCCCTCATTTGAATATGCTTTCCAGTTCGACTATCATGTACGTGATGGATGAAAATTCAAAAAGCCTAGCATTTGTGCCTGCCCTCACATCATTGGCATGTTAACTCTAATGTTACTACTATCGCTTTCCGTCAACAATGGAAGGTGAACCTGGAAAACCGGATAGTATGAATCTGACTGAAGTAAGTCCTTGGATACTTATCCCAATATATGACCAAATTACATACTAGTTTAAATCACAAACCACTCTTATTTATCTTAACACACATGCAAGAAATAAGTGAAATAAGGCAATATCACACAAAAATATCACAAAACGGAGTGGGTACACTAATGGTTATAGGTTTATGGTTTATATATACCTCTCGTTCAACTAAGTCCTCGATGGATATTATCTCTTTTTGTTCTTCCATTTTCTTCTTATCTCGTTGTAAGATGAAACCTGAAAGGATTAGTTACAAACGTAAGCAGACCTGGTGGTAAGGCATGTCTGTAATGACATGTCTTCCCATTCGGACATTCCCAAAACCAACCATACTTGGAATTTTCAACTGCTTCAATAAAGTACTTACATATCTAAGGACCTCTTATAGAAATACTCATAAGTTACAATAGTACTGGGTGGTAATCCTTTATTATCGGCATCATGTTTTCGACTAACCACTTCTTCTAATTTATTTATGTCCCAATCATCCATGGTACTATCAGTCTTATCAGACTCAGAGTAAATTCCACGCTTTTCTGCCTTTCGTTCGACAGTCAAATCGTGGGAAAATTTGCACTTATCACCTTTCGCACATAAACCCTGTTTGAAGAAGACACACAGAACCGACTTTGGATCAACCCCTGGGAAACAAGACTGGTGTGATGTACATCGATCTACCTTTCGCACATTTCTGTAGCTCTAGCACCGGCTTGAACAAATCATTGAGTTCAGCCTTTTCTTTCTTCTTTTCTTCCTTTAATTGCTTTTCGCGCTCCAACTACGTGGTATAAAACTGGGAAATGGTTGCGAACCTCTTTAGCCGACTTGTTACCCTGAGTAACTTGTTTTTGCACTTGTTGGATGAACTTTTGTTGCTTAGCCCCTTTCTTATTTTTCATTCCAAAAGTTTTATCCTTAAAAATTAGTGAACAGAGTTTGTAGACTACCTCAACAATCTTCTGCTTTTGTTTTTCGACATTCTTCTTAGAAGGTTCATTTTTCTTTGGTGGCATTTCGTAAGCACTACCTCCAAACGAACCGCCTCTCCTGAGGTAAATACAAGGCCCAATTTCGCATTTTCAAGAACTCCGATTTAGTAGCACTAACAAACTGGAGACTCAAGTACTTCCCATTATAAGTTAATGCTCATGGCTTTTTTAAATTCTGAATGACAAAGATACGTCACCTAATACCGTGACGAAAGGAAAGGAATAGAGCGCAAAGAAAATAATTGGTTTATACTAGCTCCTGATAAACATTTTGCATATATTGGATATTCGATCTGTTTTCCATGTGACTCATCCAGATTCTGTTCTAAATGGTTACTAAATCTTCGCAATTAAGACAATGTGAGGTGGTTTTACGAACGTGAAAAGCTTGGAGTGCTGATTTTTGAAGAGCCACAACTCCCACTAACCTTTATAGCAACTTAAATACACTTGAGTTTGTATACATTTAATTTGGGTAAGCCCTTTTGAATAACTTATTTAACAGAAGGTCATATGAATAACAAAAACTTATCTTTATCACTATGCTTTTATAATGGTCGTGTTTGTATGCACAGGTATAACAGGGAGCTGCTTACCGCCTACACACGGATTCTACTCGCTTCAATGTTGGCCTATTAAATAATCCGATAACGCAATCATTTTCCGATGTATATATAAGTCCAGTTTCATCTTACTCATTGGCGCATTCACAGCTCACTCATCGGCATTCTCATGTAATTTTCGCTTCGTGCTCTTGTGGATTTGTGTGTGGTGCGATAGTAAAGGTAATCAACGCTTCGTATTTGTCTTTTGATTTATACGCCGTCGGGAGTTATCTAGTAACGGTTATAAGGACGAGCAGTAAATAACGTTTAGGAATATATCGAATACTGACCGCTACAAAATCGGTGAGCTCACATCCGCCACATGTTTTTACACTAAGTTCATCAGTAGTTATTTTAGTATCATTAAGGACATTCTGTCGCTCGACTCGTGAATGAGGCCTTATATAGATGGGTTACAATACCCGAAACATATCTTCATCAGAAAATTTGAATGCTCTATGAAATGACCACAACCAAAGCGAAACCTCTACCACTCGCTTCATACACAATGCGAAAATGAATATCTAATAATTTATATGCTTTACTTGATTCAACCATCAAAAGACTTCACCCATTGGTGATTTCTCACTGCAAAACGCACGTTTTTCACACGTTCATACAAATTTTGTGGGTCTTTTACAACTGGCTCTAATTGATACGGGAGAAATGAAGACATTTGGCTGATCGAAACCTTTATATAAATATCATTATTTTCACTGTGTTTTTTGGGTATATTTGTTTTACTTAACTAATGAACTTGTTTGATTTATTACTTTCGGCCATTTTGATTTCTGTTTGTCTTGGTTTGGTCATTTGGAGTTTTTGCTCCAGGAACCTATAAAAATGAAGAACGACATTGGTCGACTATTTGTAAATTGACGAACGACATTTTGGTCAACTATCTGCGAAATACGAATTAACTTTCGTACCTAACTTCGGAGTTTGGTTCTGTTGTTAATTTGGGTTCGTGAATTGCAAATAGATCGACATACTGTACTTCAATAACTGAAAGGAGCAAAACTTGGACGTAACACTAATTATATATTTACATGTGTATATATGATTACAATTTTTTGGGTACCATACCAGTAACCAACACCACGGCTGAAACAGTTGCAAATGCTCTCACTCAGAAGTGGGTGATAATTTTTAGTGCACCTACCACAATAACGACTGATAAGGGGACCATATGAGTATCAAAACTTATCGAAACTATTAGGCCCTAACAGTACATCATCCTCAAGCTAAAGAGATTGTAAAACGTTTCCATCCTCAATTAAAAGTGACTCTAATACCAGAATGCAAACCCAATTAGTGTAAACAGTTACTCTCATTCGCTACGTCAGAGTTCTACAGAAGAACTAGTCTTCGTGACGACTGGTGAGTTTATCGTTCCTTGTGTTGGAAGTAAAAAGCTCAGCCTAACAAGCTACTTTGATACACTACAACATCAGATGTCCAGATTCAAACCAGCCAATGCTCGCAAACAGTCTCTTTCCAGAGATTGTCGCTTTAAAATTCCGATTTCCTTTCAATTACTGTTTTAATGTTTTTTATTTTAAAATGATGGAAAATAGCAGACGTAAGATGTATTTTGCACACACCTACTCAAAGATATTGACTTTTTACTTCTGAGAGGTTGTGATGCTTAAAAGTATATGAATCAAGAATTAAAGATCTGCACAAACGAATGTATTGTATTTAGAATTCGAAACCAAGCATTCCACAAGAACAAGAAGTTACTAGTTCATTCAAACACCACATCCGCCGCAGCTTAAATTGGAATGTATATGTCTGTAATCAGTGGTACGTCTTCTTCTCAAATTCATCCTGTGTCTGTCCGACAGTGTATTGGATAAAGACTCTGTATTATCTAGAATGCTCTCATTAGTATTAGAATTAACAACCGAAATTGGAACAGACTCACCTGGCTCTTGGAATTGTATTTGATCAACATGTCGATTGTATGTACTTAAGTCATTGATATCTAGAAGTCGCACCATAGATTTCCCGACATTCTTCAGAACAATCCCCGTGGATGGTCGAAGATCATTGCCACGATAATATGTAACTTCTGCAGACTCCAAACATCTCATATTCGACCGAAGAATTCTTCCTTTTAATAGTTTTGATGGAGTCTCTTTCGTCACCGAATGTCTGGCATTTCTATATTGAAGTAGAAAGGTATCTACTCCCCTCTCCAGCTCATTAAATGTTGAGGCGGCAATAGAATCACTCAACCTCGAATGCTGATTTTTCAGCTTATGACACTTTTCGCAATTCTTTGCTGTACGACAAATATCTGCATTTAATGACTGTCGAAAAATGTAGTCAACATGTTGAATTTGCTTGGCACTCCCGTGCTGAACCATTTTCATACTTCCATTGCACTTAGCACACGTGGCTATCAAATCTTTAAGTAAAGCATCAGAATTTTCTTTAGAAACTAGGAAAGACAACTCCACTTTAAGCCTTTTCAAATTCTTTAAACCCAGTATTGACAGTCCTGTTTCACTAACTAAAAATTCACAAGGTATATATGAGGAATTATCATCTCTTATTAGCAATTCACAACATCCTCGTATAGGCAGTTTATGTCCAGTAATCCCCAATAGTGATACATCAGTGGGTCGTATCACAACGTTCGGATCTAACGATTTCAGGTTCTTGAATGAAATAATGGACTCTATACTACCTGTGTCCACAATAAAGTCATGAAATGAACCAAGCGATGTATATAGTCGCTTTTGAATATGAGCATTACCATTCGAAATGGTAGACAAAGATAAATGATCATTAGGATCAGCTGAATTATTGGAATCTAAATTACAAGCTTTAGTACTACTTGAGGCAAAATGAACAGTAGCTTTGCATACTGCTTGAATGCGTCCTATCTTACCACATCTAAAACATTTAGCATTACGAAATGTACAATAATAACGAGAATGAAGTTTTCCACATGATAAACATTTGCCAAACTTGGTCTCACCTTTTTGATTTCCTTTGTAATTCTTTTTTGAGACACCGTTCATTTTTACACGAGAATAGGAACCTCTGTTAAACGAACACAATTTTGATTGACCCTGAGATTGCTTTTCATCATGACAACTAATCAAAGTATTGGAAATCTTCATCGACTGAATATCGAGTTCATTCAACGCCTCGTAGTTAATGCACGCAGTTCTAACATCTTGAAAGGAACAGTTTGACATTCTTAACAGCTCTCTTTCCAAACTAGGTATGTTAATTCCTGCAATTAATCGGTCTCTCAGCTGCACATTAAGTTGATCACCAAAATTACATTTGACAGCCTGTTTCTGCAATTCAAGAATGAATTCCTTAACATTTTGGTCATTTTGACGAATCATCTTATGAAATTTCGCTCTTTCACGGCATTCAAAACCAGGTTACTTTACATGATTCAATAATAACTCCTTAAGCATTGCATAGGGAAGTGAAATAGGTTTTTCTGGATATGCCAAGGTTTTCAATAAGCTGTACGCTTCTTTTCCGATGAATGTTAGGAAATGAGCCACAATTTTATCATCTTTGACATCTTTCCTGGTCATACTCTAGAATTCAAACCTTTCCAAATAATCTTCAAAAGCTTCAGAAGTAGAATGAATATCTAGCTGTTCCATTACAAGTTCCATCACGACGCCACTGTGATGCTTAGAAGTATATGAATCAAGAATTAAAGATCTGCACAAACGAATGTATTGTATTTAGAATTCGAAACCAAGCATTCCACAAGAACAAGAAGTTACTAGTTCATTCAAACACCACAGAGGTATATTCTTTTCTATACCAAAGGCATAGGTGGCTTGCCCATAACAATCCAATGAAACTATAAATCGAAAACTGCTTAACAGGATAATACAGCTAGGAATGAAGGATCTTCACCTGAGGTAAAATCAAGCTCTCAGTAATCAATCGACAGACACCCATCAGTCCATTGCACCTTGAAAGACTACTTGGTTCCATAGACATTCATGGTCGTCAATAGCTTGTGCACCTGGCGGTAAGAAGCCATAATATTCACAACATCAATCATAAATTATTCCTGTGCACTGTATTATTTCTCGCGAAATACAATGAATCCTAAACAACGGGTACGGGTTCTATGGACAGGCTGACTGGTGAAACTTAAAATTTATGATCAAGCACTCCGATTGGATTAAGTTCTTTATGATCCCCTCCAAATGGTTTCCTAAACCATGGGTCCTTACATCAGACAAAGTTAATAGCTAAGCTATGTAAACTAAGAAGACATACTGTATATCAAAAGACTTCAGCATCCTGGACCAAAAGTATTCTGTACTTAATAGTACGAGAAATCAGCTGGAAAGGGATACATGAGTTAAGGAACGTAATGCGCTCGCTACCGTATGTAAATCACAAAACCTCTATCGTCTGTTTAGGTGGAAGAAAATTCATCATCATCAACAGCAACGCAGAACATTGCACGTAAGTACAGCAGTTCAAGTTGCCATACCACATAAGCCCAGACCTATAATTGTCAATTCAAATCCAATAGTAGTAGAGGAAGTAAACGTTTTATGAGTAAACGGAGAGATTAGGGATCGAGGATGTTATTCACCGAGTATAATTCACTGAGGTAAATTTAGAAAGAGAAAGATAGAGGTGATAAGTAATTCCTCATGCCTACAGTTAGTGATTGCTAGGAATACGCGGTCGCCGTTATCTGAGCCATGACACCATAAAATACATCCGCGTGTCCCTTCGTTTTCACTGAGTCTATCTAACTAAGCATTAAAGTCACCAGCCATTATTACTACATCAGAATACCTAGCTTTTTGGAGGAGGTCCGAAAGTTTTCTGTAAAACTCATCTTTCACCTCGTCTGAACTGCAGTCAGTGAGAGCGTAGGCTGATATGACGAAGAGGCAACGACGAGTGTCCCTATCCTTCCGAATCCTTACTGTCCCGTTTAGTCGGACGGCGCACAGGCGACTATCTACAGGTATCCAGTCTAGGAGAGATACTTCTGCCCTACGACTCAATGCTATACCTACACCAGCGAGACCCCGGGAAGCAGCATCAGGGCTACCGGATACACGAAGGGTAAATCGAGTTGCTTCTTTATCTTGACATGGTGAGGTCAAGTGAACGATGCTACTCGGATCCTGTGTGCGCGTTTCCCAGACGCAGCATACATCGATGGCACGAGATTCTAAAGTCCTAGCTAAGGAAGCCTGTTGCCCTATTTGACACAATGTCCGTACATTAAAAGCTCCAACATGTAGTCTAGAGCAGGGTTTCAGGAGACCAGTAATAACGTTTCGTGAACTCGCACCGTTTGCATTAGCGGTGCAGTGAGATAAAGGGATGTGAGTAGAGTTAGTCGTGGAGATAAGAGAGATAATAGGGGGTGTAGGAAGGATTTGATTTTGACCGATTCGGTCTCGCGTGCTGTAACGTGTATGAGGGCGGTTGTCGGTTCCCAGCTGCACACACTGTGGAAGGGTGTTTCTTGAGGAACCTGAAAAGGAAGGTGGATTAGAGTTGGTCTTAGAGACCTGGTTGCGTGACCGCAGAGCCCGACGTACAGCTACTTGAGGCCGGTGACACACGGCCTTTTTATGATAGGTTTTTTGAGGATTAGCTCCGCTCTTAAAAGCCCTTAGTGGGCACCCTTACCGCAGGAGACGGGAATCCATGAGGTAGGGTGAGATGTGACATTTTTAGGGTCGACCTATTCTAACTCTCCCTTCCTTGTGAGGAGGCAGCATCGCTGCAGATGCTGGTTATCCGATGGATGCACCTTACTGCTGTCACACCACTCTGCAGTCAGCAGTACGACTTCGCCTACAGACCTTGAGTAGCTGCTTTTAGTCTCATCGTTCTCCAATCGACCTGCCTGACATGGTAGGACCTTCAGGAACATAAGTTCCAGCCAATATAGCTCGGTTGGGTCATCACGATAGGCAAGCCCGACCACCACTTCAAGGTAGCAGCAAATTCAGCATTTATTCTATGCGGCATAACTGCGATTCTCATAATAACCAAACTATCTTATATGCATTTGTGCATTGTTTTCTCTCAATCAGAACACATCTCTTACTTTTGATATTAGTCTTAATTCAATAAGCTGGGATAATTATAGCACCGATAACTTTGACACTAACAATATTCAAAAGACTTCAGTCCATAGGAATGCTGACACCCAATACAATCAATTACATTTTTGACTAAGTACAGATACCAAATTGCAGATCTGACTCTGCAAAATCTAGTCAATGATGTTGTGTGAAGTAGCGTCTTCGTCCACTGTCTTTCATCATCAATGGCATATCCAGTTGCTTTTATGCACGCAAAACCTACCTCTATGTTGATGATCTAAAAATGTCAATGGAATCGAACGTTTGACGTTAACAATCCAGTACAAACATCGTAATGTAAATGACTGGTGTAAGCGGTGAAACTTTGAACTCAATGCTAATGATAAAAGAGGTTGGGTGTGTTTTGGGGACTTCGCTCTCAGCAACAACGTGCTGTCTGAACTGGCATCAGTAACTGACTTTGAAGTGCACCACTCGCACACCCTAAACTTTTTTGAACATATTTCAAATATCAACCAAAAATATTTGACTAATTCGTCACCAGTTGAACATCGGGCCAATATATTAAACCAATATTTTAAGCTCTCTAATTCTAATTTAATCAAAGTGAAAAGAAAGTGTGATTCATCAGTTACAAAAGTCTACTATTCTAAAAGAGTCAACAGCTTGAACTACCTCTAATCAAAGTTAATCTACACCTTCTAATGCTATTCGATTGATCATAGGTATATTGTGTTGATCCCTATCAACATCCAGAAAATCTGAATTCATAGCCTTTTGTATCAGCTTAACAACTAGCGGTGAGCATATTTTACATTGATTACGTTCTAACTAACGTCTGTCACCCATAACTAAGTATTGACTGCCAACCAGTATTCTACAACCTAATCTATCCTCTACCTCTCTTTCCAGTTATAATCAGTCAATATTCATTCCTTTCATGTTTGCCTCCAATTCTCCGTGCAGTCTGTCCATCAGTATACCACTTTCCTTTGAATTTCAGGCTTCCAAGTTTAGCCTTACCTCATGATGTAGTTACGAGATTTCCTCAATCAGTGTCCAATCCACATACAACACTTCCTCCTAATTTCTACCTCACATGTAAGCTGGTCTGTTCTCTCCCACACTAGGTTGTTACTAATGATGTCTGTTCAACAGATCTGAATTATGTTGCATAGACAACTGTTGATAAACACCTGTATCTTGTGGATGATTGCCAACGTGTTTCTCCAAGTTTCCGGTCCACACAATAGAACAGATTTGATGTTCGTATAGAGAATTGTGACTTTGGTGTTGGTTGGCAGTTGTTTTAAGTTGCAGATGTTCTTCAGCTGTAGCAACGCTGCCTTTGCTTTGTTAATCTTTATCCTAAAATTTGCATCAGATCCACCCTGTTGCTCAACGATGCTGCCTAATTATGTACAGCTCTTTACATCCTCCAAAGCCTCATCGTTTTCGTTCCCTTTGCTCAGTTCATGTCATTTCATGATGTCTTTATTTCAGGAGGTATCCACGCCAACCTTGTTATTTAGGTCTCCAATCAAAATGGTCAAATCCTTCGATGGGGATTTACCGACGATTGACTGCACCCTATCGTATAATTGATCTTTAAGATTTTCATTGTAATCATTGGTAGGCACATAGCATTGGATGACGTTCATTGTAATGCCCTCTTTCGTTGTTTTGAAGGAGACTTTGATTATCCTCGATTCATTGGCTTCCTGTCTTGCCAGTGCATTTTGCGCTTGTTTGGACAGCATCAGTGCTAATCCTTGTGTATGTGGAGCAATTTTTTCTATATGGTTGGAATGAAATGGCAGCTCTCCTGAAACTAGTATCATTTTGTCCAACCAGTCTACCACTTTCCTTCGACTTTCAGGGTTCCAAGTTGCCTTTGCTTTGCTAATCTGTATCTTCACATTTTCATTAGATCCACCCTGTTCATCAAAGTTGCTGCCCAAACATGTAAATTAACTTTCCTTAATGATGAGAAGTCCTGCGCCAGTGTGAAATAGATGTCCAGTGTTTCCGTGTTTTCAGCAGTTGTCTAACTTAGATCGTTATTTCAGTGAAATTCGATGATATCCACTATCCCAAACTGATAACTTTTCTTTTTGTTGTTTACGCTTATAAATGTGTTTACTAATTATTTAGGTGTATTTAAGGTAAACTAAAAGTTCAATAACGCAACGCTAACGACTTCATCAACCGGAAATGAAGTACCAAATAGATTTTTGGTCAACAGTATACATCACCGAAATATTTCAGCTACTAAAACGTACTACTATGTCAGTAGTTAAACGTTGTTGAAGATTATTTTCATTCATGCATTTGTCCCACCATAAGTTCATATTGGTATGTATTTAAAATTGTTGTAGAACAAAAAGGTTACATGTGTAAATTTGCAGACAACTAGAATAATAATAATGTTTACTGTTAACCTATATATATATATATATATATATATATATATATATATATATATATATATATATATATATATATTTCATGCTCGTTTGCCTTTGTCTGAATATACACTTCACCAGGCAACTTTTTATCGAATTCGGATAGACAAACAAATTTGTTTACCATGATATATTGTTTATAAGAAATCTTTTATTGCTATTCTTTTGATAAACAATTGATATTTTATTTAAAGAAATCTAAAAAGCTTTATAATTGGCAAAGTAAACTGTTGTCATTGACAATAGAACAAAAATAACTCTGCCGAGAATAAAATATATGGTATTACTTGAATTAGAAAAAAAATTCAGTTTGATGGTTGTTGACAGCGATCAAAAAAAAAAATACCTACGTATACAGGCGACATACTATGGGGAATTGATTGATTATTTAAGCTGTGTATAAGATAAAATTGTTTGAAATTTCTGAATGGATTTTACATCTCTTTTGTTTTCATACAAACGCCTTTTATTGAGCAATAAAAATCGATGATTTGATTTGCAGAATTTCATAAAGATGATGTACCTAAAATATTTATCATTTACTTCCTTCAGTAGCAAATACATAAAACTTAATCAATAACGTCTGTCTCGGTTGTCACAACTCATATTGCAGGTTAACTCATATTTAGCTGAGCATTCTTCATTAACTGATAGAATTTTTAACTAGTTCATCAATTATTAAGTCATTCTTTTCATTTCTGACTTAAATATAACACGCTTGAATAATGAATCACTATCCAAACTAATGCTGAAAGTTTATGTCTTGTCTACAAGATGACATACACAGTATATTATTGACATTCTTGTGTTAGCGATTATTTTAAATCTGACGTTTTGTTACATTCTATTCAAATTGGCTTATAATATGCCCAATTGAATCCGATAAACTATTTAGTACAAAAAACGTACATTCAGTTGTCTTCAATTTAGAATTCGTCTTAAAAACAACTTCAATTAATTACAGTTAAGTTCTAAGGCCTCTTGTAATCAATTTTCCAATTGTCACTTACTGAAAACTTCTTATTCTTTCTTTTACGAACTAACTACCATCCAACTTGCATATGATTATTCCTAGCATTGAAACGTCTTTTTTTAAAAAAATTTGAGTGTCATCTTTAGTAAAGCTTCTCAAAGAAGCTACAATGATATACTTTTAACAAAGAATGATAAGATAACTTTCTGATTAACTGGATTGGATGTCTGAATGGATTCATTATTTTCTTTGATTTGCTGATGGTTTTTAAGACTTCAATCAATAACTTTTCACATAAGTACTAGATAATACTTTTACCAATGACCTAGTTAAAATTACTTCTGTCATACAAGTCAACAAGGACTGCTTTACAAGAACCAACTTGTTTGGGAGTTTTGGGTTTCGGCAAAAAAACAAGAATAAGCAGATTGATTTTCATAAATGATATGCACGAAATATTTTCCAATCAGAATAAAAGAAGTTACAATAAATTCATTCAGTAAAAATTATTTGATATTTAAACAAGACTTCGCAGTGATCTTTTCTGGGGTTACTGCTAATCCTAATTGCTGATAAAAGAGGAGGGTTGTGCATGGGGTAAGCGACCCATCTCATAGAAAACTAACTCGCTAAAAAAAAAACTGTCACCAGAAAAATAATTCAAACCATTTAAATTATGCTCTAAGCGTTACAAGGTCTTCATTTTGAAGATATATGTCACATGATGAAAGTCATGTTTCTTCTGGTGCTACAAGGTTGATGCCCTTCCTGACAACCAGAACAACCGTTAATTTAGGTATATTGAATGTTTGTACAATGTGGTAGACCGAGATAGTCATTCAGGTTGCTGCAGAAATGAAAAGCTACAAAATGGAGGTGGTTATGATCAGTGAAACACTAAATGCTGGTTGGACAAAAAGATACTATACGCACATCAAATCTGTTCTATTGTGTGGAGTGGAAACTTGGAGAAACACGTTGGCAATCATCCACAAGATACAGGTGTTTATCAACAGATGTCTATGCAACATATTTCAGATCTGTTGAACAGACATCATTAGTAACAACCTAGTGTGGGAGAGAACAGACCAACTTACATGTGAGGTAGAAATTAGAAGGAAGTGTTGCATGTGGATTGGACACTGATTGAGGAAATCTCGTAACTGCATCATGAGGTAAGGCTAAACTTGGAAGCCTGAAATTCAAAGGAAAGTGGTATACTGATGGACAGACTGCACGGAGAATTGGAGGCAAACATGAAAGGAATGAATAGTGACTGGTTATAACTGGGGAGAGAGGTAGAGGATAGATTAGGTTGTAGAATGCTGGTTGGTAGTCAATACTTCATTAGGTGTTACACGCGACAGTTCGAAAGTCATTTATTATACATTTAATAATATTTATTTGAATAATAAGTTAGAATTTATAGCTTCGAATATATCACTACAAAATACTCTAACTGTGTATTTTCGTCAAGAAAATTTGCTGTTAGACATTTCTCTGGAAATACATTACTATTTATATGCCAAGTTACACAGATAAAGATATAATAGCGTTTGAAAATACGATTAGAAAAATTTTGACATCATCTAATTGCTAAGGATAAAGAACATTAAACAGTCTCATGTTAGGTCAAAGATCACATTATAATAAAACTGTACTTCATTTCTTCGGAAAATCAAATTCATGAATTTGAATATTACTAAGTAACTGCACCACTTCAGTTAGATACTAATACACCGAAAAATATCGAACACAAACATAAACTCATTTACTTTGAATAATTTATTTATGCAATGAATTATTTTTTTTAAAAATTGATTTACAATCTGTAGGTATCATTATTTGGACTTCAGGTTTTAGGGTAATGCCTAGTAGCGAATAATGCAGAAACTTCATTAACTGATGCTTATACCATACACTACTCAATGGGAAACCATTACAATATCTGGATTTAAATACTTATCCATTAGTATATCAATGTTTCCATACTCGATTAACTTCATTGAATATGGTATTTGAATAAAAAAATTCTTTCACATTCATCATAAACTAATCACAGTCTATGCAGACTGTTTGCTAACCAAAGGTCGAGTGTACAGTGCAGCAGTTCGCTCCGTTCTCCTATATGGATGAGAAACATGTGTTATGAATGCCCAAACACCGACTCCCGCGACGAGCTATGTTTTGTGGTGTAGGAATAGTTTGGGAAAAAGATACGGGAGGCCAAACCAAAACATGGCACAAATCCATGAAGTCACTGACAAGTGGACTGAGTCATGTTGGCAGATGTAGGCTACCTGGTTGGGGTTCGTTAGACGAAAGCAACCAATGGTTAAATTCCTTGAATGACATGACTCAAAATCGTTTGCAATGGCGCAGGTGCATCCACTCTTTTTGTTCTCTCAAATCCTAATCTTCAGGATTCTACAACACCTCTATCTTTCTCTTTCTAAATTTACCTCACTGAATAATACTTCATGAATAATATCTTCAAATCCTAATCTTCTCCATTAGCAGTAATTCTTCTACTATCTCTACTACTATGGGATTTAAATTGACAATTTCGTCTCTGTGTTAATTTAGTATGGCAACATGAACTGATGTACTTACGTACGAAGTTCTACGTTGTAACTGACTAACTAACAGTCTGCATAAATAAGCATTAAATCGCTTAATAGTTACCTCTTAAATAAAAATCAACAGAATTGAAAGGTTTATTAATTCTTTTTTTAAGTAGTTCACCATTTCTAGTGCAGAACAACCTTTATTCGCTCAAGTGGAACTTGTCTGGTTAGTGAGTTATTAGTCATTTGAATGTTTTCATAATTGTAGTAAGAGATATCCACACAGACATGTATATAAACAGACATTGCTTGGCTTGTATATCGATTTCTCTTTTATTCTGCATTCATTCTAACAACAACAACAAAAAAAAAGAAAACTAATATTGATTATCATCATTCTTATCGGGACAAACGCTCTATCACATGACATGAGTAACTTTTTTTGTCAAATATCTGTATTCATTCTGTTTGTCATGATTGTTTTAGAAATTCCACTGACTGCTAATGTCTAATGCAACAAAAATTGGCATTGTATGATAACAATGAACAGATAATAATAATTTTTACATCATTTCAACCACAAACTTGTAGATTAACAACACAGACATCTCGCTAACTCACACACAGTCTTAGGCAAGTTCTCATCGAATCACCAGCTCAGAATATGAATGATTGGTTGGAGATTTTTGGCTTTGCATTTACAATTCGAATTGGATTAAATGCGAATTCTTTTCTATGTAAAATGTAGCATTTAGCCACATAACTACAAGATGTTTTAAGAACTAAGCAATAAAAATATTCGTAGTGAACAGAGTGTTTATCATCAACAGTAAGCAGTAATGTTCAATCCATATTGAATGCACTGAATGTAAGTCTTACTAATCTAAATTGACTAGTTGACAGTAGTTAATTTGCTAGAATAACTCGTTGTAGTTGGATTCTGTGATTTCATCTTTCAACCAAGTAGTATTTACAAATTATGAACACAGTGAATCAGTGAAAATAAGCTGAAGTCCCTTTATTTATTACTAAATACTTAGAGGAGGATATTGAACAATGTATGCTTCAACTTTCAAGTTTATTAATGCTCTGATATAAATCTATCGAACGGTAATTTATTTACATGAGGAGGCAAGACGTCATTTAAAAGTAGACGTATGATACATTATGTCAAACCAAGTAGTTCAAATGAAAATAAACAATAAATCTCCATTTGTATTTGATATAATATTGCTTTGGGTCGGGATCAGGGAACCATTACGTTTTGAGATGGATTTGGTCTTAATAATAATTGATAAGACTTACATCTGAAATCTAGATTGAATTCAGCCATAGAATAAATAAGTGTTAAGAGACAATTTGTCAGTTATTTCACATAAATTGGGTAAATGAGTATAAATGAAAGAAATAATGAAATAAGTTTTAGTAATATATATGACTTGAGCTGCCGTTTGATAATCGTAACCAGTGGTTGGAAACTTGGAAAATAACTTGAAATTGTCTGTATTGGTGAAGGTACATTTTTCATTTGCCATCTTCTAAATTCTAAACTTCACAATTCCTAATGACCTTTTTTTTAACTTTTTCAAGTTTATTTCACTGGTTATATTCTCTTGAAACGTATCTTCCATCTCTAACCGTTTCCATTACCGCTAATACCGCTACTACTCTGGGATTTGTGGCCTGGGAATTTTATTTCTCTGTGCTAATTTGATCTGGCAACTAGGACTGATATGCGTATATATTACGTTCTACAATACAACTGATTGACTGACTGACTGACTGACTAAGCGACAGTTTTATTTCCAATAGTTACAGTAAGCCAACACATTCTCGAGTTGAGCTATCAAAGCTATAATTCGTTATTGTAACTTTCAATTGATGATATCCGACAGCTAGATCATACTTTAGACCAAAAAACTTTACTTACTTACTTACTTACGCCTGTTACCCCCAATCGAGCATAGGCCGCTCACCAGTTTTCTCCAACCAACTCTGTCCTGGGCTTCCCTCTCCAGTTCTGTCCAATTTCTGTTCATTCTTCTCGTGTCTTTCTCTATTTCTCGGCGTAGTGTGTTCCTTGACCTTCCTCTTTTCCTTTTGCCTTCAGGGTTCCATGTGAGGGCTTGTCCTGTAACGCAGTTAGGTGATTTTCGTAGTGTGTGTCCTATCCACTTCCACCGCTTCTTCCTCATTTCCTCATCCAATGGAATCTGGTTTGTTCTCTCCCACAGTACGTTGTTGCTGATGGTGTCTGGCCAACAAATACGAATTATTTTGCGTTGACAGCTGTTAATAAACACTTGTATCTTCTGGATGATGGCTTTCGTAGTTCTCCATGTTTCCGCTCCATACATTAGAACTGTCTTGACATTTGTATTGAAAATCCTGATTTCGGTTTTGATTGAAAGTTGTTTGGAGTTCCAGATATTCTTCAACTGTAGAAATGCAGCTCTTGCTTTGCCAATCCGCACCCTCACATCTGCATCCGATCCACTTTTCTCGTCGATGATGCTGCCCAGATATGTAAAGGTGTCAACGTCCTCGAAAGCATCTCCATCAAGAGTGATTTGGTTGGTGCATGTTGTGTTGCATCGGAGAATTTTGCTTTTCACTTTATGTATGTGAAGACCTGCTGCTACGCTGGTCGTCTTCTCTTGCACTTGTTGTCGCTTGTGCGATAAAAGAGCCAGATCATCTACGAAGTCCAGATCGTCCAGCTGCGTCCTAGCTGTCCAGTTGATACCGTGCTTCCCTCCAGATGTCGACGTCTTCATAATCCAGTCGATCACCAGAAGAAAGAGAAAGGGTGAGAGTAAGCAACCTTGCCTGACACTGGTCTCTACCTCGAAAGAGTCTGTTAGCTGTGCTTCGTGTATTAGACCAACAAAGTGTCATAACAAAGTAGGATAACAATTCCTAACTTGATGATGTTCAGCAATCGTTACATTGATATTGTCAATTAATAATACAACCATGTTCAACAGTATAAACTCTTCAACTACCTAAATTAAATCAATGAACAATCCCCTGTTGTAATATATTCAATATGAGCTAATCGATGAATTATAAAGGTGATTTTTCGAATTCAGTAATCAACTCCTCGTAATGATCAATATCACTAACTCTATTGGTTTGAATATTAAAACTTAATGCATTATCACGTGACAATATGTGATAGTGAAAACGAAACTCTCGGTATCGTAGTTTTGCATTCAACTACTTTCAGATCTTTTACATGGAAGTGTTGTTTGGCATTA
Source organism: Schistosoma turkestanicum (assembly GCA_944470395.2). Taxonomy (NCBI): domain Eukaryota; kingdom Metazoa; phylum Platyhelminthes; class Trematoda; order Strigeidida; family Schistosomatidae; genus Schistosoma; species Schistosoma turkestanicum. Next base: position 68,662,678 of record OX103971.1, read on the forward strand.
AAAATCATTAGCATTCCAATGGTTGTCTTAAATTATCAAATCATAGGAAGTTTCATTCTCGTAAACTTTTAAGTATTTGACAAATTTTAAGTCTATTCGGAATTAGATGCCAATAAATATGACTCTGAAATTACCAGTAAAACTAATGTTTTAAAAAAAAAACACATGAAACGACATGAATATGATAAAAATTAGTATTGATAATGAGAATTTACCGCTTATTTTACTGAAAAACCTAGTCATTCCTACGCACATCTTGGACTGGATCAAAGAATCCGAAAAACTTTTTACATTCGTTCATTAAGGAAGTCCACGCCCTTCTACATAAGAGAAAAAGAATGTGGGAGAGATTTAGGACACACCGCTCATAAGAAAAAATCTCAATATCCGGAATCTCGAAATACACAAAAGATGAAGTTGTTGTTTCTCCTACATGTAAATAATCTTCTTATTTTCCTGTCGTTATCAGTTTTGTTGTATGCTGATGATATCAAGATATGAAGAGTGACAAAAAATGAAATGGATTGCTTAGAGATTCAAAATGACCTGTGGAAGATATCTGAACAGTTTAGAATTTGGCAGTTGTTGATAAATGCTTACAAGTGCATTGTGACGCATATCAGTCACTGAGATACAGACACATAAGTGATGAATAACTTTGAGCTACCTGTTTTCCAGACATAATATCTAAGAGTCTTCATTAGCTAAGACTTGAGAACTACAGCACACTGTCTTTAGATATTTCAATACTTGAACATTTATGGCTTTGTATCGAGAGTTCGTTAGTCCGAAACTAGTATTTCAAACAAGCAACTAGCCCCTTGTTATAAAGAGTCAATGAGCTGTTGCAAAAAGTTTGGAAGCTGCAACTAAACTGCTTCCAGGAATTTCAAAGCTGCCTAATGACGAAAGATTAGCTAAACTAAACCTATTACCCTTGTCATATGGAAAGACCAGAGACTACTTGATCATAGTTTTTAAATTACGTGATGATAAATTTGCATCTGAAATGCTCTCATTTTTCTTGTCTTCCAAGACAGAGAATTTAAGAAGACATTAGAAAAGTTCGCAAACTCGGATCAAACTACTTGGTAGCTGACTATCGACTTACCAACTGAATCATAAACGAATGGGACTCGTTTTCTCAATACGTGATTAAAGCTACATCTGTTGATGCGTTCAAAAGTAAGTTGAGTTAACTGAGAGACCACCATCGTCAAGTCTAACCAGGTCATCCCTCATCCTGACCTTTCCAAAACGAAAGCGAAATTGGGGTAATGATATTCACGGGAAATATTTCCTCAAGTAAAAAGAATCTGTTACGTTATTTATCAAATATCCTAAGAGAACTATTTTTGGAAGTCTAATCCTATTGGTCACTTCGTACTGGTCAATATTATGGTCGTCCTGACTATCAATGTCACTTCAAATGTTGTTTCCTACTCAACCTAACTGTATAAATATGCATTATCTGTAAAGCTTATAATTCCTTCATTCCTTCTGTACTCGACCCCATAAACAACTTCTAACGGTGTTGTGTACTAAAATACTGGAGATTTGGGAACAGTATTTGGGATCGTAGTGGAATATCTGAATTCGGTCAATCGGTAGGTTTGCGAAGAGCTACATAGAAGCATTATAACAGAATCCTTGTTAGTAATCAATATGAATTGTTTCTAGCTTCAGATAGTATTTATCACGAATTAATCTCTTAGGATGGCATTAAAAACCAAATTATTCATCCTACTATAGGATAACTTCGTAGTGCACATCCATAACTCTGCCATGAATCAACTTTAGAATATCGTACTCTGGTAGTAAAGGCTAATCATTAGTCTACCAAGTTAATAACCGACGATAAATTTCTCTGACTTTGTTTGATTCATAATAACGAATGGCAAACGTCCAGTTCTACTGCGAATGACTGGCTGAAACGTTACGTGGTTAAACTCAACCAACTACAAACTGCAACTAGAACTTTATGGATTGGTTCCACAGTAAGCCACTTCTAATCATAATATCAAAATTGGGATATAAGGGTTTGTGGAAGTTTGTTTAATATGCAGGCAATGCATGTCAGTGATTTATTTGACTTAAATAAACACTATTGAGGAGTTGCATATTGGTTTGTTTGTGATGGTGCTTCGTTTTCTGAGCTCAGAGAGCTGAGCTTTTTTTGGCATTCAATAAAACCCAAAACCGTTGTCAGTTAGTAATAAAAAAAATTGCCTAAAAATTCAGCTAACAACATCTACATCAAAACTATATTCATAATAATGAAAGTAAACAAATTATTTAGTTTATCACTCGATTTCTGCATTACATTGTATGAATATTTGTTCCACTTAGTATGACTAAAGTATTGTACTGTGAAATATCTTCAGCAGTACTAAGTGAATCTTATTTGTTGTCATGTTTGATAAAGTAAGTGATACACAAACATAAGATCTTCAAATCCTTGGATTGAATACACGTTAATGAATGTGCAGTTGATATTGCTTCATGAAATAAGAGCTTTCTACAAATGGTTAATTCTATGTTTTTTTCTACAGTTGACTTAACTTTTTATACACAGTCACTGGTTACATTGAAAAATTTCAACACTAACAGATTGATGAAAACTACTTAAAATAAATACATTTGTATATAAATTCCGAAATTGATCAATTGAAAATCGACAGAAATATGAACTAGAAATTTTTCAATATTTTTAAAAAAATTCTTGATTGATATTTGTAAATTTATTATAATCAGTTAGTCAGAGTTAGTAAATATTCTATACTAGTATATCTGTAAAACTAAAATCTTGGTCAACCAACAGGCCTGCTGCATATGCACATCGCTGCTTTTTACGGCAACGCAGAGATTTATCACTGTACTAAGACAGTAGTCTTCCCTGCCCCTTGCGGGAACATACATGTTTATCCAGATTGGTCTGCAGACAAGTTGGACATCCAAAAAGTACGCACACGAGCAGTAACCGCCGTCCGGGCACTTATGAATCAACGGATCCCTCCAACCAAACAACTACCCAAAATCCCCAATCGGCGAGGGCGGCAAGGCGGGCTTACCCAGCTGGACCTAGCACCCCGAAGCGGTTTACCGAGCCACCCAAGCAGTGCACTAACCAACAGCCATTCAAACCGTCTGGCCTCCAACTGCCTTGCGTTGATACAATCGATCGAGACCCCCTTTACCCCGCATGAAGCTAAACATCGAGTTAGTCCCACAAGGTCAGCTAGAACGTACACCCTTCCATGAGGAAGGTGTCATGGACTCGACCAAACGCAAGCCCTCAGCCAAGCACGATTCATCCCACAGAAGTGGGCAGACATCATTGGTGTTCAGTACCCTTTTCAGCACTAAAGCACCGGAACTCAACTTGAGACCCTTGTTTAGGGGGCCTCGACGCCAGTTCACACACTACATCGGGTGCATCATGTAAGGGACAACCACATAGGGTCGACGTCAGTAGTTCAGGATGTCTGTGGCTGCTTCCCCAAACATAGGGTCCAGGGCCGCCCTCGATCATCCTACTACGTCCCTTTCGAGAATTTACCTACGCTTAAGGACGGGATACCATCTTAATCCCCCAGACTGGTCAGACGCATCCACAGCCTTGCGACCATGAGCGTGCCAATTATCCGGACCATGCAAAGCACGGAATCCCCAGCGATCGGAGCGACTTTTGGCCGCAGCGATGTTGCCACCGCCACGTTGCCTAGCGGGACCACGAAGAGGTAGTCGCCACTACAACCCTCCCAAAGGCAGCACATTGCTCAACCCGAGGCCAGCTCAGGCATTCTAAGGCTACGCCCCCTCATATGACGAGGCATTTGGCTACCTTAAGAGAGTCATAGTTACTCTGTAAAACTAGTGAGTCTAATAGATTTATAAACCAACCAAAAATATTTGACTAATTCGTAACCAGTTGGATATCGAGCCAATATATTAAACCAATATTTTAAGCTCTCTAATTCTAATTTAATCAAAGTGCAAAGGAAATGTGATTCATCAGTTACAAAAGTCTACTATTCTAAAAGAGTCAACAGCTTGAACTACCTCTAATCAAAGTTAATTTATACCTTCTAAGGCTATTTGACTGATCATAATATTATAGGTATACTGTGTTGATTTCTATCAACATCTACAAAATCTGAATTAATAGCCTTTTGTATCAGCTTAACAACTAGCAAGCTACGTAGGAAATATTAAATAACGAATAATCATAAATCTTTTACTCACATGTTTCATTTACAATATATTTTCATGTTATTTTTAAATTAATCAGCGGTGAGCATATTTTACATTGATTACTTCCTAACTAACGTCTGTCACTCCTAACGATGTATTGACTGCCAACCAGTATTCTACAACCTTATCAGTTATAACCGGTCACTATTCAATCCCTTCCTGTCTGCCTCCAATTCTCCGTGCAGTCTGTTCCTCATTCTACCACTTTCCTTTGAATTTCAGGCTTCCAAGTTTAGCTTTACCTCATGATGCTAGTTACGAGATTTCCTCGACCAGTGTCCAATCCAGATGCAACACTTCCTCCTAATTTCTACCTCACATGTAAGTTGGTCTGTTCTCTCCCACAATAGGTTGTTACTAATGATGTCTGGTCAAGAGATCTGAAGTATGTTGCATAGACAACTGTTGATAAACACATGTATTTTGTGGATGATGGCCAACGTGTTTCTCCAAGTTTCCACTCCACACAACAGAACAAATTTAATGTTCGTATAGAGAATTGTGACTTTGGTGTTGGTTGGCAGTTGTTTTGAGTTGCAGATGTTCTTCAATTATAGCAATGCTGCCTATATTGTACATTACGAAGAAGGAAAATCCACAAATATGTATTGCATAATACTTAGCATATTTAAGATGTATATTAATGTTTATCACTGTTTATATTGGCTCTCTACCACATTATCGATTGATTAAAAGTATATTTCTAAATATAAGATATCATTGTGAAAATACTTGAATCTGTTCAATACTCTTATGGATAATTTTCCAGAGATGAGTTCCAAATTTGATTTTCATTGGTAACTTGAACACTGAGGTTCTGTTGCATAAAGTTAACGATCTACTAACAAAAGAACAAACGAATTATAAGATTTTAATTCACACTTACAATTAAACTATCATTGACACAACGCTGTGGACACTTTAAAGACATGCATGCCAAGATTAATCGAGCTACAGAACTGAACTGAAAGTTCAGTTACCGATATCTAATAACAGACATAAATCTTGAATTTTAAAATGTTAACTTTACCGTTTCTAATTTCAGTCCTGACCAACAAGTTTGTTATTCATTATGTAAAAAATGTTCCACTGAAAACTACTCATTAAAAATATAAGTAAATTGGATTTCCTTCAGAAAAAAAAAACAATTTTTTTTTCAAACTTATGTATAACTAAATACGAAAATTAATGCTAAATATAGCAGTTGTCTTATTTTAAACAAAATAACTTATATCTTAGTATAGAAAAAAACACACATTATTGATTTTTCCCTTGACCTAATCAAATTAACAATCTTGTAAACTATAAATTGAAACTATTTACTGACTAAACTTTTCCAAACTATGCATATATTCAATGTAGCAATAAGAAGAGGAAAACACGTATACACGCACACACACAGACACACACCCACATGTACCTTTCAAAGTAATAACAACAATTGAACGTTGAACAAGCTAATAAACGTCATTGTAATGGTCAAAATCACTGAGATTTTTTTTTTCAGGTCATTTATCGTTATGATACTTACTACCTACTATAATATTATCTTTAAAAAAAAATGTAATATTTATTACATAGTAACAGAATACAATGAAAATACTTTTACATTCATTATGTAACATAATTTTGACATATTTTTCTAAAGGTATCCAGAAACTTTGTAAATACACTATGTTAGTATTGACGAAAAATTAAAAAAAAATGAAAATACAATAATCAGTTGACAAATGAAAATCAGTATTTAAAAATGATTAGTAAAATTATTCATTCATTCACTCATTATTAATTCAACTTATTAAATTCAATTATATCACTTAAGAGACTGCCATTAACTATTCTTCCTTAGAAATGTAGATAAACGTAATAATTGGACTATCAATCGGTTCAGTTAGTTACAATGTAGAACTTGCTATGTACATACATCGATTCAAGCTGTCATACCATATTAACACAGAGAAAGATGGAATTGTTAGTTTCAATCGCATAATAGTAGAGCAGTAATGGAGATCAAGGATTGAAGATGTGATTCACCAAACACTATCCTATGAGGTAAACACAAAAAGAGAGAAACGTCATGAGCAATTCAGAAGATTAAAATATGACAGAAGACAAAGAATCTGCGCAGTCATAAACGATTTTCAGTTATGTCATTCAAGGTCTCTAACTATCGGTTACTATCGTGTCGCAGATCCCAACCACGTAGTCTACACCTATTAACATGGTTCAGTTCAGTTGTCAGATGCTTTGTGGATTTGTGAAATGTTTGTGTTTGACCGCTCCTAGCTTTCTTCCAACTTACTCCTACTCCACAAAAGCATAGCTTGTCGAGGCAGTCGGTGGCCGCTGTGCATTCGTAACACATATCCCAACCAATTCACAAAATATACTCATAATGAAATGAAAAATGTAACATAAATTTGGTATAAAACATAGTTATTAAAAAAAACTCTCTGATAAAAGCTACACTAAAAAATTGACCAGTTTTTTGCTGAAACAGATGTGATATCTATAGCAGTCATAAAACCTTCTTGTTACAAACAACGTTTAAATATCAACTTGTTTATGGTGGTGTTTTGTTCTCTGAGCTGGTTGTTTCGATTGTGGAGCTTTCATTGTTCGTCTGAACAACATCATCAGCACAAACTTCAGATAGAAGTGAAGCATTCGAATTTCTCCACGTCTGACCTGTAGCTTGTTCTGTTAACCTCGATCTTGGTTGGTTGCTGTTGTCTTTTGATCTGCCGTTGTTTGCAACTTTGTTTTGATTGCAGGTCAAACGTGGAGAAATTCGAATGCTTCACTTCTATCTGAAGAAGTTTGTGCTGATGATGTTGTTCAGAAGAACAATGAAAGCTCCACAATCAAAACAACCAGCTCAGAGAACAAAACACCACCACAATCATCCACCTGAGCTACAAGTTTTCTCCACCATCTCAATATCAACTTGTAATATATATTTCTTACTTACCAGTAATATAAAAAAACTTTCACATAAAAAGATCAATGTTCAATGTCGTTGTTTTCATTTTATTTCAATAATTTAGCCCGGGAAAAGACAAAACGAAACAGACAGTTTATTAAATAAAACTGACATTTTTACATTAAATCACTTTGCAACAATCTCTCTCATATTGTATAAAACATTGTTGCAAAACATTTGATGTAAATTTTAACAAAACAAATACAAATCAGTAAGTGATACTTAGATTGATACTTCTCTAGGGAATAGATTTATTTCTATGTAATTTCTATTCTATGTATCATACAAACACGATCTATATACATCTATCAGTGAGTGATAAAATAATTACAAATGTTCAAATGCGTTTCTGAATCAAATAATATGTATTTTAGTGGTTTTTTTGTTACATTATTGTCGATTCCACTCGTGATTTCACCAGTTTTGTTTTTCTTACCGATAAATATTTCTTGCTCCCTATCTCTCTCTATCTATCTATCCATCTATCTATCTTTGCGTGGATTGGATGAATTTATTTCAACTTCAATCAATACATAAGCGTGTCAAGTTCTATGTTGTCTGCGATTATTTATTGAAAATTATTCACTTTGTTTTTAAGAAATCAATGCTAAGTAGATTTAGAAATACATAAATTTTCGTTGAGATAATGTCTTCTTTACTTTTACAACTTCTTCATTGTTTCAAAATGTTTGAAGAATTAAATATCCTTCTGGTTAATGCATGCAATCACTCATAAGTCGATAAATAGTAAAAAGAAAGTGAACAGTAATACTTTCCAACTACGAAAGCGAAGTCGCACTGATGACTGTAGAGGGGTGTGACAGCAGTAAGGTGTTTCCCTCAGACAACCAGCATCTGCAGCGATGCTGCCTTCTCACAAGGAAGGAAGGGATTAGAAAAGGTCGACCCTAAAAATGTCACACCTCACCCTAACTCACGGATTTCCGTCTCCGGCGGTAAGGGTACCCAATAAGGACTTTTAAGAGCGGAGCTAATACTCTAAAAACTTCTTATAAAATGACCTTCTGTGACCGGCCTCAAGCAGTTGTCCATTGGACTCTGCGGTCACGCTCCCATGTCTCTAAGAACGACAGTAATCTATCTTGCTTTTCAGGTTCCTCAAGAAACACGAATCCACGGTGTAGGCAGCCGGGAAGCGACAACCGCCCTCATACCCGTAACAGCAGGAAAGACCAAATTGGTCACAAACAAATCCTTTCTACACCCCCTAACATCTCTCTTATGTAGGCTGGAAGAAAGCTAAGGGCGATCAAACCAAAACATGGCACAAATCCATCAAGTCACTGACAAGTGGACTGAGTCATGTTGGCAGATGTAGGCTATCTGGTTGAGATCCGCGAGGCGAAAGTCACCGATGGTTAGAGACCTTGAACGAATTGGCTCAAAATCATTTGCAATGGCGCAGGTGCATCCACTCTTTGTGTTCTCTCTAATTCCTCATAACTCTATCTTTCTTCTTCTAAATTTATCTTACTGAATTATACTTCTCGAATCATATCTTCGCTCCCTAATCTTCTCCATTACTGCTAATACTTCTACTATCGCTATCACTCTTGGATTTGAACTGACAGTTACGTCTCTGTGCTGATGTGGTACGGCAACCTGAACTGATGTACTTACGTACGAAGTTCTGCGTTGTATATGTCTGTCTGTCTGTCCAACTACGAGTGTTTTCATCTTCATCATATGATTCGAGAAATAACTACAAAAGTTAGTAAAGATCACTTAGAAAAAAATTAGATTATCGAGCATGTCAGGATTCTCATTAAAGTAAAACTGGTAACCACCCAGTTAGAGAATCAGTATCAGAGCTCATTCTGATCTTAGTTTCAAAGCTATTGATTTTAGCAAACAATCGTTACAAAAAGAGCTGGTGATATACAGCGTAGTTAAATGATTGAAAATTACTGAGTTGAATAGTATCAGGATCAGAAACATCATATATGGACCGATGGGCAGAACACTTTAAGGATCAGTTAAATTGGCCTCAAGCCACTTTCCGGTTACCCACTATCTCCAGTCATCCTGAATAGCAAATCGACGTAAGTCCCCCTAGTCTTTAAGAAGTTGAGAAAGCGTTAGGAAATCTGAAGCGAGGGAGAGCTGCAGGTCCTGATAGACTGACCCCTGAGATATTTAAGGATGGTGGTCCAGTTTTAGCAACTAGGCTGACTGAGATCTTAGGTAGAATCTGGGAACTGGACATCATCCCATCCGACTGGTCTCAATCACTGATTGTCCCAATCTATAAGAAAGGACACAAGTCTTCTTGTGACAATCACAGGGGAATAAGTTTAACTAATATAGTATCTAAAATATTAACCTCAATAATACTTCGACGCTTAACGAAAGCTCGTGAAGGGCAGACTAGAGAAAACCAGGCTGGTTTTCCACCAGAACGTGGCTGTTTAGACCACATCTTCACACTCCGACAGGTCCTGGAACACAGACACACATTTAGGCGTCCTACAATAGTTGTTCCCCTGGACCTAAAAGTGGCATTTTACTCAGTGGATCGTGAGGTTCTGTGGCAGTGTCTGTCATTGAAAGGTGTAGCAAAGGAGTATATTTACCTTATACAAGCTCTCTACTCGAACACCACTGGTCGAGTGAAAGCATATGGCGAACTGTCTTCGGAATTCTCTACTTCAAGTGGCATCCCTCAGGGATGTCCACTTTCTCCATTCTTGTTTAATTTTATCATAGACATGCTCTTAGAAATAACCTGATCCTCGTCTGAATTTTCAGGAGTAGACCTATTACCAGGAAGCTCGCTTATCGACTTAGAATATGCCGATGACATAGTTCTATTCGGTGAAGACGCTGACAAAATACAGAGTCTTCTGACTATATTACCCTAAGCAACAATGCAAGCATGTTCGGTATGCGGTTTTCCCCCTCGAAATGCAAAATGTTGCTTCAAGATTGGCTTGCATCGGCACCTGAACTAGTGATAGGGAGTGAAGTAGTCGGGGGTGTTGACCGCTTCTTCCTGATTTCCTCCTCCACTGGAATCTGGTTTGTTCTCTCCCACAGTAGATTGTTGCTGATGGTGTCTGGCAAACGAATCCGAAGTATTTTGCGTAGACAACTGTTCAAAAACACTTGTATCTTTTGGATGATGCTTTTCGTAGTTCTCCACGTTTCCGCTTCACACAGTAGAATTGTCTTGACATTTGTACTGAAAATCCTGATTTTGGTTTTAGTTGAAAGTTGTTTAGAGTTGCAGATATTTTTTAACTGTAGAAGCGCAGCCCTTGCTTTGCCAATCCATGCCCTCACACATCTGCATCGGATCCACCTTGGTTGTCGATGATGCTGCCAAGATATGTAAAGGTGTTAACGTCCTCCAAGGCATCTCCATCAAGAGTGATTTGGTTGGTAAATAAATAAATATGAATAGAAAATATTTCATTCCGTTAAAATAATTATTATTATCACTGTTTAATGATTAAATATGGAATACAGTCAAAATAAGTAGTGAATTGCTTTTTGACTTAATAAATTTCAGTTTTTTTTAAAAAAAAAGCTAAGAGTAGCTTAGCTTCATTAATATCCAAGATTATAAATACTATTGTATAAACGCATTGTTTAAATATTATTGTTAGCTCGAGTGGAATACCAGAAGTTAGCAACTGTTCCATCGCTGTAAAGAAGTTACTGGACACCTTAATTTGGTGATCACTTTCTACAGTTGTTTTAAAAAAACTCCAGAAAATATTTAAAACTAATTTGAATATACTGATTAACCTTATGGTGAAATGTCATCGGAATTCATTACTTCAAGTGGTGTCCCTCAGGGCTGTTCACCCTCGCCATTCCTGTTTAACTTTCACGTAGATATGCTTCCAGAGTTAACATTATACTCGTCTGACTTTCCAAAGGTGGACCTTCTGTCAGGAGACTCGCTTGTTGACTTATTTATGCTGATGGGATAGTCCTACATGGTGGAGATGCTGACAAAATGCAGTCTTCTGACTATATTACCCTAAGCAACAATGCAAGCTTGTTCGGGTTGCAGTTTTCCCCCCTCAAAATGCAAAATGTTACTCCAATATTGGGTTTTATCGGCATCTGAACTAGTGATAGGGAGTGAAGTAGTTGAGCGTGTAGACCGCCTCACTTATCTGGTAAGTCTCATCAGTACTGATGGCCTGGTGACTGACGAAATCTCAGCACGGATACAGAAGTCTCGATTGGCTTTTGCGAACCTGGGTCACTTATGGCGTGGGCGAGATATCCGTTTGCTAACTAAAGGACGAGTGTACTGTGTAGTAGTTCGCTCCGTCCTACTTTATGGCTGTGAAACATGGTCAGTCAGAGTAGAAGATATTCGTAGGTTACTGGTTTTCGACCATATGTGTCTCCGAAGCGTTGCTCGTGTATCATGGTACAACTGAATAAGCAATGCTGTTATTAGGAAACGGGTGCTAGTTATGGATGGCAGGTCAATAGATGAAGTACTAAAACTTCATCAGTTGAGGCGGTTGGGACATGTTACGAATGCCCAACTACTGACTGCCTCGACGAGCGATATTTTGCGGTGAAGGAATAGGTTGGGAAAAAGCTAGGGGTGGCCAGACCAAAACATGGCACAAATCCATGAAATCACTGACAAGTGGACTGAGTCATGTTGGTAGATGTAGGCTACCTAGTTGGGGTCCGCGAGACGATAGTAATCAATGGTCAGAAACCCTGAATAACATGGCGCAAGTGCATCCACTGTTTGTGTTCTCTAAAATTCTAATCTTCTAAATTTCCTCAGTGAATTATACTTCCTGAGTAATGTTTTCGATCCCAAATTTCTCTATTACCGCTAATACTTCCACTATCTACTGTGGAATTTTAAAAATGCGTCACTGTGCTGATATGGTATGGCAACTTGAACTGATGTACGTACGTACGAAATTCTACGCTGTAACTGACTGACTGATTGGATATGTATAATGCGAAATAGAGAACACGGGTAATTCATGAAAATTACAAATGTTATTTATTACATAAACTATAAACTTATCAATACCCTTTTCAACATTTATAGTCATTAGATAATCACAATTGGAATAAACCATTTTACATCTACAAAGGTAACCGACGGGATGAAAACGGTACATTTAACTGGTACATGTTGATTTCGTAAGATAAACAATATCGACTTGTATAACCTTAACTTGTAAATTTACCATTTTGTCTTTTAGGGATGCATCTTCAGCTGATTGAAGTATGCATTTACATTTTATGCATGAGTATCAAAACACTAATATAGAGATACCCCTAAATGTTGAGATCACATGGAATCATTCAAAATGTATGTTCCAACTAATTTTGAAGTCAGTAATACTTTTACGGACCTTTTCATTCTTTGAATTTCTCCGACCATAAACTAAGGTTATTGAGTGTTTCAACCTGGATATTTAGATCTTCCTATGGGGCTCGAACAGGCGGTAAGTGGTGGTTCTTGACTTGCTAGACTTTAGTTATCATCTTACCTACTCATATACCGACCATCGTCGAGCGTCCGACGGTGATTAGGCGGCACGTGTCTCAACCACTTCTTGCCTCATCATTACTCGCTCTCTCACTTGACAAAACCCAAGATATGTTTTGAATACATGTGTAACCGATTACCACAAGATCAGCCACGCCTCCTACCTTCATAGGCATTGGATATTCATGAGATCCAACATCTTGTATACTCCATGTCTTATCTTGTTATGCAGTTATCACAGATTATTTGCGTTCATTTATGAAATTGGACAATCAATGATCAAGACTAGTCAAATACAATTAATTACATCCTGCTGCCCGATTTGCTATCTCAGTAAATTTAAATGCAAGAACCTAAGCACTAAAAAAAAACTCGAATATCCTCACTCGATAGATTTGGGAAAATCATTTGGATAATGTACATTTTTTAGCTGACGAACACAAACTGTCACGTTCCTTAACTTGAATGCAATCAGATAATGTGAAAAATTAAAATTTTCGAATAGAAAAAAATTCACTTTATCCCTAACACGATCTAGTGAAGATTTCCATGTAACTTTTTACAGGGCTTAATCAGCAGACAGACATAGTAGATTCGCACATAAGACCACCACAAACAATATTTGTTAAATGTAGTTATTCACTTGCACAAGCAAACAGAACAATGATACAACGTAGCAAAACAATTAAAACAACAAACAACTCATATCAGTTAGACGAGAGACTTCACACACAAACAAAAACGCATATAGATCTTCTTATTACTGAAAACAGGATAGAAGCAACTTCAAATTAGTAAAGTGATGAATAGATGTATCTTGTAGAAGAAAGGTAATAATACAATAAAAATTATTTCAACTCAACAACCATTTTAATTAAGTGTATTCCATTGGTGAACAAAATATCCAATAACAAGCTAAATAAATTTTATAAGAAATACATTTATGACTATGGAAAAAAAGAAAAAATAAGCGAAACACTATCAGTCAGTTTATATTCTATTATTTATGAAATAAAAGATTAGTGACATGAAAAGCAATGAAACAAATAAAATATTTTTTTTCAAAAAAAAAAAAATGAGAAATCTTTCAAATAACATGTACGTACACACTGTTTAACCATCACATTTTGTGTCAAGAGATAAGAAGAAAAAGATAAACTCCAAAATTCAGAATACATTTTTTGTAATATCTCACTTTTACACAAAATGTAGTCACATAACGTTTATGAATAACAAGTTTGTTTTTTTTTTTTTAAGTTCAAATACTGCGGATCTGAATAAATTGAGGAAAATAATAGAAAGAAATTAAGCCGAAAAGTACATTTAACTTGGAATGAAAATGAGAGAAAAAGATAGAAACAAAAGTACCAACGATAAATGTAAACGTACCAACAATTTAGAACATACAGTAAATAATAAAGAACATTGAAACTACTTGACAGATTTTAGTTGAATAGTTTAAAATCCACATAACACTAGTTTATGGTATTAGTCATTTTTTCCGATGAAATCCTGTGAGACAACTTCAACAGCTTTCTTTTTTGCTAAAAATTTAAAAGTAAAAACACTTCATTTTACCATAGGTAGATGGTAAGCATTTATTTAAAACAAATTAACAGAGAAAATATTCAAAATTCTTGAACTATGGGATGAAATCGTATAGTAACAACAAAATATTAGTGTCAGCTAGCAAAGCAAAATGACAATGTAAGAAGGAAGCACTGACACATAAAACAGAAGTGTAAAATACGTGGAGAATAAAAGGTACTTCATGTCTTATATAACCATATTAGACAGTCCAACCCCACGTACATTAGACTGATAATTACCGATGAAGTTCAACGGTATCATTTCAAGTTGTCATACCTCATTAGCACAGAGAGATGGAATTATCAATCCAAATCTTATGGTGATAAAGGAAGAAGCAATAGTAACGGTAATCGAAAAGATTAAGGATCGAAGATACGACTTAAGAGGTATAATCTAGTGAAGTAAATCTAAAAGTAGTCGACACTCTCAACTGCCTTACTTCCCTATCATTAGTTCAAGTGCCGATGCAAGCCAATCCGGCAGTGACGTTTGCATTTCAAGTGAAAGAATCAAATACCGAAAACGCTTGCACTGTAACTTAATGTGTTCAGAAAACTTTGACTGGCATTCGAATAACTCGCCTATGACGCAAGTGATGGAATTTTACAAAAACCTAACTGGGCTTTTCGAATTCGTATCGAGAAAACAACCTACTATGATTGATGAGGCATTCAAGTACAGTGAACTACGTACTTAACTTATTCATTCCCTCTCCCCGACCATAGCTGCTACCTTCACGTGGTGGTCGAGCTTGCCTATCGTAATAACACAACCGAATTATATTGCGTGGACCATATGTTCCTGTAGGTCCTACCTTACCAGGCAGGTCGATAGGTGAACGATAAGACTAAAAGCAGCTACTTAAGGTCTGAGGGCGAAGTCGTACTGCTGACTGTAGAGGGGTGTGACAGCAGTAAGGTGTTTCCCTCGGACAACCAGCGTCTGCAGCGACGCTGTCTTCTCATAAGGAAGGAAGGGGTTAGAAAAGGTCGACCCTAAAAATGACACACCTCACCTTGCCTCACAGATTTCCGTCTCCGGCGCTAAGGCTATTTGAAGGATGGATCTAATACTTCAAAATCTTTCTATAAAAAGGTCGTGAACGAACGGCCTCAACCAGTTGTCTGTTGGGCTTTAAGGTCACGCTCCCAGGTCACCAAGACAAACAATAATCCTATTTTCTTCTAAGGTCTCTGAAGAAAAGCCCTCCAACGGTGTGGGCGGCCGGAAAGTGACATCTGCCCTCATACCCGTACCGGCACACGAGACCGAATCGGTCATAATCGAATTCTTGCTGGACTTCTTAATAACTCTCTTATCTTCACAACCAACACTTGCTTCATTCCTTTGTCGCCTCGCGCCGCTGATGCAAACGTTTCAAGTTCACAAAACATTATTCCTGGTCTCCTGAAACCCTGCTCTAAACTACATATTGAAGCCTTTGTTGTTCGAAAAGTTTCCTTAGCTAGGACTCTAGAATCTCGTGCCATCGATGTAATCTGCGCCTCCGATACGCACATACAGGATCCGAGTATAGTGAATTCACCTTGTCCAAATAAAGAGCCAACTCGGTTTATGCTACGTGTATCTGTGAGACCTGCTGCTGCTTCCCTTGACCACGCCGGTCTAGATATAACATTAAGTCTTAGGGTAGAACTATCTCTCTTGGACTGGATTCAAGTAAATAGTCGCATATGCGCTGCCATAAAAAAACAGGGCATTAAGAACTCGTAAAGATATTAACACTCGCCGTTGACTCTCCGTCATCTTTTCCAAAGCCCCAACTGACAGCAGCTCGGACGAGGTAAATGAGTTTTATAGAAACCCTTCTAAGCTTCGTCAAAAGGTTGCTCATTCTGATATAGTAAGAATGGCTGGTGACTGCAACGCTCAGTCAGTTAGCCAGTTACGTAATTAAATCAGTTCAGTTTGCAATACCACATTAGCACAAAGACCAGATTTCAATTCAAATCCCAAAACATCAAAGGTAATAAAAGTATTAGCGGTAATCAGGAAGATTAGGGTTCGAAGATATTACTCTCGAGATAATTGAAGCAGTCGACGTGATTTCATGTTTTGGTCTGGCCTCTCCTAGCTTTCTCCCAACCTATTCCGTTATCGAAAAACAGTTCAAACATGCCATCCATAACCAGTACTCGTTTTCTAACAACAGCATTGCTTACACGGCTGTACCACGATACATGAGCAACGCTTCGGAGAAACATATGGTCGAAAACCAGTAATCTACGAATATCTACTCTGACTGACCATGTTTCACAGCCATAAAGTAGGACGGAGCGAACTACTGCACAGTATACTCGTCCTTTAATCAGCAAACGGACATCTCGCCTGCGCCATAAGTGACGCAGGTTGACAAAAGCCAATCGGGCTTTCTGTATCCGTGCTGGGATTCTGTCAGTCACCAGGCCATCGGCACTGATAAGACTCCTAAAATAAGTGAAGCGGTCAACATGCTCAAATGCTTCACTTCCTATCACTAGTTCAGGTGCCGACACACCTCAGAATAGAATGGACACACTGTCCATTCTCAATCCCGGATATTGGGTCGATAAGCGGAACGCTTTGGGAGCGTTTCAAATAGCGTTCAGCCACACCACCGTTACCCACGATCTCCATTCAACCGGAATGTCAAATTGACGTAGATGATCTGACTCTATGAAGTTGAGAAGGCAGTGTTTGTCATTGAAAGGAGTACCAGGAAAGTATCAATCCAAACAGGAGACTCGCTTGTTGACTTAAATTATGTCGATGAAATAGTTCTATTTGGTGAAGACGCTGACAAAAGGCAGTCTTCTGACCACCCTAAGCAATAATGCAAGCATGTTCGGTATGCGGCTTTCCCCCTCGAAATGCAAAATATCGCTGCAGGATACAGAAGGGTCGATTGGCTTTTGTCAACCTGCGTCACTTATGGCGTAGGCGAAATATCCGTTTGATAACTAAAGGACGAGTGCACTGTGCAGTAGTTAGCTCCGTCCTACTTTATGGCTGTGAAACATGGTCAGTCAGAGTAGAATATATTCGTAGATTACTGGTTTTCGACCATATGTGTCTCCGAAACGTTGCTCATGTATCGTGGTACAGCCGTGTAAGCAATGCTGTTATTAGGAAACGAGTACTGGTTATGGATGGCAGGTCAATAGATCAAGTATTGAAACTTCATCAGTTGAAGTGGTTGGGACAAGTGCTACGTATGCCCAACCACTGACTGCCTCGACGAGCGATATTTTGCGGTGAAGGAATAGGTTGGGAGAAAGCTAGGAGAGGCCAGACCAAAACATGGCACAAATCCATGAAATCACTGACAGGTTGAGTGATGTCAGTAGGTGTGGACTACCTGGTTAGGGTCCGCAAGATGGTAGTGATCGATGGTTAGAGACCCTGAATGATATGGCTCAAAATCGTTTGCGATGGCGCAGGTGCATTCATTTTGTTTTTATCCAAATCGTTATCTGAATTTCTTTTTACCTTTACTTTTCTCTTTTTAAATTTACTTCAATTTATTTTACTTCTTGAATAATATCTTCGAACCCTAATGTTTACGATTACTGCTAATACTTTTACTACTTCTAATACTATTAGGTTTGAATTGACAGCTGCCTCTCTGTGCTGATGTGGTATGGCAACATGAACTGACCTATGTACGTACGAAGTCCTAAGTTGTAGGTGACTGACTCGCTCCCTCTCATTATTAAGACTTTGATGCACAATTGTTTAGAAGAAATGTTTCGAATCTTCGACAAGGAAAACGCATCCTAAACGTACTGTCACGATAGCTTAAAGTGGTCAGGAAACTATTTATTCTTAACCTTCGTCAGACAAAACTATACTATTGGCATATTCTCAGTTGACAAGGGAATCGCTGGGTAGACCGATTATCAAAAAGTTAGACGATGAGAGCATCACTCGTTAAAAACTAAATAAACATGGAAAAAGTGCCACTTAAGATTACCAACTTTTGTGAGAATTTTCGATAAGCTCTGACCAAAAGTACTTCAGTAGACTATGATTTCATGGAATGCCTTTTCGTAGCAGACTATCGTAAAACCTGCAAATTTGAGGATCTAAAAACCACATTAATGCCGAAAAGATAGAACCATGGTTGGAAGTCGGTAGGTATGTTGGTATTTCAAAAACTGATGAACGGTGATTACTAGTTCTGTACCTCCATGTCCACGCCTGCCACGAAACTAAATTTCGCGAGGCCGCTCTTTACAAGACTTAGGAAGGGTCAGAAGAATAATGGAGACAAAACTGCAAACATGTTGCTCAGACTGACTAATTCGTATTTCCCTTTCTTACAGAATGGAATGTTTAGCGATCGGGACTTATCAGACAGGATTACGTCCAATTCTCACAGCACCTAAGATCTAAATCTAACTGCTACAGATCATTTGGGATGTCGGTTTAGAGATTATATTCACAGAGATGAAAATTAGCAACAGGGTTATTGTGGATTAGTGCTAATCACATATACTTCGTAGCCACAAGATTTAGAAGTAAACGGTAATTTCCATCACATTTTCTGCATAGGTATTACTTACCAGCGTTTCCGAAGTCACCAGCTAGATCTGAGGCTTCATTGATTAACTTATCAATATTCTTTTCGTGAGCCAAAAAGTGAGGTCTAATAATTTTCTCATAGATTAAAACTGCTCCGTTTGGTGATGTTGGGATCATCATAAACAAGAAAAATATTGACTGAGTGGAGTAACCCAGAAGTAAAAACCAACCTTTAATAAGGAGTACAACGGTATCCAATAGAAGAATATATCGGTTAATGATTCGATAACACTGAATGTTGCAAACACAACCCAATAGGTGAGCCACTTTGTATCGTCCTTCTTATCAGTAGTCTCTAAGGCTTTGATTCTAATAATTAACAAAGAATTATGCAAAAATTACGATCTGTATGCTGGATATATAAATCCAATAAGGTTTGCAAGGAAGCTGGTTCCATAACCGAAAACGAGGTACAGAAATATTATTAACGCACTTCCTATTTGCAAATTATAATTTTCAACACTAATTTTACCAATAACAATGTAAAGTCTATCGACACCTGACTTTTTTTCTGCTTTCTCTAATAAATCTGTGAACCAGTTCTTCTGTTTCAACGAATCCTCCAAGATTTTACGAGTCCCCGCCAACTTATCCATGTTCAGACTTTTCAGAAATACGGGTTACTTTGAGGATGAATTCAATGTAATTAAAGCACTCTCGTTTAAAACCAAAATTTCAAAATATTTAGCAACAATACATAGATGATGTTCCAGGTTTTAGCAATACAGATGGACAGTCTAATGAGTTATGTCATTCATGGATACTTGCGGTACAGTAAACCTGTTATATGTTTAAGTGAAACAGCATAGGATGTGTTACTGCAAGTTCTGATCAGAAATTACGGCAGTTTATTATAAGATGCTGTACAGGACTTTAAAAGTGAGCGTAAACATAACTTGGGATAATTAGCTAACTGTAGGCTCAATTGTTTCTCCCCTAAAGGGAAGCTGAAATGTTCTCTTGCTTGTGGTGCTTGCTGTATTCCTTCTACAAACCGAAGGGTAAAGTAACTTGCTAGCAGTAGAATTGGAAACTTATAGTAATTCACCCTTGACTGTTCAATCAAAGTAATCGCTAAGCCTTCTTTTGAAAAACTTGGTAACAGGTGCCGTAACCTTAGCTCCATAGTTAGATAACATACTGCTTCAGATCTCAAAACAGATTGCACATGTTCATGTGCAGGCCTTTGTTATTGAGGTATATTGGTGGTTCATTTAGAGAGAGATGACTTATAGAGCTCTTAGAGACATGTTCCACCTTGAATCCCTGTTCTACATCATCAGTTAGTTAAGAGCTTTATAGGTGTAGCGATAAATAAGTCCCAAGAAATGTTCTGTAAGTATTCGAAATGTGTCGCGGAAAAAGCGTTGTCCAACTCCTAATATTTGCGACATCCTCATCGGTGAGCCGATGTGATTCAGAACATTCAATGAGATACCATGAGTCCATTCCTTGTTATACCTTTGTAAACACTCATTTTTATTTTCGTTTATAAATTTCCTCTTGAATATTAGTGTATTTTCTATTCATGCTGGGTTGAAATACTCTCCTAAGCTTCTTCAGTTTATGATCCTTGAGCTCCCGGCCAACCGACTTTCAACGAAGGCCATTTCTGACAGCTCTTTCTGTCATTTCAAATCGATACTGTGGAAAAACTGGCTATATCAGGAGACTGCATTCTGAAGATATTCGGAATCCCCCAGCTCAGAGGTTTGTTCTTTTTAAACATACACATCGACTGAACTGAAACGAAATCATCAATCTCTGTTGCACGACAACGCATTATTTCAATCCTCTTATAGACTGTATTTTGACAAAAGTCCCTTATAGGCTTCTGACACTTTCTTAATACTGAAACACAGGCCCAAATGTTTGATTTCAGCCTATCATAGTTTGGATTCTTTATCCAAAAGTACATCGACTGTTTGAGTTTCCCATCAGTAAAATGACTGAGACGTTATCTAGGACAATTTCTAGTACATTCTTAAGGCTTCGTATGAAAAACTGTTTTATGTTCTCTCTCTTTGAGAAGGAGACTAATCCAATGAAATATAATTAAGGAAACGCAACTAACATGGCATTCTGACTTAGAAATAAATTCTGTTAAGATCACTTTGGGGATGCCACGGCTATTTAGATCTGGAGAGCGTTTCTGTCTATGGCAGGCTTCAGGTCGATGATATCTAAACCTTAGTCGAACCATAATTCAGGGGTGAGGAGGATCGAAGATATATCTGAATGATGACTCGGGTATTGATGAGTGAGTGAACTAATCTTGCTACCTGATGCAAGGAGATGCTTTATACAGAATTAGAATCAATAAAGAATATTTTCGGGATTTATTTATCGCAACACCCAAAGCCCTCTTAGTTAGGTGGTGACGACCTTGAGACTTGACTTGTCGGAAATTTGAAATCAACGTGCATGACGTTGATAACCCCCGTTATGACAGCTTGCTTTATTCAATGGAGCTTCATCGTTAATCCCTCTATTTAAGATTAGCGTGACACATAATAATATTATGCAAAAGTGTACAATGTAGGCCAATTAGTTATAATAATAAATGTTTTTCTTAAATCAGTCGCGCTCTCTTTATAAAAGTGGAGCCACCATAGTAGTCCCCTGCTAGAAGGGGTTTACACTTCCGATACGTAGCTGGTTCGTTTGTGGGACTGATGGGCAAACGCGCGATTAAGGGAAGGAAGGATTGACGGACAGGAAGTGGTCGACGATGCTGTAGAATCTATTTTGAAGGTTTTGATTTAGGAAAGTCCCTCCATGTATATATATTTGTGTTATGATATGACTGACTCTTTCTGTTGATATTTTGGTACTCTATTTGATTCCATTTTGAGATTTTATCATTTGTATCTTGTTATTATTTCTATATCTTGTACTTATATCGAAGTTTTTATGTTTCCTTCTGAACTATACATATGTTGTTTAAATTTGATACTTAATATGGCTACAGCCATATTTGGATTTGATACTCTAGCAGTAACGGACTGGAAGCACTTATTCTTCCAGCGACCGAACCTATTGTTGTAATTGGAAACTCGAAGGTGTAATATTGTTTTGAACTTTCTCTCCCAGAATTATCGTTTTTGGACTTGGACTGGGTGGGACGCGTATGAACCTACACCTTGCGAGTTAAAAGCGGACTGCAAGAGTAAACTATTATTTAACAGATGCTTGGGTTGTCGCAGATATGTCTTTTAGCTAGAACTGGATCAAGATTAACGTGCCATGTTTGCTGATCCAGTTGGTGTGCCGCGCGAAAGAGGTTTGTGCCCTTAATCTGAGGTAGAGTTCGTAGAGCCCAGAAAACGCTGCAGACGTAAGACTAAACCACACTGAACCAAGAAACTAAAAGCGACCGTGATAACCAAGTTCAGGATCATACGTATGCCAGAAGTAGTCGGAACCAGAATATCGACTGAGTACATCGACAAGAGCGTGAGTGATCAGACCAACTGCTGCCTAAATTGATTGAAGTAGTCAGTATCTGATGGGCGATGGTCATAAACCTTAATTCAGGATAAAAAAATCAGAGAAAATAAAAAAATTGTTGTAATCATCTGGTATGGGATAGAGTCCTATAACTTATCCATTGCCAAGAGAGAGGTCGATCGCGAAAGCGTAGGTAGGTAGGTATACATGGCGACCGGAACGTGAGACGGAAGTCTCGTTCGTACCCCATGTTTGAGATCCTGAGATTCCAGGGGCAACGTGGTCTGTTGATCTGGACGTGAGAATCAGGTCTCTGGTGTATCTAGCGTGGGGTCGGAAAGAAGACAAAGTGATTCCACAAGTGGGTCGAATGAGTCTAGGCGTAGCAAACTTGTTAGTAGGAGCAACTACGCGCCAATGCACTTTTCATCGTTGGGACTGAGAGTATTGCTTCACCCACACGCATATCTTGATTCATGAACGTCCAGACGTATCATTCAGTGATGAGGCGTAATGTAGCTGCAATACCTGGATGAGACAATCCATGAAGAGCATCGATGACGAGACGGGGGGGAAGGATATTAATATAGGTACTACACAGGTTAGTACCCGAGCTAGTAGCTAGGGGTACTTCCTGTCACTGAAGGGATGAAGAGTGTGGTGCTTCCTTAGGGGAGTAGTTGCGTGCTTGGTCGGCAGCCATAGCTGGAAGATGAAGCACCGGTGAAGTTACTGCATTTATTTGGGTACGTAACAGAGTGTTGGCAACATAGATCGACTCGTCTTTAATATGACGAATACCTATCGTGGACTGGGAGATATAGTCTAAATGTCTGCACTTTCGTGGTGAGTAACGGTCAAACTTGGTATGCAGCGCATACGTTCGACGCTTACGGTCAGTGGATAAAATGAAGTCGTAACCTTCTACTGCGTGCCGGAAATTTTTGATTGCACAGTGGGCTGCTAGCAGTTCTCGATTGAAAGCGCTATTTCGTATCACCGTGGAAGTGAGACGTAGTGAGAAAAATTCAGGGAGTTGCCAACTTCCAGAGCTGCTTTGTTGCATCACGGCTCCTATAGGAAAATCCGATGCAGCAACCGCTATATTAGGCGTGGCTGATGGGTCGAGGTGAGCGAGGAGTGTCGCTTGAGCCAAAGTTGTTTTGATCTCTGAAAATGCAGTACGTGCAGCATCGCTTAGTTCTAATTCGCATGGATCACCGCGAAGTAAGTCGGTTAATGGTCTTAGCCGTTCTGCAGTGTGTGGGATGAAACGTCGGTAAGTTAAGCAAACCTAGGAATGCCTTCAGTTCCTTGAATGAGGATAGTAAAGAGTACTTCGTTATTACACGCACTTTATCTTCACGAGGTATAATGCCCTCTTGCTTAATACGGTGACCTAAGAATTTTATTTCCATTTTCCTAAGTTTTCGCTTGTCTGGTTTACTAATATTCCATTATCCGAAATCCATTGGAATAGCAGTGTTAAGTGTTGATGCAATTAGCAGGTCATCAGTATAGACGCGAACAAAATATAAGCCTCATGTTATGCTATCAATAAACCTACGGAAAGTTTGAGCAGTTTTCCGAAGTCCAGACGGCATTCGTAGACCAAAGGATTCGTGATAGCAATTTTTCTCGATATCTTCCAGAGCTACTGGGATCTGATGATATGCTCGTACCAGATTGATCTTAGAAAAGATAGTCATGCTCTTGAGTGATGCCGTGTATATGGGGGATGGAGTAATTCGGTACCGTTACGCCTTCATGTAACCGCCTCAACCTGATATACTTGAGCTCTCGGAAAACGAGAGCGAGGATCGAAGATCCGGCGAAATGACGTGCTACTCAATCCCATTATCCCAACCCCCATTGAATAAAAGAAGAAAGCTTGATATGAAGTAGAACGTGTATTCCATATGCATTCAGGAAGTACGAGGTCCGAGTCCAGAAGAGAATCAGGACTCCGGACTAGGGATCCGGGACCGGGTCCTGGTCATAGAATGTAACAGATAATGCGTATTTATATATTTAGGTTGAATAGGAAACATCATCGAAGTCTGTGACATTGACAGTTAAGACGACAAATAAGAAACAACATTTAAAGTGACATTGAAATCCAGGGTGACCAATACGAAACAACATTAAAGCACGTCACACTGATATCTAGGACGATCATCAAATCGACCGGTAGAAATCAACCGATAGGAATTGACCTATAATTCTCTTAGGATATTGGATAAATATTCTAACAGGTACGCATCTGTTTGAGCTTTGAAACCCATGAATTTAAAATTGGACTAAGTATCGATTAACTGCAGCCTATGTGAACCGACTGGCAATTCATAGTGCTGAAGGAAATCGATACCGAGTATGGCTGTGGGAACATCGGCAATGAACAACGTCCACAGATACTATTGTTAGTTGCTCATGTTGATCGTCAACTGTCGTGTACCATAGGTAGAAATGACTGAGCCATTCGCGTCGCGTAGTCGAAGCATCGTAGCTTGAGACTTGTTGTTACCAGTCAGTACAACAGAAAATTGGGCACTTGTATCCACTAGGTACCTAGCTTTAGTGTGATAATCGTGCACGTACAAAAAGCGACCAACCTGAGGTGAATACGGCCGCGTTATCCCGCCGGCATGAGAGTTTCTCGACTAGTTTGAGCAGGGCGCCCGACAACGACAAGTACTGGTCCGGAAGGCGCGGTGAAATCAACGAAGGAGAGTGCTCAAGTCCGTAGCCACCTTTTGGCATGTCTTCGAGTGTGCCCTCTCGGAACAAGAAGTTGCGGCCCTACTGTAATTGGATTTTCTATCGTGTCAGTTCAATTCGATTCCAATAGACGTACGTCGGACGCATTTCCCGATTTTAATATAAAAACACAATAATTCTAGGGGAAAATGGTCTATTAATAAATGACAAATGGAAATACAAATAATACCTAACGAAAATTACGTCTTCCAATTCAAAATTACTCTGAACGAGTATCAATGTTCCGAGGTCTAGGTGAACTCCTATACTGCACGATGTCGAATCCAAAAATGTGGCGGTAGCCATATTATATCAATTTTAAACAACATATGTACAGTTCAGAAGCAAACATAAAAACTTCAATATAAGTACAAAATATAGAAAGAATAACAATATACAATGATAAAATCTCAAATTGGAATCAAATAAATTACCAAAAATGTCAACAGAAAAAGTCCGTCATGTCATAACAAAAATATGTAAACATGGAGGGATTTTCCAAAACACAAAACATTCAAAAAGGATTCTACACCGGCCCGCAAAATCCCTCCATGCAAAAAGAGCAAGCGTTAATGACACTTCTATTTAGGGTTCCCACTCATCCCCTAATCCACACCGGAAGAACGTGTAGGACTTACAGCAGTACGCCTACCCGCCATCCAACATGGATATGACCTATCGTGCTAACTAGGTACCTATACTTTCCCATCAGGCCCTTGATTCCCCTATCTATCGTGGCATGACCTAACGGTAGTATAAACCTTACCCAATTAACCCACACGAACATGTACAACACGTCGTAAAACTGGTCATATCCTATCCGGGAACTACATTCCCTATCATGGGGACGAGTCGCCAATCCACCACCACTTGCTCCGATCAACAGATACAATGAAGTCCGTGATGCTGACTTGTCAACAGAAATTCTTGACCCATAGATAATATGCAAGGGTGGGATCTCCAATTTTGACATTTCATCGTCTCCATCTCCTGATACAGAGGAGGTTTGATCAGCATTCGTCATCGTCGGCAACTCATTTGTCACATCAGTGACATCCAGATTATTATCAACGTCATCATGATTCCGTTCTGCCAGACAAGTCGCGTCGATTCGGTCTGCATTAGCATCCGTAGAGTGGAACTCTTCCATTGCTGTATAACTCATATCACTACATGAAAGAACAGCATTAGTATCGCAATTCGAAACTGATATACTCACTTGTTGTTCTTCATGTTCTGTTTCAGAGACACAAGACATATGCTCATCAATAGCATCATTATCACACAACACTGTAGACTGGCTGTCACCATCAGACGCTTCCTTCTTATCATCACTTGACTGACAGTCAACCGGAATAGGAACAGTTACAGTTGCACAACATTGTGCATCTTCAATCAACTTAACATTCGTGACTAGGTCCGATGACGTCGAAACACTAGAAGGCTCATTCAATGAAGTTGATAGACTAGTCACTATAAGTGGACTGCTGACACCTTCTGTCTCCTTATTATCGCTGTCACTACTAAGATCCTGATGGCTACTATTTCCATTGCTAGTCATAGCATCCGAAAGAGCATGAGGTTTAGGCTTCTTAATAATAGTAGCATCATGTTGTCTCCTAGGCTTCTTAGCCTTTACAGTACCACCATCACTTATCCTAGAATCTACTCTAGGTCCAGTTATATAATTTACCCTAAATGAAGGGTTCCGAAAATAGGCTTTATTCCGTTCAGACAATCCTGCCTGGGCCTTCTTCATATTTACTGAACTCATTAACCTCTGATTACTCGAATCCAAATAACCGTTCCAGGCTTTTCGAGCAGCTAAGAGGCTTTTATCATCACACACTTCGGATCCATCTTGATGCCTACACTTTTCACCTTTTTCCTTCTTTTCCATACTTAGAAAAGCCATCTTATCTGTTACACCAACCGGCTTCTTACTAGGATACGCATCAAGAGGTTTTACATCGTTACGGTCACATACTCGTCCTTCATCAGTGTATGCTTTCGTGATATAATTGACAACTCTCTTATCTTCCGGGCGAACGTTAAATAGAAACGAAGAATCCTCATGTCTTGCACGCAGACCACTAGTAGCTTCCGTATTATTTCCTGTTTTAGCCCGATAAGCTAATCTTCCGAACCTACTACTAGCTATCTTAGCACGAGACATAACAAATTCCGTCAAATCATTGAAATTAGGCTCTCTCTCCTCTTCGTCCCACTTGATTCCCAGCTCTGCCCACTGAGCTTGCATTCGACGAGGTAAGAGCCTGACTATTCGTTCTAAAGTAACCAAAGAATCAAGTTCCGTTGTGCAATTTAGCTGTTCTAAGGTTAAAGCAGCATTCTGCATTTTAATAGCCAAATTCGTCAATTCTTCAGGATCATTAAAATCTGCATTCCCGGTTCTAAATAAGTCCTCTAAGGTTTCACGGGCTATTACATGTGACTGCCCAAAGAGCTGTTTTAAAATAACCTTAGCTCTCTTATATCCCGCCTATGGATCCATTATAAGACAGCCTTCAATCGCATTTTTTGCTTTTCCCTTACAATAATGAATTAAATATAATAAACGCACTTGGTCATCTTTTACTCTTGGTTCTATGAACGTTTCTATTTGACGCATGAATCTAAAATAGTCGCGAGACTTTCCATCAAAAAACGTAAGTTCGACCTTAGGTAGTTCTAAACCTACTATCGGTGTCTTAAGTATCTGATCCGTCTCTGGTACCTTAGAACTCTCACTTAATCCTGGTTCCTTAATGCCTGCCAAAGGTGACTTACAATAATAAGTGTCAGACATAACATATGGGTTACTCATGAAAAATTCATCATTAACGACTTGCTTAACGTTCTGGGAACCGTCGAGCTCTTCCACCCTCCTCGTGTTTGATTTCTTGCGACTTGACATTGTAAGTAAAGTTCAACGGAAGGAAAATAACAAATACAAAATATAGTAATTCCACAGATAAGTTCAAGATCAAAATTTCTTCCTCCAAGATACAATTCGAATACAAAAATACGATAAATAATCCAAAATTCTTCTTTCAAGAAAGTTTAGTGTGATAAACGATTAAATTTCCAAATGTTTCTTTATAATTCTTAATAATCCAACTGTAATTGGTCTTCTAATCAAAAGGTAATAGATAATTCCAGAATATAAATGTTCTTAGGAATAATTCCAGACAGTAAATGGACTGATTTCCAATTTCGTTAGACTGTAATTGAATTTTCTATCGTGTCAGTTCAATTCGATTCCAATAGACGTACGTCGGACGCATTTCCCGATTTTAATATAAAAACACAATAATTCTAGGGGAAAATGGTCTATTAATAAATGACAAATGGAAATACAAATAATACCTAACGAAAATTACGTCTTCCAATTCAAAATTACTCTGAACGAGTATCAATGTTCCGAGGTCTAGGTGAACTCCTATACTGCACGATGTCGAATCCAAAAATGTGGCGGTAGCCATATTATATCAATTTTAAACAACATATGTACAGTTCAGAAGCAAACATAAAAACTTCAATATAAGTACAAAATATAGAAAGAATAACAATATACAATGATAAAATCTCAAATTGGAATCAAATAAATTACCAAAAATGTCAACAGAAAAAGTCCGTCATGTCATAACAAAAATATGTAAACATGGAGGGATTTTCCAAAACACAAAACATTCAAAAAGGATTCTACACCTACGTGATCATGATCTTGCTCGGGGGATGTGGGGTTCTGGGATGATGGAATGGTTTTGAAGCTCGAGACGACTGTGAATACATTAACCCCTTGAGCTTGAAGATGACTTGCGTCAAGGTCTGTATTCGGGTATGACGTGGAGGCAACTATATAGATGTTCTGAGAGCTAGTCCTCGCAAATATTTTATCTGCAATTAGGGCACCCATGAGAAGTGGTGCGTCTTCGAGCACGGCTGTGATCATAGGCTTCATGTGAGCTGGTAAAGCTTCCAGCCATAATTCCTTGACAACACCAGAGTCCTGCCAAAGAGTGCTGAAGTGTGAAGTCATGGCTAAGCTTAGCATAACCCTCTGGGTGATGCTAATCAAGTCCTCAACCGTTACTTATTATTATTTCCAGTACCACAACACTGCTCATATCAGCGCAGTTTATTAAGTTGTACAGAGAGCACTAACTGCGTTAGATATCCACATAACATTCCCAGTCAAACGATCAGGCTGAACGTCTTGTCGATTCATTCAAAAAAGCTAGTTCAGGAGAGAAAGAGGGAGGAATAATAAAACTAATTATAATAAAGTTCCTACTAAGTTACTGCTCAACACGAAGGTCAGAGACGGTAAAATGACTGCCTCCAGTAAAAAATATGTTTAGACAAATGATTGAGATTTTCCATTACGGTCTGGTATAAAGACAGAAGAAAATAAAAATACCATGGTTTAGCAGATTAAACTACATTCTTTCAAGTGAAGCATCATGGATAACTGATTCCCACGATTCCAGACCAATAGTGGTATTGAGGAACAGTAGGGATAGAAACCGGACCAATTACAAGAAACTGGAAGTGGGAGGGTTTGTATTGACGAAATGCATCGTTCACATTAGATGGCAAGATCGGAAGAATGCTTTAGTCATCCGAAAGTTAAAGATATATCGATTGGAGACCCAGTTAATAAAATAGGAGCCTGATTAGCACTTGAGTGACGACCACACCTCCAACCGATAAAGGCAACTCTTCGAGAAAACTCACCACATGAAAACTTAACCCCATCTATTCATTTGAAAAATGAGAATGTAGTAAGTCCTGATAAGAAAGAAAAATTTTGGATCAAACAGATTATGATCACCGTTCAGCAGAACTTTCATTTTTTTGACATTGGCAATTCGGTGAATTATAGCAATACTTGTATTCTTTTTAATGTGATTAACTATTCCGTATAACACTGATTTTCTTTCAAAATAATATTATTTGCATAAATTCTGACTTTTCCTCCATCACAGAACGATGTAAGAACTTCCTAATTCCACGTTGCAAAAGGTATGATTTCCCTGACCGCAACTGTTTTCACAGATTTTGAGCCCTCATTGTGTGAGAAGTGAATACAACTCCCATGCAAAAAAACAAGTGATCATTCTAGTCACAGTAAAAGACATATGAATATTGAAAAATTTATGAGCACACACAGTAGTCATTACAACTAATTTCCTAATTTTTAAACACGTTCCGAACACAATGGAAGCTTCACAATTAAATCATCTAGCCTAAAGAAAACAGTACCCCAGAAATAACCACTTCTGATGATACTGTATCTTCAACTTCAATATAAGTAGAATTTACATTACAATCCACCATAACAATGCATTTTTTCACTTGATATCATCATTTTGTTTTATTCTCACTGTGGCTCATACTATTCTAAATTCCAACAAGATATTTTCATTAAATCCTGTTTAACTACTTAAAATTCTGTGAGTAACTAAAAAGGTCATAGATATTTAAACTGAGCATCGTAGTAAGTGGAGAAACTGGACTGAATATTTCTGAATTCAACCGGTAGAAAATGAACATTTCTTGAGGCAACTTAGCAACTGAACTATATACAACAAGCATGCAAAAATAAGCTCTGGGGTATATTAGTATACAATTAGGTTAATAATTTCTAAAATGGTGTTATTATTATAAGTATTCGCTTTTCGAAACCTCAGATAATTTCAAGTAAGCGTGTAGTGAACGAGAACACAGGTGGAGCAACCGCATTGTTTCTAGCGAAATTACAGAGTTACTCAGTAAAATTGGAAAACCATATTGTAAATTGTTCATTTGCAAAATATCAGTTCATCATATCGAACTGGACTGTTCCTGTTGCCAAACATCAATCCATTGTCACTATTCATGCGTTTCATACAAATCCCATTGTGTTCTAACTCTTCCTTTCTTGATCTTCCCCCATATTATGCTGCCAGACATTACGTTGACGCTCACGTCATATACTACTTATAAGTAGCTCACACCACAAGCGAAACAATGTTAAACGTTACAGTTATCATGATATTTCGAATTTGTTAGTCAGGTAATATTTTAACGAACACAACAAACTTGATCAAATCATTCTAACCACTATGACTATGTAAATTTAGGGTACATAGATACGAATTAGTGAATAATAATAATAACAATAATAATAATAATAATAATAATCAAAAGCAAACAAACAGCTGAAGAGGAGCATTAAAGCTGACAAACGTCGATATGTGGAAGAAACACATGTGGAAGATACTGCCACAACAGCACAAAAAGCTGCAAGACAAATATGATAAGACGAATAAGCTTCCTAGAAAATATAGTAAACCAGAAATATCACTCAAAGGCAACAAAGGCAAACTAATCAATGACATTGGAGAATAGCAAAACAGGTGCGAGGAGTGCTTTGGAGAAATCTTGGATCAACTAGCCCCATTGAACCAAGTACACACAGAAGTAGCACTCACGGAGTTCCCAGTTAATGTTGATCCACCAACAATTAAAAAGATAAAGACTAAAGAAAAAACGAAAACCAAAGAACACATTACACCGAAAACAGGGAGCAGACATGAAAAGAATGAGGTGCAGTTAGAAGGCCAAGGACAGACTTATTTATTCTTGTTACTCCCGATGGAGCATAGGCCACCGACCAGTATTCTCCATTCTATTTTGTTCTGAGATTCCGCTTCCAGTTATGTCCAATTTTTGTTCTTTCTTCTCATGTCCGTCGCCATTTTATGGCGAAATTTGTCTCCTGGCCTTCCACTTTTCATTTAACCTAGAGAATTCCAAGTGCAAGCTTTCTTGTGGAGCAGTTGTGTGAATTCCACAGTGTTTCCTATCCACTTCCACCGCTTCTTCCTGATTTCCTCCTCCAACGGAACCTGGTTTGTTCTCCCTCACAGTAGGTGATTACTGATAGTGTCCGACCAACAGATCGGAAGTATTTTGCGAAGAAAACTGTTAATGATTACTTTTATCTTCTGCATGATGATGAATTTTGTAGTTCTCCAAGTTTACGCTCCATACAGTAGAACTGTATTCACATTTTTAGTGAAAATTCTGATTTTGGTGTTGGTTGATATTTGTTTGGTGTTACAGATGTTGTTCAGTTGTAGAAATACAGTCCTTGCCTGGCCGATCCGAGCCTTCACATCTTCATCGGATCAACCTGGTTCGTCAATGATGTTGACCAGACATATAAAGCTTTTTAAGTCTATCAGGATATTAATCCAAGATCCTCAGATAATTGTTTGTAAGTCTAATTCTATTGGTCAATTCCTACTGGTCGTCCTAACTGTCAATGTCACAGACTTCAGTGTTGTCTCCTATTCGACCTAACTGTATAAATACGCATTATCTGTAACGTCTTATGACCCGGACCTGAATCCCTATTCAGGGATCTTGATTCTCTTCTGAACTCGGACCTCTTACTTTCTGGATGCTTGTAGAATACACGTTCTACTTCATATCAAGTCTTCTTCTTTTACTCAATGGGGGTTTGGGACGCTCCGATTAGAGTAGCCTGTCGTGTCGCCCAATCCTCGCTCTCGTTTTCTGACTTACGTAAACTGGTAATAGTTCAAGCATATCAGATGACGTGTTTACGTGCATACGTAACAAAGTTCTCTATGGCATCTCAGTCAAGAGCGATTTGGTTGGCTCATATTGTGTTGTGTCGGAGAATCTCTCTTCCCTTTATGTATGTTGAGATCAGCTGCTATACCGGTTGCCTTCGCTTGCATTTGTTGTTGTGTGTAAGGTAGGACAGCCGGATCATCTGTGAAGTATAGATCGTACAGCTACATCCTGGATGTCCACTGCATACCGTGTTTCTGTCCAGATGTTGACGACCTCATAATCCAGTCGATCACCAGGAGAAAGAGAACGGATGAGAGTAAGCAACCTTGCCTCACACCGGTCTTCACATCGAAAGAGTCTGTTAGCTGTCCTTTGTGCACGATTTTGCAGTTTAATCCATCGTGAAAATTGAGTGTGATGTTAACTATCTTCTCAGGCAGGCCGCAGTGTCGAAGAAGCGACCATACTGTTGTCCTGTCCAATCTATCACATGCTTTCTCGTATTCAATGAAGTTGATGTAGAGTGGTGGTGAGTTCCATTCAGTTGATTGTTCCACAATGATCTGTAATGATGCAATTTGGTCGGTGCATGATCGATCCTTACACAATCCAGACTGTTGATCTCGAAGTTGGACGTCCACGGAGTCCTTCATTCTGCTTAAAAATACCCTGTTGAAGACTTCGCCAGGCATTGAGAGAAGAGTGATGTCTGTGTAGTTCTCAAACTTACTGAGATCGCCTTTCTTTGATATTTTGATGAGGTGTTATTCTTTCCAGTCTCTTGATACTTGTTCTCCCTCTCATATCTTGTTGAAAAGAATGTGCAGTATCTTCGCGGTCGCTGCCACGTCTGCCTTCATTGCATCTGACAGAATGTTATCTTGGTCCTGCTGCTTTGCTGCTCTTGCTTTTTCTGAGTGCCATACTAATCTCTCCAACTTTTGGTGGGCCAACATTGATTGGTTGCTTCGTGGATGCTGATTAGATGTTGTGTGGGTTTAGTGGAGCTGGTCGACTCAAGGGATCCATAAAGTGCTCGACCCTCCGGGTTCGCTGTCCTGCAATGTGGTTGATCTCTGTGCCTTCTTGCTTCACATTAGCCGTTCTGGTTTAAGATACCTTCCAACTAGCTTCTTTCTTGTATCGAAAAAATTGTCGCAAGTTTTCATCTCTTTCAGCCCTTTCCGCCGTCATCGCTAGATCTTCCACATATTTACGTTTGTCGGCTCTGATGCTCCTCTTCACCTGCTTGTCTGCTTCTGTGTATTCAGCTTGTGCCTTGACTCTCTCTGCTCTTGTTCGTCTGATGTTGATCGCTGCCATCTTGTTCCTCCTTTCTTGAAGTAAATCAGGAGCACCAACAGAGATCCATTCCTTGTGACTGTACTTCTTGTCGCCCAGAACCTCCTGATATAGGTTTGTAAATCTCTCACCGTTTTCGTTCATTTCTCCCATTCCATGTCGTCTAATGATGTCCTCATATCCAGTGTTGTCCATATCAACCCTGGCATTTAAGTTTCCCATTAGAATCGTCAAATCTTTTAATGAGCATCTATCGACGACTGACTGCAGCCTCTCGTAGAATTGATCTTTAACGTCCTCACTGTAGTCATTGGTAGGTGCGTAGCATTGCATGATGTTCATTTCAATGCCCTCTTTCTTTCTTTTGAAGGATGCTTTGATCATGCTGGGTTCATGAGATTTACATCCTATCAGTGCTTTTTGTGCTCTTTTGGACAGCGTCAGTGCAACTCCTTGATTATGTGACACAGTTTCTTCCTCATGGCTACCGGAGTATAACAGCATCACTCCTGAAGCTAGTCTCGGTTTTCCCACCTCCGTCCAATGCGTTTCACTGATCCCAAGCTCCTCCAAGTTGTATCTTTTCATCTGTCCAGCAATTGGGAACAATCTTCCAGTCTCCTACTATGTTCGAACATTCCAAGTACCTAAAAGAATGGTTGCTCTGGTTTTCAGAAGGGGCATCGGCATCGTGACTTCCGAGGGAACTCGGCGTTCATCATGGGACGTCCTAGCTCTTCTGAATGAACACCTTCCAACTCCCAGGGCAAAGTTAAAACTGTTTGAATTATTTTTTCTGCTTAGCGTTTTTTAGCTAGTTAGATTTTTTATGGGAAATGGTCACCAACCCTGAGCCCAACTCTCCCCTTCATCCGGGCTTGGGACCGGTTGCAGCCTCAGAGGCGTTCCAGGCGGAGTTCCCGGGACAA
This sequence comes from Schistosoma turkestanicum, assembly GCA_944470395.2. Taxonomy (NCBI): domain Eukaryota; kingdom Metazoa; phylum Platyhelminthes; class Trematoda; order Strigeidida; family Schistosomatidae; genus Schistosoma; species Schistosoma turkestanicum. The sequence goes on from OX103971.1 coordinate 68,697,629, forward strand.
AGTAAGTGACGAAATACCGGTTGGCGGCCTATGCTCCATTGGGAATAACAGGCGTAAGTAAGTAAGTAAATAATGATGATAGTTTTAGTACATCAAGGCAATGTAAATTGAAGGTCCTATCTTAGACATAACAAGAGAGAAGAATTACGAGTAGTAAACTCTGTGAATAATCAAAATTGAGAGCAATGATAACAGCAACTGATACAAGGACAAAAGTATGCAAAAAGTGTTTACAAGAACACGATATAACTGAAAATCGAATCTTGTCAATCACATACAAGCAACATGTTATTTGTGTAAATAAGGTCAAAAATTTTGACCTTATATTTCAAAACATGTTGCTTGTATGTAACTGACGAGAAAGCACGAAATGGTACTATCTCACAAAATATGTCTTCTCATTTCTCTGTTCAAATTTATCAAAAAAATCACTTTTTTGAAAATCGAATCCTTAATTTTGATATAAAATTATAACTGAAATCCATGGGGGGAGTAGGAATCAAACAAATGACTTTTAAAAGGAATGGTTTAAGTCAAAAAACTTCAATTCACAGTTTTATAAACAGATGTTGATAAATAATAATGAATGTCAACTAGTTGGATTTTTGCTGATTCCATTAGATGAGATAATGATAAACTTGTAATAAATTTAACTGTTCTATTACCACCTACATTACTTACTTACTTACGCCTGTTACCCCCAATCGAGCATAGGCCGCCCACCAGTTTTCGACAACCAACTCTGTCCTGTGCTTCTCTCTCCAGTTCCGTCCAATGTTTGTTCATTCCTCTCATATCTTTCTCTATTTCTCGGCGTAATGTGTTCCTTGACCTTCCTCTTTTCCTTTTGCTTTCAGGGTTCCATGTGAGGGCTTGTCTCGTGATGCAGTTAGGTGCTTTTCGTAATGTGTGTCCTATCCACTTCCACCGCTTCTTCCTCATTTCCTCATCCACTGGAATTTGGTTTGTTCTCTCCCACAGTTCGTTGTTGCTGGTGGTGTCTGGCCAACGAATACGAAGTATTTTGCGTAGACAGCTGTTAATAAACACTTATATCTTCTGGATGATGGCTTTGGTAGTTCTCCATGTTTTCGCTCCATACAGTAGAACTGTCTTCACATTTGTATTGAAAATCCTTATTTTGGTTTTGGTTGAAAGTTGTTTGGAGTTCCAGATATTTTTCAACTGCAGAAATGCAGCCCTTGCTTTGCCAATCCGTGCCCTCACACATCTGCATCGGATCCACCTTTCTCGTCAATGCTGCCCAAATATGTAAAGGTGTTAACGTCCTCGAAAGCATCTCCATCAAGAGTGATTTGGTTGGTGCATGTTGTGTTGCATCGGAGAATTTTGCTTTTTCCTTTATGTATGTTGAGACCTACTGCTGCAGAGGGTGCTGCTACACTGGTCGTCTTCTCTTGCATTTGTTGTTGTGTGTGCGATAGAAGAGCCAAGTCATCTGTGAAGTCCAGATCGTCCAGCTGCGTCCTGACTGTCCAGTTGATACCGTGCTTCCCTCCAGACGTCGACGTCTTCATAATCCAGTCGATCACCAGGAGAAAGAGAAAGGGTATTGCTAATAAAAAATAAATTGATAGCTCTCTTTAGGCTAGTCGTCCATTTAGCTCTGTCTATACAGGAGTAGTTGAATTTGTTGTAAATACTCATTAATGACTAGACGATACTTATTCATTTACTCTCAGGATAAACAGGATGGATGAGCTGATAAATATAGACAGGCAGTTTCATCTCGAACTATACTTTGCAATTAATGTTTATTAATTCCATTCCTCAAAAGTTCAGGAAAAGTGTATCTCTTTGGTAAGCAGTCAAGTTGCAGTTGTTTCTTATCCTACTGATGATTTTAATTCAATCTTTCTTTGTGGCAATGGTCATAAATTTCTTCATGTAGTTGAAATAGTTTGATGATGATGATAATAATAATAATAATCTATTTGTGCAGGCTAATTATCGTAAGATCTTTATAAGAACTGCTCATTAGTGAGTAAGTTGAGATATTTAAACTAACGAACTTAAAAAAAATAGGGTTCCCTATTGCGTATCCTAAAATCTCAGATGCATATTCATCCAAACCATTTTTGTTAATTATTAAAAACTAGAGCACTCACTCTTTGAGACCGTTTATTGAAAACTGATTGATTCTATGCGTATAAACATTAACACCTGCTCCCATGAAGTATTTTATTGTTAAAAACTTGTTTTCGTGTTGCCTATTACTATCCAATGAGCCTTATTGGTAGCGAATAAAGTAATTTTGACAGCATACAGCTACAAACCCGGTATTCAACATGATTTACAGGATCAAATCGACTAAAATTTGTTCTGGGGCACAGTTCTGGAGGTTTGCGATTTTTTACACATTTGAAATCATCAATCAATCATTGTTAGACCACCATTAGAAACCTGGAAGCACTGGACGGCCGTTTCGTCCTGGTATGGAACTTATCAGCAGTGCGGGCGTAGGCAGTAACTACCAAAGACAAATGGGTGAGGTCGCGCAAAATCCCTAGATCAATCAGAGTTAGACATTAACACCGTCGGATGCCGGCCCAGTGGTCCGATGGTAAGGCGTTCGCCTACAATGCCAAAGGTCCCGGGTTCGAATCCTGCGAGGGGCAGGAGTCGTGGATGCTCACTGCTGATGAGTCCCATACCAGGACGAAACGGCCGTCCAGTGCTTCCAGGTTTCTAATGGTAGTCTAACAATGATTGATTGATGAATTCAAATGCGTATAAAATTTGTTCTGCTGAATCTCTTCTGGATTGTGTCAACATTCCCCGTTAATAATCTGTTGCCACGTCTACTTCCACAGAACCAATTTCCTCTTTCAAGGAAAGCTTATAACTTGAATATAACATCATAGTTTTCGACTTTTTTTTCCAAATCTTCACATTATCATTCATAAGGCTGATTCGTTTTTACGAATTAGAATAATTAACTGTTGAAGTTATTAGCAGTAAAAATAAAGACACGCGCATTGATCGTGAACTAAATCATGACATATTTACTGACCTAATGAAAGGTCATGCAAGAAGTGACCTTTTTAATAAAAACATAATGGATGAAAAAAATGTGCAAATTAAATCAATATAGTCCCTGATATAGTGTTTTAAAAGTTTCACGCTACTAGCTCATAGTTTTTCGCTTTCCAAATTCTCTTAATCTAAAGCTTGCGTGATAACTGATCGTCGTTTATTACTAATCTAATTATTAAATATATTTTGCATGCTTGATGGGTTGTAAGATCACCTCTTCCTTTGTTCGTTTCGCTTCCAGTTCTCCCCGCTCACGCCACTATGTATGCTCCCCCAGCACACAAGGTACCTTTTGACTAGATGTGAATCACTACACTACGTACTTTATCCAAATTCTTAGCTGATAGTTCGAAGGAAGATATGACTTTGAAAGCAGAAAGACTTGTTGCAAACAAATTAAAGCAAGCATTTGACAAAGAAATCATATTCGTTATGTAATATATGATGAACTGAAACCTCAAGGATCTAGATTACCATGTGTTTGTATGGGTTAGCAAAAATACAGGTCCCGCGATACACTTAACGCCTACAATATAGTAGGGTTGTGGATAATCCCAGATACTATTTCACCAAGATCTCACGTCCAGGAATCGAGGAGAGATTTAGGAATCCAGACGCATTTTATAGACTTCAGGTTGTCTTACAATTGGTAATATATATCCTATCTTCAGAAATGTTTTACTGAAAATGAAGTTGTTATCATTGTAATCGGGTTACTTCATCAGGCCGCTCAACAAACTCTGACTGAGACTTAACTATACTTTATACAGGACTGAAAAATTCTAGTTTTCTTTGAATTATTATATCTTACTACTGGAATGTTAATGCAGTTCCAAAATGTCCAGAATCATCTAAACACCCATTTTTAAGCTAGGACTAATCAAATAGTTAGCACTAAGTAGTTTGCCTTGCCTGTGGGACATAAACTGATAGTGACAGCAACAAAATATTTAACAAGACTTAATTGTTTTGGCATTTCTGAATGATTTCTAGACAAATCTAAGTTATGTTAACCATCGTTACGAGTACTCACTATACAAACTAAAATTTGATGGTTTATAGCGTATTTGTAAAATCTGATCTTAGCAGGTAATCAAATGACTTCACTAACCGCATTGATAAAAACCAACTTGACACACACAGCTTATTCAAACAACTATAAGTATATCGATTAAATAATCAATTGGAGTGCTGACATCAATGTCTCTACATGTCTCTAAATGCATGTCTATATATCTACCTTATATACAAACAGCAGACAATAATTATCTGTCAATTTATCGATACCGGTCTCCTCTATATGACCTTGCTATCCGTCTGAACATTAGCCGAGGCAACTTGATTTGCACACAAAATATTTCCCCTCAAACTAGAAAAAAAAGTGAATTTATGCAGGCATGTGACTTCTGCTCTTCTGTACATGTAGCTAGCAGACAAAATACAATATGGCATGTTTCCTTTTATGAACCTGCTTTTTAAACGTAAAATGACATTCATATGTTTAAGTGCTAATCACCTGAGATAAAAAAAATTTCAATGTATCAAGCTACAACAAATTTTTCAGGGAAGAAAAATTCTTTTCCACAATTTCATTTTTAGTTCTACAATCGTAATTATATATATGAGATAGCGAAAGGGATGAGTAAGTTCAGTATGTCTAGCAATCATACAATGAAGATCATAATGATGATTACTAATTAATCATAAGAAGACGAGTTAGAAATTATAGAACTTGAACTAAAGTTTACAGAGGAAACTCTATAAAAATGGGAGATTTATGTGTGACTTTACTTATCAAGTGTCTAACATAAAAAAATAAATTTTGGTATTCGTTGAGCTTTACTGTCGGATTATAAGTGTTTTTCAATAATATAGATAATTACTGGTCCCAAATTTAATTCAGAATTACTTTTTATTTATCGATGTTTCTGTCAAGACTGTTTGTAGGAGTGTCAATCGTGTAAAATGACTAAATCACTACGGTATCAAAATATTACTTACTACCAATGAACTTGTAATAACTATAAGCTAACAACTAAAATTTAAGGTATTGGTCGTCACAAACACACTTATCCTCCATTGGGATGATTCATAGGAATCTTCAGGTAGCCAACAGTGGAATCCAGAGTGCGCATTCAGTCTTATTTAGGACTCGTTCGCTTCATGTACTTGCATCACAGAGTTAATGCTAACTCCATGACTTCAAACCAGTACTGTTTGCTACAAACGCCATAGTATTATCGTCTTATAAAACATGTCCAGATAGCCAATGGGTTCATGCAGGGATGGGAAGTTTCCTTACATATTCTTTAAAGCGTCATGTGATATTCATATCACTGATTAAGTTAATCGATGAAACATATTTGGAATAAGGTGAATTATTCGATTATTTATAATACGATCTAACTCCGCCAGTAGAACATTAGGGGCTACTGCCGGTCCCAAGCCCGGGTAAAGGAGGAGGGTTGGACATGGGGTTGGCGACCCCATTCCGTTGAAATCTCACTTGCCAAAAAAACGCTAACCAGAAAAAATAATTCAAACCATTTTAACTCTGCCCTGGGAGTTGGAAGAAGAATTATGACGTCGCGTGATGAAAGCCGAGTTCCCTCGGAAGTCACGGGGCTGATGCCTCTTCTGACAACCAGAGCAACCATTTTTTTAGGTACATGGAACGTTCGTACATTGTGGGAGACTGGAAGACTATTTCAAGTTGCTGCAGAAATGAAAAGATACAACCTCGAGGTGCTCGGCATCAGTGAAACGCATTGGACACAGGTAGGACAACTGAGACTAGCTAGCATCAGGGGAACTGCTGTTATACTCTGGTCATGAAGAGGAAAATGCTTCACATACACAAGGAGTTGCACTGATGCTGTCCAAACATGCACAAAAGGCACTGATAGGATGGGAATCTCATGGACCAAGGATCATCAAAGCATCCTTCAAAACAAAGAAAAGGGACATTACAATGAACGTCATCCAATGTTACGCACCTACCAATGACTACAATGACGACGTTAAAGATCAATTCTACGAAAGGCTGCAGTCAATCGTCGAGAAATGTTCACCAAAGGATTTGACGATTCTTATGGGAGACCTGAATGCCAAGGTTTGAATGGACAACACTGGATATGAAGACATCATGGGACGACATGGACTGGGAGAAAGAAACGAAAGTGGTGAGAGATTTGCAAACCTATGTGCCTTCAACAAACTGGTCATCGGTGGCACAATATTCCCACACAAACGCATACACAAAGCTACATGGATTTCACCGGATCACACTACTCAAAACCAAATTGATCATATCTGTATCAACAAAACGTTCAGAAGGACTATGGAGGATGTGAGAACCAGGAGAGGAGCTGATATAGCCTCAGATCACCATTTGCTGATCGCCAAAATGAAACTGAAACTAAAGAAGCACTGGACAACGGGGCAGACAACATCACAGAAGTTTAATACGGCCTTTCTTCGGGGTACTGTAAAGCTCAACGAATTCAGGATAGCCCTCACCAATATGTTACAGGCCTTTCAGGATCTACACAATGGAGAGGACGCAACATTGGAGAACAATTGGAAAGGGATTAAGGAGGCAATCACTTCAACATGTCATGAAGTTCTGGGTCACAAGAAGTACCATCACAAGGAATCGATCTCTGTTGATACTTTTGCAAAAATTGAAGAAAGGAGGAACAAGAAGGCAGCAATCAATGTCAGCCGAACTAGAGCGGAGAAAGTTACCGCACAAGCTGCATACACAGAAGCAAACAGGGAAGTGAAGAAGAGCATCAGAGCTGACAAACGAAAATATGTGGAAGATCTAGCAATGACGGCGGAAAAGGCTGCAAGAGACGGAAACTTGAGACAATTGTACGAAACAACAAAGAAGCTGGCCGGAAACTATCGTAAAACAGAACGACCAGTGAAAAGCAAGGAAGGCAAAGTAATCAGTAACATTGAAGAGCAGCGAAATAGGTGGGTAGAGCACTCTAAGGAACTATTGAATCGACCGGCTCCACTGAACACATCCAACATCGAAGCAGCATCCAAGGACCTCCCAATTAGTATTGGCGCACCTACGATTGAGGAGATCAGTATGGCCATCAGAAAAATGAAGAACGGCAAAGCAGCAGGGCCAGACAACAGTCAAGCAGAGGCGATGAAAGCATATGTGGAAGCAACTGCGGAAATATTTCACATTCTCTTCAAGAAGATTTGGGATGAGGAACAAGTACCATCAGATTGGAAAGAAGGATACCTGATCAAAGTACCAAAGAAAGGCGATCTCAGCAAGTGTGAGAACTGCACAGGCATCAGTCACCTATCAATATCAGACAAAGTCTTCAACAGGGTATTGTTAAACAGAATGAAGGACTTCGTAGACGCCCAACTTCGAGATCAACAGGCCGGATTTCGTAAGGATCGATCGTGTACTGACCAAATTGCTACATTATGGATCATTGTGGAACAATCAATTGAATGGAACTCACCACTCTACATCAACTTCATCGACTACGAGAAAGCATTCGATAGCGTGGATAGGAAGACACTATGGAGGCTTCTTCGACACTACGGTGTGCGTGAGAAAATAGTTAACATCATACGGAATTCTTATGATGGTTTCAACTGCAAAATCGTACACGGAGGACAGCTAACAGACTCTTTCGAGGTGAAGACCGGTGTCAGGCAAGGTTGCTTACTCTCACCCTTTCTATTTCTGCTGGTCATCGACTGGATTATGAAAACGTCAACATCTGGAGGGAAGCACGGTATCAACTGGACAGTCAGGACGCAGCTGGACGATCTGGACTTCACAGATGACTTGGCTCTTCTATCGCACACACAACAACAAATGCAAGAGAAGACGACCAGTGTAGCAGCAGCCTCTGCAACAGTAGGTCTCAACATACATAAAGGAAAAAGCAAAATTCTCCGATGCAACACAACATGCACCAACCAAATCACTCTTGATGGAGATGCCTTGGAGGACGTTAACACCTTTACATATCTGGGCAGCATCATTGACGAGAAAGGTGGATCCGATGCAGATGTGAGGGCGCGGATTGGCAAAGCAAGGGCTGCATTTCTGCAGTTGAAAAATATCTGGAACTCCAAACAACTTTCAACCAAAACCAAAATAAGGATTTTCAATACAAATGTGAAGACAGTTCTACTGTATGGAGCGGAAACATGGAGAACTACCAAAGCCATCATCCAGAAGATATAAGTGTTTATTAACAGTTGTCTACTCAAAATAAACCGGATTCGTTGGCCAGACATGATCAGCAACTACCTACTGTGGGAGAGAACAAACCAGATTCGAGTGGAGGAGGAAATCAGGAAGAAGCGGTGGAAGTGGATAGGACACACACTACGCAAAGCACCTAACTGCGTCACGAGACAAGCTCTCACATGGAACCCTCAAGGTAAAAGGAAAAGAGGAAGGCCAAAGAATACATTACGCTGAGAAATAGAGAAAGATATGAGAGGAATGAACAAACATTGGACGGAACTGGAGAGAGAAGCACAGGACAGAGTTGGTTGTCGAAAACTGGTGGGCGGCCTATGCTCCATTGGGGGTAACAGGCGTAAGGATAATACGATCTGTTGTATATATAAATAATTTGGGGTAAAAATAACACTAGTTTAAACTAAAGTACCTAGCACAACAGAATATGAAAAATTTGATTTAAAGAGAAGAGATTATCATATTCATCTTTTCTGTTTGACTAAATTCGATTCAAATAGATCGTCGTATATTCACAATATGCGACAGTTCTCTCCTTCCTTATCTTCCAAATACAAACTCTGAGTTAATTATTTCGTATTAATAATAAAAATACTCATTATAATAACAACGCAAAATTTAGACATTCACTACCCAGACAGAAAAATAATCAATAACTAGATAGCCAGTTGTAGTTTCATGAAGATATTGATTATCGTGTTTTAAGAAACGTTATTGCCAACTTAATATTAAACGAGAGTTTTGTCTAACCGATTTTGACGTTTGAGATGTGAACAGAAGTTTCGTTTGAGTGGAAAAAGTATTTAAAAATTCTGAATAAGATTTTTCCACATTTTAATTTGGTGAGAAATTTTGGGATTAAATTATTTCAGTTCAGTGGTAATCATTTTGGAAAGCTTCTCGTCTATTTGACATAAAAGTAAACAGTGGAGTGAATTCCAAAACCATAACCAGAAGAATGAAATTTGAGTGATGATATTTGAGAGACTAAACTACATTAATAAATCTTTTAAAATTCAAAAAAGAATGCTTTATGCTATATATTTTCTACAATTCATGTTATATGTTATTAGTAGTAGAAATGGCATTCTGATGAAGGAGTATGATTTTCAGTCTTTACTAACAAAATTCATTTGAAAAATTCTATAATTAACGTCTATGAGTTTTCAAAATGACTCTATTGATTTCATGCGGATGCGCACTGCTGATGTGTCCTAAACTAGGACAAAACAGTCGTTCAATGGTTCGATATTTCTTAATTTTGAACGAAATTCTGTCGAATTATTTAAATCCAATTAGTTATTGATATAAAGGAAAAAATGTAAACGAATGAAGCTGCTTCTTTATTTCAAATCGCATAAGATTGCGGTAATAAACTCATTATTTAAAAGAATCATTTAGAGCCATAGATTTAGATTAAAAAGGGCACTAATTCAAATGAATTCACTAACTTACACCAATCATTTAAAGTGTTTCGTTGTAAAATCAGGGTTTGGATGTCATAAGTAAAAAGACTTATTATACTGGATTCTACTTTCAACCACAAATTAAAAATATATAAAATTGTTCTTTCACACTATCTGATTTGTGCGCAATGATTTCACTTCAATTTTTTTTGTTCAAATTTAATCGGACTAAAAGTGGTTGTATTTACATGAAAACTTATTTCGTTTAGAGGAATATAAAAGTAAGAAACGAAGCAAGTTTTGTTCACGTTTGCAGTTTTACAACACTGACTAACTTTAATTAGATGATGTTTAGAAATAGACAAGGGGTAGGCAGAATTTTCATGATAGCAATTGAACATGTCCCAGCCACAATGTTCACATTGTACTTATGTGTGGTTAAGTGGTCAGTATGCAAGATAAGGCCCATGGGACTACTTAACAGCAGTTATTAAATGTTGAACCATTAAATTTACTTTTACAGATATCTTTTAAACTCAGTGCTACTTCTTTCTTTATGCATCATCGTTCAAATCTTGATAGTAAAACAGATTAGGATTGCTTACAAAAATGTAGAATAACATTAGACTTAAAACTGTTCCGTGGAGAACTACACAAGACATTTTTTCCAGTTGGACAACTTACGGTTAACCAGTAATTCGTTTCTTTAATTGAAAACCCTATAAAAAGTAAATTTTCATAGATATCCATATTAATTAGATTGGATAATGGCTCGGTGTGTGGAACTTCGTCGGCAGCCTAAGTAAAGTTCCTTACATCAAGCCAACATATTTTAGGAGCATACTAGCTTTTCGTGCAACTAATAAGTTCGTATGGGTTTGAAAAATAAACTTATAAAGAAATGCCGCTTGAACGCTAGATAATACCACCTAATAACACAGTCCTGGGTGCTGGTAGTTATAGCATGACGTACCTTTTAGCTGCCAAAGAAGTGAGTAAATGAAATGGTGGAGAAAATTTGTAGCTCATGTGGATGACTATGATGGAGATTCGATTGTTCTTCTGAACAGCAGCGCAGACTTCAGGAGAAAGTGAAGTACTGAAATTTCTACACAGGACAAGATACTAGTCATACGTGGAGAAATTCGTATACTTCACTTCTATCTGAAGTTTGTGCTGATGATGTTCAGAAAAACAGTGAAAGCTCCATGATATGTGCAAATGCTTTGGATAGCGCTATCTACCATAATAATACTTATAGATTTCAGCGAAACATTCGATAGGCCTTCAATATTGAACCAGAGAAGACAAAAAATATCAGATTGTATCAGTCACGTTCTGTGAAGTCGACGAGGTTAAGTCAGTCAATAAGAACCTAGAACTTTGTACGCACTTCACTTAAAACTGCCACAAACACATCAGCACAGAGACGCAATTTTCAATTCAAATCCCATAGTAGTAAAGGTAGTCGGTGTATAATCAGTAATCGGAAAGATTTGGGTTCGAAGATATTATTAAAGAAGTATAATTCAGTGAAATAAACTTCTAAAAAAGATTAAGACGAAGGTCAAGAGAAATTCAGAAGATTACAATGTGAAAGAACACAAAGAGTGAATGCATCTGCTCCATTACAAACGATTTTGAGCTATGTCCTTTAAGTTCTAAAAACATCGGTTAGTATCATCTTGCGAACTCCGACCAAGTAGCCTAAAACTACGCAACATGGCTTAGTTCATTTTTCTTTATTTAAATGTATTAATTAGTTGGACTAAAAACTTACTCATTTCCTGTGCTTCAGCAAATATAGAACGTTTCTTCAACCTTACGTTTTAATTTTTTTAAGCTGTGGAATGAGAAACAGCATACAATTTTACAATTTAAATTTACTATTTCAAAATATTGAATTCAGTTGTAAAAGTATTGTTTGTTCCACTAATTTTAAATCGTAGTAATTTATATGTGTTATATTTAATACGATCTTTATACAATTATTTATTCAAACAGATCGTGGAGCTATGTAAACAAAGTTGTCTTTATGCTATATTTTGTTTATCGCCTGTCAATAAAGGCTCAATCTGGATCTGACTACTAAAATCTATTGAAATTTCATGAAGCTGGAAATATCGATTATGGAATTCTGTCTCCGTTAGACCTTAAATAATTTGAATTTAATCGCTAATGAATCTTTAAGTGTACATTGCTAAGCCCGACCGTAGCTGCTACCTTGACGTGGTGGTTGGGCTTGCCTACCGTGATCACCCAACCGAGCCATACTGGCTGGAACACTTTATCCTGTAGGTCCTACCATGCCCAGGCAGGCTGACTGGAAAACTGTGAGACTAAAAGCAGCTACTCAAGGTCTGAGGGCGAAGTCGTACTGCTGATTGTAGAGAGGTGTGACAGCAGTAAGGTGTTTCCCTCGGACAACCAGCATGTGCAGCGATGCTGCCTCCTCACAAGGAAGGGAGGGTTAGAATAGGTCGACCCTAAAAATGTCACACCTCACCCTACCTCGTGGATTCCCGTCTCCTGCGGTAAGGGTGCCCACTAAGGGCTTTCAAGAGCGGAGCTAACACTCAAAAAACTCATAAAAAGGCCGTGCGTGACCGGCCTCAAGTAGCTGTCCGTCGGGCTCTGCGGTCACGCAACCAGTTCTCTAAGACTTACACTAAACTACCTTCCTTTTTAAGTTCCCCCAGAAACACCCTTCCATGGTGTGGGCAGCCGGGAAGTGACAACCGCCCTCATACCCGTAACAGCACGCGAGACCAAATTGGTCAAAATCAAATCCTTCCTACACCCAACATACCTCTCTTATCTCCACGACTAACTCTACTCACATTCCTTTATCTCCCCACACCTCTGCTGCAAACGATTCGAGTCCTCGAAACGTTATTCCAGGTCTCTTAAGCCCCGTTCTAAACTACATATTGGAGCGTTTATTGTACGAACATTGTGTCAAATAGGGCAACAGGCTTCACTATCTAGGACTTTAGAATCTCGCCCAATCGATGTGTGCTGCCTCTCGGAAACGCGCATACAGGAGCCTAGTAAAATCATTGATCTGATTTCACCTTATCAAAATAAAGAAGCATCCCGATTTACTCTATGTGTATCCGGTAACCCTGATGCTGCTTACCGGGGTCTCGCTGATGTAGGTATAGCATTGAGTCGTAGGGCAGAACTATCTCTTCTAGACTGGATCCCTGTAGATGGTCGATTGTGCGCTGTCCTACTGAAAGAGACAGTAAGGATTCGGAAAGATGGGGACACCCGTCGTTATCTCTTCGTCGTATCTGCCTATGCCCCCACTGACTGCAGTTCAGACGAGGTGAAAGATGAGTTTTACAGAAATCTTTCGGACCTCCTCCATTCTGATTTTGTAATAATGGCTGGTGACTTTAATGCTCAAGTAGGTATACTAAGTGAGCAGGAGAGATACCTAGGTGGATGTTATGGTCTCGCGGCTCAGAGAACAGACAATGGCGACCGTCTGTTGCTAGTATGCTCAGATAACGAACTATTTCTAGCAAACACTAATTTTAAGCATAAGGAAAAACATCTTTTGACCTGGCGACCTCCAAAGTCGTCTCAACGTTGGACCCAACTAGATTACATCGCCATCAGCCACCGATGGAGTGGTTTGATAGAGGACTGCCGCTCGTTCTGGGGCACATGTTTAGATTCAGTTCATGCCCTAATGCGAACGCGTATTTGTTTGAGGCTTACTGGACGTAGGAAAGACACCGCAAGGGAGCCACTGAGGGTTCTACTTAATGATAATGAGGCTAAAAATATTTTTCAGGAGAAACTAGAAAGAGAGGTAAGCAACCATGTAAGAGATTCCCATCGGTAAGCAGGTTGGAATGATATCCGGAAGGCTGTGGAAACAGCAGTGATATCTGCTAGTAAGGTTAACCATAAGGCTAGAATGAAGCCATGGATCTCCGTAGTATCCACCGAACTGATGGATGCTTGGAAACTCATCCAACCTGACTCTGAACATGATGAATAGCGAAGTCAGCTTAGGCTCAGACTGATAAGAAGCCTACATAACGACCGCAAACAGTGGTGGGTGGCGAAAGCAAAAGCGATAGAAAAGACGGCGGCGATAGGCAACAACAGACAGTTGTACCGACTTATCAAGGAAACTGGTATTAGGAACCCAAATGTGAGTGAGACTATTTCGGAAAAGGATGGTCTTATTATCCATTCTCAATCCAGGAGACTGGATCGATGGGCAGAACACTTTAGGGATCAGTTCAACTGGCCTCCAACCACACTTCGGTTACCCACGATTTCCAGTCATCCTGAATGGCAAATCGACGTAAGTCCCCCTAGTCATTATAAAGTTGAGAAGGCGTTAGTAAATCTGAAGCGAGGGCGAGCTGCAGGTCCTGATAGACTGACCCCTGAGATATTTAAGGATGGTGGTACAGTTTTAGCAGCTAGGTTGACTGAAATCTTAAGTAGAATCTGGGAACTGGACATAATCCCATCCGACTGGTCTCAATCACTGATTGTCACAATCTATAAGAAAGGACAAAAGTCTTCTTGTGACAATCACAGGGGAATAAGTCTAACTAATATAGTATCTAAAATATTAACCTCAATAATACGTCGACGCTTAACGAAAGCTCGTGAAGAGAAGACTAGAGAAAACCAGGCTGGTTTTCCATCTGGACGTGGCTGTTTAGACCGCATCTTCACACTACGACAGGTGCTGGAACACAGACACACATTAGGCGTCCTACAGTAGTTGTTCCTCTGGACCTAAAAGCGGCATTTGACTCTGTGGATCGTGAGGTTCTGTGGCAGTGTCTGTCATTGAAAGGTGTACCAAAGAAGTACATTAATCTTATACAAACTCTCTACTCGAACACCACTGGTCGAGTGAGAGCTTAAGGAGAACTGTCACCGGAATTCTTTACTTAAAGTTGTGTCCGTCAGGGATGTCCATTCTCCCCATTCTTGTTTAATTTTATCATAGACATGCTCCTAGATGTAACCTTATCCTCGTCTGAATTTCCAGGAGTAGACCTATTACCTGGAGGTTCGCTTATCGACTTAGAACATGCCGATGACATTGTCCTACATAGTGAATACACTGACAAAATGCAAAGTCTTCTGACCAACTTAAGCAACAATGCAAGCAGGTTCGGGATGCGGTTCTCACCCTCGAAATGTAAAGTTTTGCTTCAAGATTGGGTTTCATCGGCACATGAACTAGTGATAGGGAGTGAAGTCGTCGAGCGTGTTGATCACTTCACTTATTTGGGGAGTCTCATCAGTGCTGATGGCCTGGTGACTGATGAAATCTCAGCACGAATACAGAAGGTTCGATTGGCTTAGGACGAGTTTATTGCGCAGAATTTCGCTCTGTCCTACTATACGGATGCGAAACACGGTCAGTGAGAGTAGAGGACATTCGTAGTTTACTAGTCTTCGATCATACGTGTATCCGAAGCATTGCTTATGTATTCTGGGACGACCGAGTAAGCAATGCTATCGTTAGGAAATGGGTGCTAGGTAAGGATGGCAAATCAATAGATGAAGTATTAAAACTTCATCAGTTGAGGTGGTTGGGACATGTGTTACGTATGCCTAACCACTGACTGCCGCGACGAGCTATGTTTTGCAGTGTAGGAGTAGGTTGGAAGAAAGTTAGGGGTGGCCAAACCAAAACATGGCACAAATCCATGAAGTCACTGACAAGTGGACTGAGTCATGTTGGTAGATGTAGGCTATCTGGTTGGGGTCCACGAGACGAAAGTCATCGATGGCTATAGACCTTGAACGACATGGCTCAGAATCGTTTGCAATGGCGCAGGTGCATCCACTCTTTGTGTTCTCTCTAATTCTAATCTGAATTTCTCATCATCTCTGTTTTTCTCCTTCTAAATTGATCTCACTGAATTATACTTCTCGAATCACATCTTTGCTCCCTAATCTCCATTACTGCTAATAGTTCTATTATCGCTATCACACTTGGATTTGAACTGACAGTTGAGTCTGTGTGCTGATGTGGTATGGAAATCTGAACTGATGTACTTATGTACGAAGTTCTGCGTTGTATCTGTCTGTTTGTCCGTCTGCATAAGCGACTGTCTACTGGGATCCAGTCTAAGAGAGCTAGTTCTGTCCTAGAACCCAATGCTAGACCCACACCAGCGATACCCCACGAAACAGCATCAGCGCTTCCAGATAAACGAAGAATAAATCGAGCTGCTTCTTTATTTGACAGGGTGAAGTCAAATTAATGACTTTACCAGTCTTAGCAAATGAAGCCTTTTACGCTATTTGACACAATATCTGCGACTATGCTTTCACTGAATGCGGTTCATACGACATAAAAAATGGGTTTTACAGAAACCTCTCAAACCGTCTATAACAAGTTAAGCGATCTGATATAGGAATACTGGCTGATGACTTTAATGCTCAAGTAGGTAGACTGAGTGAAAAGGAAAGACACCTGGATGGATCCTATTATGTCATGGCTCAAAGATCAGATAATGGCCACCGCCTACTACAGCTGTGCTCAGATAATCATCCATTTGTAGCAAACATACTTTAGGCATTAGGAAAAACATCTCTTGACTTGGCGACCTCCAAAGCCGACCCAACGATCAATCAATCAACCAACAGCAACGTAGAACTTCGTACGTACGTACACCAGTTCATGTTGCCTTACCACATTAGCGCGGAGATGTAATTGGGTTCATCGTTGGTTCGATGGACCCAATTAGATGACATTACTATCACCCATCGGTAAACAGGCTGCATTGAAAACTGCCGCTCATTCTCGAGCACTTGTTTAGAATCAGACCACGCTCTAGTGTGAGCGCGTATTTACTTGCGGCTTACTGGACGTTGGAAAAATACCGCAAGAAAGCCTCTTAGGGTTCTACTTAATGATAGCGTAGCTAAGAATATATCTCAGGAACAACTAGAGAAACAGTTAGATAGCCATGTAGTAAGTGATGCTCACCCTGAGGCAGCTTGGAACGGTATCCAAAAAGCTATGGAAACAGCGGTGATATCTGCTAGTAAGATAAACCATGAGGTTAGGGAGAAGCCGTGGATCTCAGTAGCATCTACCAAACCAATGGATGCTCGTAAACTCAGCCCGTCTGGCTCTGAGTAAGATGAGGAGCGGAGTCAGCTTAGGCACACTCTGATAAAAAGTCTACACAATGATCGCAAACAGTGGTGGGTAGCGAAAACGAGACGGATGGAAAAGGCAACGGCGATACGCAACAGTAGACAACTATTCAGACTCATCAAGGAAACCGGTATTAGGAATCCGACTCTAAGTGCGACTATCTCGGAAAAGGATGAACTATTATTCATTGCCAATCCAGGAGATTGGATCGATGGGCAGAACACTTTAGGGATCAGTTAAATTGACCGTCAGCCACACTTTGGTTGCCCACAATCTCCAGTCAACCTGAATGGCGAGTCGCCATAAGTCCTCCGACTCTTATGGAAGTTGAAAAAGCTGTGGGAAATCTAGGGCCAGGGAGAGCAGCGGGTCCCGATAGATTGACCCCTGAGATTTTTAAGGATGGTGATACAGTGTTAGCTGCTAGATTGACTGGAAACTTCGGCCGAATTCGGGAAACAGGCGTGATCGCATCCGACTGGTCTCAATCACTGATGGTTCCGGTCAATAGAAAAGGACAAAAGTCCTATAGTGAAAATCATGGAGGAATCCGTTTAAATAATATAGTGTGTCTATTGTTAGCCTCGATAATAATTAGACGCTAAACTAAAGCTCGTGAAGAGCAGACTCGAAAACCAGGCTGGTTTCAGACCTGGACGTCGATGCTATAGACCAGATATTCACACTACGTCAGGTCGTAGAACATAGACACATGTTTAGGCGTCCGACAATAGTTGTCTTCCTGGACCTTAAGGTGGCATTTGACTCTGTGGGTCGTGAGGTTCTGTGGCAGTGTCTGTCATTGAAAGGTGTACCAAAGAAGTACATTAACCTTATACAAGCTCTTTACTCGAATACTACAGGTCGAGTGAGAGCTTATGGAGAACTGTCACCGGAATTGATTACTTCAAGTGGTGCCCCTCAGGGATGTCCGCCTTCTCCAATCTTGTTTAATCTTGTCATAGACCTGCTTCTAAGTATAACATTATTCTCGTCTGAACTTTCAGGGGCGGACCTTCTACCAGGAAAATCACTTGCTGACTTAGAATATGCCGATGATATAGTTCTGTTTGGTGAGAACGCTGACAATACAGTCTTCTGACTATATTACCCTAAGCAACAATGCAAGCATGTTCGGGATGCGTTTCTCACACTCGAAATGCAGAATGTTGCTTCAAGATTGACTTGCACCTAGGAATAATCTGTACTTTTACTTCCTATGTTTCACACACGTGTAGTAGTACACAGCGAATTACTGTGGAGTAGACCCGTCCTAAGTGACGCAACCTGGCAAAGCCTATGAGGACTTCTGTAACCGTGCTGATATTATTCACACACACCAAGTAATCGGCACTATTGAGACTGACAAGATAGAGGGAGCTGTCACAATGGTCAAACGCTTTACTCCCTAACACTAGTTCAGATGCCGACACAAGCTTATCTTGAGGCAACATTTTACATCACGGGGAGAACCGGATCCCGAACATTTTCGCTATGCTGCTAAGGGTGGTGAGATTACTACATTCTGAAAGCGTCACCACCAAAAAAACTATTTCATTGTCATAATCTAATTCAACAAGCAGGTTTCTTGGTCGGATAACAATGAAAATCCACACTATAAATGGATTGTCCGCAAGATGTCTGTGTATAAGTTCAAAAAGGATGGGGCAGAGTGGACAACCCTGACGAACTCCGATGACAGCCCACCATAATTTCGCATTCGAAACCATTATCATCCACGAAAAGGTATGAAATCAATATCGTTATAACGCCTATGTCCCACACGCACTAGGTAAATGCCCAAATACTATTAGGGCTATTTCGAATATAATATGAGAAACAACTCTCTATGGTAGACACTTGTAGAGGCACCATATACTTTGAGTTTACGATCTCAACCTATATCAAGGGGAGATTCAATTGAGGTTAGTGAGCTGATCAACCGCACCCGATACAGAACCTCAAAACCCCAGTCAGTCTCAACACTTGATAATGTGATCCAGTTAGGTTTAAAAATTAACGGCAAATATTACTAACTCAACCGTAATGCAGTGTCAAAGCTGAAGTTATTCCTGCCCACCCGTGACAACCACATACAAGATCTAATGACTTCTATGATACAGCACCAAGCATAGCGGAACAGATCTCAAGACACAGCGTAGGCAACCAACCGGAACCACCCCAAAAGCAACTTTAAAACGTCGTTAATCGAAGAAATCCCACAAATTCTGGAACCGTACAATGCTAGATGTCACAAACCGTAGTTATGTGACTTGACAGACGATACAGTAATGAGACGCGTACGGCAAAGTAGAGTATGAGGTGATCTGAGCGTACAGATACAACACGACAGTCCTACAATTCGAGACACAAACCTCATTTTCACATACAGGTTCACGTTTCTTAATAATGGCCGCAGCTAACGCAACTTACACAGGTTACGAGAAACAGGAGGACGTAACAACCAGTAAAAACACTTTTCTTACCCACTCACATAACACAAATTATTACTTAGAAATACGCACGCTTTAAGGAACGCTCAACACAAAATCAGAGAAATTTCAAAGAAGCAGGTTTAATCCAGAAAATTTAATTGATGAACAAAACACTCAAATTTACTTTTTCTTTGCTACCTTAGCCGCTGACTTAGTCACTTTACCCGCATCTGCTTTCTTCGTGACTGCTTTAACTACACCAACAGCTACCGTTTGTTTCATGTCTCGTACGGCGAAGCGACCGAGCGGTGGGAACTCCGTGAAAGCTTCAATACACAGGGGTTTTGTTGGAGTAAAATCAACCAATGCAGCGTCACCAGACTTGATTAATTTTGGGAAGGTTTCTACTGTCTTTCCTGAACGTCGATCAATCTTCTCCTTGATCTCACTAAATTTGCAGGCAATATGCGCAGTGTGACAGTCAAGAACTGGAGCGTAGCCATTTTTGATCTCCCCTGGGTGATTCATAACAATGACTTGAGCAGTAGGGCTTGCGACTTCCTTCGGGGGATCGTTCTTTGAATCGCCTGCAACATTACCACGATGGATATCTTTGACGGAAACATTCTTCACATTAAAACCAACATTGTCACCGGGCAAGGCTTCTGCAAGGGCTTCGTGGTGCATTTCGACGGACTTGACTTCTGTTGTTAATCCTTGAGGAGCAAATGTCACGACCATACCAGGCTTGATGATACCAGTCTCGACGCGACCAACAGGAACCGTACCAATACCACCTATCTTGTAGACATCTTGCAACGGAATTCGGAGAGGTTTGTTTGTTGGTCTAGATGGAGGTTCCATTTTATCAATTGCATCTATAAGTGTATGACCGGAGTCACTTAAGCTCTTCCCCTCCTTCGTTTTTGCAATGTCCCAACCTTTAAACCATGGCATGTTGGGACTCTTTTCTATCATGTTATCACCGTGCCACCCAGAGATGGGTACAAACGGGACCGCAGCAGGATTAAACCCGACTTTCTTGATGTAGCCAGATACTTCTTTGATAATTTCCTTGTATCGAGTCTCAGAGAAGGGAGGTTCAGTGGAGTCCATCTTATTGATTGCGACAATCATCTGTTTGACACCCAGTGTGTATGCCAACAGAGCGTGTTCTCTAGTTTGGCCATTCTGGGAAATACCGGCCTCAAATTCACCAACACCAGCAGCAACAATCAGTATAGCAAAATCAGCTTGACTCGTTCCTGTGATCATATTCTTGATGAAATCCCGATGACCAGGTGCATCAATAACTGTGACACTGTACTTAACGGTTTCAAACCTCCACAAGGCAATGTCGATAGTGATACCACGCTCACGTTCAGCTTTCAGTTTATCCAACACCCAAGCATATTTAAAAGAACCCTTACCCATCTAAGGAAATGTGAGGAACAAATAGTACACTTACCTCAGCAGCCTCTTTCTCGAATTTATCAATAGTACGTTTGTCAATGCCACCGCATTTGTAAATTAGATGTCCAGTGGTAGTGGATTTTCCACTATCGACATGTCCAATAACAACAGCGTTAATATGTTCTTTCTCGGAAGGCATGATCTCAAGAACGTAATTAGCTACACGCCCCGGGCACGCTATCAACTAATGTGAGTAGGTGACGGTGAGCGGAAGAACAGTTAAGAAAAACAAAGCACATTGACAGACAAAGTATTCCAATCTCCAATTATCCAATCTTATGGAGTTTTATTACAAATAAAGTAATTTCAGGTCGAATACCTTTTGTGATTTAATTTCTGTCATGGAGTCAGCGTTTATGTAGTAGGTTTTCATTTCTTTCTACAGTCATGCAAATAATTGGGATCTTACAGACTTCTTCCTTACATACTGTCTTCCTTGGAAAATTCTTCATAGTTCTTCAACACTCATTGTTCCAGTGTTAACCCGCCCCCTCCCAATAAACCGGAAGAATATCTTAACTCGATCCAAATAGCACTTGCTACCAAAACACTAAAGGTTGGTCTTCTTGAAATTACAAGAAACCCAGCAGTTTACATAACAACAAACCTCCAAAGCCAGTAAAAGTTAGCGAAGACCGTAGCTGGTGAAAGTGGTCAACTGTTATGCATCACTGATATGACGAATAAGGTTCGCCATCTACTTCAAAACGGTCTAAAACCGTGTTACTGCGTAAATGAAGTTTATGGATAATAAGTAGTCGCTTAGGCCATCATATACCGATAAGTTGGCATTTTTGGAAGTTATTAAAAGTAGTTCTGCAAGTCGACAGCTTGAAGGTTCGTTGCATCACTCCTCCTTGGAAAGCAGTGTGATGTGAGCAGGCTTCCAATTGTTTGGGACTGTGGACTCATTGGTGAATGTGAGCAGTTTAAGTTTCTTTGTTTCCGTGATGCAGTTTTTGATGCACTAGTCTAGTCATTCATTTCTACGATTCATCCTAGGTGTCAGGTGGAGCTCTCATTGATTTAGGTCGTTTATGACGATCAAATAGTTTGAAGATACTTTTCTGCACACAGTCGTCTGAAATTAGGACCTAACAACTTGGAAACTCCAGCTTTGTCTTTTCGAAGTTAGGGACGATAAACTTCCCGGGTCGGGGACAAATTTGTCAGTTAGCCTGATCTGATATCGAAGTCTATCCTCTCTTAGCGCCTCTGTACATTGCTTCCTCGTTAGTGTAAACTGCCCATAACTGATCTCGTCACTAGTTCATCTTCACTGCATCCAATAGTACCTTTTAAGTTTTAGCATTCCTCACTTCAGTAGTTGACATTTTTTCAGCGAAACGATAGGTGGTAAACGGAAAATCGACAGCCTCTCATGGCAAAAGTTACGTTTATCTTAGTATGGGTTTATGCAAACGTACACATGATTTTCGCTGTAGTAGACATGTCAGGGACAACCATTGGAATAGACCTGCTTCGAAACATTAAATTACTGGTCAACCCAAGCAAACATAAGTTTTTTTATTTGAAAATAAATTGTTATTATTATTATTGGCAGATGGAAATACCTAGTTGCCTGTTTTTGGAGTTACATTTCTGGTTCAGATTTGACACATTCACAATTAAAAACCATACAATCCGTACTTACAACCCTGAGCTCTTTTAGACAGGACTTTATTCACCATGTGTTAGATACAGCGGTAAACGACAATAGGTTACCACATATTCACGATCTAACAGCTATCTTGGAAGATAAGACTGTTTCTTCAAAAGCCGACTTGATTAAAGGGTGTGGACGACATTTGTGAAATGATTTTCATGAGTCCATTCGGACTCCATAACCATTTGCGTATGTCATTTAAGATGAGAAATGCTGTAAAAATTCCAAATCTTCATTGACGATGTAGTCATTAGTCTTAAATTTGTGCACACTTATGCTGATAACCATCCGATCCTTAGAGTTGAAGGAAAGCGACTAGGCGCTGCTGGATGGTGCGAGAGTACTTACTCGCGGTAGGCACGTTAGGCTTAAGCAACTGTTTGGTCACGTAGCTGCAAATAAATCCTCAAAATAAATACATCTGAAACTTTCCGACATTGATGCTCATAACATTAGTTTCAGTGGACAAAACCCTGCGGTAGACATTCGGCCACGTAGCCATATCAGATAACCACTGGGAACATTGTGTTTCACATACATTGCAACAACCAGTTGATTTGGACCATTAAATTCTCCACACATAGAATATCTTCCAAATGCATCTTCTAACTCCTTCATTCCTGCCTGCCCCCTACCTCTCCTATTTGGGACGCTACTATACTTCTAAAATTAAACCCTAGGACTCCTAAGAATACGGACACTCATACCATAAATACCTCCCTAAACTCTAACCTTAGGCGCCTCCCCGTTTCTAACCCAAAGCCTTTACCCTTGATTGCGTACAAAAAGACTAGGATGCTTAGAGTTGCTGAGATAACTCATAACACTAGCCTGCTTGGGCATCCGCGTAATGTTCCTAGACACCACCCCAGCCGAAATACCTTTTACAATTCTTCGGTCTCTCCAAAACATGTACTTAACACTAACGCTCACTCCCTCAACAGAGTTGTTTTACTGCCTCCAGCTGTTGAGGGCGATATTTCCTCCTCCTTCAAGTCACGCTCTACATTCTGTGATGTAATGGATGACAATAAATCGTTGCCGCTGTCTACCCCTTCTAGCTGTAATACTTTTATGTTTGGTCCTTTTGACAAACCGCCTTTCACATTGTCCAAAGATTTGACTTAGCCCACTATACCTAATCCAATGGACATGAACGATCCGTCCATATGCCCCCTAGCGACTTCCTCATCTGTTATTTGGTGGTCATCAGTTAAATCTGACGAACAACACTTATCATATCCTACCTCACATGTTTCTCTCACCATGCCTGTCTCTGAATTCATTTCTCCCTCTTCCCTCACAAATTGACTGACCATAACAATCAAGCCTATATTCCTACTTCCAGCCTGTAAAGTCCAAGTTTTGCTCCTTCCCGTTATTGAAGTACAGTATGTCTATCTATTTGCAATTCATGAACCCAAATTATCAACAGAACCAAACTCCAAAGTTAGGTACCAAAGTTTATTCGCAATTTACAAATAGTCGACCAAAATGTCGTTCAAACAACAATAATTATAATAACTACGAAAACCTTCAATTTTATAGGTTCCTGGAGCTAAGACTCCCAATTAGCAAACCAAGACAAACAGAGACCAAAATGTCCGAAAATAATAAGTCAAACAAGTTCATAAGTCAAGTAAAACAAATATACCCAAAAAGCACAGTGAAATTAGGGATTTTTATATAAAGATTTTAATCAGCCAAATGTCTTCATTTCTCCCGTAACACTCCCGACCAAAAGAACCTTGGTTCTTTTTACCGACAAAAAGAGGTAACAACAATCCAAGTATGTGCATCACAAGCAATCAACAACAAACATTCAATATGCCGACAATCTCGTGATCCCTAGGACTTACACCGGTACGCCTAGGGATCCGAGTAGCTACCTACCATCTACCGCTTCAAGAGGACACAGTTTACGTATATCTCTCACTAGGATCCCCTTTCTTGTCCTCAGTTCTACCAATCTCACTAGTCTATCCTTACCATGTTTAACCGTAAGGGGTCCAAAATAATCTAACCCAACTGATAAGAACGGATAGTCACCACCTTCTATCCTGATCGCAGGTAATGGTGCCATTAGTTGATGAATGGGATGGGCGTCCCTCCTTTACAATAAACACAATCCTTTATCACTCTCCTCATGGCTACACCAACCCTCAGCACCCAAAATCTTTCTCGAACCGTTGCCAATACCTGTGTAGCTACGACATGTCCCTCCAAAACATGGTAATACCGTAGAATCAAATCTGTAATTGTATGCTTCGATGGTAATATTATAGGATGCTTCCTCGACTCACACAATCATCCGTTTATAATTATTGGATTCAAGGTTCGTAAGGGTGAATTTGTTATTTTCACTTTGCTAATGGTATCAGACGACAACATTTAAATCTCTTTCCGAAATACTATGCTTTGGACATATCGAATTAAATCTAAACAAGCTAAATCTAGCTCATCAACTCTGAACATGCCCACCTGTAGAGACAGATCATTTCTGCCAGAATACATTATTAATAAATATCGCTTAAATCGGATCAACCATGCAACAGCCTTAAGTAATCTAGTCCAATCTGAATAATAATTAATAAGTAGATCAACAGTGGATTCTCCAACCATTACATGCGTGGACATTACCTTCTTTAATTCCAAGAGATGGGGTTCAGGACCTTGTACATCCGCATCAGGCCAACACTCCTTTGACTTCTTCAAAAAATGTGGTCCCTCCTCCCATACCTTGACATCATCAATGTTGAACTTGGCTCCTCTGGATGCAAAGTCTGCTATGTTTTCCTTAGAAGGTACGAATCTCCATTGGTCCACCTTTGTAAGACTGTGGATAGTTGAAATCCGGTTTGGTATGAATGTTTTAAACTGGCTTTTCTCATTTCTAATACAGTGTAAGACAGTCATCGAATCCATCCAAAACATAACTTCTGCAAACTTAATATCTAACTCGGACTGCAGCTGGGACCCCATACGCGCTGCTAACACTGCTGCCGTAAGTTCCAAGCGGGGTATAGTTTGAATCTTTAAGGGGGTTACTCTTGCCTTAGCCGTAATAAGAAGAGATCATATTTCAGTGTCATGGATGTAAGAGCGAACGTATGCCACTGCCCCATATCCAGTTTCCTGGGCGTCACAGAAAATATGAAGTTCCAGGAGCGAGCGTTCTGATCGTGGAAACAATGCACAGCGTGGAAAACTAACGTCCTCAACCGTCTGAATTTCACTTAAAATCTCTAACCAGCGTTTGCTTTCCTCACTTGAAATCTCTTCGTCCCATCCTAGTCCCAATTTACCTAAACGTTGAAATAACTGCTTCGTAGGAAGTATTAATGGTGCTAACAATCCCAAGGGATCGTATAATGAAGCTACACTCGACAATATACCTCGCTTAGTGAGAAGGCATTTCGGTATGCGAACTTTAAATTCAAACGCATCAACCATAGTATTCCAAATTAATCCCAATGTGCGTTCCGTAGGAAGTCTCTCAAAGTCAATCTCTTTTACGGCTTCTGCTCTCTCTTCTGGATGAAGTGATTCGAGAACTTGTAAACAGTTACTTATCCACTTGGTAAGTCTGAACCCACCTTTTCTGAGGAGTAAACCAAGGGCTTTCGCAAGCTCGATTGCATCACACCCAATCAATATTCCTACAAGATTACTTTGCAACCTCGGTAGGGTTATGTCTTTTAAATGTTTCCACATTGTCAGCTGGAGTTCGGTTAAAGGTACTGCATAATCGATCGGAAGTTTCTTGGTCGTATAGGCCTTGTTGATCTTTATAGAACCCCGTTCATCTAATGAAAATACCTCTAAATTTACTTCCAGACATTCACAAGTAGAAGTTCCATTCACAGTCGTCACCTTTATTGCAGTCTCCTTACCTTTGAGTCCTAACCGATTAATTAACTCTTCGCATACAATAGAGGTATCTGAACCATTATCTAGAAGAGCGTAAGTTTCCAGACATCCTTCCTTCTTTTTGCTGTACTCCTTTATCTGTGCGTTATATTCTTATATTCCCATAATTTAATTTAATTTAAGTGGTCAGTATGAATTTTATCTTGACTTACTACTGTATTGACTACTTCAACATGACAGGTTAAGTAGTGCTTTGGTTATATATATACACTTGCCACACTGCTGCCTTTTTCTCTCTCTCTTCTCCTTTTCAGAACCCCATTCACGGTGGGAAATCCTTGGCGACTCTAGGGAACATGCACCCTATGTACATGACTATCTGGATCACAGCTCGTATCAAGCGTGTTTTATTCGACCTTTCCCAACAAATTCACTATTGATCTCGGCCAATCGCCAAAAGAACCTATTGTGCACCTTCCTTCGTTATTTGTACTCTACTATTGAAAATGTGGCTGTATAATATTGTTTCTGTCACTGACATGGTGTAAATATGCAATCAGAAACTGACTCTTATACTTAATTAACTGCTATAACTTTACAGTAATTGTGAAAGCATTTGTGACAATTTGATCTAGCCTGTAAACTGGCGCGACTCTTGTAACGTAGTTATTTGAGAATAAATATATATATATATCCTTTGGGGCCATATAGTCTAACCGGAATGATACCCAAACAAACCCTTGAGAATTTCCAATCCTTAGCAAAGTTCACCACATGTTTGTTAGTAGTATCAATATGTAATAATGGATTATGCCCAATCCTACAATTATCAACGTCACACCTTATGTCCGAGTTACACGACTTGGCTATGTGACCCTTCCTTAAACACAGGTAACATAGACCACGCTTCCTCACTTCCTGTCTCCTCTCTGTAACATTCATTTTTGATAACTTCATACAGTCTTTCTCATTGTGATCACCAAAACAAATTTTGCAAACTAAAGCCTTGAATGAGTTGCTTGGTTCCCGCTTAACTACATTAAAGCGTGATCTCCTGTCAACTTGGCCTTCATAATTACTTTTACGGAACTTTGAGTTATAATGTACCAACCTACCTAAACGTGATCGCGCAATCCTGGCTCTTTCATCTACAAACATCACTAATTCTTCAAAGCTCGGCTCCCTACCGGTCATCATGATCCTATCAACAGCTTCCACCCATTCATTCTGTAATTCTAGGGGTAAACGTGACATAATTATTTCCAGATTAGCCGTAGAATTCACGTCAGACATATACCCCATTTTCCTTCGGCTTTTTGCTTCGGGTTTCCATTGTATGCCTTTGTTCGATAATCGGTTACCAAGAAAATGTGAATTAATCCAAACGAATTCGACCAATAAGACCAAAAATTGGACCCTAAATGTCCAGACGTATCCAACGTATGACGACGGAATTGAAATTGAAGAACTTTTGTTACGTCCAAGTTTTGCTCCTTCCCGTTATTGAAGTACAGTATGTCTATCTATTTGCAATTCATGAACCCAAATTATCAACAGAACCAAACTCCAAAGTTAGGTACCAAAGTTTATTCGCAATTTACAAATAGTCGACCAAAATGTCGTTCAAACAACAATAATTATAATAACTACGAAAACCTTCAATTTTATAGGTTCCTGGAGCTAAGACTCCCAATTAGCAAACCAAGACAAACAGAGACCAAAATGTCCGAAAATAATAAGTCAAACAAGTTCATAAGTCAAGTAAAACAAATATACCCAAAAAGCACAGTGAAATTAGGGATTTTTATATAAAGATTTTAATCAGCCAAATGTCTTCATTTCTCCCGTAACACAGCCATTCTTCAGAACACAACATACAACCCTCCAGATGCCCATCGTGCATCCCTGAAAGATGAGTATTCATCCTATGTAACACTAATGCTAATTAATTACCAATCTGTTATCAACAAGATTACCCACTTACGCTCTCTGGTAATTCTAAACAATCCTTCCATTGTCCTGATTACTGAAAGCTGGTTGTCCTCCGACGTCCCTGCCTCATACCTTCTAATAGACTCTTATGAACTCTTTCGCGCTGACCGAGGATCTAAAAGGGTGGTGGCTGCCTCATTTATATATCTAGAGACATCGAAGCAGAAATGTTTTATGATACTGTTCTTAATCAAGTGCCTGATTCGATATGGCTGACTATGCACGCCCAAGAATGCAAAATACTGGTTAACGTTGCTATTGGTGAGTCGTTTGCCAGGGCTGCCTGTCTTAAATTCACCGGCAAAATTATTTGTGGTGACTTCAACCTCCCAGGAATCAACTGGCAGACACATTCCGGTCCACTACGCTTTGATAGTATACTTGGTCCCCTAGACACACATGGTTGGCAACAACATGTGCACCTGCCCACTAGAAACCACAACATTCTCGATTTGGTATTTTGTCACGATGTCACCCCAACATCTGTGGCTGTCTGCGAAAAGTTTCACAACAGTGACCATAAAATTGTCCTCTGCACCCTTCCGTTTTTTGCTAAATGTGACAAATCTAAAACAGTAAACCGTTTTCAATACGGAGACTATGAACATGCTGACTGGGACAGCTTTCGGTTTCTAATTCAGCACTCCGACTGGACTGCGTTTTTTTCTTGTCTTGAACTTCCTGATGCATCACATATATTGAATGTCACCATTAAATCTGCTCTAGACACTACTATCCCACTCAAAACGTTTTTCAAAACAGTTACTCTTTATATCACCTATAAAGATAGGACTAAACTACGTCAACTAAAACCGGCATATTGCAAATCTAAGGACTTTGGCATCCTCTTCCAAATTTACGCCACACTTGCAGGTGTGAAATATCAACATGAAGTGCGTAAGCAAATCGAAGAAAATAATGCTCTCGCTACTGCGTGTAAGTCCCTAAACCTCTGTCGTTTGCTTAACAAACGCATAAAAAAGGACTCAGATCGCAAAATTCATTCTATACTACAAGATGGACAGACTTATTATGATGGAGCTGTTATTTGCGAAAAGTTAGGTACATGGTTCTCCCTCAATATGAACACATCTCCTACCCCTGATACTGACATTAAATGTAGCAGTATGCATAATCTTTGTACCATCAAATTTGATCGTAACAATATTCAAGCCGCAATTAAATCCCTGAAACCCAATGGCAGATATGGTGCGTATGAGATAACTTCCATACATTTTAAATGGTAGGACCGAACGTTCCAGCGCTTTTGCTCAAAATTTTTACCTTAATCCTTGAGTCTGGAACATATCTCGAATCGTGGAAGTTGACTCATATTGTCTTAGTACATAAATCTGGACCGAAAGACTTAATCCAAAACTACAGACCGATTAATATCACTCCTGTTATATCACGTGTAATGGAGAAAGGGATAAAAGATCAACTATCTGATCACCTACTCAGCGAAGGTCATATTGACCACTCACAACATGGCGTCATTAGTACTAGGTCATGTACCACATGTCTGTTGGATTTCTCTAATGAGGTTACCAGCAAACGCAATCAAAAGCAACTAGTAATCGTGTTGTATTTTGATATAAGAAAAGGCTTTCGATAAGGTACCTCACAATCTCTTAATCAACAGACTTCAGTCCGTCGAGATTACTGGCCACCTGTTGCAATGGATTCGGTCGTTCCTCACAGATAGATATCAGATTACCGAAATCAACTCCAATACATCCACACCTCGACCAATTACCAGTGGTGTTGTGCAGGGCAGTGTTTTGGGTCCACTGCCTTTCATAATCTACATCAATGGCATATGCAGTTGTTTCAACACTGGCAAATTTTACCTCTATGCTGATGACCTAAAAGTGATTTATCAAAGTGACAAATCTGACTATGGAAATTTGTTGCACACAATCCATCATGAACTCAATACTGCAGATGTTTGGTGTAAGCAATGGAACCTAGAACTTAATACCCATAAATGTGGCTGGATGTGTTTTGGAGACATGTCTACCAAAATAGATCTCACTCTCAACAGGAATGTGCTGCAAAACTCACATCCTTAACAGATCTTGGAGTGCATTATTCGCACAGCCTTAACTTCTCTGAACATATCTCCAGGAAAGTTTCCTGAATGAGAAGAATGCTTGGTTTCGTCTTTCGTAACTCCCTTCATAGAGAATCCAGAACATTTCTCTACAAAACATGCGTAAGAACTATTGCTGAATACCGCTCTTTCTTATTTTCTAACCTACGCCTGTCTGATATGTTGAAGCTTGAAGGAATACAAAGGAAATTTACTCAGAAAGTCCTAAATCATAGCTCACTCATTGACTATCCAACCCGATGTATTGAACTTGGGCTTGATCCATTATGGAAAAAAAGGCTTAAGTCCTATCTGATCCTTTACTTTAGACTACTGCACGAGCTTGTAGTTTAGTCCTTATCCATGGTCTATGTTTACATAACCTTCGAGATAAAGTATCTACGGTCAAACTTGAGAAGTATAGATCCAAAACTCGAGAAAACTTCTTCCTCATTAAGTATGCACTTTTTTTCAATAGGCTTCCCTCAGAAGTACGCATGGCAAGTGGGTAACATGAGTTCAACCTCTTAATGATGCTCTCAGTTGCACTGACTCTTCTGCACTCGTGAACTCACTCTCATCCTGCTTCCATATTATTAGCTCTGCACACACTGTAAATGGATTTTCTACTCTAACAGTTCACTCCGTTTGCAATAGGTGCAGTTTGGTACGCGCTCCCCCCGGATCCGAAACCAAAACACAATAATTCTGGGAGAAAACGGTTCTATTATTCAATAAAAATGGAAATACAGACAATTACCAAACAATATTACACCTTCTAATTCCAATTTACCGTGGGTATCCGTTTCTGGAAGAATAAGTACTTCCAATCCGTACTGTTGAAGTATCAAATCGAAATATGGCTGTCGTCTCGTCTCCTGAAGACTCTAAGTTGCATAACATATGAACAATATTTAACTCCCCATCTCCTGGTCAAGAGGAGGTTTGATCAGCATTCGTTATCGTCGACAACTCATTTGTCACATCAGTGACATCCAGGTTATTACCATCATTATCATGATTCCGTTCTGTCAGACAAGTCGCGTCGTTTCTGGCTGCACTAGCATCCGTAGAGTGAAACTCTTCCATTTTTGTATAACTCACCTCGCTATCGCAATTCAAAACCGATAAACTCACTTGTTGTTCTTCATGTTCCGTTTCAGAGACACAAGACATATGCACATCAATAGCATCGTTATCATGCAACACTGTAGACTGGCTGCTACCATCAGACGCTTCCTTCTCATCATCACTCGACTGACAGTCAGCCGGAGTAGAAACAGTTACAGTTGCAAAACCTTGTGCATCTTCAGTCAACTTAGCATTCGCGGCAGAGTCCGATGACGTCAAATCACTAGAAGGTTCGTTCGATGAAGTTGATCGACTAGTCACTATAGGTGGACTGCTCACACTTTCTGTCTCCTTACTATCGCTGTCACTACTAAGATTCTGATGACTACTATTTCCATTGCTAGTCCTAGTATCCGAAAGAGGACGAAGTTTACGCTTCTTAATAATAGTAGCATCATGTTGTTTCTTATGCTTCTTAGCTTGGGTAGCAGTATGTGAGCGTAACGTACGATCATTTCGACGATGATGAGTGTCTTTCAACTTCCATCGATCACTATTACTCGCAGGAGTATCATCAATGCTATTATCATTAGTAGCCGCAGCTGTACAAGCAGCAGTACACTTCTCATGACATCCAGTCGACTCATGCACAGTGTTCAACTCTACTCGATCAACATTACTTTCTTTACTAGGAATGCTCTTAACCTCTGCTATCTTATCACTGTTGGTAGTGCTCATTCCGATACTTGTAGTACAAGTCAAAGATGGTGGAGTGCGATAGGTGGACAATTCCATGCTTGATTCCTCATGCTGCATATTCTACACAACAGCATGTCCATCAAAACTAGATGACTCCTCATTGCACCTAGGGTACCGAATGTTATCCCTCACAGTACTGCCATCACTGTGGCTAAAGGTATTGCCACCGACGCCTACATTCTCCACGCTCAAACATCCAATTTCGTCTTGATCCGAAGTACTCAAAGAAGCCACATCAGCAACGTCAACCGAAGAAACAGCACTACCTATAGTGATTCCACTCTCGTTACCATCACGTTTATTATTCACATCAATTACACTATTAATAGATACATGGGGTTTCACCTCCACCTTGACGTTATTGTTGTCCACAATGATGTTCCGACTATTCACAGTTAATGACGAGTTGCGAGATAGTTGGCATGCAGGCTTTAAAGCTAAGCTACCACTGCTGCCACTTACACTAACACTATCAATGTTGCTGTTACTACTTGGACTAGTATACGACCGTCCATCCGTTGACTGTAAACAAACATCAGCAGGACGCGCTAAGCTGCTATTATCTTCCGCTTCAATATCATGATGCTCCGTAGAACTAGATACAGTAGCCCGCAGACATCCTGATTGCTCAGCAACATGAAGTGCTGTGTCACTATTTGCGCTTGTTGTCCTAGGATCAACTCTAGGTCGTGTCAAATAATTTACCCTACGTCAAGGGTTCCGAACATAAGCCTCGTTCCGTATAGTCAAACCTGTTTTGTCCTTATTCATATTCACTGT
Source organism: Schistosoma turkestanicum (assembly GCA_944470395.2). Classification (NCBI taxonomy): domain Eukaryota; kingdom Metazoa; phylum Platyhelminthes; class Trematoda; order Strigeidida; family Schistosomatidae; genus Schistosoma; species Schistosoma turkestanicum. The sequence goes on from OX103971.1 coordinate 68,730,646, forward strand.
ACTCACTAACCTCTGTTTGCTCGAATCCAAATTACCATTCCTTGCATTTCGAGCAGTTAAGAAGCTTCTACCATCACACACCTCGGATCCGTCTTGATGCCTACCCTTTCTGCCTTTTTCCTTCTTTTTCATCCTCAAAAAAGCCATCTTATCTGCTACAGGTATCGACTTCTCACTAGGATACACATCAAGGGATTTTAAACCATCAGGGTTACATGCTCGGTCTTCAAGAGGATATACCTTGCTAATACAATTAACAACACTCTAAAGTTCCGGGTGTGAGGTAGGTGCAAACATATTCGAAGAATTCTCATGTCTCGAACGCAGATGACTAATCGCTTCCATATCGTCCAAATTCACTACTAACTTTCCCAGCACGAGACAAAGTAAAGTCAGTCAATTCATTGAAAGTAGGCTCTCCTTCCTCTTCGTCCCATTTAATTCCCAGCTCTGCCCACTGACTTGCATTCGATGAGGCAGGAGCCTAACTATTTTCTCCAGTGTTACTAAGGAATTTAGTTCCGCTGTAAAATTTAATTGTTCCAAAGTCACAGCAACGTTCTGCATCTTAATTGCCAAATTCGACAATTGCTATGGGTCGTTGTAATCAGCATTCTTAGATGTAAACAGGTCTTTCAAAGTTTCACGAGCTATTACGTGCGATTGTCCGAAAAGCTGCTTTAGAATAGCCTTAGCCCTTTTACATCCAGCGTGACGTTCCATTATAAGGCATCCTTCAATCGCATCTCTCGCCTTTCCCTTGCAATAGTGGATGAGGTACAATAAACGCAGATTGTCATCAATAACTCTAGGTTCTGTAAATGTATCGAATTATTTTACAAACCTAAAGTAATCGCGGTGTCTGCCATCGAAGAATGGAGGTTCTACTTTTGGCAACTCTAATCCAACTACCGGTGTCCTAGGCCTCAAATCCTTCCCAGATACCTCTAAGTCCTCTTCCGAACTTCGTTCCTTAGTACTCTCCAATGATGACTTACAACAATAAGTACTAAGCATAATATCGTCCTTACTAGAGAGTGAACCCTTTAAAAATGAATTTTCATAAGGGATTTGCCTCATATACCGCGATTATTCAAGGACTCCATCTCTCTTCGTGCTTGCTTTCTAACGAGAACTCATGATCAACTGAAATTCAACGGAAAGGAAACAAGAAGGACCAAATATAAAATTTACCGGTAAAGCTTCTTCAGCAATGAGAAATCCAAAAGCACCAAAAGATCATCTTCCCAAAATACAGATTAAAAATAGTAAATGATAAGTAATCCAAAGGTTCTTCTTCCAGGTATTGCTTTGAGATTGTAAACGACAAAAATTCCAAGGTATTCTTCCTCCTTTTATCGTTTTGAACTATAATGGATTTTCTACTCATTCTCGAAAGGAATGTATTGCCCAAACTCACATCCGTAAATGATCTTGGAGTGCATTATTCGCACAACCTTAACTTCTCCGAACCTATCTCCAATAAAGTTTTCCGAATGAGAAGAATGCCTGGTTTCATCTTTCGAAACTTCCTTCATAGAGAATCCAGAACAATTCTCTATAAAACATGCGTAAGACCTATTGCTGAATACTGTTCTTTCTTATTTTCTAACCTACGCCTGTCTGATATGTTGAAGCTTGAAGGAATACAAAGGAAATTCACTCATAAAGTCCTAAATCATAGCTCATCCATTGACTATCCAACCCGATGTATTGAACTCGGGCTCGATCCATTATGGAAAAGAAGGCTTAAGTCCAATCTGATCCTTTACTTTAATCTCCTGCACAAGTTCACATATTCCTCCTGCAGTTTAGTCCTTATCCATGGCCCATGTACACATAACCTTCGAGATAAAGTATCTACGGTCAAACTTGAGAAGTATAGATCCAAACTCGAGAAAACTTCTTCCTCTCTAACTATGCACTTATATGGAATAGGCTTCCCTCAAAAATACGCATGGCAAGTGGGTTGCATGAGTTTGTTTAACTTCTTAATGATGCTCTCAGTTGCACTGACTCTTCTGCGCTCGTGAACTCACTCGCACCCTGCTTTCATATTAATAGCTGTGCATACACTTTAAACACAATGAACTCAGTGCTGCGTCTTATTTAGTTATTTCTACCCTGCCAAGTAGCATTACATTTTTCTGGTTGAATATAAATCTCTTTAGTTTTTATTTGAAATAGACAGGTTACTCTATTCACTGGGTCGATCGACATTGTTCAACTGTAAACTGGTTGATTAGAATGCACTCTACTCTCCTGGGCGCAACCTTATCAACACTTACAACTGTGTGAGTTCCACATTGCCTATTATCAATTATACTGTTCTCACTTACACGCTATTGACTTACCTTGACCCCTTGGTGTTATCTATTGCTCAACTTTTAACCGTTATACTCTTTATATCTCCTGCTTAGCTAGTTAAGTACATCTTCTCCAGTACATTCTAAATGCTTATATCTTGTTTGAAAATCCTTACTATTTCTCCATAACTGTTTACTGTATATCATTGATGCCTAACCAATAGTTCATAAGTTGTAACAGCCAGACAAGTTTGTGAAAGGAACTTGCAGAAATAGTGTTTATCAACAGGATGCGAGACAGAACACCAAGTAGAACTCAATAGCTTCTTTTAACTATTGAACATGAGCCTAACAACACAAAAGGAGGAAGGGTGGAGTTACTGACCAGCAAACATTGATGGTGTGGGCAATAACTTCAAACAACCCATGTTTGTGGGGCAGAACATTTTGTTTGCTTTCGGCTCTTTAGATTGATAAGACGACTAATCAGTAACACTGAGGTTGCTCTTATACGCTTGCTACTTCTGTGGTCCATGTTTCTAAAGCTATACTGACGTCGCTACTCTGACGAGACACCCGCAACATTCTTAATCAGGCGCTTACAGTATGACTTAGAGGCTGGCATGCAATAATAATAATAATAATGATAATAATAAAAACAGTTGGACAGTAAGAGATTTAATTCATCAAAGTTTTCTTTTTACAAACTTTAATCTTTCGATTTCAACGTACATAAATCCAGCTTCTTACTTCAACTTCTCTTCTATCCACCTGACACTCCAAAACTCTTCCTTCTTTTTGCTGTACTCCTTTATCTGTGTGTTATATTCTTATATTCCCATAATTTAATTTAAGTGGTCAGTATGAATGTTATCTTGACTTACTACTGTATTGACTACTTCAACATGACAGGTTAAGTAGTGCTTTGGTTATATATATACACTCGCCACACTGCTGCCTTTTCCTCTCTCTCTTCTCCTTTTCAGAACCCGTTTCACCGTGGGAAATCCTTGGCTACTCTAGAGAACATGCACCCTATGTACATGACTGTCTGGATCACAGCTCATGTCAAGCGCGTTCTATATTACCTTTCCCAACAAATTCACTATTGATCTCGACAAATCGCCAAAAGAACATATTGTGCACCTTAATTATTTGTACCCTACTATTGAAAATGTGGCTGTATAATACTGTTTCTGTCAGTGACATGGTGTAAATATACTATCAGAAACTGACTATTATACTTAATTTAACTGCTATAACTTTACAGTAATTGTGAAAGCATTTGTGACAATTTGATCTAGCCTGTAAACTGGCGTGACTATTGTAACGTAGTTATTTGAGAATAAAGACAATAATAATAATTTATTCTCAAATGACAAACATGTCACAAGAGACATGCCAATTCACAGGCAAGATCAAAATGTTAAGATTAGCAACATATTTCTTCTAAAACGGTATACAGTTACTGAAACATTTCACAAGATTCATTGTATTCTTAAAGATGGAATGTTCAATGAGAATAATTGGCGCAAGTTACGAAGGTTGTGTTACGACAATCATCTTATGGACTGAGAAACGATTCATGGTGGAGACAGGTTTGCATATAACAAGAATTGATGCGGTCAATGTGCAAAGGTCTGGTTGATATTCATTAGCTAATGATTTCACATGTTCTTGGGTAGGGTAACCAAGTCTACTGCAAATATCCAGACTAATATATGTGGATTGGAATAAGGTTCTGAAAAAGGAGGAATAAAGAAAACGGGGCGAGGAGTGGAACAGAAAATATTCGTGTTCAAAGCCGAACAACGGCTTTGCACATACGTTTATGGATAAGACAAAAGTATGTTTACTCAGACTTTTTTAACAAAAACTAAACACCTGCACTTATGTAGGTCAATGAAGACAATTCACTAGTGAGATAACTAATGGGAAGTTAGTCGAATGAATAGAGGAAATTCAGAAGAACCAAGTTGTTAGTAATAATGTTGATATACAAAATATAATAAAGAGGCTCAGTGATATAATTTTTTGTCTTATTTATTCTTTTTATTTTTAACTCTGAGGCTCAAGTAGTTATGAATGAGCACTTTTTTAGTATAGTTGTCCAGACCAGCTTGTAATAGGATTTCTCGGTAGGAAGTAAAAACCAGTGAAAGGCTACAGACATATACTATTATTATTATTATTATTACTCTAGCAGTTCACTCCAGCTGGAGAATCCAATATCTTTTTCACGAGCTAGTGTAAACCAATTTGATTTCTTCGCGCTCGATTCTTGTTCTTTCGGTACGGTTCCAGGTGTTCGGTAATGTCCAATGGATGGAGGTCTAGGCAGTCAACTGTCTGATTCTAGTCAGCTGGCAGTTGGTTGTGAATTTGTATGTCTCCGGATTTGAATGAAACGTTTGTTTCAGGGCAGTAGGGTTTCTGAGTACTAGCAGCCGTCACATTATCAAACCGGAGCTCAGTTAGTTGCAATGTGGAGAGTAATAAGGGTAGTAAGGATGTAACTAAAATGATTATATGAATAAAATTTCAGAACTGAGTAATATATAGCTACTTATAAGTAGTATATGACCCGAGTGAAAACGTAATGTCTGGCAGCAGAAGATGGTTGGGGAAGATCAAGAAAGTAAGAAGAGTGGGAACACAATGGAATTCGTATGAAATGCATGAACAGTGAAATGTCCCACAATGGATTGACGTTTTGCAAATTACCGTTTTACAATATGGTTTTCCCATTTTACTAATTAAGTCTCTAATTTGCGATAAGTACAATTTGTTTGCCTTCATCTGCGTTCTCCTTCACTACCTTTGGTTTCGCTGCCTACACAACGGAAGAAGATGCCATGGCCGAAGGAATTTGAGGACGGAGATGTGCGGAGCTTCCTGAAGGAGTTTGAGGCCGTGGTGGAGCTGGTGGGTGTGAAGGAGCCGAAGGCGAAGTTGGTGGTGGTGGGGGCGCTGCTGCGGGGTAGGGCGAAGGCCGTATATTACAGCTTCGATGGTGCTGGCGGAGAGACGACGTGGGAGACGGTCACCGGGCGGCTGATGACGGAGTTCGACAGCCCAGTGGACAAGGAGAAGGCGCTACAGGAGTTCCGGTTGGCGAGGCTGTCGGCTGATGGTGACCCGTTGTCGCTTGCTGTAGAGTTCACCAGATTGTTGCGCCATGCGCTGCCGAACATCGATGGGGAGTCGGAGGCACAGTTGTTGACGTCGCAGTTTATCGAGAGTGTGCCTGCCGCCGTGTCCCAGCAGCTGAGACTAGTAAACGCAGCGCAACCTATGGACATCGGTGAACTGGCGAAGGTGACTCGTCAGCTGATGACACGAACAGTAGCTCCGGTCGGGTGCGAAAAGCAGGAGATAAATACTTTCGAGAAGAAGATTGAGGAGTTAGAGCGTGAGATAGCAGCATTACGAGTGAATCATAAAAGGAACGATAAATGTTACGATTGTGGAGAGGCAGGACATTGGAAGATAAACTGTCCAAGAAGACGACGACGAAGATATTTTAAACATTATAACGTAATTTCTTTCCACCCTAGGAATCGGAAGGTTCTTGCACTAGTATACGGAGGGGCAATTTATGCTAGAGTGTACATAAATGAATAGGAGTTAGTGTGTTTGATCGATACAGGGGCAGCTATATCGTTAACAGAAAAAGAGCAATATAAGACATTAGCCTTCCACACCATAGGAGGGCATATGCTAGAGGTGTTGGGGGTATCTAACAGTATTGTAAAAATGAGTGGAGCTGAGATAAATTTTCCGTCCGTGGTAACCACAAGCTTATCGAGACCGATATTAGTAGCAGATTTCCTAAGAGAAGTAAAAACGACAATTGACTTAAGAGGCGGTAAAATGGTCACAAAGTACGGTTCATTGCCAATACACGAAAGTAGCGAAGTGGCTGAAATAAGGATGACAACGGACGTTTCGACCAAGAAACCAAACATTAATGAGTTATGCGCAAAGTATTCGGAACTGTTCACTGGAGATGGGGAGCCGTGTGGATTTTGTGACAAAGTAAAGCATGAAATTCCTATAAAGAACGACCGAGTAAATATATTTGCAACACGTCGTGTCCCGGTACATTTAGAGGCCGAGGTAAATCGATAGGTCCAGGAACTGTTGAAGGAAGGTATAATTGAGGAAGCAGAGAGCCCGTATAGCTCACCGGTATTCTTGGTAAAGAAACCCAATGGAAAGTATAGATTTTGCGTCGAGTTTAGAGAACTGAATAATATAAGAGACATGAAACCGTGCGCAATGTCAACAGTAGTAGAAACATTAGATTGGCTACAGAATGCCACGGTGTTTACAGTGCTGGATTTACGGTCAGGTTATTGGCAACTACTTATAAAAGATAGTGATCGCAACAAGACAGCATTTACTATACGGGATAAACAGTATCAATTTGAACGAATGCCATTCGGGTTGGATGGTGCACCGTTCGCGTTCAGAAGATTGATGACGCTGCTGCTTAAGAATCTAGATAATGTTGAGGTATATGGCGACGATGTAGTTGTATACAGCCTGACAGAAACAGATCAGGGCGAACATGTGGAAGCAGTCTTAAAGCGAATTGACGAACTTGGGCTTCGAATTAATAAGGAAAAGTCGCAGATAGCGAAAAACAGCGTCACATTGTTGGGACTTAAAGTGGGAAAAGGAGAAATAAAGCCATTACCAGAGAAAATTCTTACCATAAAAAATATTGCAGTACCTAACTCGAAAAGGAAGTCGAGACAGAACCAGGGAAGAGCGGCGTTCTATAGTCGGTTTGTCAAGAATTTCAACGAAATAGCAGCGCCCTTATATAAGTTGCTGAGCAACACCAAGTTTACATGGACTGAGACTGCCGAACAAACGTTCAACCGAATCAAAAACACTCTAGACGATCTTCAGATGACGCTGAGACTGCGTGAACCCGGAAAACTGTTTACAGTGGCCACAGATGCAAGTGATCATGGTATAGGTGCGATATTGAGTGGTGGAACACTCATGTCGCGTTCTCACACCCGCCGAGCAGAAGTATTCAACGATCGAAAAGGAGTGCCTAGCGATCGTGTGGGCAGTAGAAAAATGGAGACCGTACCTTTTAGGTAGACGATTTCACATTGAGACTGACCATAAACCCCTGCAGTGGTTGAGAACAGCAAGAGACCCACGAGGGAAGTTGGCGCGGTGGATGATACGTCTGCAAGAATACGACTTCAGTACCGGCCATGTTCCAGGAAGAGAAAACGTAATGGCGGATTACTTATCAAGATCAGATATGGAAGATGACCTTGCAGTGACAGCATACGCGTAAAATAGTTCAGATGAAAACCCATTAGAACTCATCCGGCAACAGAAAGCTGACCCGAACCTTCGAGAGGTAATCAGAGTGATAAAAACAGGAGAAGACGTAGACAAACGAACGACGGACAAGGAGGTAATAATGTTACTTAGGCAAAAGGAACGACTGAGAGTGAACACTTATGGAGTTCTGACCTGGCAAGACGATGACGAGAATTGGGTGGCTGCAATCCCGAAAGACTGGTGGCGTAAGATGATAAACGAGTGTCACCAGGTAGCGCATACAGGCATCGCAAGAACGACGGATTTATTACGACAAAGTGCATACTGGCCGGGCATGAGAGACGATGTGGCTCAATACGTGTTAACTTGCCAGCAGTATCAACTAGTGAAAAGCGATAGATACACACAACCGCCGTTACAGTCGATCCCAGTAACCTTAGTCGGTGATCTATGTTCAGTGGATTTAATGGGACCGTTTACACAGACGGCGACCGGTAACCGGTACCCGCTAGTGATGACGGAGCCTGCTACACGTTGGATCGATGCCGTCCCGCTTGCAGACCAGCGGGCAACAACAGTCACCCAAGTGGTGATCCGGCATATTGTAGCGTGCCACGGAATACCAAAATTGATATTAACTGACCAGGATCCCTGTTTTGAAAGTGACGAGATTAAAGACCGTCTAAAACAGTTTGGCATCAAGAGGATACGA